>OY987231.1:15240378-15972823 GCA_963920705.1 Odiellus spinosus | reverse complement strand
ATATATATATATATATATATATATATATATATATATATATAACACATTTTAATTTTAATTATTCATAAATTTATCCCGCTATAAAATAATTATCATAAATAATATATTGTTAATGTTTCTCTCCTTAATCCCTAAAACTGACCCATATCCCTCCACACAAGTTTTTTTATTCCTAACCCATAACACATCGTAAAGCGCGTATAACAAACGCGAGACAAGTTCGCCTTACAAATTTAATTAATTTTTATGAATATTAGCTTTTACTAAGAACGTTCGTCGTGGCTACGGAAGGCTCACCACTGCCTGCCATAAAAAGAGCTTCGATGCGGGAAACGGGCGAGTGAGGGGAAAAGAGAAATTAATCAATTCATAAAACACGCGTCCCCTTTAATTAGGATTTGGCCAATAAGCTAGCTCGATGAATGGCGTTGGTGGGTCAGCTAAAGATATACGTACACCCAAAACTTATAAAACCATGTTGAGATATCAGAAAGTGTTATCCTAGACTTATTAGACTCTCGAAAGAGGAGTACCGCTTCCCAAGTTCTGAAAACTGCGAGTTAAGTTCGCGAAAATGGAAAAAGGGTTCTTTTTTCGCTATACCCATCCATTTCTAAGCAGCTACGGAGCGTGTTCGCGTTCCGCAGTTAGTTCTTTTAATTCAATTCCAAATTGAAACGTCGACAAAATGATTGGAAGAAGTTTTGGCGCGAAAGAGTGCTCAGGCTGTTCTAGAGATTCCAGGGGTCGTGTGAAAGGGGTGGGGGGAAGGGCTTAGAAACCCTCATTAGTTACGGCAACGCGTGCCAATTTTTCAGGGCCCTACTTTTCGCGCTCCCCTAGTGGCTCAGCCGGGAAGTTCTTAAATTGGAAAAGGCCTAACTATCGCGAGGGTTTTAGTCGCGAGAATTAGGCCCTAGTACCGAGGCACCGGCCGATATTCCCGCGAAAGGAAGGATAAAAAAAAAAGTGGGAAGAATTCAAGCGGGGTGAAACGCAATTAATGACTGTGCCTGGCTTGCATAAATAACGGCGAAAATTCGCCGCTTGCCAATGCCGACTTAATTAAAAGTAACCATTTAGCTCGCGCACCCCAGCTCGTGGAGGAAAAACCCCCTAAACGGTTTCCCTATAAGAGTAGCTTTCCGGTAAAACTCTTGTTGATGGTTTAGCGTAGTTATCGCCTGGTCACCCACCCACACCTCCATCCGTTCCTTCTTCTTCGCGTGTCAACCCTTAGAACCTCGCCAACAACGTTCGTTTTGTTTAAGTTAATGAAGAAATGTTTGGGGATAGATTAGAATCGGTAGTTAGGATTCCACCTGACTTTAACTATGAACACATTACCTAATGTAGGCGAAGCGGTTTTACTGCAAACAGGGAGATTTGAAAGGGTTAGATGCGTCTAGTCGATTTTATTTTTTGCTTAATTATTCGTTATAATATCGCTATAAATTAATTTTTAAATAAATTGTAAAAAATAATACTATATATCTTAGGAAATTTATTGGAGATTTTATTACCCTATCTCTATGTATTTGATTTTAAAACTCCTGCTATTATTGTTTTTAAAATTCATTATGAATAATATTCACAAGGAAACACTACACTTTGAATATGATCTGCAGTGTTTTCTCGTGAAAATAATTTATAGTGTATTTATTTTGCTATTTCTCTGTGTACTCTTGGTCAACTTTAAGGGTATATAGACAATGGGTTTTTTAAAACGTTTTATGACCGAGGAAATGAAAAACAAAAACATGGTGGTGCACTTGTTCGGTACCAAAGTGAAGAAGGTTTAAAAGAAAGAACAAAACGTGAGATTTTTTTTTCCTAAATAGAAGGAAACAAACCCTTTAAGAAGTAACTGATGCCACGGTACTGGATTCTAACTTAAGAAACGCGCTTTAGTTTTGTTTGCAGTCTTTTTCCTCCTTTATTTGCCCCTTTTTCCCAATGGTCCTTTTCAGAAACGGGGCACGGAGATGTGGGAGGTTTTCGGGTCTAGGCTTAATGGTTTATGGAAGTAAATTGAGAATTCCCTTAAGTGTCCCTCCCTCGCTCGCTTCTGGTGGCTGCGACGCCATCGTCGCGCTTTGAGGAAAAACGTTTTGTCGGACACAAACTATGGCAACTCGTAGCCAATTAAAGAGAAAGTCGATTCTCCGGAGATGCCCCAAAATATCCCTCGAAAAGTTTCCGTTTCTCCTTCTTCTCTTTTCTCTCCTAGCGTGGAAGAAGACGAGAAACTACGTGGCTAGGGGGGAAAAAAAGAGCCACTCTTAAACCCAATTAACGCGAATACCCGGGCGAACTTTAATGCCGACTTAATTATTAGTCCTCTACCACTTAGGAACTCGTCGTTTCGCTCAGTCGGGGGTAATATGTATGAGATTGAAGTTTTTCCTCGCCCCCAATTCACAACCCACCCCTACCCTTACCCTCTCTGATCAAGCTCATTTTTGTACGCTTAATTGGAAGGGTGTTAGTGTACGTAGTCAGTTTTGATATCTAGATTATACGCCCTTTCTCCAATTAGCAACGAGACCGGGGGCAAGGAAGCTTATTTCAAATTTAATATTATTCGTTTAATAATCTTTGGGTATTTTCATTTATAAGCTCGTAAGATTTCTTGATGTTTTGAGCTTGATATTATATTACGTTTAATTATATCCATTAGTTCTATAATAATATGGATAAGTATAACTATAAAAAGTAGACAATTAATGTTCAAATCAATTAGTAGACATCTTTCGGTCTAATATTTCCGAAAGATAGTTAACGCAAGTTTCTCTTAATATTAAAAGTATATCAATTTATGTAAAACCTTGTTATACTATCCCTGCTAACACCCAATATCTGCAAGGTAATCAAACACGCAGGCAGCCACCACTGTCGTCAAAATATCTATCAGATTATCGTTTGATATTAAACCTTTTTTTTTTTTTTTTTTTTTTCATAAAGAGAGCTATTGGTGAAGCGACCCTAAAATGTTTATTACTATATTCATATCTCGATTGTTTAAATAGAGGGGAGATGAGAGCCGTAATATTTTGGCTTATAATATAGCGAGAACAGATGTTCTATCCAGATGCTGTATCTCGCCATGGGTATTAATGTCAAACCGTCCAGTCTCTGTCACCCCACAACCCCTACCCCTACCCCTCGATCCGTGGGAAGAGATCTACTAGGTTTTTGGACAAATACAAACCACCCTCACCGAGCACAAATAAAAAAAATTAACCTAAGCCTTTTTATACATGGATAGTCATGCTCTCGGCGTCAAAATCTTTCCCAAGCTACTCCAATTAGGCTTACTATTTTTTATTTTATTTTTTTATTTTTTCAACGAAATGGAAATGAAATGAATATGATTTCGAAAAAGACTTAAGTTAGCTTAATTTCCTGGCAACGTGAAATACTTTTATTGAAAATGTAATCATAATTATTAGCCTGAACATATATATGCGGATAAAGGTATACTAAACTTTGATATCAAGTTAATTCTTTTTGGACTTTTAAAAAATACTTAAAAATTATATCAAAACTCACCAATGATTTCGTGATAATTTACTGTTAATTAACAAAGACACGAAATAGACACGCTAAGCCTAAATCCGTCCAGAAGAAATTTTAGTCTCTAAACATTCACGAGAAATCTGAGTTTCTAGAGTTAATTACCCCTTATAGATCTTTTTTCAGTAATTACCTAACTTGTTAACGCCGGAACATTTATAACTTTAAAATTTTATTTGATTTAAGGTGAAAATTTATTTACAAATTTTATTTCTCTTATTTCAGGTAGCCTCTAAATCTGATCACCTTTTTGCCAATGGGGAAACTCTACTGCTGGGCCATCTTCCGTTGAACACAGGAAAATATCTAAGAAATTACCGCTATGATAGTAATCAAAGGTATGTTGAAACTTACATTCCAAAATATTATATCTGATAGAAATGAATTGGTCATATTCTCCTTTAACTATAATTGCACTCAAGCGCGTTACGTTCTTAAAAATCTTAAATATAAGATTTTAATATACGGTATTCGTTAAGTTCTAACCCCTCTCGAGAAACCTTATTAATAAAAGCGGCAAAATAAAACTAATAAGTCCGAAGTATTACTTTACAACAAAATAACCAAGTGTGTATGGATTTACAAAGAGAGTAACAGGAAATCGTTTAATTTCATCCAGTTTACGACGTTAGTAAAACTCGAGTTAGGCCGGATTTCTCGTTCCTGTAAAAGCCGTAAAACAGACCTTGTAGAACTCGACGACGCTTTCATTTTCGGGCTTTCCTTTCAATCCGAACCTTTATGGGTTTTATCGCTTTCATCCTCAAAATCCCTGGCGTCCGAAAGCCGAACGGGTTTATATATTATAAGACGGCAAAGGTTTCCCTCTTATCTCTATAAATTTAACGCGCCCTTGTAATTAAATATTGAGCAAATATTCTAAATATCGAAGCCCTGATCTTAGTCTCCTTATTGTCGTTGGTTTTAAGGCCCCCCGTGCCTTGGGGGGGGGGGAACCTTTCCTTTCTCAAAATTAGGCTGCGTATCTTTAAGGCGTGGAGGAAAGGATATCAAGCTTGTTAAGCCTTGGCGTCAAACGCGCTCCTAAATTCGCTGATTTGATTTGGTCCCAACGGTAACGTCATATATATTCTGGTTGCGGATGTAAAGGGTGAATATATCGTCTTGTTAAGGGCTCAGCTATCCCGCAGCCCTGTCCTGAATAGAGAGCGAGTGATGGGAGTTATGAAGGAGCTAGATTATCATATAGGAATCACGGAATTAGATTAGATTATGGTTTACCTGTAATATAGACCGTATTCCGATTGCTTTCACGCGTTAATGTTTAATTCTTTAAATAAATATGCAACAGATCTGGTAACTTCGCATTGAACCAGAAATATTACTCGATTTGCATATCTTAAAACTCTATAGATTAAAATAAAATACCTCTTAAACATATTTACTTTTAAAATTCGTCGTGGTAATTGACGCCTTAAAGTTTAGAAATGGCTCCGAAGGTTAGATTTTGATAGGGAAATGAAGCCCCTCTAATTTATTTATCATATTAATATGTCTACCAATACTATAATTAAATGTATTTAAAAATACTTCTCGTTTTCATTATCCCTTGAAAGACTTCAGTATATTTGAGTGTAGATTATTTGATGTGACTTTTTAATACAATTTTTTTTAAAACAAATGTATATAATAACATTTGAAAGTGGCATTTCGTGTATTATTTGATCCGTATTAATTGAATCTGGACGGGTGTCTTCTGATCTAATTAAACCGTGTAGCCGTGTTAATTCAAAGAGGTATTATATTATGTAGGGAGGGAGGAGAGTAATTTGCTTCTACCTAAACGGATTAGCGAATATATATATATATATATATATATATATTGAAGCTGTTCTAGCGAGGTGTTATAAATACTATAAAGGCGGGAATGGTTGCGCGTGCCTTTGCGTAATATATATAGGCTGTCGGAAATCCAATAGTGTTCTAATATTATCTAGGAAGCTTAATACCGGAATATAAGGGAAAGGGGAGGATATTCGAGAGATCTTATCTTCCGGCATGCTTCTAATATACTCGAATCCTAATGACTATTGGCGTAAGCCAAACCTAACTTAACTATACTTATCAAACGGAAGCATCATAACCATCCATCGGCGTTACGCGCGCTCTAATAGAGTAATCGACGCTCCATTGGAAAGCGCTCGTCTCCGATCCGCTATAATTATAGGCCTAATTGTATAATCCTCACACTCCGCCCTTCCCTTACGCGCTCTACCATCTATCGACTTCCTCGAGGCGTAATTGTCCTAACTTACAAAAGGTTCAATTTTCGAGGAATCGTGTAAAAATCTTAATCAAACATTGAAATCCTCTATACCAAATTAATATTCAAATTCCAAAACTCTCTAAAATATCCGTTGAAATTTCAAGCGTGGAAAATTGCGTTAAGATATCCTTAGAACCGGGAAACACGAATAACTCGTAGACAATTTAAAACGTTAATCTTTGACCTATTTTAGTAATTTGTTCACTTTTAATTTAATATTACTCTGGTAATTCACGGCTTGAGGACGTTAGTAGTGATCTACATCCTTCGAGCGAAGGTTATAGGTCAAAGACGATGGTCAAAGATGGACACTAGTTTAGCAATAATTAAGACTAAGCCTAACTTTGGTATCCTAACGGTTGAAAGGTGGAAATTTCCGACCCCTCAACACCAAAGTAAAGTTTATTTTTATGCCAGTATACAGGTCTGCCCTTGACCGACCGCGGACATACTCCATTGGAATGCTAAAATCGTGTTTGATTCCATAGCATAAACCTTTATCCAAGGTTCCCAAAACGCTCTCAATAATTTCAAAAAACGTTTATTTATTTACAGTTAAAAAACATTACATTAATTATTAAGTAAATATGCGCGTACTCTTTCTAACCTATAAAGGATTTATAGCGACGCTAGTAATACGGTTAAAATTCAAATATCTCCAGTTACTACACTATTATACCAGTAGGTAGTTGGGCTCTAGGCCGTCTATCGCGAAGCGTTCGACTATAAATTAGACCGAGACGTGTTTGCGATCTAATACACGGGGAGCGACTCATTGTCCCTTTCGGCGCGTACAGCCGGGGTTCCCTTCCTCCCTTGCCCCCGTAAACAATGGGGGCAGAGCCGAGTTTATGGTCAACGTGATTAATCGAGCCATAGGCTTATTCCTTAATAGGCTTAAATAAACGGCGGGTGTCGGGAGGGTGGAAGGACTTTTCAAAGGGCGGTCCCGGATGGCGACCTTTCGTCCTGACCTCTTACGCTAGACTAAATATTTACCTTCTAACTCGCGTTGGGAGGGGATCCGTTAGTCGTACGTATTCATATTACCCTTTTCCAAACGCCGGTAAAACAATAGGGGGACTCCAAAATGCCTTAGGGGCGATATTCCTCGCTCTATATAGTCCTGTTCAACATATTTCAGCCAACTAAGTGATATTGGGGGAACGAAAAGTGAGCCAAATTGGCTGATGCTTGTTAAAGGACAAGCATGATTTTTGCGCATTCTTAGCAACTTTCGATCAACTTTTTTAAGCTTTTGCTTTTGCTTTTCCAAATGAAGCTTATAGCATACCCATTTTGGTATCCGCTTCTCTGTAAACGTGGGTTAAATTAAACGAAAAGCTTGATTTTAAGCTTAAATTTTGTTTTGACGGAAAAACTAGACTCTTGGCCAAAAATCTTTATTGGAAATGCTCCTCAGTCTAAGTAAATTTTAGATGATCTATCATTTCAATATCATAATAGCTATGGTGCGGTATTCCGATTATGATATGTTTCGATTGTTTTTTTTTTGTTTTTTTGTGATTACAATTATATATCTTATGGCGATTAGGACTTATTACAATTCTGATTATAACTTATTCCGATTATAGCTTATTCCGATTAGGACCTATAACTTATTCCGATTATGACTTATTCTGATTATGACTTATTGCGATTATGATTTATTGCGATTATGACTTGTCGTGATTATGATTTGTCGCGATTATGATTTGTCGCGATTATGATTTGTCGCGATTATGATTTGTCGCGATTATGACTTGTCGCGATTATGATTTGTCGCGATTATGACTTATTCCGATTCCGATTATGACTTATTCCGATTATGACTTCTTCCCATTCCGATTATGACTTCTTCCCATTTCGATTATGACTTCTTCCTATTCCGATTATGACTTATTCCGATTAGGACTTATTCCGATTTCGAAATTATGATTTATTCCGATTCCGATTATGACTTATTACTTTTATATCTTATACAGCTTATTGTTCAAATTTATGGCAGCTTTTTTCCGATCTCTAAGCGTCGTTGTCTAATAATGGGTGGTTTTCCGCGAGACTTTTCCTTTAAGAAAACTCTAGCGATATAACTTTCTAGGCGTTGCTTGGAATAAGTGTGACGGGGTGTAGATATCGTGGGAGTTTGTCCCTTGTTCGTCGCTTTGTTTAACATTTAAAGCGGGATGGCCGTTCGGGAAACGGTGATTTTGCCCGTTATACCCGGACACCCGTAGACACGGCGAATTATTATGGATGATTTCGCCTCGATCGATGTTATTAACAATCCCCGGAGCTGTTTTGAAATTCGCCCGGACGAATTCGCTTCGTATAAAGCGCGGCTTTTCGCGGCCCGACGAAGAATAATTACCCAAAAGTTTATATAGATTTATGTTTACTCGACGACTTCATCCGTATCAGTCTAAAGGTCGCCGTAACTCATCCTCGCTTAAATTTTACACCAATTGTTGAGCTCGCCCCCCCCCTTTTGTCAAATTTTTTCGAGCGTAAGGACTAGTTCGCGGGCGTGCACGAAACCGTGAATAGAAAATTAAACGTGTAATACAATATTGTTACGATTAAAGAGTTAATTCTTTCCAGTTGTTGAATAAGGAAATACGTTAATTTGAGATCTATAAATAATTTCATGTCAAATATATCAGAAAATTTAATCTCGTATGATTTTCGTCAACTTTAAAAGTATTTATTCCATTGTCACTAAAATCTAAGAAGTTATAATTAAAGGAAAACAATACTAGAACTTTCAAATTAAATAAAGCTTACATGGAATTTTAATTGTATAATCGTTAGAAAATTACCACTACAACAGAAAAAAAAATATGTTTTAAAACAAAATTAGGAAACATTCTACGTCATCACTATATGGTCCAATGGGAACTGATTATATAGCTTACAACCACGTATAATACGGTTGATTTCGCGGGGTCTCTTTCGTGAAAGTTCTTTATTTAGAAAGTCGTTGGTTTTCATTTGAAACTTATCGTTAGTTATGCTCCTGCAATATTGGTATTAATTTTTGTATATATATTTATAATAGGATATGAAAAAAATGGTGACAGCATCAATTTAAAGTGGTTTTAAATATAGATAAAAGTATTTAAAACTATATCCATCGTTGTAATAGCCAGTTTCTTTTCCCCTATAAAGGGGCTACTCCGCTTTCATTGGTGCACGACGGATGGAACACTTTGACAGGCGCCCGTAGGAAATACATTAGTTATGTAAAAGGTTTATGCTTTCCCGCCGAGCTTTTCCAAAACTCCGTTTGTTTATTTTTCCCAAATCTGTTTGGAAAAAAGTGAAACTGCCAAAGATGAGCGGATTGATTAAATTATTGTTAGAAAATGGTTAATTTATTTAATTCTAATGAGGGTGGATATATTTTTTTTTAACTTACCTTCACCTATTTTTAAATTAGAAAATTATATCAATTTAATCTTTTGATATATTAATATTAAAAACCAAAATTATTTATAAAATTCCTATACAGGGTATTTTAACCAAAAGTCATCTTCTTAAGTAAACAATTACCTATAGCTCCAGCAACGAAGCAATTATACAAACATACTAATATTTATATTTGCAAAAATGGGGAAATACCAATTTTCTGGGTTTGAAAAATAATAACATTTTCAACGCTTTAAAGAATATGGTTTGAATTTTCGAGTCAAAACTAATAAGCAATCCTAGATTATGTATAAGACCAAAAGTCTATGACTTTATTCCATAAAAGTGAACAACGCCCTGTAGCTTATAGCAGCAAATGTCCAGATTCTGATTCGAGACACTCTAGCTGTCGCAGTCGGTGTAAATAGTGAAATCGGAAGCGCCACTCTTCGGAGAAATTTCGTAGTTGGTAGGGAAGACAATATAACCAAGCGCGGCCCTCCTTAAATTACGCCCCTCTCTCCTGTCTCAAAATATCGAGGAAGAGTCCAAACCACTTGAAAGCGACAGGGGTGATGACTTTTTTGGCTATCGTCTACCTTGTCCTTTGCTGGTAGTATTAAGCTACGGGGCGTTGTTTACTTTTATGGAATAAAGCTAGTCGTAGACTTTTGATAAGACTTTATTTATTCAAAGATAGCATATAAAACTAATGATAATTTTTCAAATTTTTGGCGTTGTCGTTTGCCTCTGGTATTTATATATACTGTGTTACTCCGTGTAGTACGCCCATTTCTCGTTTAAGAAGAAGTCGGAGCAAAATTGCGTTTTCAGGGCATAGAAAGCCAGGATCTGTATATTAGATACTTAGCGTCTTAAAGAGATAGAGAAGATCCCCGCTTAGTATACTATTGAAAATTCAATCTGAAAAAAAAAAGCGTCCTTGTTTAATCAGGAAGGTTTCGTCGAACAAGTTTCTCGAGTTTTAATTTATTAGGAAGCTCGTTGCATTATGCATGTTTGCCGCTAAAAACAGCTGCCCGATTCTCGCTTTACAAGCGGCCCGAAAATATGTGTAACGGCGTGTTCACAAGCGCGACGCTATAAAATACTCGCGCATCATCCCGTCTCTTCCCCGTTATCTTTTCGTTAACACCGAGAATGTTATATGGGCGGAATAACGCTTGTAACAGCGCCCTGTTCCCTCTCTCCACCCGTTCGTCTACTCGCTCTTTTAATTAAAAATGTCACAAAAACTGTCCCTTTCCTCTCTTCTTCGTTCGCTTCTCAACTCCTCCCACTGATTCTCGTTTTCTGGCTCTTTAAAGGGAGCGTGAAATGTATATTGAAAGGTTTTATACGTAATTTAATACCGTAATGCCAGATAGTTAATTAGATATAATTAAAATGGTTATTATGAACTTCCATGTAGGTGTTATCAAGAATCCATTCAGGTTCCATAAGAATATGGGAGCGTAGCTTTAGCCTCTGGTACCATCCTCCCAAACTTTGTAACAAAAGTTCGTCTGCAATTTTGCAACATTTGTACGCTTAGATCTTTTTTCGGTCGGCTCCATTTTTATTGCCCATATTATTATGTGAAGGTCGTTAGTGGCGCGGGTTAATAATAGATGTCAGGAGCGATTTACTTGAAAAATTGATTCGAACCAGACGAACTTTTGCTACAAAGTTTGGGAGGATGGTTATTGAATCGCGGCCCTCCCATATTCTTATGGAAACTGAATGGATTCTTGGTGTTACTACGTCAAATTCAAGCTCGTTGAAATACAGTCCAACAGTAATATACCATAATCGTTAACATATTGTTGATTTAGTTGGTAATATCCCTCTATCTCGTATGATACCATGTATTATTTTGGCTTGTTACCATTTATCACTACTTTGCTACGCGTTACACCTTTACCTTAACCTAACCAGCCCATAATTAACCATCTATCCCTTTAGCCCGATATAAACTACAGTTAAATACAAATACCTTCTTTATGTCCCAGTGGACGATGTCTAATTTGTGTGAACTCGCGAATTGTTTTACTTATGGTCGAAGCTTTATAAGAATAAGATTAGCTCGGTGACCAAACTCCGAAAGAGGCGATTATAAGCCAAACAATATCGTTTCGAAAAATGGACATACGGGTTATATGGGATTTAGTATTTAGTAAAGCGAGTCGCGTCCAACGAGTTCAACCGAGCGTTTCCAGCATAGCACCGCTCGCCTCGGAGTTCCGCGAATCCCAATCCCTGGGTAAATCTCGATTTTTCCCGACGACTTGTTAATTTTCGCGAGGGATAACGGTCGCGACGCTAGCCCAGACCCGTAAGGCCGTAACCAGCATCATCTGGCTCTAGATATGACAAGATTTCGAGGAGAAAGAGAGCTATCTTTCGGGGGTGTACGAGAAGGAGCTAAAGTCGAAACAATAGAGGCGTCAAAAGGATCGGGTCCCTTTTCGCGGGTGCTAACCAAAGAGAAGTGAGAGGTCAACTTCATGACGGGTTCGTTGGCGCGGAAAAACGGAGAGCGCCAAGAGAGAGAGAAAGTTATACTTTGAAAGCTGATGCCCGCTCGACTTCTCTACCCACCCGCTCGCCTCCCAATCTTTTCTTGCGCAGTTGAACTTCAGTCGCGTTAACTCGGGGCTTTTGCTGCTCCAACGCTCGCATTCATCGGAGCACGGGAGAATCCCGAATCCCTTGCCCAAGCTGTATTCTAGAGGCCGTCAGCCTGCCACCTCCTACATACAAGCGCAATTTATACGAGCCAAGCTCGCCCTATCTTCGATAAGTTACTCTTTTTTCCCAGTCGTGTTCGAATCTTCTTCTGCAACTATAAACGTAACAGATAGGCCCTATAAAGCCGCGAGTTTCAGACAAAAAGCCGAAATCATTTTCTGGGAGTTTTAACTTGTTGAACTAACCGGTTTTGGATCAGCACGGTATATAGTCTTTTGGTTAGAGCTAGAAGGGAAAAATAAATCTTATATATATTAAACCTATCTTTTAGAGTATACTGATTGGGCCATTATACAAACGCAATTACACGAACTCATAGGCAAAACCAAATTTTCTTTAGTTTATAACCGTATTAAAATTTACTCTGACACTTAATTGTACTTAATTATAAACGAGATTAATGAAGAGAGTCCATAAAATTAGCTCATCTTATAATTATTGTGGAAACTAAATCATATCTGCATACTCACTCCTCTCAGTTACAACACTCTGGGAAGAAACTAAAATTTACATTAAAAATCTCGTTTCATATGAGAATTTAGGTCCCTTTCGAAGCTGTATCTACAATTAGGTATACCTCTCAATTAATTCGAACTTTTTAGTTGGCGAGTCGATATGGGAAATGCGAACGGGACCAATACGTAAATCGCCCGGCGAACAGAAGGTTTATCCAACAAAAAAAAACTCTCGGAAAGAAAATAGGTTTCGGAGATGCAACGAGTTCGCGCGGGGAGAGAGGAGGTGAAATAGCTGATAGCTTATTGTCAAAAAAGCGATTCCGGGCTCTCGATATCAGAGTAGCGAAGGTTTTTTGACGAGTTTAGAAGCGGAGTCCCTGATGTGACCAACGAAGTGCCTACTTCAAAGAGATCGGCGGAATCAAGCCCTCGAAATATATTTGTTGGAACTGCCACCGCTACGGTACGCGGAGAAGGCGAGAGGGGGTACGGGGGAGGGGGCTATCGGGGTGGAAAGCCCGTTGGAAGCGTGGGTGGGCGGGGGTGTTCGATAATTGGGCATCGCACCGTGAACAAGGGGGTCCGTGAGAGAGTCAGAGAAGGGTATATGCCCCAGATAAGAGAACATGTCATTCGGAAAACTCGTTCGCACGACGGAATCATCTGGGCGCGTTTCTAAACTCGAACTAGTCCTTCTTATTTTAAAAATAGGGAAAGTAGCGTTTTGGAAATTTTGGGTCCGCGGGGCTCCGAAATATTACATTCGCCCCGGCAGATTTCGTGACAGTTTTGACGCGCGACGCTCTCGATATTTTGATCCCGTTGACGTCCCCGCCTTTTCCGGATATCTGCAGGGCTCTCTTCGTTTTGAACGCTTCTGTAATCTTCGGCAACTTGGCGAGCAATTTTCAAGATCTTCATTAAAGAGAGAGTAACAAGGACATCCCTTTTTTAAATTCATTCCCGAATAGTATCTCTTCTTACCAATAAATTTAAGTTCCTTTAAATACGTGGAATTATGCTTTTGAAGTACTGTGGAATTAGTATACCAAATGTGACAAATTTTCATCTATTGCTTAAATTATTGAAAATATTTTCTCATGAAAAAAAGTAAAATTCCCTTGAATTTTATATTAAACTAATCCTTTTTTTTTAATAACTGGACTTAGTAACCCTCCGCGGTAACTTTGAACGTGCTTATAGTTGAAACTAATCTGTAAACTATATTTAGCTTTGAATTTAATAATTAGGTTATAAATTCGTATGATTACCTTTTAATTTTTTAATTTTAAATCTGGGCTAGTTTAAGCCTCGCGTTTTTAAAAGGATTTTTTTTTAACTTTCGGGTTTAGTAATTTTCAAACTTATTTTTAAAAATAAGTGTTCTTTTTCATCCTCACTTTAAGTTTGTCTTGTCCGCGTCTTTAAAATTCTTGGGAGCTTCGGACCGTGTATTTGACGGGTGGTATATTATAATATTTCGTAGGGATTTAATTGGTACGGCCGGATCACCCTTCTACTTTCCTGGCTGGCGTCTCTTCTAAATGAGATCTTCTCTCTTTACAGCTTGAACCTCCAGATCTCTCTCTCTTTCTCTCCCAAAGCGATCATTTTCTAGAATTAAATATCGAATATTCCATAAATCTGTCAATTTGTTATACGGACGCGGGGGTCTTATACTTAAAATCTCTCTAGGAGCGAGGGGGCTAGTGATAAACGGGAAGCCTATTATATTGGAGCTTGTTTAAATTTTGTTAATTATAATTTACTCTTCTAAACGATGACGGCTTAAATTTGGGGCCGCTTGTCCCCGAATAGAGCGCGTATCCCCGAGCCCCCGGTCGCGGGGAATACTTCCCAAATCTTTCTCATACGTCAAATTGTTTCGATCGTTTAACAAATTTTCGTCATTTCTCATTTTCCCCGAATTGTTCAAAATTTCTATCTGGTCCCTGTTACTATATTTCTAGATCCATTTTTCTTCCGAGTCAAAATGGAACTATAACTTATTTTAAATTGATAGTCCTAATTTTGAACGTGTAACAATTACGCCGTTGTTGTAATTGAAGTTTTAAAACTCTAGAAAAGTTCGTTTTAAAATGTATTTTTCGAAAATATATATCGAAACAATTTTTATAAGACTTCATGGCAAAATTTAACATATCTCTATTTATTTGTTAATTGCGTAAGGTTTTGGTCAAATCCAACGGTTATAGTTTCATAAAGACGAACGATAACCACAGATAAACACCACATTTACATGATTATTTCAAGATGTGAAACATTTTTATTTTAATTCAAGTATAACGTGACTATCTTCATAAGCAAACAAACAATTAAAATAAGTTGATAAGACACAAATTTCCCATTAAAATATTATCTACTTCTGCTAAGAAAATTTTACTTATACAAGAATTGTCTTGTTTGAAATTACATTTCTATATTTCTGTCTATTCCCGTGTTTACAAAATATAAAAGAGTTACCCTATCTTTTCCTTGTCAAAGAGGGGATGACTTTGGGAGCAACATTGTACCCCGTTATCTGTACAGAGAGTGCGAACGGAAACGTCTGTTTTGGCGTAGATTACGTAAAAAAAAGGGGGGGGGGGTTGAATAGTACCACCTTGTAGCTCGGAGGGGTAAAATAGAGGATCAGAAGGGCTTTTTAGTTATTTTCTCTCTAGTTCTCTTTTCCTCTCTCCATCGTGCACTCACTCTGGTTGACCGGCCATAGAAAGCGAAAAGAGAGACGAGAGAAAAAGAAAGAGAATTGGATCAATTGAAACGCGAGAGCGGCCAGGCGCCCGTGTCCCTTTCGGAACAAGAGTCGCTCCATCCAATAAGCCGCTCCGAAAGAACGGAGAAAGAGGCCGTACGAGCTAAAGACACCGAGATACTACGCGTGGGGTGGTTATTTGGAGTTTGCGGGAGAAATGAGAGAGATAAAGAAAGGAAAGAAAAAAATAAAGAGCTAGGCTAGCTGGACGAAAAAGGATCCCTCGGACACGGGTCAACTCTTGTATCTAACGTCCTAAACATACGTGTATCGTTTACACCTCTTTTTATTTTACTTTTTCGCGTCCTCGTTTCGCCAAAAGTTCTTTATACAAAACCCCGCCTTGAAATTGATCCGTATGAAGAGTTAGATTAAGGGGTTGTCAATAAAGATAATTGTGTAGTAAATTTGGACTTTTCAGGTATGATATTGTATCATAATTTATGCAGGACCAGGAAATTGGAACAAATTTTGTTTATGTGGGATTGTATTTCGTGAGAAAAATTATATTTAAATAATATAATTAAAATAATTAAATAGAGATAATTAAGTAGGGATAATTACTAGGGATAATTAAGTATACATATTTAAGTAGAGATAATTAAGTGGAGATAATTAGTATAATTATAACATGACGATTATCATTTTAAAATACTATTATTTGTTGTATTACTCTGCTCGAGTTTTGGCTAGTTTGAAACTGCTGTAATAATATTTTAGTAACTTAAACAGTACTTTTTTTACTTGCATCTCGATAAAACATCAACATAAATTATCGAAGTCAGTAGTCAGCTCTATAGGGACAGCTTGTTTCTAAATGACTCGAAATCCTGTTAGCTCCTTTGGGTCAAATGGCTTTTTTTTCGGACACTTAATATGGCACGTGACCGAGTTGGTTACGACCCCATCGAATCGTACTATATATACTCGGACATTTTTGTATCAACCTTATACCATCGGTTTAAAAATGGAACCGAAAAGATGCCGCAAGTTCTAGAGGAATTTCCTCGTTTGACGTGTTTCAAAGTTGACCGTACAACTGTCAGCGTCGTCCGAGTGACCTTTTATATACCATAGCACATTTGCGGGAATGAAGTTCAATCTTTTTTAGTGGTCGCGATGGGTTTGAGCGTTTTTAAACCATAATACCACCAGTCCTTTTGGTCTTCCAGAAATCTTCAAGATTAGAGTAAAACCAGAGGTATATAATAACCCCCTTCGGGGGGAAGTATGAAAGCCCCTATACTACCAATGCTAAAAATCACGAACAACAAGAGCCCGCTGCTGACTATCTAGGCCACTATAGCTCGCGCTGGACTTCTCAATGTCGCTACTCTATAGTAAATGGTCTTTGTATAAACAAGACGGCTCGATTTGTGTTTAGAACTTCCTGTCTCAGGAGTCAGGCTGTTTGTTAAAATGGAGTCGAAGGTTGACTTCAGCCCGCGAGTTCCGGAAGTGCGCGTAGGGAAAATTTAGTGAGGTTCAAAATGGTGTAACTATTTTTGGGAGTAAAGCGGTGTGTCAATCCGCCGCGATTTACGCCGGGCACTTCTTGTTCGTCGATTTTGCCTACCTTTCATACTTCCCCCCGAAGGGGGTTATTATATACCTCTGTTAAAACTAAGGGTCAGTTCAAAATGAAGGAATTAGTTTTTCACCTTTTTCCTTGAGGCTTTTGGGAAATATATCCGTACAGTAATAAAGAAAACAATTCGGGGCTAGTTGGTAAAACTCGTACTCATCCTATTATCTCATTCTAGTATAAAATACATTTAATATGTAATTGGAAAGGTAAATATAATATGAAATTTACACGAAAATTTATTTAATTTGAAAATGGACATAAAATACATAGATTGTAATTGTAAAGGAAAATTCATAGAGTTTGAAATTGAGCAGCTCAATTTGAATTTGTGTAAAGGAAAATACGAGTAATTTGAAATTGTACAGGGAAATACAATTTTAATTTACCCCATTTGTCAAGGGAAAATATTCGTTTAAAATTAGGGAAATCCTAGGATTTTTTTATTACAAAGCTTGTCTATTTTTATCACTCGTATTTTGCTTCGCCAAAGCAACTTGTTTTCGAAGCTAGAAAAAGGTCGATTGGGAAGAAGAAATACTTGAGAGATTTTGAGTAAACCCGGAGTAAACCGCGAAGGAAATGTCGGAAAAATTGGTTGACAGCTACGGGACTCTCACACCGCTTCTCTCACTTTATAAGCTTATACTCTTGACATTTTAAGAGTTTTTCCAATTTTATCGTTATAGAAATCTCAAAAAAGGACGGTTAAGCTAGCTATCGAGATATTGTCAAATTAAGAAAACAGAAAAGATAATGCAAATTACAGTGTATTTGAAGATTACCACGTGTGGCTTTACTTTACTGTAAAATTGGATAACTAGATAACTTAGATAATTTAGTTAAATTACCTTGAGTGAAATTTCATCGCGTAAAATTACACTCGATGACATTACACCAAATGAAATTACCCTCAGTGAAATAACAACGATTTAAATTGTACTCAGTGAAATTACACTCAATGAAATTCAAAACAGGGAAAAGACATTCTGTGAAATTACACTGGGTAAAATTACACTCATTAAAATTACACACAGTGTATAAATACAGTATTTTGACTCGGTCCCTTGACCAGAATCATTACTTAATTAACCGAAACTTGAAAAAATTGTCGATGATTTAGTACTTAAAAAGTATTGGCTTGTATTTTAGTTCGAAAAGCCCATTTCAAAAAGACAAAGGTATATAAACTGGTTTGTTTTTTTTGTTTTTTTACCCTAGAGTGTAAATATCGGGAATGTTAGAAATCAATGGTTCTTGGGAAGGACTGGTCCACGTAGGCTCATCGATTGTTGTCCTTTATAGCATATCTCTGGACGGATACCGTTCCCGGCGGTGACCAGGAACAAGGAGGACGGGCGGGGGTCGCGCGTGGGCCAAGGTGACACGTCGCCTTGTCGATTGGTCCACCCTTTTTAAAAGGACAAGCGTGTAACGCGTTATGTTAGGCCGGCCACGGGGACGACATCGCAGCTGGCGCACAGTCGCCTCGATCTGCAGGAGGGTTGCCGGGGGAAGGGGAGGGGGTTGAGAAGCTCGTTGGATATATCCACTGGCTTGTCGCTTTCCTCGTTATATCTCATCTTCCTATATATATCGGAGTTTTGTCGCTGGTCGAAATGCGAAAGCACGCGTTCAAAGTCTTATAAAGGTTTCGGACACGCTTGTCTGCCGAGTGAAAATTCTTGTTTCGCGCTCGTCAAGTACGGTCTCTCGGGTTCAGTTCTCATTGTATCTTGTCGCCATTTATCCCGAGGTCGAATTATTTCGACAACTGATTAGAATTAAGTTTAAACGACGTTAAATGCGCCAAGTTTCCGAATTTCCGTAGTTCTCGCGGCATTATTTATCAAGATTCAAATTAGATGTTTAGCCTAAGTGCTCTAAAGGCTCTAGAATTAATAGCAAACTCAACCCGTAAATAATAAATAAATAGTAACGATATAGCGAATTAAATAAAGTATTAGTTGCCCCAAATTCAAAGCAATTAATGAAAATAAATTATCCAATACAGCTTGTTATATAGGTTTCGACATAAATGTAAAGAAACGTTTAGGTCTGAAAATCAAATCAATATCGAAATTTGAGATTTACTGTTCTTTTTCGAGTTTCAAAGCCTTATTGAAATTTTAAGAAACCTGAACCGGCGGAGGACTTCTTGTTTTAACACCCACGCAACGAAGAGCGCTTTAACTGAAAGCTATTTCCGATAAACCGCTTTTTGAGCGTGAATGATCATTCTGGTTCATGTTCCTTAAAATTTCAGTTATTCTGAAAAACAAGACAAAATTAATTAACTACTTTAATTTTTAGGTTGAGCGGGAAAACATTAGTATTTGTGCCTCTAACTATAGGCTACAGAATTAAAAAAAATTATAATTTCAAATATCTGATTTCAAATAACATCCTGTTGCTCGCAGAGTATACTAATAATAAGATTTATGAAAACATTGAATATTTGGAGCTATATCGTATCAAGTATACGTAATAACCAGTCAATATGTATCGTAGGGTGTAAACCTTCGCAATATGGATTTGCCAAGATGAGATGAGAGAGTGTGTGTCGCGGGAGATGGTAGCGTAGAATCGAACGCGACCCTCCGCTTCGGTTGTTTAGGAAATGTAAATTTTAAGCGCATCAAAGTGACGGGCGACGCGTCTGCAGCCGTTGATCCGCGTTTGTGGACTCGTCAGCTTATCGCATCGATTCCGCACGCTCTAATCCGGCCTTGTCGGATCGTGTTTCGAATACTGCCTTTTTAATCACGGTCAACGCCGTTTCTACACGCCAGTCTCGTTATACCAATACAATATACAAGAAATAATTGTAACGTACAAAAGTTACCAGAGTATAACCTGAGAGGACTAAAAACTGCCTCCACTCGGAAGGAACCCAAGGTTTTACTTTAAATTTGTACATCATACAGGATCGTACATTTCCCCATGTTCCCGCGTGGTATTTAATATTTTTGCTTTAGCCATTTCGATCGCGACAAAAATATCAATTTACCTTTACGCCTGTAGAAGTGTTTCAACCGTATTGCGGTAATGTATATGGTGAAGATACCTACCAGGGTCAGAGTTCAGTTTATACTTGTGAAGGAATCCTTCATTGCATGTTGCCAGAAGCCGATGAAACCCTCCTTTGAAGTCTACTTCTTCAATGTTCCATATAGCGCTCCTCTCTGTATGGGTAAAGTTCCCAATTTTACGAGTTAGAAGGGGTCCTACTTCATCCCCCCTGTCTACGGAAAATTGGAAATTCTCTCTCTCCACAAACGACGACGTTTTTTGGACGAACTCCAAGGCTGCTAGAGATATTCGCTCGACGAGCTCCAGCTCCGAAAACATCTACCGTTAGGAGGCGTACGAATCGCGCCTTTTGAGAATAACCCATACAGCGAGGGGTAGACAAGACCCGGGAGTAATAGACTTCAAAGGAGGGTTTCATCGGCTTCTGATGTTGCCAATCTTTATCATTCTTAAAAAATTCTTTACAGTATTTAGGACATTAAATTTAAAAGTATTGTAATTTAGATAAAATTTAACAAAGTTGTATAAGAAGGTGCATACATCAGACAAGCTTTACATACTAAAACGATTCTCTGTGTATCAAATTCGTATCATCTTTTTCTCGTAAACGATTTTGCCAACTTCTCTCGAAGATATAGCGACAATTTCTGCAATTTCTCGCGTGAGTCGTGTGGAAATAAATATTTATCTCCGAAAATAGACTTTATACGTGTATTTCAAATATATGTCACCTAATCTATTATATAAGTATATAACCATAGCTGAAGATACTTAAGCCAACTTCGGTTGTATTTATTTTATATTTCGCAATCTATATATCTTTTCGAAACTCTTTTACTCTGGTATATTTCGTATCTTTGTCGAGAAAAAGTTGAGGATAGCGCGTTCGTCGAACTCGCACCGGATCTTATCCGAGTTCTTCCCATCTTCTCGATTCCAACATCTCGAATCTAAATCCGAAATACTCCTCAGACGACGCGCCTTTCGTAAAACCACCCTTATATAGCCTCTCGCGAAACTATATAGATAGATATATATACCAGTGGCGAACCGTGGCTCAACTTATCTTCGTTGCGAACATTTATTTTCATAGCCCGAAGAGTTCGCCTTGTCCCTAGCTGCCGTTTTTAGTTGATTCGGATATAACAGGAAGATATAGAGAAAAATAGAGAGAAAGATAGAGAGGAAAAAAACTAGAAATTCCGCTCGAGAAAATTTGCATGCTTCGGAGAATGAGATGGGAGTGGAGGTGGGATGCAAGATTTTTCCTTCTATAGGGCTATTTTGCCCATTTCCATTTCTGAGCCACCGTGAAGTTCTTATATTCTTTTTTTTTTTTTTCTTCTGATAAGTCTATTCTACTTTGGGCACCTGCTCCGTTTCCTATATACTAGAGATTCTAGTTTTCAATCGTATATATGGTCTATTTTTAGTTTCAACGCTTTTCTAAACGGCGATCTTTATGTAATTGTTCTTTCAGTAGTTTTGATAAATTTGGTTGGTTTAGTTTTTGTACTAACAGTGTTTTATAAGTTCAAAGAAGTGAAAACACTGCATTGCTGCGCGATATATAGTTTTATTATAAAAAAATTGTGTAATAATATAATAATTTATGATAAAACTGTGGTGTTTTCACTTCTGCTTACAAGTTAATTTCTAATTAATAGTAATATTTTTATTTATTTAAATTATGGGTTTAAAATAACAAAATATTATGAAAATATATTCAAGCGATATGGATTATAGCCACAAATATTCTACACATATTACTCGACTTTGGTAATGCAAAAGATGTTAGTACTCAATTACGTAATCACTTTAGTATATTCAAAGCTACAGGTTTGTGGAGTTATTAGCTACTTGATGTTGGACCGCTCCCTGTAATTTACAACGATATTTAAAAATCAGGAAATTACGAAGGCATTGAATAAAATCACTTCTAAATTAATATTATCATATTATCTATTGAAATTTAAATGTAAATTAGAATATGACATTTGCCAGAAGCCGATGAAACCCTCCTTTGAAGTCTATTCCTCCCGGGTCTTGTCTACCCCTCTCTGTATGGGTTAGTTTCAAAAAGGGCGATTCGTACGCCTCCTAACGGTAGATATTTTCGGAGCGGGAGTTCGTCGAGCGAATATCTCTAGCAGCCTTGTAGTTCGTCAAAAAAACATCGTCGTTTGTGTAGTAGACTTCAAAGGAGGGTTTCATCGGCTTCTGCATTTGCAAATATAAGAGAAACTCTAAAGGATGTCTGCCCTACTTGTTTTCTTTTAAAACATCTCGGGTACTCTGGTGTTTTTGTAGGGGTTGTATTCGCGTCCTAGGGGTCCATTTTCGCAACATGCAAATTCAGCGGCTCAGTTCCACAAAATCCTTCACTTTGCCTTTCTTCGCCAAGTCCTTATTTTTTCTTTCTCTACTTCCATCCTATTCTAAATATAAACATTATCCGCTATATTTTTTACCTTTTAGCCATTTTAGCTTTTCCCTCTCTAAAGTCCCTGGGTTTTCGCAGTCCGAATCCCCATATATATATACGCGTAACGGGATAGACTATACTAGTTTTTGCCTTTTTTTCTCGTCTTTTTCTCGCTTATAGCATGAAATTAGAGTTGGGAACTGTTTCTCTCGGAGAAAAGTGTACTTCAGTTCTCTCCCAACGCGTGTTTCTATATCTAAATGGGAAAGGTTTTTAGTTCCGTCAACACTTCCTTTATCTCCCAGCGAACCCAATGAAAATTTCAAACAATGTAGTTTTACACCCCTGTTTTTGCCGCGACTTGCAATGGCTTAGGAAGATATGATTTTTGCGTACTTAATTGAGTTCTAATAAAAATTGTGCAAGGTTAACTCCTAATTTGTTGTCCAGAATCCTTGGTCTTCTGTTTCAATTATGCCAGATTGGTAGGCAAACATTTGTACCTTAGGGGAATGTACGCGAGAAATCGGAGGTATTCCATACCCCTTTAAATGATGTCAAACTTTCATGGGTATGGATCGTGACCGCGTATTTGTGACGAACCATGTTAGAAACTATAGAGAATTGTATTGTATAATGAAAGCGGATGTGTTGAAAACATTATTTAAGGATGGTCCCCCTGGAGTTGCTGGTAATTCTGAATTGTTAAGGCTAAAGTAAAAACTTTCCTAAAACATGGAAAGGCGAGACACTGACGTCACGTACAACTTTCTTGTATAGTACGAATTCTTCTGATAGAATCATGGGTTTGATATTTTTTTCCTAACATCTTAGATGGGGAGGAAAGAAGCGTACATTTTATTCGAGGGATTTTTCGAAACGTTTTACCGATCGTTCTTTTTTTGGGGGTGGTTCTAGTTACTTTAGGCGCTTAGCGGGTTTTTATAAGAGCGTAAGAAAGGCGCGTGCGCGATGGTTTCCTCATCGCAATCCTCCTCTTATACATACGCGGCTTCGTTTCGTTCATGGTGGCGAAGAGTCGGCAATCCATCAATCACGAGTCGTCGAGCTATACGAGAAACGAAAGAAAAACGGGTCGCGTAACGTGAGGGGAAAGCTTACGAGAGTGAGCAGCGCCACGTGGGTGGTAGCGGGTGTAGAGAGCGTTAGAAAAAAGAAGCCCGGGAAAAAAAGAGCTGAAGTCAGGCAGAATCGACGCCCTTGATCGAAAGGCGCATTCTACTAAATATATACAACAAGATGATCAAGAACCATTCAATACTTTCCCCTAAAACCATTTTTCCGGAAGCCATTTTGAAAAAATCACCATCTCCGTACTTGATACGCTTATTAGTATTTGAAATGGTTCACAAATATAAGTTCGTCTTCAGTGTTAACAAATAAGGATGGAAAGAGGTTAATCATTTCCTTAACGTCTGTTCACCGATTGACTAGTTAATGGTTATGGACAACGGTTAGTTTTATGGTCGGTAGTAAAATATAGTATAGTTTAAGTCTTATTCAAAATTGTAGCCAGCAATTTATTCCAGCTTTTATTCAGTTAGAGAAACATGTTTGGTTTCTTTTTGCGCATGGCTAGGATGCCCCTTCCTCCTGAAATGATAACCTGGAAAATCTCTCGCGTATGAACGGCTCTCATTGGCTAAAATGATAAACACTTTTCCCGGAAACGAGCGTCAAGATGGGGTTTTATTTTCTTTTTTTTTGTCGGAATCTAATGACTAAAATGGCCACTGTGCGTCGCGTTTACCGACTAATTAAGTACACCCAAGATATTACTGTTTAATTTATATGATGAAGCTATTAATTAACTTAAATAGTTTTCATACCAGTTCTTTTTGAGGTAGGTAGTCCATGGTTTATATTAGCACGGATATCGTTAAAACAATACTTTCTTCTGAAAACGTTCGGATGAAGTGAAAAAGCGAGTCTTGGAATCGGAGGAGAGTGAGAGGGGAAGGGTACCAGAGAATAGCTCTAGCTAAAAAAAAATCTTTTTGAGGACTCTCACACGCGTGGATAAGAATAAGGAGCAGATGTAGGTGGATGGGGTGGTGAAAGTTGCTCGCCTTTGCGTCTTTCGATTTGTCAACCCTGACTCGCAATCTCCCCTTTCCCCCCTTTCCTCATTCCCTTTTTCTATTCTCTTCTTAAACCTCTTCCTCCCTCCAACCCCAGCCTCAACCTTTCTTTCGTCGTATAAGATGTATTCGCGCTTCTAAATAAAATGGTCTCGATACTCTAGACATATTCGGTACGTGACATCTGATAAAATAAGAACTATAACAGTATACTGATGCGCGTATGGGAGAAGAAAATCAATTTTACTTGTCTAAAGCACGCGTTTCTCAAATCTACAATCCGTGTATCAGCAAAATGAATTTATCTTTATTGAAGTTTTTTACGCGTTTTGTACATTCACTCTTGAAAAATAATTAACGCGTAATCTTCTTTTCCGGAAGAGGCCATCATGATGTCACTTTTGTAAAATATTCACAAGGCAGAGCAGCTTTCCAAACTTGTTAGAGATCGATATTAGCTAAAGGATGATTGCCATAATTAAAATTAATAAAGCTACGATCACACTAGCATTAATCGATTTGAAACGGTTAAATTAAACCGATATTCAAATCGCCAAGAATCGTTTTAAGCGTCACGTGTTCACGCATTATCTTTATAAATCGATTTATCGTAGCTTCATCTATCGATACAAAACTGGTTCCCGAAGCAGTTTCGAGAAAATTAATCAAATCGATTCGAGGAAAGATGGTTTCCCGTTCACACGATTCTAAGGAACGTTTTGAAACGATTTAAATCGATTCTGAGGACTAGTATGAACGCGGCTTAGTTATGTTTATCTTCGGATTAATTTTTTCAATAATCCTAACTACTCCGCGCTTAAAATCACCTGAATATCGAATATTTTAATGAAGAAATAAGTTGTCTGTGTTAGCTGTAGCATATGTTATGGCTAATAATCCTATATGAAAATTTACAGTTCTTGAAATTCAATATTAAAAATATTGAATTAAATTTATTATTAACCGTAACTATTAGGCTTCACTATCCTTCAAAGAGATGTCTCTTGCGATAGTGTTACTTTCCCCCGTCTCTGCATCCTCTCTTCGGGTGTGTAAAGAATCTCTGACTGGTGGGTTTATTTTCTTGGAATTTAGGTGAAGTCGTCTGTAAAAGTCGACTCGCCACCACTAGAGATGTCGATAAGCCCTCTTACCCCTACATACACACTTACTCTCTACCAAGGTACTTTTTACCTTCTCCTACTCTTAACTATATAAGGAATTTTTAGCTGACGTAAGAAGTATAACGTATCGTTGGTGAAATTATTTTTGTACTTCGATGGAATTTTCACCTGGAAAAAGCTTTACTAAATAATATCGATCTTGTAAGAGATATTTAAAAATACAATAGTAAGGCAGCCCACCCACATAAAAAACTTCCGACTCCCCTGGATCAAATCATCAGCAAATGTATTAGCGGAACAACCAGAGATTTGATAGGATAGGCATATATTTGATATCTACTAAAGAAAATCGTGCCCAAGCTTAGCAATAAAAACCCTTAAGTGTGTTCTTTTCCTTGTACACCGAAGCGCGAAGGCTGGAACACTTTTACAGGCGAAGAGAGGTATTTTAACGTGTTGCTGTTAACTGACGGCAGATTTATAAATTAAAAAAAAAAAAAAATAAAAATAAATAAATAAATATTTAGAATCAGATCTTCCAATTATTGGGAATGCAAAAGTTTTGCCCTTCTACGTCATTACTATGGTCTCGTAACTATTTTAGAGTCAACTGTTAATTCTCACGCTTTCTGGCGCGTCATGAGAGTGTTCTTGCTCTATTTCTTTTGTGATAGTAACTATCCATAAGTCAACAAGCTAAAAAAGAAATTATAATTTTGTCAACCCAAACTAAGGTTTAAAATTTGTGAAATAATTAAAAATATAACCCGTGTGTCTTCCAACAAGAACTCATTCAAGTACATACCTTCCAGGCATGCTTTATAGACAAATTCGTCTGCTATTTTCTAAAAGTACGATAGTGCACTTTGGCGTTTCATTTTTCTCGTCTTTATGTATAGTTTCGTATATTTAATGTAGGCTTACTTTTATCAAGAAGGATCAGATAAGGAGAGGAAAAGTGGGAACGGCGCGGCTCCTACTGCGTCGGCCTAAACTCCCACTCTGGGAGAACGGGGGACAGACGGGGGTAGAGATGCTTCGTGGTAAATTGTTGTCACGTGGGTAAAACGAATCCTTTATGAGACGCGCTAGCTAGCGACCACGTGACAACAGTTTACCTCGAGAATTTCCTATCCCCCCTTTCCACCCGAGTGGGAGGTTGGCTCTTCTCTCTCTAACTCAACGCAAGTATATCAAGTATATATATATGCGAAAGATGGGTTTTATATTAGTTTGGCCACCATGTTCTTATAGGTTCATGAATAATTTGTTGCTTCAAAAAAATGGTGACAGCATCGCGTTATCTATTAGTTTCCGTCCGATGAAACTATATAGGGTTGTCAAGGTATATTCCAAAGAACAACAGCAACTCCCCATAAGAGTCTGGGTCCACGTAATGTTAAAATTTTTCGTCTCTTTTATGATAAATTCGTATTATATTATTAAAATAGGGTAGTTGGGGGATAATTTAAAGCTAAAATTCGAGCTCACAACTGTAAATTTTGGGAATTACAACGAATGGAAGGTTTCTTCCATAATGTAAAGAATAGGAAGAATCTATGACTTCCGTGCCGGATATGAAAGCCTTCCCCCACACGAAAATCTTGAACGGTTATTATTTTAGATTCATAATTATGTTAGGAAAATATTAGGAAAGAATTATTTTGTAACTGCCACGGGTATAGTGCTGGCGGCAAAATGAAATTCGTATATTTTTGGTCTACTATGCCTCGAAATCATCGAAAACGCCTGTAGAAGTGTTCCACTTGTCAAGCATTCATGCAGTAGGCTTTTGCTAGCTTTACAGGGGCCGTGCAAAGACTATATAGCTTACTTGAATAGTCTTTGGTGTATAAGAAACTCGAAAAATAAATAGAGAAATCATACCAATTAGAAGATACTGGAGTAGTATCTTTAATTTTTATTTCATATTAAACAAAACACACTTGTATAAAACGGACAAATTATTCATTTAACGCTAAGGTTTTCTACGTTTAACGTATGTCTGGTAGTTCAAGCTCAGTGGCATCTTCACACACTACACGCAATTTTGACTGGTACCAACTGCCTCGATCTTCATGGCGACGATAACCAAGATACCAGATTACGCTGCTAACGTGAACACAAGTACCTATCGTCAAACTACCACCTTTGCAATTGCAATACCAGCCTTTAATGGCATTTGCACCTGTCCCGTTCGGTACATAACGAATTAGAGCTTGGTGAACAGCTGAGGTGGAAAATTGACCAGGCACGCGTATACGAATTAAGTCATGTTCAACTTTGGACACTTCGACGCTGAAAGAGCCGGATTTCTCTATAGTCAACGCCACATAAGATTCAGCGCGTTTCGTTTTAAAGTCGCTCATTACCACCTCACGTACATCACTTTCACGAAGTACAGGGAAGTCTTGAAATTCACTATCCTCAATTCGTTGCCATTTAGACGGTTTGCGAAGCAGATTATCGCGCTCAACCACTTCCTTAAGAGGATTTTCTTTCGTAGAGACTGCCAGCATTTTTTCGACGGAGTCTTCCCAGGAACCTTTAAGATGTAACTCCGGGTGGTAGGCGTTCAACAGCGCAGCAGCAATTTGAAGAAGTTCTGGAACTAATGGTAACATATGCACAGGTATACGGTTTTGAAAAAAACGATACACCGTCTGCAAATGCCCATTCCTAACTTCAACCGGCCACCTGAGGTACGTTACTTGTCGGGAACGATTAACTTCTTGCGTGTTTACTTGCTTCTCGCCTTTAGACAAGAACGAAGGCATTTGTAAATCCACACCCAGTTCAGTCAGTACGCTGTTGGAGTCTCGAAAACCGCGGTCTGCCAGTACAACGTCACCAACTTGAAAGAAAGACTGGAGTTGGAAGATCCAAGGACTATACCGTTCTTCACAAATCCTTCTGTGTGCACAAAGGCCAGCATATCCTCAAGCCAATGTTAATGGTAACAACTACGGGTTACATAATAGATATAATCGGACCCTACTTTGCTAATGGCCGCAATAACGACGCGCGCATTTTAAACCATTCTATCAAAAAGAGAGAAGAACTCCAGTCTTTCTTTCAAGTTGGTGACGTTGTACTGGCAGACCGCGGTTTTCGAGACTCCAACAGCGTACTGACTGAACTGGGTGTGGATTTACAAATGCCTTCGTTCTTGTCTAAAGGCGAGAAGCAAGTAAACACGCAAGAAGTTAATCGTTCCCGACAAGTAACGTACCTCAGGTGGCCGGTTGAAGTTAGGAATGGGCATTTGCAGACGGTGTATCGTTTTTTTCAAAACCGTATACCTGTGCATATGTTACCATTAGTTCCAGAACTTCTTCAAATTGCTGCTGCGCTGTTGAACGCCTACCACCCGGAGTTACATCTTAAAGGTTCCTGGGAAGACTCCGTCGAAAAAATGCTGGCAGTCTCTACGAAAGAAAATCCTCTTAAGGAAGTGGTTGAGCGCGATAATCTGCTTCGCAAACCGTCTAAATGGCAACGAATTGAGGATAGTGAATTTCAAGACTTCCCTGTACTTCGTGAAAGTGATGTACGTGAGGTGGTAATGAGCGACTTTAAAACGAAACGCGCTGAATCTTATGTGGCGTTGACTATAGAGAAATCCGGCTCTTTCAGCGTCGAAGTGTCCAAAGTTGAACATGACTTAATTCGTATACGCGTGCCTGGTCAATTTTCCACCTCAGCTGTTCACCAAGCTCTAATTCGTTATGTACCGAACGGGACAGGTGCAAATGCCATTAAAGGCTGGTATTGCAATTGCAAAGGTGGTAGTTTGACGATAGGTACTTGTGTTCACGTTAGCAGCGTAATCTGGTATCTTGGTTATCGTCGCCATGAAGATCGAGGCAGTTGGTACCAGTCAAAATTGCGTGTAGTGTGTGAAGATGCCACTGAGCTTGAACTACCAGACATACGTTAAACGTAGAAAACCTTAGCGTTAAATGAATAATTTGTCCGTTTTATACAAGTGTGTTTTGTTTAATATGAAATAAAAATTAAAGATACTACTCCAGTATCTTCTAATTGGTATGATTTCTCTATTTATTTTTCGAGTTTCTTATACACCAAAGACTATTCAAGTAAGCTATATAGTCTTTGCACGGCCCCTGTAAAGCTAGCAAAAGCCTACTGCATGAATGCTTGACAAGTGGAACACTTCTACAGGCGTTTTCGATGATTTCGAGGCATAGTAGACCAAAAATATACGAATTTCATTTTGCCGCCAGCACTATACCCGTGGCAGTTACAAAATAATTCTTTCCTAATATTTTCCTAACATAATTATGAATCTAAAATAATAACCGTTCAAGATTTTCGTGTGGGGGAAGGCTTTCATATCCGGCACGGAAGTCATAGATTCTTCCTATTCTTTACATTATGGAAGAAACCTTCCATTCGTTGTAATTCCCAAAATTTACAGTTGTGAGCTCGAATTTTAGCTTTAAATTATCCCCCAACTACCCTATTTTAATAATATAATACGAATTTATCATAAAAGAGACGAAAAATTTTAACATTACGTGGACCCAGACTCTTATGGGGAGTTGCTGTTGTTCTTTCGATTTATTCACGTTTAACGAGAGGTTTCTTTTTTTAATTAAAATTCAAGGATATGTTTTTCCTGGTTTCTTTTTTCTTCGTTCGTAAGTCGTTAAGCCTCGTTGAAATCTCCCTAGTTATACGTTCTGAAAATAGAAAAATAAAAAAATTATATAAATAAAAGTGGAATTTTACGCAACAAATCTGTATTCGAGTTGAATCCTCTGTTTCTCGATCCTCTTATTGTAGTCTCGTCTTCCGACTTTCTTTCTTTCACTCTCTTTCGTTCTTTTCTCGCAAATCCCGGTCTTCCCCGCTTCTCGGGATCAGCCTCTTTCCCTCTAAATTCTTCGCGCAGCACAATAAAATTTCGTTCTAAGCCTGTCAGCGGGTGGTTACCCAATCCCATTTTCCAAGTCCGGACTTTTCATAAAATGCCAACCCCCTTCCCTTCTAGAAACCACGGAGTAATTCTTAAAATATAAAAACTACTTCTTTCCTTACGGAGAATTACGTTGAATATACTTCCGCCGTAATTTTCCTATAAAACGTCTTTTTTGAGTAGGTTATATCGTATAGCTTCCAATCTCCTTTCTCTCGAGTCTACGTTTCTTCCTTTATTTTTTTATCCCCCTTCAAAAACTTGGCATTCTGTAGTCGGTGTCCGGCCGACCTATAAACACGAGTATACGTTTGTTACTGTTCAGCGCCCACCCTCGCGCCCCACCTAATTCCTTTCGATTCTCTGCGGAGGAGAAAATCCGCCTTAAGAGTTGATCCTTTTCCGTTAGTGAGACACGCGTTGGACCAAACAAGATGTTACCCGAACCACCTAGACTGTCGACTTTGCTCCGTAAAACGTTGCTTTTGTTTCTTCAATGTATATGTAATGTAAAACAGAGCTCTTTTGTATATTCTAATTAGGGTTTAACTAAAATTATTACTATCTATTTTTTTATTTAAATGATAAGACTATATATATATATTAGTGTAAAATTATACAAATTTTTTGTTCTTAAAGTTCAAGGTAAATAAATTCGTAGTACAATTTTTACCATCCTTCCTGAGGATATGACTCTTATTATGCAATTACCTAAATAAGTTTCACCCTTTTCCTATGATCGCCTTCTAGCCATATCCTCTAGTTTTATGGAGGACAGACAAAAACCTCAAAATTCGTTTACCGATCAAATATCGTTCTTTGGTGAAAGTATATTTCATATTGGTCTCCAAACTAAATGCGTTCAAATCTTTTTTTCTCTCTCTCTCTCACTCGCCTTCCATTTTAGCGCCTATAAAAATTCTACGCCATATTACATTTCTGGTAGTAAAAAAAAAAATACTTGGGAAATCTGCTCGCGTTGTGACTTTCAAAAAAAAAAGAAAAAAATCCCAAAGCTGGCCTGTGTTGAGTTTGATAGCGGGTAACATAAATCCGAAAGATATTTTTTTTTTCTCGTCCTTTCTAGCCGAGTTGGACGGGGATATTGGTCCAGAGAAAAGCATAGAGACTAAAGTAACCAGTGTCGAACGCGGACCCCGGCGGATTTGGTCCGTTTCGACTTACAAGGCTCTTCTCCTTGTTATTCTTCGAAGTCGTCCGCGTTATTTATTTTATTTTCAAGACGCTGATTCCTTCTTGGATTAGGGGTTTATTTTTCTCCTTTTTTCTACTCGATCCAAACTCTATTTATAAGGAATTTTGTATCCTTCGGATTTATTTATACATTGTGGTTACTTTACTTCACTCGTTCTCGTTTGCCCATCGGAAGTAAACTCGCGTCAAAATTAAAATCTTATACGAAATTAGGTTAAAGCGAGACTACCTTTGAGTCGCCATAGTTCCATTTCATCCTATATGTTTCTGCATTATTTTTATGCATGAACGAAATGAAAATGTGATAAATTTGTAAGATTAGATTAATTTTGAAGATTATTTAGAATGTGTAGCCTGGTAGTTAGTTTAGAGATACCTTTTAAATTATATTTAAACCTAAAATACGTAAGAGATAATGGCAAACTAAATGTTAACTTAAAACTGTATACTCTATTTAATATTTGATGGACAAGTGATCCCGGGGAAATCTTAATTAAAATTTGGCGTTAATTTATAAAAATTTGCTTTATTTTGTAGATTATATCTAAGTGCCATAGAAATAAATATTGGCTGCTTGCAATATATGGTCAATTCACCCACAAAAATATTTCTAATCTGTATAAAATAAAAGTCCATCCTTATAGGGCATTGGACTCCCTTTCTACGCCATCGATATACGCCACTAATCTTCAAGCCACTCGTTATTTGAACTGTAGTTTCATTAAAGTCGTAGCTCTATAATTTGTTATAGTTCGTGTCGTCTAACTAGCGACTGCCTTCCGTTACACGTGTAGGAAATATTCGTCCCTCTTAACCTCGATATCTTCCCACTTCAATTCCTCGCGTAGAATTCTTTTTTTTTACAACCATTTCCATTATAGAGGGAGTGGCTTCTCTGATTTTCCGTACGCTAACTCGGTCCGGCACCCGTAATAATATAAGTCTCTCAAGCGTGCCCTAATCAAGTTTTGGCCCCTGTAAAAGTAGCCTTCCGGCTAGATAGATTCGGGGTGAAATCCCGCATCCTACCCGAAGTCTCTCTTTCGCGGGGCGCGGGGAGAAGTTTTACCCGCAATGCTATCTTAATTTTCAGCTAAAATGACGCTAATAAACACCCTTTCCTCTCCCGCTCCGCTAGGGGGCGCGCTAGAGAGCTCGTTATAGGGAGTCAAGCTCTAGATGATGAGATTTCGCGCTGGCGTAGAAATGGAATATGGCTATACGTTTATAGTTTCAACCCCGCAATCACCGCGTTACCCGACTGCAAAAACGGGCTATCTTTTAACAATAACGATTTGTGTAAAAAATATACCTCGGAAAATTGGTTTTCATTTGGAAAATCTGATAAAATATACTCCAGAGTACTAATTATTCATTAAAACATACCAAATGGATTCCGGAAATGATTAAAGTCTCTAGTAACTTTACTATATATGTTAATCACGCACGATTCTAAAAACCTTTGTTTATTTTCGACGAGTTAAACGTGTTGTTACAGAATTATTTTCAATATAAAACCCTGTTAAATTTATGACTCTTTAGAAAAGTATCAATGAAGTTAGAGCTTAGTTTGTCCAAAATCTTTATCCAAAAATTAAAAGTTCAACCTCGGCTTAGCTTAACTAAAATTAAAGAATTTGCGTAATATAGTTATCCAAACAAAAACGAGGCGTGTTACGACATCTTTGCTTTTAAGTTAACCAGCGAAGTGACTCCGGAGCGAATTCTGAGAGTGGGAAAACGGCGAGTGTTTTGGGATGATTCCCCTAGGTGGCGCGCTTGTCAAACGGCGTCTTTGTTAAAAGGGATTTGGTGGGCCGCGTGTTTAAACGGATCACGAGAGAGGGAGACGGGGTAATCCGGTTCCCGGCTACCGAAATCAGCGCCCCGGAATGAAACGGATTAAAATGGCGTTATTGTCCCTTATTATTAAAGTCATCGAAACTCACGTGGCCGTAGCGAGCGCCGCCCTGGTTGCGAGATACCGCGGCGGATAGAGACAACCCCCTTTAACTCTCTAACCTCTCTGAGAGAGTTTGTCTATCTCTCTCGAAGACTTATTCTCATCTTTTGTAGGCCCTTTAAACAATGTTGTCACCTGAGGGACGTTACTATACCCGCTATTGAGTATACGAAACGAGATGTGATTATGGTATTTACGCGAGAACCCTTTCAGGTGGAATTGAAACGGAGCCCAAACCTAATTAAAGTTTCCTATATATAAAAGTTTTTAGTCGCGTTGCGAATTTAATTTTTGAGCTTTAAAACTCTTTGGAAGGGTCAGGGAGTTAGTTTGGGATTAACTCGAGTAAAAACTAAGTTTCAACTCTTTCATTATATACGCGTTAAAACGTATTAAACGAAAGGGGTTTAAAATTATTCTGCGAATAACTGATAAGGGTACCGTTATGTTTTCTATTTTTGGAGTATAAAAATATTTTTATTACACCGGGACCAAATTGCAAAAAGACTTCAATAGGGAGTCGAAAGTGACATTATGTTTTTGAAGAAGCTCCCTTACAATTATTTGGGGATATTTGTAAACATTTCAATAAGGAAACACCACACTTTATAGCAAACCTTTTAATTATTGACTTTCATGACAACGTTTCGAAGATAAAACTTCACCTTCCCTTACAATTTTAAGAAATAATCTGTTTTTTCTAAATTCAACTTCATTTTCTCTTTTCATGATTACGCTCAACAAGGAAATCGGAGGAAAATGAAGAAGAAAAAATACACTAACTCGATGATATTGATATATCTAAATAAGAAGTATCCAGAAAATAAGCCAGATAAGTTCGATTAAGTCTACGCACGCGCAAAATCCTATCAAGTAAAGTAAGAGATTAAGCGGTTCCTTCACAGTCACTTTTTTTTTTCTATCCCGGAGGGTAGTGATGGTTTCAAAATTAAAATGATAGTCCGAGGTTGGCCCCGCGTCGGTTAAAATGGGTCCTTCTTCCTCACCATCTCCTTCTTCGCTATCGGAGGGTTTTTAGGAATAACGTATACTGTCCCCGGACTGTAATCTTACACCAGGACCTATGTTTTAGTCCGCTACATGATATAAACCCGTGTAAGACCGGTAGACTCCGCTAGGAAGCTGGTTTGATCTTCTAAAGATTTTTTTATACATTTCAAAAGTTGGGGATACCAAAAAAAAAATCTCTAAACCCCGGGAGAATTAAGCCGAGAGAAACCCGGGGGTGGCTAGAATTAAAGCTGGGGGCAAGGATAAAAAGCTAGTTGAGTTTGCTAGAAGACATTTATCAAGTTTGACACGTCGTTTTTCGTCGCTCCGTTTTTGCTAGCTCTTTAAACATGTACTCGCTTTTTTGGAGGATTCGCCCTCCCGAATGCCCTACGTTGCTCTGGCCAAACTGCCCCCTTAACTCCCCTCCCTCCCCACACAACGTCGAATGTTTCTGGCGTATCTATATCACGATAAACTTTTTCAAGTATCGTATTGCCTAAGCTCCCTTCCCTTTTTTCTATACTATATCTCGGCAGATTATGATAATTATCTTTTGTCCCAGCTTTCCCAACTCCCGCGAAGCCCATTCGCTCTCTCTTCTAGCTAGTTTGGCTTGGATGGAGAGAAGGAGTCTTAGGTACCATCATTAAAAGACGCTTAAGAAGAAAATATTGTTAAAGGTTAAATCCGATACCGTTAAAAATATCGTTCCCCCAGACTTTGACGTGAAAAGTTTCGGGACAAAGAAAAAAGAAAAAAAAAAAAATATTATAAGAAAGAACAAGGTGAGCGAGCAAAATATTAGTTCTCTAACTGTTATTGGTTTCTTTGACTGTAAAAAAAGATGTGTTTAAAAATAAAAGTTTTTTATCTTCGAATTTAACAGAATTAGCACTTGTCATAAAGGCGTGCCTAAAAATTTTGAATTTTATATCTGAAAATTTGGTTTGAAGTCTCAAAACTATTTTTAAACTCAAAATAACTATACCCTTTTCAGACGAGGCGTAACTAGCCGGTTTATTCAGACTTAACCGTGGTTTAATCACAATTAACCGAGGTTTATTGAACTGAGAAGTCTATGTAAACTTCGGTTAAATCTGATTTAACCACGGCTAATTACGCCTCGTCTGAAGAGGGTGTTAATTACATATATTTTGCTGTTCATGATCTAAGTTACGATTATTAGTTAGAACAATCGGAAATTATAATTCAAAAGACGAGATGTTGCGCCACACTCGTCTGAATGACTCCGAGGTATGTATCTTTTTAATCGTTTCGTAAATTCCAACAGCAGTGGGTATTTTGGAAAGCGGCATTTATCAACGACCTAATTTTCTACATGTGGGAATTCATCTATACTGACTCGTTAAAATAAATGTCTTCAAAGTTACATAGAATCTTGGGAACTTTCCTCCTTCGTAGATGTCTACTACGGTGGAAAATTAACATTGTGTCTACTGCGCCACCTATATCGGCACACCTATATTGAAACATCAACAACAAGATCCACTGTAGTCACAAAATATGAGTTTCGTCTATTTAACGACAAATCTAAATAGGTATTACTCTCCTTGCAGCAAATACTCTAGCGTCTGTTACAGCTAGGATTGGGGAGGTAATTAAAGAGATTTCAGCCATCCTCCCCGTAGCTCTTTCTTCTGATCTTCTCTTCTACGCCTATTGTCTTGCTTTTAACCTTCTCGTCTAGATCATCGGTTAGGGCGGATGAGAAGACATCCCCAATGCGTGCCCCCAGCCTCGAAACGAGCGTGGAAGACGGAGAAGCCCTTTTTTTTCCTCTAAAGCCCACGCGATAAGGGAAAGAGATTTTTCTATTGTTTTTTTCTTTCTTTCATTTCCGCGTTCGAAACTTTGTCCCTTTCCTTTGTTTCTAGGCTTTTTGACCGGGAATTGAACTTAATTTTTATCATTTTTGTCACGGTTGACTTTGTTCTTACTGCTGCTGGTTATAACTGTATCTTTTATAATTGGACGAAATACGAGAATTGATGACTTCGTGGTGGTATTTCTACACTATACCTTTCAAGAACAGTTTTCAAAACCACTTTTATCGTTTATGACGATGTTAGTAATTCACCACAGCTTTCGTTATATCAGAAATAGATTACTGAGAGTGAGTATTCTAACGCATATTCGTTCAGAGCTTTGCAATTATCCAAAAATAAAAAAAATTCTGGTAAGTGTAATAATACAAAGTAGCCTTATTTCTAATCTTAAACAACTCTCCTTTTTATAAAAGCGTAGGTTAATTAACACAACGATAGCTTGGACAAAAAATGAACACATAATGGGAAGCATTGTTTTTGTAAAAATGCAATTTACTTCGATAACCAATAACCATAGTAAACAGGACAAAAGCTAATGACATAGCTTTTATAGCCAGGGGGAAACTGTATAACGTAGCTTCTCGTATCGAAGACGACACGTCAGTCTTAAAAGATCGAATGTTATTAGGAACGATTTCGTATAGTTTACGAAAAGCGTTTTTAATCATACTCACGCTCCACTAGGTGGCGCGTTCCCCAGACTGTCTCCCTTAGATATCAAAATAGTCTTATTCATAAATATCGAGCCTTTCTCCTCATAGACCGTTGTTATGGACGAGAAGAGACGAGAACCCTTTGAAGCGGGAGGAAGAGGGTAAGAGTTCCGGTGCCTGGCGCGGCTCAAAATTGCCGTGGCGTAATGACGGCTGCTTCGGGATACTCTTACGTAATGCGGGGAAGCTACCGATAATAATAAGAGTCAGAGTGCGTAGAGGGGTGGTGAGCGGGCGAAAGGTTATGTCAGATATTGGACCCCAGCGAGCCCTCTCCGCAATAACCCCGACATTTCGCCTTTCTTATTGGGATAGTCGCGTTATTAAATCTAGGAAAGGGACCCGTAATGGGGGTCTTACATAAAGCGTATTCGTTCGTACAAACTAAATTACATTCTGAGGATCTTCCTTCTGGAAACGAGCTAGGACTGAAATTAATCAACATCTTAATTACTAAATGTTCTACCAGGCAGGCGTTGGGCGAAACTGTATATTAAATTGAATATATTGCACCAATATCGACTCTTCCTTATTTTACAGTTTGTGCGCGAAAATAAAGGCAAGAGAATACTAGCGAGTATGATTTTGGTTCTAACTTCGAATCGGAACTTAAAAAGGCCTAACAATGTTAGAAAACGGATTCAAAGTACCTAGTTTTAACGTTGTTAAATTCAAAATGAAAAATAATTTGGAGGAAACCAGACCCAAAAAATATTAATTGTAGTCCCTTATCACTTTATTAAGCAGTTTGGTTTAGCTAAGTCAAGTACAACGCCAGCTATAGTCTCGCCTTTAATTGTGTTGGCCATAATCATTTTTGACTTCGTGCGTCTGTTGGTATCTGCCTCAAAGTATAGCTCTCGATGCTTCTGGGCGTGTTCTCCCGATCTCTTGAAACGAGCGTTCTCTTTTCTGTTAAGGTACGTATTCGCAGTTTTAAATATTAAAGCCTATAAGTTAAGTTATAAAGGAACACCCTTGTTAAGTAATAGATGTAGTACAAGTGTGAAACGGCTAGCAAATTAGAGTTACATCACTGGTTTGACATTTTTCAGTTCACGTGAAATCCAAAATAGCTCGTCGGCCACATGAAGCTGAATATTTTTATGAATGTTTTTAGACATGTCTGTTCAAATAGGTTCTTCATATTTAGCGTGGCATATTTAATTTCGTGAATGATAATTTTCAATACAAACTCTTTTATCTTTTAGGCATATTCATCTACCGGATTTTTTTTCTTGGGAGCTATTGCATTAACCTCTTTTTAAACTTTTCATAAATTTTAGTTCCACGATGGACGTTACTGGGAACGACAGTTTGAAGAATAAATTGTTACAAACAGCCGAGAATGGTGATATCGTTGACCTTTTGAAGTACTTGGAACTTGGGGTCGATGTAAATGTCACCAATGATTTTGGCGTTACAGCCCTACATAACGCCAGTCTCGAAGGGCATTTGGACGTGGTAAAATCCCTTATTGAAAAAGGCGCCAAGGTAAACGCCCTTGACGTCAATGGTTCTTCGCCATTAATGATGGCTTCTCTGTACGGACACACTAAGGTAGTGTTGTTCTTGCTGAGTAATGGAGCCATGGTCAATGCGGTAGATGTTTACGGTGTGAGACCTTTGCACTTGGCCGCTAATCACGGACATAATGAGACGGTAGAAGCGTTACTTAAAAACGGAGCTGACATGGACAGCCGAGACAAGAAGGGACGCACCGCCTTGCATTGGGCTGTCCATTCCAATCACAAGGAAACAGTCAAAATTTTAATTGAAAGGGGGGCTGGCGTGGGATTAGTCGACCATGAAGGAAGATTGCCTTTGGATTGGGCCCATTTCTATAAGCAGACAGATATTGTCGATATTCTCAAAGCGCAAGGGACGATTCAAGGTAAATAAAGCCCCGGTTATATTTGAAGATCATATTCGTAATAATTTTGGAATTAATTTGCCATCTTCCACCAATTTTTTTTATCATTCTTAAAGTTTTATGTAGTAATTTATGGCAGAATTTCTAATTAATTAATTGAAACCGGGGCATCTTAATGGTTCCTTTGAATCCGTGAAATCGATCGAATTAATTTTTAAAGACTTCATGTCTCTATGTCTTGGGTTTTTAGTTGTTTAAAACTGAAATAGTTAGTGCACGCAGCTTGTCAAATGTATGGTGCCTAGTCTATAAAACGGTAATAACACGCTTCCCAAAACATTTTCACTCTTACAACCCGACAGTTGCTATACCTCTTGTGATTGCATTAAGGTTTTCTCTGTAATTTCTTCATTTCAGAGCTACGACAACAGCTGGTAGCCGCTAATACGAGAGTCTTAGATCTTGAAATTAAGTTGACCAAGTTGCAAAAATGTATGGAAATAGCTAACGAGATACTCATCAGTTAAATTACATTCTTCGAAAGGTCGTAACCCCCATAGATTTCTAGAAAATAATACCTAGAAAACGTACATTCAAGATTGCATTTGGTTTTTTGTAAAAGACAATTTAACAATTTAACCTCGTTCATTTCCGTTCCATCTTTATAGTGCTGAAATTAATCATAATGTACTGTTAACCAATATATAAATAGGGGTCGAACCTCTACTGCTCTGATTAAGGAAACTGGCAGTAGTTGAGGGCATTTAAAAGCTTAATTTTAAGGTTCCAAGCAAGGGACGTATAATATCTTCAACTTTTTTTTTTTTTTTTTTTTTTTTTTAATAGCTTTCGGATTGGGTTTTAGAACAAGTTAAACCCACTAATTGACTTAATCCTTAAACCAAACAAACAAAGCCTAAGTTTGTTCCCTGAAGTCACATCGTGATCTTTTCTTAATCCTGCTAAGCTTTTTCTTAAACTTTATTAATAGTTAATGTTACTCTCTTAGAAATCAAATGCAACACAGTTTTATAATTTTTATTGGAAATATGAAGAACTAAACATATTAACATAATATCAATTTGTTTTAAGCTTAAGATGAAGCGCCCTGCGCCCATTCAATTGGGAATGGTTTTTTTGTATAGCGTATAAGGGAAACAGTTTAATTCGTTCATTTATGAGTCGTGTTTCGTTTAAGTATGTACTGGTATATGTATTAAAGCCACTGTTTAAAAGAAACAAATTTAAATGATTATAGTGATTAGTTTTTGAAAAGTGTTTAATAATATTTATCTCAAGTAAAATGGTTCAGAAAAATTATATTAACATCACGTATATACCACCCGAAGACGCAATTCTAATAAAAACGCATTGCGTGATCGAATTAATTAGAATAAACAAATAACCCTTCAAATATATACGTTCTTGTTTAAAATTTTCTACTTAAGTAGAAGAATTATTGGCAATTCTCTAGAATGAATAATTGTTTAGAAAAATTCTTTATTTCCCACACCGATTCCAATAAACGTCGTCTGCACAATAGTTTCTTAAGCAATCTGATATTAAAATTCGCTGGAGCTATTTAATATTAAAAAGCTCTATGATACTATTGGTTCCCATGGGAACTAATTAAATATCCATTATTTTAATAGCGATATTAAAATAAATGGTTATTTACCAGCTCTTTCTGTGAAATACATTTGTTTTCACTCTTCGTACAAGTCCAATTTAAATACATCCATATTTATTTCCATCCCTTTTGCTTCCCGGGAACCTTTTAACGTCGTCTGCATATTGAGCTCTCAATCAGGCTGGGAAATAAGGATAATTTTTAAACTGGACTTGTGGCCAGTAGAGCCCAAGCAGTTTAATTAAAAAACTGGACATTGGCCAGTTACAATTTTCACGAGCTTGACAATCTGTCATTATGACGTAGGCTAAGAAACAAAACTAAATTTTGGAATTAATTAACTGGCCTTGTGGCCAGTAGACCCCCAAGCATTTAATTTTTAAACTGGCCCAGCTAATTTTTAAACTGGACTTTTGTCCAGTAAAACCGCCTTATTTCCCAGCCTGCTCTCAATCATATTTTCGTTCATACCAGTAACTTGTCACAGATAATTTTGAGTATGTTTATTCTTGAAAACATTATACTACCCTAGTTAAATATATTCCGTTTTTTAACGTTAGAAATTATATCAGTGTTCGTTATTACCGTAAAGGTAAATATATTCCAAGATAAAGGTAAAATACTATATAATTTTGTGTGAGGTCGAACCGAGGGGTTAACCACTTCCATAAAATCTATATTCTGATAACGCGATTACGTAACTGGTAGCCTTTAATAGTTTTAAATACGTAGTCAGTTACGTATTCATTTTAGTATAGTCAAAGCTACTAGCATCTGTACCGATTACGTGGAGTGAAAAGCCCCTCAGGTCGACCCAATCGCCATGTCAAATAAATAAGCTAGGAATAGGGTGATGTAATCTTGAAGTTTCCCAATGATAGACAACTTTTTCAAAGCTCGAGCCTTGAAACTACTTATTAAAACATAGATTGGGCTTCATAATTTAGGAAAATATGTTTAGTTTATTTCTTTAGTCATTTGGAATCCCATAATGAACAGATTAAAACCCCTTGTAGGAAAACGGAGGCAGACGACGCTAAGGCTTCAGTGATCATTTGTCTCGGAGATGGAATATAATTCTTATTTCCAGTCCTGCTTAAAAAAATATTTCTCCTGGCGCCATCTATTCAGTCAGGAAAACTAAAATGGCCACACTGGAAATTAAGCCCAGTTTACAAACAGTCGCGTTTTAGAGGGATGCCAAGTTTTTTAATCAAGTCAGATGAAACTTTCACGTTACATGGGACGATTTTTCTCGTGGTTTAAGACGTTTTTGTAAAGAGTTCGTCGTAAGATCGCGAGATATTCTTATTAGTCAAGGATTACGACGACAGGATGAAAAGTCGGATTCAATAGTTTGTGTATCATATAAACAGGGCGAAATGATGAACAAGGATTCAGAAGACAAGATTATTCTGGACTCATCGAGTTCATCCAAAACTGGCCTCAGGTAAAAACACAATTTTATTACATTTATATCTTAACAAAAGACTTTTAAGTCTGATAGGAATTAGGTTGCCGTGAACCTTGGGTTTAAGCCTAAGCTGTCTGAAATATTGTTTGGGGCCAAATTTAGTACTGCGGCTTTTGTACTACGTCGGCCCTGTTGGCTTCTGTTATCACCGCTATTCGCTGGCACGCTTTTATGCGCCGCCATTTTAGGCTTGCAATTTTTAGCCACCTTCGCCGGTTAAGAGCTGATTTTGCGCGAATGGCGGGATTAGGCCTAGAGGCTAATAGCGTCACTAGGACTTTCAATAGGGGGAGGGGGGCTGTCACTAGGGTTTCTAATGTGGGAGGGGTTAAAGTAGGAAAACATGTTCAAGGTGTTTGTAAGAAATGAAATTATGTAAATATTTATCTATTCGTATTTTTATTTTTTAAATACTGAATTTAATTACCCAGTATGAACTTTGAATCCATTTTACTTAAATATATGAAGCTACATTATCTCAAGAAATCCAAGGGCTGTGAAATATTTTAGAGGGGGGGGGGGGTGGCATCTAAGTTTGATTTTGTACTTTAAAGCCCTCAATACATTCGTTTTGGATGATGAAACGCGTTTGACGTTTGTAATTTCAAACAATCATTTTTCAAGCCATAGTTTTAATAATAGTAAGAATGGGGGTAACATAATTTCTACATCTGTTTGTTAACGAAAATGATTTTTAAAATCTAAAACCGGATTAATATTCGAGAACAATTGCTAAAGAAATAAACAAGATAGTCATTACAAAAATATTATAGCTTTTCGAGGAAAGTCCATCTACCTAGCAGTCAAGTTTAGAAACATTTTTTTTCTCATGATGAATTTAAAGCTGTTTGAGATAGGTTCAATAATTTTAGATATTTGAAATCACAAATATATAAAACATTTGATTAGTCATTAGGGAAATTTTTCAGCATTATTAATTTTAAGATAACAACGACACAATCGTGCTTTTGAACAAAAAATCCAACCAACCGATAGAAGCCTTTCCCTTTTTATCACGCGGCACTGAAAATAGTCTTCTACATGAAAAAATAGGTAAAATATTACTTTTGTCATTTAAAAGATATGTTTGACACAATCGGAATTCTGTATCGTCGGCTCGCTTTTGTATATTTTTATTGTAAAGGCACGCGATCTGTCATAAAACAGAAAACTCTCTCATACATGGGGAATACGTATAACACAAAAGGTTTACTTTTTAAGGGGAGAAAAACCTTTAATTCAAACCAAACTTTTCCCCTGAGCGGCTTAAGTTTGATTTCGTAGTTGACACGAGAACACGAAACCCTTGTTCTATTTACTTCGTAAAACGTAACTCGAAAGTTCGCGTTACACAACCGGTAGGAAATTATTTTCCAAAGCCTATAATTCGCAGTTAATCATTCTCAAGCTAGTACAATGGATCATAGAGGAAGAAACGAAACAAAAAAAATGGGAGGGGGGGGGGGGGTTCGTAATAGCTCCCTCTTTGGTCACTGATTCACGGTTTGCTGCGTAAACGCTGTTTTACAAATATGGTCATATCTTTAGCTCAAAATTATATACTTGATCACAATGAAAATTAAGCTAAGGTTCGTAATTTCTTTCAAGAATCGCGGGATCGTTACTAAAGTTTAGAATATGTTTAGCAAATGTTTTTCTAAACTTTATCAAGTTAAAATTATGTTCTCCCTGATTTCACATGCACTTTAAATGTAATTTAAGTAGCATTTTCGGAAACATCCTTAAAAAAAATGGTGAATTACCACAACTGTAATAAAAAAAAAATATAATCTTTTTTGAAATTTTTAACAACCATAATACGTCATCAATAAGGTCACGTGACTGTTATAATCAACAGATGATTCTCGCCCATTTTTTTGGCAGATTAGAATCGACTACGTCATCAAAAGGAAGAAATTAAATCTATTTTTTTATTTATTTTAATTTTGAGGTTTCGTACAAACGAGTCAACCCTGTTTTAATAGTATATTAAAACTAAAAATATATTTCATAGGTGACAGCTTGACTTTAAATCAACAATGAGCTAAAATATAGTCCTATTTAGTTGTCATAGACTCTTCATAATATTAATAACCCACCTGTTTAACCATATAAACACCGTTATTGATTTATTTATTTCAAAGGAAAGGTTTAACCTAAAAACCTTAACTGTTATTGGTAATTAGCATTAATTTACAATGATACTAGTGTATTGTCATTAGGCTAGTGAAACGTACCATATAGTTGAATACAACCACTAATAACATACTATATTTAGTTAATAAAAAGTTTGGATAACGTTACCGAAAATAATCGGGTCTTTGTATGTTAAAATGTGCATTAGAATAAATCATTTCACAATTTTTAAGCACTTTAAAGGTATATTGGACTTCCTGGCTTAAATATTTCACGAATTGCCACAATCACGCAACCATGGGGATATTGTTTTTATTCCGGTGATTTTTTTTAGTTCTATTTCAAATGCATATTGAAACTGATTTTTAACGATCCGAAATGCTACTCAAATTTCATTTTAAACTCGTGAAAAATATGTGAGAGTCTCATATTAATTAATTGCCTGGTGGGAAATTAAAATTATGAACGATATACAATTTTTTTGTTATTCAAGTAAATCTAAAACCGTTTAGAAATGTACTATTCCTTGAAAATCTCCTAACCGACTGAACCAACTTAATTTGGTTTCTTTCTCTATAAGTTGACTTTTCAATTTCCTAAATCAATACGCGAGTTTTTAATAATAGCTTGCCATTAGTGTTTGACAAGGTAACCCCGCCATGGTATATACAAACTCTCGTAGTAGTGAAAGCAGCGTATACAAACGAACTCGACAAGTTTTTGCAACGGTCCCCCGTCCGGTTCCTCTCACGTATTTCGTGTAAAAGCTCATGTCGTCCCTTGTCTCGATCTAATTGCCAATGGAAGTTCTGTCAGAAATCGCGTGACAACGCGTCGCGACTCGAGCGGACCGGACACCAGTTTCGTGCTTTTAATACCCGAAAAACAGCCGACAATCGTGATAAGGGGGATCAAAAATGAGGCCCCCTACGTTGTTTTGAGAATGATCGAGGGAACTAGAGACGCGACTTCCTCGGGCCTAACAAAAATTGCTTAATAATTATTAACAACGAGCACATGTTCTGGCTGCTTCGATAATTTTTGTTCTCCTCTCATTAAAACGAATTCCCCCTGTTCTTTCTCTCTTTCTGCTTTTTAACAACGTTTTGTTTGATGGTAAACGAACCTTTATCTCCGGTTTGTTTCGGTTTCCCCTCAATTAGTGATTATTTTTTCTATAAAGTTTAGTTTTTCGACCGTTGGGCCTTTGTTAATTTTAGAGGGACGCGTAAACTTATTGATAATGATCGCGCCTCAATGGTGTAACAATCGTGTTTCGATAGCTTAGGATATTGTTCACATGTCCCATCTTTAATGAAAATCACATCGAATCAGAAACTTTTTTCTGAACAACAACCTTCAAAGAGAACTAACAAGCCCACAATTATTAGTTACAAAAAGATTTACTTAATAATAATAAATTAACTTTAATTTCTTTTTACTCTTGGACCATCCCTTTAAAGGGAGAATGAAAGGCCGAAACAACCTATTTTTAATCGATTAAGAATGCTAAAATAATGAGAAAAACAATAATATAACTCACCAAAAATATTTCGTTATTTTATAATCAATTTCCAAAGTTCCGATGCTAAGCCCCCCCTCGGTGAACTAGGCTAGCACGACCTGTTCTTGTCGCTAATCACGAGCGAGTACGCGTATTTTAAAAATACGCGTGCTCGCTCGTGATTGGCGACTAGATCAGACGGGAATATTAAAAAAAATACGGCTCGTGCTCGCCTAGTTCGCCGAGCTAGGCAGCCAAGGCTTAGCATCTGCAAGTTTCGGAACTTTGGAAATTGTTTTTCTCGTTATTTTAGCATTCTTAATCGATTAAAAATAGGTTGTTTTGGCCTTTCATTCTCCCTTTAAAACCAGGAGGGATTAACAAATTTTTAAATGAGACATTCAAGCGCAGTCATACGGAAAGCCTTAATGATTTTTGTTCAGACACTTTATTTTAACAATGAGCTAGTACAGATGTTTTCGCGTGTTCAATAAAATGTTGTACTGTCCACCGGAATATAATAGTTATTGACTATATAGTTATATAGCGATGGAATTATAGATGTGCGTGTTCTTTTCTTCTACAAACCATAGACAATTTTTGGCCTTGTCTCATATTTTCACGAGCCCCTATCCCCGTATCTATTATAGTGTGTCCATTTCCCGGACATTCTCCATCGCGTGAAACGCTCATTGAACGCCAATGAATTATTACATCCCGAAAAACATGTTGCAGTATTTTTTTTGACAGGCTCGCCGCGTGCCCTTTCACAATGCGTTTGTTGGGGCTTTTTTTTTTATCTCAAATCAGTTTTGCGTTTCATGATTATGAATTATCAATGAATATCCTATAAGAATACTTTGCGGAAACCCGTTATTTTTACTATTGACTTATTTTAAGTTGAATCTGCTCCCATTTTTTGCAGTACTCCACTACCGCCATGTACGGTACTCATTTTTATTCCAGAGGGACTTAATTGTTCAAAATTTATAATAGAATCCAGTAGAATCAAAAATAAAACTAATTCTAGAACTAGACCGCCTTTAGTTCCTAGTCTTCGTGATTTAGCTAGCCAATAAAAATCCCTTTGATGAGGTAATCTAACCCCCAGGAGTCTGAATGCTTACAGACCGAAGGAAAACTATCCCTCTTCTCTCCGCGCTCGCAGACACAAACTACTTGTGACCCTGTCCAGATACGTTGTTACTCCGGTAAATAGACAATTGGAATGAAATGATTATTAACCCTCACAGAGACAGTTCCTCTTCGGTGGCCATGTCCTCTGTTTTTAGTTTAGTTATGGTAGAATGAGAGAAAGGTTGCCGAAAGATTTTAAAACATTTGTTGGTGTTATGGGCATATTTTAGGCGTTTCTTATAATTAGTAATAGCAGACGATTCTTACAATCAATGTTACCAGGAGAATATGTTACCTTTTTATTGTTCTCGCGTGAGTTTCATGGGTTCTTGGTAAAATCAATTCGACCCAACTATTTTTAAAGTTCCATATTATTTGGGTAATAGCAGAAGCCGATGAAACCCTCCTTTGAAGTCTATTACTCCCGGGTCTTGTCTACCCCTCTCTGTATGGGTTATTCTCAAAAGGCGCGATTCGTACGCCTCCTAACGGTAGATATTTTTGGAGCGGGAGTTTGTCGAGCGAAAATCTCTAGCAGCCTTCGAGTTCGTCCAAAAAACGTCGTCGTTTGTGGAGAGAGAGAATTTCCAATTTTCCGTAAACAGGGGGGATGAAGTAGGGCCCCTTCTAACTCGTAAAATTGTGAATTTTACCCATACAGAGAGGAGCGCTATATGGAACATTGGAGTAGTAGACTTCAAAGGAGGGTTTCATCGGCTTCTGCTAATAGCCTTAAGAGCGAAATCGTTCATCTAGTATGTCCCAGTGGAGATCTTCTGGAACAAAACTCCACCAAAACCCTTCCCTCTTTTTCTCCGTTCTTCTAGCGATCGTGTTTATTTTGCAAATACAAATTTTTAAACGGTCGCACTTAATTAAATAAGCCGGGCGTGGGGGCGGGATCCTAGTTCCTACCTTAATACAGCCTTTTCCTTTTTAGTTCCCTCTTGCCAGTGATAAAAGTAGGCGGTTGGTGTTTGTAGTACCTTTTGTAATAAGCGCCTTCGGACTCCTCTCATTTAACGCCCTGGTCTCGGACACGGACATTTCCCGCGACACCCTTACACGGACCAAATTTTCTCTCTCTCTCTCTCAGTCGTTAGATATATTAAGGAAGCTGGTCACCCCGACGGGAAAATCACTAAAGAATATTAACGCCCAGATCGATATTAATTATACGATCGTAATAAAAACGCCGTTCTTTCGGTGTACTTTATGGGTCAGCCCTTTACGCGAAATAGAAACGTTGGTTTTAGCACTCACTTCGCTTTCTATATACGAGCACACAGGCACCCTTCCTTCCTCTAACTCACCCTGACGGCGTAAAATTAATGCTTACATCGAACGCTATTCGCTATATTAGATTTTCGGCCACGGAGAACGTTTATTCGAATTTTAAGGGTTAATTGCGTCATTTTTTTTCCTAAATTTTATTTTTAAATCATTTTAAAATCTTTAGATTACAGATAACGAAGGACATTGAGAACTTAAATTTATGTTAGATTGTATTCTTTGCAACTCAACGATACAGACGATGGTCACTTTTATTATTAGAAGGCTTAGCTAGCTTTAAAAATAAATTAGAATAACTCCTTTTGATCTTCATTATCAGAAGAAAAAGGAGGGGGGGGGTGGGGCTAATAAACTAGCCAAGACCCGTTTTCATTCAACATTTTTCCAACCTTTGCTTTCATTTTAATATAAAATCAATTTAGTTATCCGCTTCTCTATCAATTGAGCCAGTTAACATGTTGAATAAACTAAAAGTTTGATTTTAACTTCACCTTTGTTCGGTTCTTGGCCAAAAACATCTTGATTGAAAACGTACCTTTAACTCAATACCAGAAGTTCGTAACTTTGTTGTTTTAGGGAATATATGGGCCTTATACTTCGTTTAAGGTTAATCAAAAGTTTTACAGATATAATTAAATTAAAGAAGGATCCATTTTCCTATGAAGTAAACTTAAGTACTTTACAAAACTTTTTATTTGATAAAAAGTTTTGTATATTCAAAAGTGCATTAATTGAAATGTAAACCCAGGGTGCCTGGATTCAATTTAAATTTAGTTTAAACTTTTAGAGTAAAGATCGAGCCCGATATTTGTTTAAGAAGAGTTCGAAAAGACAATCGATGATTCCCAATTGCCTCTTGAAAGAAGGAACTTAAGGTTTTTTTAAATTGAATGACTATTGGATTACCTTATATCGACCTTAGATCGGCCTAATCCACCAATAAAAAATAATTACAAATAAATATTAAACTAGAAATAAATTTAAAACTTACCTGGAAAATAGGCTTAGCTGGATTCATGGAGATCCTGAATTTCTTCGCATTCAAGGGTCAGAGACCAATGTAATGTTATTGGAAGTCTCATGGAGATCTCGGCTTAACGACGGGCCATTGCTCATTGGTCGCTGACCCTTCTATGCGAAGAAATTCAGGATCTCCATGAATCAATCTAAGCCTATTTTCCGGGTAGGTTTCAAATTTCTTCCTAGTTTTTTTAGTGATGGATTAGGCCTTGTTGTTCGGTTGTATATCTCCTCTTAAAGCACGTAGAGGATCGATTAATACGCTGGAAGGCGAATAATTTCCTATACTCTATAAATAAATCGTCCATGATTCAAGGTTATCTTTTCGGGAAGTATATTCCCATTCTCCAAAACCTGGCGCCAAATATATAAAATGATTCTCTCACTGAATGAAAGAGAACACCACGTTCTTATCTTGGAAGAAGTTGCTGACTATAATTAATTGAAATAAGACCTGTCTAAGGAATAAGACTTTTGACTGAACTAATCTGGGCTACACATTCAGGTTAATGTTAGGCGTTTTCCTAAAATAGAGGCGTGGTATGTAAGATTTAGGCCCTATATTGACCAAGTCTTATGGCTATACGACCGGTACTGGTCAGTTTAACTTTTAGTACTTTACCCCTTTAAATACGCGCTACAATCAAGATGTTTTTCGTCATAACTAAGATAAATTTCAATAGTTACGACGAAAAAGTTACTTTTTTGACCAAAAACATCATGATTATAAACTTGCCTTTTAGACACAAACAAAATACACTTCTAGTTAGATTTTCTTTTGTTCAAGATAGAGCTCGGCGTTTGGACAATAGAAAATATCCGTTTGTTTTATCTTTATTCATAATTTGAAATTATCCCCGGGGAGCCTATGATAAAAGCATGTTATCGCGAATAATTTACTGAATAATATCGATTTTTATTCATAAATAAATGATTAACCGTTATTTATGAATAATCTTGTCGATCTCTAGTTCAAGAGAAGATCACGAAAACTATAATATTAGAATTAACAAGAATATAACAAAATTGAGATAAGAGTAGTAAAAACACAATTGCTATGTAAAGAAATGTTATTAATTTGACTTTACGTTTGCGTAAAAAAGTTATTAAAACATTTTTACATTGTACTTGAAAGTCTCATTACGCTGGAAGGTGTGTGTGGTTACTCGGTACATAGATTTATGACGGTGGATAAGGGTAGAAACTTAGGGATGGAGTATAGTGCGTCTGGGTATTTGGTGTAAGGGTCGGGGAACACTGGGTGGGTTATAGAAAAGGGGGTTTAATGCGATGGCGGCCACGGAATTGAATCCGAAACGTGATGCTCTTTCTGAAGAGTTGACTTTGCGCGAAAAATGCCTGCTGGGGATACGAATCGCGAGGATATCCCCGACACTCTAGAGTCCATTCGTGCCTCGACTATCTAATAAACCCGTCCAATTCAGTCGTCTTGCCAATACTTAGCGTTACGAGCGATAACTCGCTCGAGGTAATCATTTCTAAACCGCCTTTTCTAAATCGAGCTTTTTTTTCATACATAATCTTAAAAGAATAAAAAAACTAGATTTCACCTGCTTCCAAGAATAACCGAGAACGTATATCATCCCGAAAAGATATAACCTTTCATTTTTATTCGCCAATTCGTATAAACGGTGGTATTCTTAGTAAAACTGACTTCTTCGCGGAAGTGTTTTCTCAAAGATGAAACGAAATAAACTCTAAAACATTTGTCCCTAGAGATTTTATACCAAGACGCCGGCTCTAATCCAGCCGTAAAATAAGTCGCTATTACCAAGAATCCATTCAGGTTCCATAAGAATATGGGAGGGCCGCGATTCAATAACCATCCTCCCATACTTTGTAGCAAAAGTTCGTCTGCTTCGAATCGATTTTTCAAGTAAATCGCTCCTGAAATCTATTATTAACCCGCGGCACTAACGACCTTGACATAATATTTTGGGTAATAAAAATGGAGCCGACCGAAAAAAGATCTAAGCGTACAAATGTTGCGAAAATTGCAGACGAACTTTTGTTACAAAGTTTGGGAGGATGGTACCAGAGGCTAAAGCTATGCTCCCATATTCTTATGGAACCTGAATGGATTCTTGCTATTACCAGAAAGGCATAATATAATAAGGGTTACAGCTAGTGTTCTATAACATAATTAACAATAATTTTCATGCGAAATGTATGGATTTCTAGATTTAGTAACCGTTTTAGGTGCCTTTATAACAGCAACTTGACCATAGTTATGACGTAATATTGAGGAGAATTTTGGTTTTAAAACATTCTAAGATGACAATATACATGTATAGAGACAGCAAAGGGCCAAAGCTTGACTTCATGGAACCTCCTTACTGGGGGAGCGCTTGTAAGGGCAAAAATGTAACTCCCTCATACACCGAGGTGAGAAATAGAAACCTCTGACGTATCAATGTCTCCCTTGCTGACTCCCTATATACGTTTTTTTTATCTATGGAATCGTTTTTAACTAAGATCTTTCCAAAAATACTACTCACGTTCTATTTAGAGCTCAAGAAAATCTTATACAGCCTAACTTTATTAAGAGAATTTTGTTGTCTCTACGAAATTTACACGACGTAAAATGTGTAAAACCCTCCTTTACCTTATAAAAAAATATCTTAACTTAATTAATAAAGATGTCGCGATAGAAATTAGCAGTGACGTTAGAAACTTTACGTTTTAAATCCAAGAAATTGCCGGACAATGGTAATTTAATAGGGTTGAGTGGCATTCAACAAATTGTTCAATAGGCGCGGCTAGATATAGATTCAAATAAGTTTACAATTTCGAAACAGGTGTCTAAAATGTCACCATACGCGAACAAGCGCTTTTACGTACGATGAAATTATTTTCGTAAAACTAAATTTCAAATTATATCTTTTCGTAATTAAGTTTTAAGAATATTTTCGAGCTCTTCCAAAAATTTTCATTTTAAATCGTCGTTAAGGGTCATAAATATCCCATAAATTGTTTGTTTCCCTTTTCAAATACGAGCCTAATTACCCCGCGAAACTTTTCATCTGATAGAAAGTTTTAAAAATCTAACCCCTACCGCACTTTTCAACCATTCGTAATTTGGGAAGAATTATTTAAAAATGCAAAATAATTTTCATCTAATATTTCCGAGTCATTTTGGGCAGATTTAAATTCCCCTGGCTATCAACGAATCGTTAAAGGACAATTCTTGCAAAATAGTGATTCGGTGAAATAGTGAAATCGAAAGCGCCACTCTCCGGAGAAATGTCGTAGTTGGGAGGGAAGGCAATTTAGCCAAGCGTGGCCCGCCTAAATTCCTTCCCTCTCTCCTGATTCAAAATATCGAGGAAGAGTCCAAATCAATCTAGCCCGACAGGGGTGATGACTTTTTTGTCTATTTTTAAGTGATGGGCAAGTACGTTTACCTGGGGCGTTGTTTACTTATATGGAATAAAATGATACGCTTTTGCTATGACCCTAAAATAATCTATAGGTACACAGAACCAAGGCCTAAATATGTGCAACCCCTAATAATAATATTTTCGGGTTTTATTTATGTTGAATTTATTAAAAGTTCTCAGTGACCTGTGACTGAAAACGTGTATATCAAAGTTGCAATTATTTTTATCAGACTTTCTCTTTAAACTTCAATCTAAAGTAACGCTTTGGCCCCAAAAATATAAGCGGGGTTTATTTTAAAAATAAAGAGTCGAAAAGTCGCGCGTGGTACATCAATTTTCGTTGACTCTCCCACCACCAGCACCACCAGCACCTCTTCTCCTCTCTCTCTAGATCCTATAAACAAAACATAAGCAGTTAAAACGCTTTCGGAGTTATATTAAAACATACAACTCTATAATCAAAATCTCCTCTCGACGTAATTAATACCACTGCCACCATGCGCGACCGTGGGGTTGATTTTCGTCACCTCTTTTCTAGCAGTCATCCCGGCGCTCGTGTACAGCGTTTTCTACTTTAATTAAATAGTAAAATGCGAAGTGGGGAAAATATATATATATATATTTCACCCACCGAGGCTTATTCTATATACGTTGACTTGGAAATTAAATTCTAAGGGAGAGGATCGGTAGAGAGTAAGAGAGAGAAAAGGGTGGATAACAAAACCACCAACATATTTTCGTAGGAAAACCCTTTTCCATACGAACGTTCCCGCTCTCTCTCTCTCTTTAGATTAACACGTTTTCAAGCTTACTGCCCCGTTGAAACGAGCGCGTTGGGACTAAAGCACCCCTGGAAGGAATACCAGAAGCAAAGATAACAAAGAAAAGGAGTAGAAATATCCAGATTTAGAGCGACAATGCTCTTGAAGCTACCCCTGTATAAAGATTTTATAACCAAACCTTGGGTTTATAAGCGCACTCTAACGGCAAACGTTGACAAAAACGTTCGTCTAAGCTCTGTAAATAGAAATTCCGTACTACTTTCAAACCATATTTGCTGTTAGAGGACGCTTATGAACGTCAGGCTTTGTTAATAATTTTTATCTATTAATCAAGTTTTAAACTTTATTCTGGTGGATTTAGTGTTTCTTTATTAAATTGACCCCAAAGTGACTATGAAGGGGTGGCTCCGATTTTATACCATCGATTAGATTTTGACCTGTCGTTTATGGTATTATAAATGGAAAGAAAGGCCATGTAGGCCTAAATTAACTCTACGAAGACGTGAGAAATTTAATAGAAAAGATCCCGAGTATGATTAATTAAATTGTCTTCAATAAGTCTCCATGGCAATAGTTAATTAGCATATTCTTACTAATTTTCCACTCCTTTTCTATACTCTCCTTGCTGTAATGCAGAGTCGGACTTAGGAAACGACACGGAGTAGCATTTTCCTAACTACATTTTGTCGTACGGGGTAAATATAACCCTAACAGTATCTAGAAAGAGAATTTGTTTTGGGGCATTTATTTAGGGCGCGTTGTAACAGAGTCGGGGGTAATACCAAGGGGTTTTGAGCCGTTGGAAGCCTAATTGTCCTACGGTTACTCAGTTTGTCCTTAGCCCTACCCTCTCTCTCCACCGCCTCGAACGGGAGTCTCTTTATGAATATTTAATTAATCTTTATTCCGGGCTTAGTTCTCATTTGCATAAACTAGTTCGCTTTAATAAAGATACGGGTTTTTTGGTCGCGTATATAGATATCTATATATAGATAGAGAGGTAAAAGTCGCGACGTTTATCGCCCCGGCTAATGAGTCTAACCCGTTAAGCCTTTCGGTATACGAGCGTAAACAGCTCGTTTATTTGGTCTCGCGTGTCTCACTGTTTTTCCAAAATCACGAATATGCGTGGTATATATCTTTAAAAGTTTTGTCTTTTATCGGTTCACCCGCAACCATAAAATTTCTCACTTCCGTACACTTTTAAAGGAAGATTGAAGATAAATTTTTTATCGCTTCTACTATTAAACCTTTGGCTAAATAAAATATCCGCGACGCGCGCTGTTGTACGCACGATTCTGCGCGTGAAAAGAATCAAGAATGAGATTTAGCGCAACTCAAAGCGAGTGTCGCGGGGATTTTATTAAACCAAAGGCGTGGACATCTTTTAATTAGTCAGATGTTCTCCTTTTAATTAGTCGGAGGTTCTCCAATAGTTCATTTTTTGTACAATTCAAAGACCCAAATGTAAGGTTGCTTTCGTGAAAGTACAATCACGTAACTACTCCCCATTCAACGTCATCCAGCGGGAATTAATTATATAAATTTTACTTTTGAAGTTCAGTAAAAACGTGTCAACCGAAAGGTGTGATATTTTGAATGTATTGAATATAACTTTTTAATACTTATGAAAAAATGGCGACAGCGTCACTTTAAGAGCATATTCATATATAAATAAAAGTATGAGGTATCATTTTAACCCTAAGGACAAATGGTTCGATAAAGGATTTTAAGGCTTTTCGATAGACGTCGCTGGCGTCTCCAGGGTCTTTCTGGGTGATCGTTTTCTTTCCTTTTAGCGTTCCAACAGTTTATATAGAGTTATTGATTGAAAAACCTTATTCCTTGTGTCGAAGGAAAGGCCACAATGTTCGCCTCGGCTAAATGTTAATCAACTGTTACGCGCCTTTTTATCGTCTAAGAGCTAAGCCTAACTGTAGAAATTAGGTTCGGATTACTTTTCTTTCAAGAACACATATTTAAAATAAAATTAGCACGCGAATTCTTTTAAAATACTTCCACCCCTCATTGAAAAATAACTTTCCATCTGGCTTACCAACTTTTTGAAATGTAAGATATGTGGAAGAAACATCGTGATACCTTATTCCCTCGTTGGTAAAAAGGTAGATTTATTGCGAGGGCAGCATTGCCGTCATAAACCGCTAATTTATATCGCATCTTCGCCTAACCTTTAACCCTGAACGTGAAAAGGGAGAGACGGTTTTTCTTCTTCTTCTTCCTATAAAACACCAACGTGGTATAAAGTGTAACGAAAGAGAGGTTATATCGAAGGTCATAACGGGGTCAAGCGCAACTAATTGGGTCGAACGTAAACCTACACTTTCGTCTTACACCCTATTATCATTAAATCACTAAATACCAATATATTTATAAGTCTATGAAACTCTCTCTATTCAGTGGGATGTAGTAGTTTAAACAATTGAATATCCTAAATTTGTAGGCCGCAAATTAGTACAGTCAATATTAAAATTCCAACCAAAATCCACACATTCGATCCTCATGGTTTTTGGCGCGAAAAATATTTATACCGGGAAATATGATTTTAAATTTCACTTTCATATATAGACTGAAATTTTAATATTTGCATATTTTCACCTACGTGACGCTAATCTCAATAAGGAGAGATTAACCTCAAAACTATCGTTCATAAATTTAATCAATAAGATTTTTTGGCTTTTTCGATTAACTCACGATATCAGGCTTCAAGTGACAGATCGGCTGATATCAGAAGCCGATGAAACCCTCCTTTGAAGTCTATTACTCCCGGGTCTTGTCTACCCCTCTCTGTATGGGTTAGTTTCAAAAACCGCGATTCGTACGCCTCATAACGGTAGATATTTTCGTCGAGCGAATATCTCTAGCAGCCTTGGAGTTCGTCAAAAAAACATCGTCGTTTGTGGAGAGAGAGAATTTCCAATTTTCCGTAGACAGGGGGGTATGAAGTAGGACCCCTCCGATCTCGTAAAATTGTGAATTTTACGCAGTACGGAGAGGAGCGCTATATGGAACATTAGAGTAGTAGACTTCAAAGGAGGGTTTCATCGCCTTCTGCTGATATCGAAATAAGCAGATATCGAATAAGGGAGCATTGATGACTTGGCTTACTCATCTTGTTTAGTCTCGACCCAATCCCTGGTCGAATCCTATTTTAGCTTCGAGTTTATTTTTTATTTTTTTTTTTTGTAAAAAACCTCCTGCTCTATGAAAGGGTGCGTCTGTGCAGGTGATTACAGCCCCGACGAAATTTACGAGTCTAATTAATTAAACTTCTTTTCCCATCGTGCTTAACTAAGGAAAATTGAGCGTTGCACGGCTTTCAAGCTGTAAGGATGCGTGTAAATTTTTCTGATGGATAAAAAACTTATTAAATTATCCAACATGTATGTATAACTGACGTATGGCTTTTTTAAGCTGGATTTCGGCTTCGTATCAGGGTTTAAAAATATAGTTCTATTAAAAATAACGAATATGAGACTGAAATAACTCCTAAATACGCCGTATTGTTGATTTGAAACTAAATTGAAACCTAAAATGATTAACAAGGAAATCGCAATTGTTCATAGGCTGAATTAAACTTAACAATGAACACCTATCTTAATATATAAATAGGAATAACAAAAACTGGCTTTCATAAGCGTCCTCTAACGGCAAACAGTGGCAAAAATAGTAACTAACAAAACATCTTCGCGTCTGCCTATTCTTTATTCATAGCCAGGGACGGAAATAAGAAATTTTTCTTATTGGACAATTGTCCAGTAACCCCCCTTTAAAATTCAAATGTTATCGGACATTTGGAAAATTTATCGGACAAATAACCAGTGACTTATTTCCGTCCCTGTTCACGCCCGAGGTTTTTGTTATTTCCTATTTTTGCCACTGTTTGCCGTTAGAGGATGCTTGTTTTAAACCTAAAATTACACAAAGTCGTCGATATAAATAAAAGCTGTGCTGTTTAACAAAAAAAAAAAAAAAATGCGATCCTCTTGGGATATGTAGAGGAATAATGTTTTAAATAGAAGAAAACACAGAAGGGAACCAAGTAAAAAGATTAAAAAGATAGGTGGCGGGGCTTCATTTACAAGTTTTTACCTAGTACCGTTTTAATTATGCAAATTGCGTTTATTGAAAGTCGAGTTTTTTTTAACGGTTTTAATCGAGTCTAATGGCGATCCATTGTAAATATTTAAATTTCTACTCTGATCCTACACATTGATTTTTTTTATTTTGTTTCCCGTTTTAGTGAGAGCTTGTACAGGGGCGCAAACTTGTTCTTGCTCGGTTACAAGATGGGGGGGGAAAGTTGTCGTCCTGTTAGCGATAAAACTTAACAAGCTATAGTGGACAACCAATCAGGGTAGATGTAATAGGGTAGGATCGCGAATCGAAGTAATTATGGCCAATTGACTGCGAGATACCAATTAGATCGTGGAAGCAAAAAGAAGATCAAAGAGCTAGGGAAACAAAATATAATTAGGAGTTTTTGGAAACCATTCTCGAACGTTAAGTATATTAAAACAACTTTGATTGGATGGTACCCTATTACATCTACTCCGTATTTAAGCATCCTTTCTCTCTTTTTGTATCCTCTTTATTCTGTTGAATGAAAGCGCGAAAAAAATACATCCAATTAATATTGTTAGGCGAACATAGGTTCGGGGCTAGCTTGTAATCGGTTGGGTCGTTGATGGGAAGAAAAAAAAAAGAGATATTCCGCTTTCACGAACTCAATTCGACCGTGTCACGAGCTCATCTCCAGATAGAGGGCGCTTAAACATACGAGGATTAATAAGCAAAAAAAAGCGTAGAAATAGGATCCCCCTTTGTGCTTTGGAGTACCGAAAACACCGTCGTAATAATTGGCTAAGAACAAAAACCCGACAAGTTGCGAATATATACCCCCTTTCTGCCTAATCCCCGTCGTGGCACGGAGGACCTTCATTCGGTTAATATGTCCTTATCAAAATAACGGAAATGCCAGAAGGCACAGTGGTTAATTCATTTTTTTTTTCATGCCTAGATTAAAAGGTAATTTGGTAGAATTCGCACTAAACAAATGCACGTACGTGGACACGCTATTAGGGGTGGGTTTTCATGTGTGAACAAACCAAAACTTGCCTTCAATTTATACATTTACACGATAACGTTTATAATACGATTGGCCCTATAGTATTTAAGAACTATTTTATCAATATCAAATAAATTGTTTTAATTTTTTTAAATTTACGCGAAATTTAAATTGTCGCGGCTAAGTTATGGCTGCGTTCATACTAGGTCTTTGAGTCGATTTAAACAGTTTCAAATCGTTTCGCTGGAGTCGTGTGAACGGGAAACTGTCTTTTCTCGAATCGTTTTGATTCGATTTCTCGAAACTGCTTCGGGAACCAGTTTCATACCGATTCGGTTTCAACAAGCTACTATAAATCGATTTTAAAAAGATAATGCTTCCTAAAACGATTCCTGTCGATTTGAATATCGCTTTGATTTTACTGTTTCAAATCGATTGAGAATGAGAAATGCTATTGTGACCGTAGCTTATATTAAAATCTATATTATTCAAAATATTAAACCTCTGGGTTGACGCGTTTTTAAGAAACTTTAAAATGAAAATTATTTCTTTCTCTAGCGTGTCCTTGTCTGTATACTTTCTCAAAGAGTCACGCGATCATACAAGTCGATTCTAAAATTCAACGACTTAGTTTTACACACTTTAAAAGGGGGTAGGCATTCTTCGTTATTAGTTTTCGAAACAAAAGCTCTTACTACAAGACTCGTGTTTTTGTTATCTTTTTGTTTCTAGTATATTGAGAACAATAACAATGTTGAGAGCTTGTTTCCGGGGGTTGATTCGGCACCACTCTATAGGTTGTCTAATCACTTAAAAATATTTAACCCCCCTTAATTTAGTCACCTCCCTTTTTCTAACTTAATTATTAAACAAAAAGTGGTGGTTGATTTTTTTATCAGATAAACTGACCATGAACCAACTTTTTCTTTGTAGTCTGGTAAACATTTAAATCTTTCATTGTTATTTTCAATCGCTTTAGGTTTCCGTTGTCATAAACAAAACTTCTGGTTGGTTTTGTTTCTTTCGTTTTTGAACCCTTTTCAATCGTTCTTATTATTTGAGAAGTCTTTTAATATTGTTTTGGTCTGTTTATATTATTGTTAACTTGAGGGAACATGGCAACATTTTTACAAGTAAAGCATTAATCATATTTAATAATAATAATAATTAGTTTATTAACCAACAAGGAAGTTACATTATTTAGGAAAGGGCGAAGTCATACTTGACTTTTAAGCCCTCGCTCATTTAAAAAATCAGTATATTAACAATAACTAGGAAACAAAATAATTATAAACAATAAATTAAGACATAGAAGAGAAATTCAATACATAATTTCAAGAATCCATTCAGGTTCCATAAGAATATGGGAGGGCCGCGATTCAATAACCATCCTCCCAAACTTTGTAGCAAAGGTTCGTCTGCTTCGAATCGATTTTTCAAGTAAATCGCTCCTGACATTATATTATTAACGCCCGCCACTAACGACCTTGACATAATATTTTGGGTAATAAAAATGGAGCCGACCGAACAAAGATCTAATCGTACAAATGTTGCGAAAATTGCAGACGAACTTTTGTTACAAAGTTTTGGAGGATGGTACCAGAGGCTAAAGCTATGCTCCCATATTCTTATGGAACCTGAATGGATTCTTGATAATTTCATATGATTTTTTTTAAAGCAACTTAGGATGTTAATATTTGTTAAATTAATCGAATTAAACAAATTAACTCCTTGGTGGAAGACAGATGTCAATCTAGAGTTTAGTTTGGATATTTAAAACATATTATCAAATATATTTTTGACACTGATTCCATGGTTTATCAATTTAAGAACGCGTGTTCAGCGCAAAATGTTCTATATCCTGAAATTACTTTCACGCTTGTCCTTGTGGGCAAAAACCACCAAATTTTAACATTTATCCGATTTGATTGATATCAGTAGCTAGTTCGCCTTTTCATTATCATTATTTCTCAGTCTTTTAGCCAATCATTGAAAAGATAAAGTATTTTCTCTCAATTGACATGATTATTTCCAAATTTCCCTGTGAAATAGATTGTTCTAGATAGAAATCAACGTATTACTAATTAAAAATTAACCATATACGAAAGCCAAAAGTATAGACTAACCAACTTTTCTATGACGTTTATAAAATGTTAGGTTATCATTCTTATAATTTTAAACGTACAGTTAATTATGTTCTAATTAAAAAATATTTTTAATGAACGCGACTGATGTACCTGTACAAGAAAACTGGTTGACTAAGTGGTGGTGCGTGGCGCGGTTGTTGGGAACTCTCTCGTGGATCGCAAAACCTTGATTATGATAGCGGAGGGTATGATTATACCCGGCTGTTGGCAAAAGCTCGGTATTTTGGTTAATCATTAACTACGAGGGGAAATGGCGAATTAATTTATACGTATTGCCGTGACAAGAAACCTCGGGTTTTGATAAATCATTCGTGGGCTCTTGAATAAGTAAAATACAGACGCCACGTGTTCGCGCTAATCAACGTTTTGCGACGGTCTTAGTTGAGTATGCGATAGGCGATGTCGTCCCGTGATAAACGGTGTCCAAGGTTTAATATCGTCGACGACTATATATTACTCCATCGACATTTCGTGGGAAGCTGAATTTAATAAGGCTGGCGAGCTTTAGCAGAAGGGGAACTCGGCTATAGATCTTAAACCGCGTTTTCACGCTCGCTAATTCTAGTTTGTAAAATGACGTATCTCAAAACTTTAATAAAGGAAGAAACGCTTTGAGGTTAAAGAGTTTTTATTATTAAAAGAGTAAATGTTACCAGAAAACCAAGTTCGGTAAAATCTTTTCTACGAAGGGTGACTCGCCACTAGATACAAATCGGGCTTAAGTCCAAAACTGACCCCTATCTTTAAATGGCCGTAGCCTTTCATTACGATCTCCTAGACCAAAACTGATTGCACCGTTAGAAAATAGACATTCCACTCATTAATTTTGAATAATAAAATTGACATGAGCCACTCCTTAAGGTTGCCTCGCCACCAGACACCAATCGAGCAAAAGTCCAAGAATGACCCCTATCTTTAAATGGCCGTAACTATTCACTACAATCTCCTAGACCAAAACTGATTGCACCGTTAGAAAATAGACATTCCGTTCATTAATTTCGTATAATAAAATTGACATGAGCCACTCGAAAAGGTTGCCTAGCCACTAGATTCAAATTGAACGTAAGTCAAAATTAAAACTAGTGAAATATTGTGAGTAAGTGTCCCATATAATCCTATAATTTCATAGAAAAGGTCCTATAAAATCCTATTATTTGCCAGAGGAATCCAATTTTTCCTATTAAAATTTTCTATTAACCGCTTGAGGCCCTGTGATTTTAATTTCGCCTGATTAGAAACTCGCCATCGTGGAAACGCGTATTTTGGTTAAAGCTGTCTCTTGTTCTGTTTAGACATAGTGATCAATGTTTTTGTATTAGCGGTATATAACTAGAAGTTGGGGCGCGACTCTGTACGCGCTAAAGTAGATAGGGTTCTATAGGACTGCGAGAGAGGCCACAGATGTTCCCTCGGGCTGCAGGTGATCGGTGCGTGGACTTTTTCACCAACTCCCGTATTCATTACCTTTAAAATTATATCCGATCGAGATATACGAGAGGGAAATTAGCTACCGATTTTGAAACGTTCATTAAGATAACCCGAAGGCCTAATGGTTTTGCCAAACTAGTATAATCGGTATATTTGGAAGCTTGTTAATGGCTACGTCATATACCTGATGCCGATTTAATGTTCCCTCCTACAATATTATATATAGGTATTAAAGATTAGCTATATATATTAAACTTATTGTTTACCGTGGTTAAGATATAGTTGAATTTAAGTTTTTTGACAGACTAAACTAGTATGCGATCGTCTGCTCGATTTACTGGCGATTTCAACCGAAATGATGTAGTTTGATGCTTATGTAAACATTTTAAAACTTTGCCGTTTATTTAAAGCTACGGTCACACTAGCATTTCTTCATCGATTTGGAACGGTAAATTTAAACCGATATTCAAATCACCAGGAATCGTCTTAAACGTCACACGTTCCACGCATTATCTTTATAAATCCATTTATTGTAGCGTTCATTTATCGGTTATTTGAAACCGAATCGATTTGAAACTGGTTCCCGAAGCAGTTTCGAGAAATCGAATTAAATCGATTCGAGAAAAGACGTTTTCCTGTTCACACAACTCTATAATGAAACTGTTTCAATCGATTCCAAGGTCTAGTATGAACGCGGCTTTAGTCCCATAATTGAACGAAATGTGTCACGTGGATACAAAAACCTTTGGTATAGTCAATCTTTTTTAGCCCAAATCAAAATCTATCCAATTTAGAGTATGGAAAACTATAGGAGATGCATATTAAAAGAATCTCATTCCAACAGCCCGAGATTTCAAGAATCGTGCAAGGTTTAAATTGCCATATCTTTTGAGAGGGGGGGAGAGTAAAAAAACCAAACGGAAAAGCCAGACTAAGTATAATATCGCTTGAATTTGACATGCGGGAAAAACTACTTTCGAAAGATCTTTTCCTATTATATATACTCTCTCGAGTGCGTATGGTGGATGATACAGCCGTTACCCTATAGCTGAAACGGAGGGTTCTTCTTTTTTTGAGTCTCCACCAACGCGAGCTTTGATTGCCTAATATGCAAAACGAGAATTCCACCCTTTTTCCAATGAAAATACTTCGAAAGTATTATAACCCCCTATTTTCCATTCGAGCTAGGGGATAAAAAGCCATTTCCCCCCAGAGTTTTCGACTCCTTATTTGCAATAATTTTTTCTCTCCACTAAGCCTCGGCGTTTTCACGAGTGCCATCGATGTATTTGATACGCTTAAGGCGTCGAAATCGCGTTAAAAAACGTTCGAAAAACTCCTAACGGTGGCTCGACGCGTCTTCTTCCATTTGTAACTTAACCGTTACTCCTCTCTCAAGTCTCTACTCTCATTCCCTTCGCCAACGAAGCTTTCCCTTATAGCTTCATTCCATCGCAGTCAGCGTCGCGTCCCTCGGTGGAAAAGTCAATAGTTACGAGAGAAGAGGAAGAGGCAACCTTTGCCCGAAAGCTGGAAATCACTATGCGCTGTAAAGCAATGTGTTGAGGACGTTTTTTCACACAAACTCCCTTACATTAAAAAAGTGAAACTTATTTCTTAATAGTATCCGTAGTATAGAAGGTAGTCCTGATTTAAAATATATGTCATATAAATCGTATGGTTTTAGAGACTTTAGTAACAAAATATAAACTTTAGGAAATCCTAGGGACCAGATTGAAGCCGTTCAACCAAGAATCCATTCAGGTTCCATAAGAATATGGGAGGGCCGCGATTCAATAACCATCCTCCCAAACTTTGTAGCAAAAGTTCGTCCGCTTCGAATCGATTTTTCAAGTAAATCGCTCCTGACATTATATTATTAACCCACGCCACTAACGACCTTGACATAATATTTTGGGTAATAAAAATGGAGCCGACCCGAAAAAGATCTAAGCGTACAAATGTTGCGAAAATTGCAGACGAACTTTTGTTACAAAGTTTGGGAGGATGGTACCAGAGGCTAAAGCTATGCTCCCATATTATTATGGAACCTGAATGGATTCTTGGTTCAACGGATATAATCAGTTATGTAATCGCCTAATCGGTGTAAAGACTTTAATTAATTAGTTAACCCTTCGCTGTACTTATATCTTTCAAACAACATTTGAAAGAAAAACACGTATGGCTTAGATTCGTCTTGTTTTCATTATACGTCTCAAATACGTCAGATCTGGCTAAGAAAAGGTTATTCGGTAGAGTGGTGCTCTCTAGTTGATGATTCTGAGGACGAAAGTGAATTTCAAATTGAGGGGTTTCTTGAGGAAGTCGAGAAGAAGATGATTATACCTCCTATATACCCTACCTAATAAAAACGATTTTTGGCGAGTGTAAAAGAAAAGAAAAAAAAAAAGAACTACTCCTATACATTGCCCTTTATGTTAATAAATAACTTTTAAGTCCCAAGCACATTAATTAGTTAAGGTAAATTAGCCTCGTTTCTCTCGCTATACTTTTGTTTCGTTCTCATTTTCTTTTTACATTTTTTTTTTCTTTCTTTCTTACAATCTTCTCTAATGTCACCTTAGTTTTTTTTTATTTTGTTCCTTTAACTACGGAAGTGTGAAGAACGCGATTTACTTGGATCTTTTTTTTTTTCCCGCCTTTCTTTTCGCTAAAGGGAAATTAGACTTTTGGTTTTGATGGACACCTATTACATTCCCCTGTCGTTTACACCACTGTCGGGACTACACTTCAGTTCCGGTAATAAGACACCGTGATTATTTCGAATTTTTCTTTTTTAACGAGACTAGACTGATAGTGTTTTAAGAATGATGTTGGATACTTTGCGCACCAATAATACCTCGGCATTTGTTACGTTAAAGCACTGGCTTTATATTTCTAAGAGGAGTAGAGGATGATAAATAATTTGGAGAATTTTTTAAATGACTGATTTTTCGGAGTTTTTATAAATTACATACTTTTCATTTATATTTTAATTTTTCTAATTTACAAAATTTAGGAAAGAGATTATAATTAAATCTAAAATGCATGTAAAACATATCTTACGTTTAAACACACATCCTCCGATTAAATAATTTTTAATGTCGTACCTAATTATTGACCATGATAAAGGTGATAGGTACAATCTTCCATATCAGAACAAAGAGGGATAATAATACTCCCTGCGCATGAGCTCATGCGCAGTGACGGTCATATATCGTCCCCTTTTGCATTTCTGTTACAGAAGGTTGCCTACTTCCTATTCTATGGTCGAAATGGATAATTCAGATAGTCTAAAAGTGGGTAGTGATGTGAATGATGTAATAAGATTGTGATTACCGCTTGTCGAAATGTTTGCAGACTCATATATCATTCCCTTTGTATTTCTGTTACAGAAGTTTGCCTACTTCCTATTCTATGGTCGAAATGGATAATTCAGATAGTCTAAAAGTGGGTAGTGATGTGAATGATGTAATAAGATTGTGATTACCGCTTGTCGAAATGTTTGCAGACTCGAAAAGACTCAATCAAGACGGATTGAAAATATACCATTTACCAAAAATGGTGATTTTTTTTCCGAAAACACACTCTTCAATATCCTAGTTGTAAGGAAGGTTAGGTAAAAACATTGATAATCAAAATTCATTCCCCTATCCATTCCTTTGAACACCAATTTTCTGATATCTTTATGGTTCAAGAAAATGACTAAAATAATCCCTTTTTTTTTTCTTGTGGGGAGCTGCGTGAGGAAAATACTTTCTAGCTCTCTCATTCCCTTCTTAATGCGTTCATTTATTCGATACGTCAAATCGTCTCGAAAAGAAGATTCTTCGTAAAAAGAGACCGAAGAAGGGAAGAGAAATCCCGGTTCTAACAAATGAGTTCCCTAGAGAGTTTAACCCGTCATCCTCTAAAAGAGTAGAGACACCTCTATCAGAATGCCAGGCCTAGACAACCCAAAGGTTACCCTTTTTCCATTTTCTCCCAGGCTGCTCGCTCGAGAGAGGGCGCAGTGGCCCTCGCGACTTTAACTCCCCCGCTATTCATTTTAAGAAGATAGTTTCACTTCTATTTCGACATCAGTGTCACGCTCGCGCAACTCTTAGAGGATTTTTTCAATTTCTAAAGATTCAATTCGGGAGCTTGGCGCTAGAACAGTTTGACAAGATTCGCTTTTAGTTCAGGTAGAATGGGCTACTTTAAAGGGGAGTGTGCATCACGGACTACTTTAAAGGGGAGTGTGCATCACGGACTACTTTAAAGGGGAGTGTGCATCACGGACTACTTTAAAGGGGAGTGTGCATCACGGACTACTTTAAAGGGGAGTGTGCATCACGGACTACTTTAAAGGGGAGTGTGCATCGCGGACTACTTTAAAGGGGAGTGTGCATCGCGGACTACTTTAAAGGGGAGTGTGCATCACGGACTACTTTAAAGGGAGAGATTGTAAAATAGGGAATTATATATTTAAAAAATTCTATCACGCCTAAATCTAAACTTCATGTATTCGAAACAATCCCTTTACCCGAATAGCGCGCTCTTTTCTATCCATAAAGAGAAAATAAGAAAGTTTTTCTTGAAAATCCGAGTTAATTTCCAGAGTTTCGAATCCCTTTCCCTTACGGTATATTTTCAGTTGAGTGGAAATAGGTTTTAGTTTTCTACCTGAAGATGCTCCCTCTGTCGAAAGTGCTTTGACAATGTCGAGACAGGCTTTCGACTATTTTCGACGCCACCTATCCTTAACGAGATCAGAGACTTCTTAGAGATCCCGTGTCGTCGTGTTTTTTAAATGGGTGAAAGAGATACTTCTTACACCAGTCCTCTTACTCTTCCAGATAGTACTTAGTGCATAGGACTCAATTTTACCCTTCAAAGATTATCCGAATTCTATCATTACTCGAATATATACTGTCTGTTAGGATATTCTTAAATGTTAAAGGTACATTCCAAGAATAAGTTACGGACGTGTGTTATTACAAAGACAAATAACTAAAGGCTTTCGATAAATCTTCATAAACCTAAATTCATTGTCAGTAAGATCAGACTGACTTAAGGCAAAGCCTGACTCTGTACGACTAATATTTAGAAATTCATAACCAGTCAATGTATCATCGCAATCTGACGTAGTCATCTCGAAGAGCAATGGAATTGATGTCGTAATAATCGATAAAGCCTGGATTGATATAAAATACTGAAACTATTTATTTATTTTGGCCAAATATAAATTCTAGCACGATGGTGTATACGAAACACGCGTCTCGGAGGCCAACGGAGAGGGTGTTTTCGGTATACGGGGTGTCTTTTGGCACGTTCCCCCTATTCGCCCTAAATGGCTAAATAATTAATGCGCGTGCTGACGTTGTTATGGAATAGGACTCGCGCGTTCGGGCAATATACGCGTCTGAACTGTTTTAACAGTCAAACAGATGGCCGAAAAGAGTCTGAGTAAAGATATCCTTCGCCCCGAAAGCGCCACCCCCATCCCATATTGCCGAGGAATTCCTCCGCCGCGCGACTGAGTAGAAACAGACCACCGATAACTGGATTATGGCAAGGAAATCTTGTTTTTACTAGACGAAAAATTATTGTTGGACACGAGTGAAACCTAGACCTTGGAAAACAATTCCCCGAAATTGTTCGTCAATGCCGCCAAAAGGGGCCATATTACAGAAGTTATTGTCAAGAACGCGCCAATATAAATAATGGACAGATTATTTATCATTTTAAAGGAAGATAGATTTAATGCTTCAAAAACAGTTCAGTAAAGAAAATCCAAGAAAATTGCCAAATTTTTAGTGAACAGCATGCATTCCTCCACGGTATACTCAATTGATTGACTTTTAATTAATTAATAGAAATAATTTTTTTAATTAAATGATCGAAATATTTAGGTAAGGTTAGAGGTTAGTTTTCTAGCTCAATCGATTATTTGAAAATCGGATCATTTCGACCCAAATATTCTTGACATCGTATCACTGAGATCTAACCACGCCCACACTCGTTCCTTCGCGCCATGCATCCATTTTTCAATGTTCTTCCGCGCTTCTATGGGTTCATGTTACTACCCTTTCCTTTTAATTCTACTCACGGCTTTATGAATTTTTCACTTTAGTGACTGCTCGGTATTTAACACGAGTAAGTCTTTAGGCAAAAATCGGGTAGCGTGTTACGGGCTCTATGTAAGGTTTACCCAATATTATTCTCATAGTCTGCGGGCAATTTGCGAATTCATCTTATTTGTCTGACGCTAGGCTGCGTGACTCGTAACTTTTTGATCAAACAAACGGGGTTTCTCATCCAAAGAAGCAAAGTGAAAAGAGAAATATTCCCTCCTCCGAAACGGGTAAAGCCGTAAAATCTGATAAATCCAATTTAAAATATTTTTAACGAAAAGAGCCGCCGAAAAATCTCTGGGGTTTAACGGAGAAGCAATTCATCCCTTTATATTTTCCTAGAAGAACGGTTCCGCGAGTACGTTACGAACTAATAGGTACGCTACCAACCCCCTCTTATTTCGAGAAAGAAAATGAAAGTTTTGGAAGGAGGCGGGGTGGGATTTTTCCCTAAATTGAAGAATTGGAAAATCAGAACCTTTTCGTAGTTTCCACCCCCATACCCTCTTTATTCTTTTAGGATGAAACCCGAGGAGAAATCAGTATTTCTTATTAAAGAGTATACCCCCTCAGAGTCACATACGTTAACTTTTTACCGAGGCTACCGAGTTAGGAATAACAATGCCTCGGAAAAAGAAAGCTTTAAATACCGCTAGTTTTTTAGTTTGGTAAAGAAAAAATGAGAGGGAGCCTATGTCGTACATACAGGGATTTATTGTACCTCGCAGTGTTTCAGAAACGGAGCGGAGGGGGATGGGGTTCTTCTCCACCCTCGCGTTATAGGAAAGAAGAGTTAAGCCTTGTCTCGGAATTGAATACGACTTATACGAGTCTATGCTCCCCACGTAGGGCGCCAATATGTAGCTTTATGAAAGAAAAAACTCCATAGATTTTTTTTCTCGTCTTCTTTACAGCGGCAATATAGTTTGTTCCATTTATTTGAAGCAATTCTTTCAATGCTAGAACGGGTTTAGTTCTTATCAAAGATTTTTTTTTCACGGAAATTTAGGTTTTTGGGTATAATGAGTGTAAGATATCCAAGCAGATTTCACAAATCAATTTCTTCAAAAATATCAAACTAATCTAATTAACGATACAAAATTTTCCATTCTATCTTGATTCTGACGAGTATTTGATACCGTGACTGAATGTTCCCAGTTGTTTAGGCAGAGATGGCGCTTTTTACGTACAAGCTGGACTTGTTTAGACTTGTTTTAGTTGCATATTCGTCTTAGTTTTGTTCTTGCTTAATGCCACAATGATTGGCTAAAATTTCACTTGTCCAGTGTGTGGCAGAGGTGGCGCTGTTTATTTTTGCATATCCTTTAATTGGGCAGTTAAATATAAATTGTTAATTTTTTATAGCACTAAACGATCCAAATTCCAAAACCTTAAAAGTTATTTTTTTGCTATTTTTGACCTCTTTAAAAAAGGCCGTAATGCGGTAAAAATAAATTCTTCTTCCCTTTAACATCCCTTATTAGTTGCTTTACGTTAAACCGACTATAGTATAGAACTCGGCTTGCTTTAGCTTTTAAATGGTAACATGCTAATGAGGGCTATGCAGATTTCCCTCTCCAGAGGGCGAGAAATAAGTTTTTTATGAAAAAAAAACGTGAGGAAGGTAAAGTTAACGCACAGGCGCGAGACTGATAAATAGGCTTAGCGATCCCTTACGCGCGTCATATCTTAGCGTTTTTAGAAACGAATCTATTTTTTACCTCCTTCCTCATTCACAGCCAACTGAAGCGTTAAAAGCCGTACTAACTTGGCCGTTATTCGTACGGCAAAGGTTTTTTATTTCCCATAAGATTATCCCTGTTTTTTTTTGGGGGGGGGGGGGATTTTTTTAAAGCGGCTCTAGACTCATCCTTTGAATTGGGAAACGGATATCTGCATAATACACGGTTAACTTGTATGAAGGTGGTGCGCGTGTTATAAGGGATGATGAAAAAGAAATAGAAAAATATGTATCTACAAAATTAGGCCCAAATGTAATGTTTTACCCTTCAGTAATTTCTAACCCATTTAGAGAAATGAACAATTAGTTTAAACGTTAGGCTTAGCGTAGATTGTAGGTCATATTATAATATGAACTTGAATTACAAGGGTCGTTGCAGTTAATCATAGTTTTATTTAGATCTAACGAGACATGATTTGAAAATCAAAAAATAACTAGACTACAAAAAATATTTAATCTTTTTCAGTTTACCTTGAAGGTGAAGTAGAGAGGGCTACATTAAGTTATTGAGTTTTTACGCTTTTTACGAATGAGGTATTGCATTTTTTTCTTCATTTCTTTGCGAGTTATTCAGATGGGATATGGTAAATTTTTGTAGAACTATACCTAGCCGGGTGAAAAATTGCATTTTGGCCAATGGCACACCGCGAATCATCAATTATCGTAGGTTGCGTGGTTAGTTTCAACCCTGTTTTACCATTTGATCGGGTTGTATAAATTTCATTCCAATTTATTATATTTCAAATTGTAGTTTTCTATACCTTATAGGGATTGTAGGCAAACTAAAAAAAATCTACAAAATTCAGTAAATATAAAAAAACTTACAATCAGAAATTGATAGTAAACAAGAAATCAGTCAGGAGGGTATACTTTGTTTGTGAAAACGACTGCCTAATTGAGCAGAGATGGGGGGAAAGCAACTACTTTAGCTGGCCAATCAGCGCCTTGAAAAGAAATAAGGTTGAAATGACGACCTATAGCCACCCCCTCTTTACCAAACTCGGATACGTAGTCTGTTAACAATCGGAGATGTATCAATCCGCCCGGATAAAGTGTCTTAAAGTATTTACAAAAACATTATTAAAGTCAATTAACAAAGTTGTCATTAGAGCCTGCTAAGCCTAATTTCATTTTAATACGGAAAAAAATATGGATCAAAATGTCAAATTCTCAGACGCGTCGAGTTATTAAACTTTGTTTCATTTGATGTATATATTCTGCCATTTTTATCAGTCTAAAAATAGAGTTAGTCTTAACGTACTTTTATTACAACTGTAAATAAACGAGATACGTTTAAATAATTGTGTTTTATGTATATTTCAACGCTTCTAATCGACATTAACGTCTTCATTATCCCTTTAAAAACGTAATTTCTAAAAGGTCTGTACCAACGTATATAATTGCAACTTTGTAAGCAACACATCTATCTAATATTAACTTGAATTACTAATTTTGCCTCTTGATCTTTTCGCGCAATCTGAATCTAAAATTTTTACAATTTCTATCGTGATACGGGGTTGGGTTGGAAATATAAGGAAATGTTAATGCGTTGGGCGCACCCCCGACTCCCCCAAAGTCTCGCACCACCGCTTGGATTTAGATCCGCGTTTGCGAGCCGCTCTAATGACAGACAAGAGTGGTAAGCGATGTTTTGGCACCAAACTCTATGTCATACACTTTTCCCCACTCTAGAATATACGTGCGTGCTAGCAACGTACGAGCTCAGCTCGCTTGGCAAGTGGCACCCCCACCCGCACCGAAAGATTCAACATCTTTAATTTTAACAGTTGGAGAAAGCGTTTTAAGCGGCGCCTCTAATTGGGATTCAACTCACCCCCCTCCCTAACTCCCCCCACCCCCAAATATTCTCTCCGCGCTATTATCCATCAAGGATTTAGAGATAGCGATTATCGTGTTTCTCGCCGTAGTAGCCAAGATGTCATTACCGGAGACCCGCATTTGTTTCGTCTTGGCGAGACTTAAGTACCGAATCTCTGAATAAACCAGTTTGTTTTAAGAACGAAGGGGAGAAATTAATTGCGTTAATATACATTTAAATCGGTCATAAATTTTAACCTTTTTCATTCCTTGAAATTGTACAAATAACTTTCTAATATAATTATGATTAGTTTGAGAGAAGTTTGCATTACTATTTATAGGGAAGTATTTCATTATATAATTCAATGCTTAAATATATACCATATATAGCTTAAATTAAATTGTGATTGTAAACTTTTTTATTTAATAACGTAGAATTCATGCAGCAGAAAATTATAACTTAAATATAAGGGGCAAATCACTTCCATGCAAATTTAAAACTCGACACCTTAATGCATGACCCGCGAAAAGTAGGCATACCGCGTGTTTGAAAACGAATTAATTACTTTAAAATGACTAATATTAAATGGGCACTAATTGAAAATTATATTTACCATATTAATAAATAAAACTGTCGAAGAAATATTTCAAATTTTAAATTTAAATCAGATTTAATTTATTTAGTTTCATAGAATGTAAACACCAATCAATACTCTGTGGAAGGTTCTTCCTTAATAATATTTAGTTCAATTTACTTATGATTTAATCGACCAATGATGTACACTTAATCATTAGAGTAATTTGCGTCTCATCACTAAAATCTAAATGGTTAAAATTTGTTTAAATATTTAAAATGTATATTAGATTGTCTCAAGCACGTATCATACTTGGAACTTATGGGTGTAAATTTTTTGAAGTTGGTACCTATGCGGCCTCTAAGCAGCCCTCCATTGAGCAGCGCGCAGTTATGCAAATTTAAGATATATTTCATCCCTTTAGCGAACGAAATGTCCAGTTTTCTTCAAATTTACAACACGTACATGATTTGATTACTGCAATGTTGAAACGTGGAAAATCTCTTGTTTTAACTCTCTGTAAATTCCCGTTGATTCGCTCCAAAAACATTTTGAGAAATCTGAGCACGATTTCGACTTGAAGAAAAGATAATTCCAAACTATGTTATTCCCTCAAACAGGTGTCATTGTGATGGGTGCGGCTCGCTTAAAAAATATATATATACGAAGCATTGGCAGCGCCACAAAGATGGATAATATATCCTTTTCTAGTTCTGGTTTCCTCCACTAGGGCGCGCTCTTTTTACCCCGAGTCTCCCCTCGTTAATTTTAGTGCTTTAAGATGACCTCAAATTGCGCCTTCGCCAAATTAATTCGAGGGCAAAATATAAATTCGTCTCGGGTCAGAACGTTTGTTTTGGAAAAAACGTAAACAAGTTGGGTATACGCCCACATTAAGTTTTCTCAAATCTTCGGTTTCATAAATTGTAAAGGTTAATTCTTATTCGTGTTATCAAGAACTCGTTTATGCACCTAAGAACTAGGGCGGAAATAATATTACGAACCCAACCATACTTGATACAGATCTATGGTTCAATTCGGGTTATTTCAATTAGTAAATGGGCTCGATTTTGTGAAAATGTCCAATTTAGATCATTCTAACCAAACTAGAACCTTTTTTCCTGATTGAGTAAGCCGATTTCTGAGAGATCCGGGTAGCAGACGAATTTTGGCTATTCTTATGTACCTGTATGAGTTTTAATGATATCATATAATTTTAAATTAGAATTGGGATTTCAAATTAATTCGTTCCCAAATTTAAAACTTTAATTGTGTTATTTTAAGGTATTTTTTTAGCTTTTTTAATTTAATTACATTTAATTAAATTCAAATAAAAAATTTCATTATCAATCGGATTACCTGACTTACACGCTTACTACGAATACTCAAAATATAAACCTTTTATCCCTCAATATTATATACGGTTCTAAATAACCACTTTTGCGCTTATCCTGTTACGAGGGGCTATTATCATGATTCCCCTAAACCAAGAATACAATTAGTGTAACCTTCTAAATGGAACTGAATCACGATTTTTTGTTTCGTGGTATGATAGGGTGGTTAAACAGTTGGGAGATATAGCTTGCCAGATCAAGAAACTTCACGTCCTTTCCATACATGGCCACGTGTTATTTTATTATCAAAGGGTGGGTTAGAAATAAGCTAATTTTGAATTAAGAATTAAATTATATTCGACTTCCGTCCATACACGCGCGTTGACATTCCGAACACGTAAAGAATTTTTTTATTTAAAATTTCTACGATTCTTGTCCCGGTAAATTGGTCAGGCCATTTAGTTTAGTTGAAAATTATGGTAATTTTGGAGAAAAAAATATCCTAGATTTTTCTCATGGACACATTCACACCTAATACTAGTTATAAGTGATAATGACACATCAACGTATCACGAGTTAGGCGTCAACACTTCGAGATTGGGAAAAGAGAGAGAGGGTTTTTGATGGAATATACGCGTGTAAAAATTATTTTGGGATGATTACAGATACGGATTGACTTCGATTTTTTGTGGTATTAACGATTTTGATTAAGCCAGATCTTAAAAACCACCATTTACATTCATCTTTGAACCCATAAGAAATTTTATTCAATCAAAAAAAGGGAAGACTTGTAACGTTCGTGAAATTTCGCCCAAATCATATCCGAATATAAGAAATATCAAGCTAAAAATCGAATCCAGATTGGAGGGGGTGAAGAGGAGCCACTTTCATCCAAATGATCGTAAATCTTTCGGCATTTTTGGTGGCGTCGACGATTCGTGATCCCTCGTAGGCTTTTTTTCCTAAATTTCTTCTTTATCTTCCGAATGGGAGCCGAGGAGGTAGAGAGGGAAATGGGTGTCACTTGGATAAAGTATCTCTCGCCACTCGAAGAACGAGCGGCGCTTTTTACGGCCACGAGAACCGCCATCGCTGACCGATGTTCGGACCCCATTCGACGCGACAGTGACGGATGATCGACAACTTTTTCCGAATGTGAAGTTGGTGTGCCCAAAGTCCGTTCCGTTCCGCTCCGCTCCCGGGGCTCTCGACTCGAAAATCGAATCGTGCCAGCTTTTAATGCCGAATCTCTTTTGCCACGAGAGGGATTATAGGGTGAAAAGCGGTGACCGAAGCGAACCTACCATCTTCACTCGAGAAATACTTGTATTATATCTGTTACAGAAATATTGGAGTTGGGATAATGTATGGAACCGAAAGAGTGTACGCGGTATAAATTTGAAAATATACTTTCTTGCCTTGTCAGTTCAGATTCGAAGGGACTTTGAATGAACAAAACATTATGTTCCCAGGAATAATGCACAAAAAACCATCACGGAAACAAATTTTTGTCTTCGCTGGTGGATTTCAACACGAAGTCGCTATATAACAATCCAATTCTTTCGTTACACGAGGACGGACAAAGATGTAGCTGGGTATAAGATAAAATAGCGCGTTGTTCGTTTAAGAACAGCGAAGATGTAAGAACCCTTAATCTGCATAACCCCAACAAGAATCTGTTATTCAAATATATTCGGAAAGGAATCTTAAATAATGTAGAACACGGGCAGTCTCGATCCAATACCGTTTCTCCTCCTTGTTCGATGGGACATGATACCCGAAGAAATCAGCCCTTTCGTCGTACAATAATGGCGGGCTCGTATACAGTTTCTCCTAGTTCACCCATCGCGAGATACACGGTAATTCTTCTTACGGTTCTATGTTCCTCTTTTACGTCTAAATTTGGATGTTAGTTGTTCCTTTCTGAATCCGGTGATCGATGGAGAGCGCGTTCCCCCCTAATTGTTTTGTCTCCGATTCGGGCCGACCCTGTAAGATAGACGATTTTATTTTCTCTAGAGGCAATTTATTTTTTTATTCCTAACCTCCACCTCGCGAGCGAGGTACCAGAACCTTCGGAGTTCAAAGAGGTAGGCTAAGGAGAGCCGGGGTTAAAGCGGGTTATACTTCGTCCTTAGGTCCCAAAGTCGATTTTGGAAGCTAAGCCTTTACAAGAGTAAGATCTCCTTTCACATCGATTTTTTTTCCTTCTTCTTCTTCCTCTTCTTCACTTTTGCCAAAAATACAAGGCTCGTAGATGGAGGGTCGAATAAGGGGTGGTATACGGAGGAGAGGTTGAAAAACAAGGATTTCCGTCCACTCACTTTCAACATTTAGCGTTCGATAGGGGTTTAGACGCGAAGAAAGTAAGTAAGTAAGAAAAAGCGAAAAAGAAAGAAAAAAAATCGAAGGTGCTGGCGGAAATGCCTTTAAAAGCCAGGCCAGAAGAACGTGCCAAAAAGCTCGGTCCGTTCGCGGAGAAAAATGAGGAACACGAGTTAGGACAAAGTCCGCGACACGACTCAGGATCAAGGAAGACACGCGGGACGACACCTTCCTGCCCAATCTTTCCCCCTTTTTTTCCCAACTTCAGACTCTTCTTTGACCACCTTTTAGGTCGCATTTCGCCCACCCGCCACCTCTCCTCCCGGGGCAAACCTTAACTCCTACTTCTTCCTCTTTCGAGGAAACTAACACTCTCAACCTCCCACGACAATCTTCGCCTCTTTTCCGAGGGATTAGTTCGCACACACATTTGTCCCCTGTAGAGTTTTTCGTATAGTTTTCAATATGAAGTTTATTAATCAGCTTTGTGTCGATTCTCGAATATAGTGATGTTACCAATCTAAGGTAACATTGAATGAATTATTTAAAATTTTATTACGTCCATTTTGAAGCTCGCATTGTTGTCTCTACAACAATGTCGAGTTCTCCGTAAGCCACACAACTATAGGAGCAAATGTGTCTCCGTAAATGTCGTCAACTTTGCAGACATTTGTTGATCTTAACAACGCTAATTATGTTAATTTTCGCTGTTAAGTGAACTCAAGATGGATAGTTTGGCTAAAGAGATCTTCGAGATAGTTCGAACGAGTCTTCGGGATGTAGCTCGGTGAGGCGTTCCTTCCTGTCGAACACCAGCGTATTAAAACCCTCTGCCTCTTAAGAAAAACTCTAATCAAGGAAAAGTCTTAGTCGCTAAAAGCAAAAGCGAGAAAGAGTGAGAGGTAGACGAGAGACTCCTATAGGGATTGCAGGCTACGTGCGTGGTGTCTCCATCTTCCGGAGGAAACGTTTCCTCTCCCCCGCGTGGATGGTGAAGTTTTTCCACCCGTTTCTTCCTTTCATCCGAGCGGCGATCTTCCTCCGTGAGATTGCGGCGTAGCAGCGGGGCATCTTGTAATCCCAGAAAAGTCCCTTCTTCCAAGAGTATACCCAGAGACGCCACGCACTACGATAGAAAGTTGTTAGGCTAGGACACGAAACTCTCTCTCGCTCTCTCTTTCTCTACTTGCATTAGCTTGATATGGGTCTTTCCACCCGTTTCCTTCGCCGCCCACCGAGGTAAGCGACCGAGTTAGATCCAGTCCGGTCGATAGGATAGACTCTTACAAGAAGCGATCGTGTTGTTGTCCTTGGAAAAGGACTGCAGCCATTTCCGTCGCTAATGCTCTCTATATCCGAGCTGCTATGTATCCGAAAAACAGAGGCTGTATAGCTACTCAGTGTATCACTGAACTTTTCGTCTTTTTTTCTTTTGCTCTTTTTCTAAAGTTTAATCCGATTTTCTACGTTTATGTGACGTGAATTTTTCAATGAATTCGTTATAAATATATTATGTTAATTTATTCGTACACTATCACTTAAACGCGTAGTTACCGTCTGCAGTTCATCGGTCTCGTGATTATATTTGTTCTAGTAAAGTTAGTTACGTGTACACGTTTGATTTGTTAAACTTTATTAGTTTTAACTAACGGTGACCCATTTTCAGATTTACGGTAAATTTTATCGTATTTTCATTTCCACAAATCCAAATTTTGTATACGATTATTTTAAAACACACAAAGGTTATATCTCCAGATTTACTTACAGTTAAGTATTCGATTAAACCAACTTTGGTTTTAAATGAATCTAACAGAAACACAAACTTCACAAATATTTTTTCTCACACGAACATTTTTAAGCAAAACTTTGTGTTTATCAAGGTCTTCCATATTTACCAAAAAAATCAGTCACGTGGGCTATAAGGAATCGTATCTGGTTACGGCATCGGTTACATTAAACGAAAACAGAGTCAAAACAAATCCACCTTGTGCGTCGATTGATTCAAGAAGGACAATCCGCGAGCTCGCGTTGAATCCGTCTCTCATCTAGCACGGAGGTCATCGCCTACTATGACCCCTCCATTCTGGGTGGTCGTCATTTCGCAATGTCCATCATCTGGTTTAGATCTCTAGCGGGGTGTAGAAAGAAATTGCGTAATAAGTTCTAGGAAACGACGTCTTCTAGACTGGGAAAATACGCGTTATTTGTTGATTATTATGCCTAACTTTTTCAACTTCCTATAATATCGGCGTCTTTTACACGAACACACGAACAAATCATGTACCAATAATAACCTATTTTGTGTTTACTGATATATTTTTATATTATATCAAGTTTTTTTAAGATTTAGGCTGTAAATATAACGTTAACTAAAACAATATTTTGTGAGATTGCTACTTCATGGTTAAGAAAAAGTGTTTATTAAATTGTTTGAAAACATACTATAAAGTTTTATTATTAAAGGGCGAAACAGCCTATTTTTAATCGATTAAGAATGCTAAAATAATGAGAAAAACAATAATATAACTCACCAAAAATATTTCGTTATTTTATAATCAATTTCCAAAGTTCCGATGATAAGCCTAGGCTGCCTAGCTCGGTGAACTAGGCTAGCACGACCTGTATTTTTTTAATATTCGCGGCTGTTCTTGTCGCCAATCACAATATTTTAAAAATACGCGTGCTCGCTCGTGATTGGCGACTAGACCAGACGGGAATATTAAAAAAATACGACTCGTGCTCGCCTAGTTCGCCGAGCTAGGCAGCCAAGGCTTAGCATCTGCAAGTTTCGGAACTTTGGAAATTGATTATAAAATAACGAAATATTTTTGGTGAGTTATAATATTGTTTTTCTCATTATTTTAGCATTCTTAATCGATTAAAAATAGGTTGTTTTGGCCTTTCATTCTCCCTTTAACCATGAAGTGGCAGTCTCGTAAATAATTAAATTTATAATATTTAAAATTAATCATGCACCATCGCCAATAAGTTCTTTGTAACTTTTATATTTTAAATTAAGTTCAAGAATAATAATAAGCGTGTTTGCTCAAAATAGTCTTTTGGGGATAATATTTAATCGGTTTTTTTCGTTGTATTATAAATATACACGTTGATAAATTATGAAATTTCGCAAAATGTTTTTTATTATGTAGGGCGACCAGATGGGCCTTACGTTGGGACACTAAACTAAGGGGCTAAAAGGTGTTTTTACTCTCCTCCTATACCGAGTCGTGTTTAGAATAATAGGACGACAGTATATTAATACTATTAATCCCCCTGCTGTACCCCCTAGCTTGAAATGTAATCCCCAATATTTTTAGTTACGTGTAAAAAGATAGAGGACTTAAGCGTGAGCTTGTTCGTTCGGTCCTAGGCAGGTGGTGCTGATGAGCCGTGTCTATTTCGCATTTGTCTCAACTAGAATTTTCCTTTGAAGAGATGGTTTCGCGTGTTTTTTGACTAATTTATTTTATTATAAATAGGCCTAGCACAAATCTAAAATTTTGAATTATTTAGATATACAAATCTCGTCTAAAATCCAAGAATTTTTGATGTTTTGAAAATTAGTTCTAGTGACAGCAAAAATTATCTTTGATCACAATCACAAATGTTCGAAACTGCGTCTTCCAAAACTTAAAGATAATTTAATCCACTAATCCAATTTTAATTAACTTAAAAACGTTTTAATTCACTTAAAAAAAACACGATTTGATAAACTTCCCTTCCATAAAAATATTTTTCCACGAAATTTGTTGAATTGTCTTTAAGTGATTATGATTTATGGTGAAACTACCTATTTAAAGTTATATTTCTAACGTGAAATTCGATCTTTTAGAGAGGTTTTTTTAATATTTTAACGCCGCCAAAGATTCCTCTCTCTATCTCACACGCAGTCTCTTAGCAGGCTCTATAGTTAACTCTCTAGTACATCAGTTAATAATATTATTTTTCACCAGTTTTTCAATCAATCAAAGCCTATTTTACGAGTGTTTTAAGGAGTGGTAGGGTTAACCTTTGGCAGGTGCTATTCATTTTACCTACGTTTAATATCCAAAAGGTGTCTTTTTTTCTTTTTCCGCTTAAATCATTAATTGATTTTAAAGGGTTTTTAATTACCGGTACCTTTCAAAAAAAAAAATAATAATTATCGAATTGTAGTTTATAAAATCTTATCTCAAAATTGGCCCGAAGGCAAAGAGGAAAAGCGTGTAAATTTTAAATATATTAACCACATTGGGTTGGTCACACGTATAAGGGGTACAATTATATACAAGGAAATATAATTAACAAGATATTTCGTGTGTCTGCGTCAGATTTTCTTTTAAGGCGAACTCATTTAACAATTTTTGGGCAGGCATTAGAAAGTAATGCTTTTGCAAAACGTTGATAAAGCTCTCTAAAGTAATGCTGCCACAGATTTCTCACGCTACCAAATTATACTTTGACTTTATCATTTCCGAAATATCGTGTAAAATAATTTAGTATATTTGTACTTATTTTATCAAATTATCAATTTATAATCGACTTTTTAATTTTTTTTAAACATACTACGTCATCACTATGATCATTTGACCATTGTAGAGCCTACAGTTGATTCTAGTCGCTTTCGCGCGGTGTTTTTCGTAAAAATACTTAATTCAGAAAGTTCTAGCTCCCTTTCGTATGAAAATTATTGTTAATTACTTTGTATTTTTGGTAATTACAAGTTTTCCAACATGGGTTAAATGGTTTTACTTACGTATCTGACCTTTAAAACTTGCTGCAAAACGAAACAATTTAACCACGAGTTTTTAAGTTATTCACATTAAATATTTCAATATAAATTTAACTAAAACAAATCACTGAAACCCGAAACTTGGATTTCAACCAAGACCCCATAATTCATAGGGTAAAAAAAAGTTTGGCGTCTACTCCAACTGCTTGCAAATTACCACGAACTCATGCGCATCATGCAAAATAGGTTTTTATTTTATCTACCCTCAGATAGTTTTTATTTAAAGTAAAAGAAAAAAATCAAAATGGTTTTTCAATAGGGTGAAAAAGGCACCGCAGTTGGAATATAAAACTTTGCATAAATTTGAAACAGAAGTCGATTGAATGGAGGGGTGAAAATGAAAATCATTTGGGTAATAGCACTGAAGTTGCCGGGGTGATGATGGTGAAAATGTGGCCCTAATCGATGCGCCATCAACGTCAGAGACATACATTAGACGTTCATCATATTAAACGCCCTTTTTAGAATAAGAAATACGTTTTTGCAATTTCAATATAAAGTTAAATTGTCAAAAAACTGAAACAATATTGAAAAATTTAAACAAATTTTTAAACTACACGTACCTTTCATGAAGAAATAGATTTTATCGAGGGTTGAAATTTTCGTTATTTTAATGTTTTTCCGAATTTTAAAATTTGTTGGGTATTTGTTTGATTTGTATTGGACTTTTAAGGTTTTAGAGATTTCTTCGGGACTTGAGGATTTTAATATTTGTTCAAGATTGAAAGATTTGATAAGGATTTGAAAGATTTGGTGGGGTTTTGAAAGATTTGTTCAAGATTTTAAGATATGTAGGAGCTAGGAGGATATAGGAGTGTTAGACGTTTCAGATTTCGTATACTTCTGATAATTTGAATAGTTTTAAAAGTATTTTTCTGCAAATGATACTCGTATTCCATTTGGAACTCATGAAAAATCTGTGACAGTTATTTTTTAAATAAATTCGATTGTAATAAGAATCTTTAATTTCAAAATATGAATATTTAAATCGCATTTTGTGTGGGTTTTTTTTTTTTTTTTTTTTTTTCCTTTCGGTCTTTAGTTATGACGTACGTGTCTGGATATATCGTTTTTCATTTCCTGACATTTGTACTCTTCGGGCCGTTTTAGAATTAAAATTAAATATTTAATATGATAGCGGGACTTTGGTTTAGGGTTTCGCGAAATTAAAATATTTGGTCTTGTACGAGACATTAAGGATGTCTGGGTAATTGTAATCCTTCCGTTGTTTTCTATAGTATCGTATAACAATATACGAAATATAAGAACAATTTTTTTTTTTAATAATTTGGCATTGTTTGCTACGTGTAGATTTTGTATTCTGCTAAGCCTAACTCCGAAATAAAAGTTTAGAACAATGACTATGTTTAAAGGGAGGCTGTCAGGCTGAAGACGTTTTTCCAAGAGAAGCTTATATCAAATTAATTTTATGTCACTTGAAGCCTGATAACTTTGATTTCAAGCAAAAGTTCGGTTCTTGGCCAAAAATTATTGCTATAAAACTTGACTTTGCAATGATTAAGATTGTCTCTGAATTCTACAAATAAAAATCATATTTTAGAAATCAAATAATTAAAAGACCTTTGTCGACACGCTCTTTGTCTCGGAGGGTACAAATAGCACAATCTCTGTGTAAACAATTAAGTATTAATAAGTTTGTACTAGGCTTAACGTGAATTTCTGGTTACAAAGTACGCAAGCATAGTACCAGACACTATAATGTTGAATTGTACTACCCTCTTCAGACGAGACGTAATTTGTAACGCAAAATTTAGTAACTCTTATGTTAAAGTGGTTCACTAGCCCTTTATTCCAAACATTATTTAGTATTTTCCCAATATTGAACAAAACCACCATAGAAACCAGGTGCGCGCTGGACGCCAACCTGAGTTCTATGGATGGGGCGTTTACCCGTCAATCAATGGAAGACCAGTGGCCATGGTCTCCATCCCCCTTCTAAAGATTACAATTCCCTCACGTGAATAAACTAATAGATGTTTTAGCAAGAGACCCCCGTTTGTCAAGTAGTTTTAATCCCTTACTTTAAAATGGAGTTTGCCTTAGTTCTGTACTGTATAGATAAATAATTATTAAGATTTGGGGTTAACCCCATCGTTGTAACATATGGGAGCGTAGGGTTCTCACGAGAATTGAACTCTCACGCCCTGGTGCCAGGAATCTTCGGCGCGAAAACGTCATCGTCAAGAAAGAAAAACCCATACGTATACATATACGATTGGCGACATCGAACCGAGGCCTACCTTTTTGTGTGTGGCCGATAAAAGCCTGTAAAAGAGGCAAGAAAAATATATTCTATCTGGCGGAGGACAGCAGGCAACCAGTTTTTCTCGGAGCTCGTACTTGACGATATTTTAACAATGCGCTAGTATTAAAAAACAAGAAGTTGAAAAACGGAACGCGACTATCGTACGCGAAAAGTCTTCGAGTTTTTTCCTTATGGAATCATCCTGGTGCGCGAAATTAATTTAATGGTGCGGCGTAATCGGGTTTAAAATAAAAACCGTCCATCGATACCTCGACTCGGAACCACCCACGCTGGAATAGATGAAATCAAGTTTGGCAAGTACACCAAAACTTTTAAGTCCTCCGGACTAAAGACTAAACGTTTAAATGTTTATGTTAATTTGTAATGCGGTATAGAACGCATTACGTCCGCCCTTCTGTGGCTTGTAATTTAAAGAGGAATCTCCTCCACACCCTAATTCCCTTTTGAGGAAATAGAAATATGGTTTCTTAGCCTTAGAATACGAGCTCGTAGATTAGTATGTATTATTTGTATTGTCGTGTTTAGTTTCATTATTGATTAAATATTTTTCTTTGGCAAACTTCAAATGAGTGTGCCTCGATTTCCGTTATTAATAAAATCCCCTAGACAACTTTGACCATTTATATTTAGATATTTAATGATATCCCTCACTAACCCCAATAGTGTCAGTTACGTGAGTCCCCGGGCCAAGCTAATTACGTTTAGTTTGTGATGAGTCTAATATTACAATAAAATTCGTTACAAATTGGGGGCCCGTCCACCGGGATCTTTTTTTTAGATGCCTTTAATCAAATTAAGTTAGTATGAGATAAACCTTTTCAAAAACATTCTGGTAAAGTCTTTGGCACTTTTGTTGCTACTTTTTAATCTTAGACACCTTTTGTGTGCTTGATTTTTCCCTTTTGATGGATTAAGACTTGACTTTTTCCAGAACTTAAGAATCAGTTTTTTTTTTGCTTTTGTCTTTTGTAACAAATATTTTGAGGTATTAATTTTTACCCCCGAGAAATTATATATTGATTGCGTCTATGAGTGACCTATACTGTCGATTTGACGAGCGGGATAAAGCCTTTTGTAAACAGTCTCGCAGGGATCGCTATCAGAAACGCCAATTAGCTAACACCATGCCTTTAGTTCGTAGTAATCCGTCTTCTCGGAGTAATTCACCCGATCCAACAGGTTTAGCTAACCAAACAGGAAACCTTTTAGCTCCTAATCCGAATACTGGTAATTTAAATGTTACTCCTTTAGTTCCGAACCTAGGTACGGGTAATTTAAATGTTAATGCCGGTGCCTCTACTAGTAAGGCAACCGGTGGTGCAGCCGCCCTTCAGGCGTTAGTTACGCAGGCAGCCACCACTCCAGGCGCAACAGTCGCCGTCCCTACGGACATTTTAACCGCATTACTGAACCAATTGGCTCAACTTTCAGCGCAACAAGCGCAATATCAGACGTCTTTGAATCAAATACAGGCTACGATAGCCCAAAACGGGGCTCAAGCTTCACAACCGCTGTTACCAGCCCCTGTAACTCCCACACTACCAACCCCTTTAATTCCCACTCCGTTAATCGGAAATAGTGGTCTTGGAACTTCTAGTTCAAATCCTCCATCAGTGGTTAATTCTGGACTAAATCAGATAGTACAGAACCAAAATAGTGTAAGCAGTAACGTTAGTACAATGAGTACTAATTCTAATACGGTAGGGGGAATGTCAGGATATCAAAGTCAAACCCCAAATACGGGAAATAATCTTCCTTTGGCTAAAGCACAATTTGTTTATTCAAATCCTTTTCCCGCGCCGTCGTACACTGGCAAACCTACGGATTCTGGTCCTAAGGAATTTTTACGCCGGGCTAAACAAATGCGCGTTACTCATGGTTTAGAGGAAGATGTTTTTATTAGAGATTGGGTCCCTTCGCTTTTGCATGGTCCCGCCTCCGATTGGTTCGCGGATCAAGATCCCTTTAATTGTTTCGCTGATTTTGAGGTAGCTCTTAGAGATAGATTTGAGAGGGAATCAAATGATGAGTTTATTCAAGATAAACTTAACGAACGAACCCAACGTTTCCACGAAACCGTTGGCGAATACGCTGATAATATGCAAAAACTTTTTAGTCAACTTAATATCCCCTTATCAGATCGAAAGCAGGCTACCGCGATTAAAAGAAACCTGCGTAGTGATATTAAAAAGTATTTAATGACCAAAAAGTACATTAGTTTAAGAGAATTGCTCGACGATGCATTTGGAGTCGAACAAATGATATTGAAAGAGCGCCGAGAGGATACCGTTAATAATAGTGCATCTTCAAAAAGTAGCAAGACTGCTTCTAGCGGAAATTATTCAAGTTCAAATGCATCTTTTCAGAACAGAAATAATAGCTTTCAGCCTTCCAACCCAACGTCAAGTAAAAACGTAGCGTTACCCAATTCCCAAGGCTCGAAAGGTACGGGTACGTTCTATAATGCCAACGTAACTTGTCACCAGTGTAACAAGGTTGGGCATATTCGTCCTTATTGTCCGGAGTTGAAAAAGTACAAGCCTTCGGGAAACGGGGGAGCGGGCGCCACCACCCGTCCGGGGGTTCCGCCCACAAACTCGCCTCAATAAAGAAGTTAGCTAGCACGGGGTCTCTTTTAGAAAAACCTACCCTTCTAAGAGCTGGAGCCCAAGATTTTCTTAAAATTTATTTAGGATCAACCCCGTGTACAGCTTTGATTGACAGTGGCTCTAGCAATACCGTTATAAATAACAATTTAAAACCTTTATTAGAATCCCAAGGTTATATTACGCAAAATCAAAATATTGCTCTTAGACAACCCGATCAGACTCTTTTAGTTACAAACGGTACCGTCACGGTTCCCTTTTGTCTTCCCCGTAAACAAGTCTCTTTTGAAGCAGTTTACGTGTCCAATATACCTTATGAATGCATTCTCGGGAGAGATATTTTAGGCCATGTTGGCATGGTAGTAGATTTTGGTCGGAATAACTTTTGTTATCCGAATGATTTTTCAAGTAAAGTTCCCCTTTTAAAAGAAACAAACTTATCGTTGTGTAATTTAACTCTCGAGAATGAAAACATAGATATTGAAGGAATAACTCAAGCCGTTAATGATGCTCCCTTAGATGAACAACAACGCTATTTATTACAATCTTTGGTACACAAATACAAGCCTATATTTTCAAAATTTCCTGGTCGGACCAACTGTATAGAGCATTATATTGATGTAGGTGACGCACTTCCCATAGCTAGCGCCCCCTATCGTTATTCCCCAGCCAAACGGCAAATCATTGATGATATCATAAATGATATGCTCCAACAAGATTTAATAGAACCCTCCTGTGGTCCCTGGGCTAGTCCTGTTGTGGTTGTAGGAAAAAAGCCTGACTTAGGGGCAAAACCAGTTTTAGATGAAGGGGGAAACGAGAAAAAGCCCGAATTCCGTTTATGCTCCGATTACCGGAAAGTTAATGCCGTAACGGTTAAGGATAGGTATCCCCTCCCTAGAATAGATGACATTCTAGAATCAATTACAAACCCAAATTACATAACCACGTTGGATATGCGAAGCGGGTATTGGCAAGTGCCCCTATATGAGGGCCACAGAGACATAGCCGCTTTCGTTACCCATCGTGGACTGTTTAGACCTAAAGTGTTGATGTTTGGGCTGACCGGAGCTCCCGCCACCTTTCAAAGGATGGCTAACAATTTATTTATTGATCTGGGTGACTCCGGGGTCTGCGCTTACTTAGACGATCTGATCATAGCGTCGTCTAATTTTGAGCAACATATTCAAACACTAGAGCAAGTCTTCAATCGATTGCTTAAGGCAGGTTTAACCATTAAGGCGTCAAAAACGCAATTTTGTAAAAGAAAGGCAAAAATATTAGGTCATATTGTGTCACACGACGGTATCACGGTCGACCCTGAGAAAACCGGGAGTATGGAAACTTTTCCAACCCCGAAAAATGTACGACAGCTGCGAAGGTTTTTGGGTATGGCTTCATACTATAGGCGTTTCGTTAAGAATTTTGCTAAGATTGCCAGCCCCCTAAACGTATTATTGCACAATGATACGCCGTGGAATTGGACTGAGGCCCAGGAATCAGCCTTTAACACCCTAAAAACTAATTTAGCTTCAGCCCCCATATTAGCATCCCCAGACTATGCGCATCCGTTTATTATTCATACGGACGCTTCTAATGTAGGTTTAGGTGCCGTTTTATCCCAACAGATTGACGGGACAAAACGCGTAATTCAATACGCTAGTAGGTCTTTAAGCGCGGCGGAACAAAAATATTCCACCACTGAGAGGGAATGTTTGGGAATAGTCTGGGCGGTAGAAAAATTTCGACCGTATGTCGAAGCCACAAAATTCGAAGTATATACTGATCACAGCGCCCTCTGCTGGTTACACAAGGCACCGGACCCAACCGGAAAATTTGCTCGTTGGAACTCCCGATTACAGGCATTTAACTTTAATATTCACCACGTTCCGGGAAAAGATAACGTTGTAGCTGACGCTTTGTCCCGTATACCAGAGGACGACACCATTATAGAGGGTCAGATATCTGCCCTTTCTACCGCGAACCCTGAAAACAAACCACTTCTTTATGATCGCGAAGAATTAATTAATGCTCAATCTGCCGACCCCAAATTAGGCCCTCTTCTTCTTTTTTTGAATGACGGTGGTTTACCGGAAGAACCTAACTTACGTAATTGGGTCGAAAAGATAGCACCTCGTTGCGAGATTCGAGATAAAATATTGTTTAAGGACGTGGGACATGTTTGCCATTATGGTTGGGACGCGTGTAAAATATTTCTGCCTGAATCTTTGAAGGCACGGATTTTATTTCTTAGCCATGACATTCCCTCTGCCGGCCACTTTGGTACTAAGAAAACCCTAAAGCGAATACAAAGTCAATTCACTTGGGAAGGGTTAACCATGGATGTTATTAAATATTGTAAATCTTGTTCAGTATGCCAAAAGCATAAGATTCCCAGAACGTTGCCCGCGGGCCTTATGAAAAGTAGTGATGTCACGGAACCTTTTGACGTAATTTCTATTGACCTTAAAGGTCCTTACCCTAGAAGTAAACGGGGTTTTAAATTTATTCTAGTCGTATCAGATTACTTAACAAAGTGGGTTGAAATTTTTCCCCTTAGAAATGCTACTGCAAAGCCAATCATCAGGCATTTAGTAGACGACGTTTTTTACGCGTTACGGCCTCCCTTCTGCGGTTGTTAGTGATAACGGTAAACAGTTCATTTCTAACTTATTTAAAAATATTTACGAACAATACGGCATTAAACAACGTCTAACGTCCCTATATCACGCTCAGGAAAATTTTACTGAGAGACATAATCAGATAATCGGGACTATGGTTGCCTCTTACGTCACTAACAACCATCAGGATTGGGACGTGGGCCTCCAACAATACGCCATGGCTATTAGAAGCGCTGTAAACGAATCTACGGGTTTTAGCCCCGCTGAACTTATGTTCGGCCGTGAAATTCGAACAGCGTGTTCATTAATTGATTCAAAGCCGACTGATATTGAGATTACGAATGAAACTGAACGGGCTTATGGCTTGAAGGTCATGCCAAAAGTTATAAATTCTTTGGAACAGGCCTACATTAGTTTAAAGAAATCCCAAGTTCGACAAAAAGCAAACTATGATAAGCGCCATAGAGATTTTGAGGTTTCAGAAGGGGACCTAGTATTAAAAAGGACCCATTGTTTGTCTAACGCTGCAGAAAACTTTGCTGCAAAACTTTCGCTTGCTTTTGAAGGCCCTTACAGAATCGCGCGGAAATTAAGTCCACTTAGCTACCGGTTAGAAACGTTAGAGAAGAAAATGCTGTATGGCAAATATCATATATCTCAACTTAAACCGTATGTTGAGCGCGAGGGGGCGATTCTAAATGATAGCGATTTTAGCGAGTCGTCACGAGACGAAACTCTTGACCCCGCTACATCAGACGAACTAGTGAAGGTGAGTGGGCGCGTCTTAAGACCACGTGACCCCAGTTCTGGAAAAGTAGTTAAAATCCTTGTGTGATTTCCCTTTTTTTTTTTTTGGGCTTGACTCCTTGTGTGAGTGCTTGTATTTTAATTTGTTGATTTGTTTCAACAAAAATCGGTGCACCATTTGTTTTTGGGAAGGTTAATTTTTTTTACAAAGCCCCCCTGTACCATTAGTACCGTTAACATACTATATGGTTGTAGATAGTTCCCCACTTACGCGTTTGTAAATTACTTATGTCATGTTATCTTTTTCTAGTATCAGTGTTTTAAAATTTTTTTTTGTTTGTAAAAATTTTTTTTGTTTGTAAAAATTTTTTTTTTGTTGTTCATATAGTTTTTGATAGGTCTCCGCGGACGTCGACATTTGTTCGGGGGGAATTGTAACGCAAAATTTAGTAACTCTTATGTTAAAGTGGTTCACTAGCCCTTTATTCCAAACATTATTTAGTATTTTCCCAATATTGAACAAAACCACCATAGAAACCAGGTGCGCGCTGGACGCCAACCTGAGTTCTATGGATGGGGCGTTTACCCGTCAATCAATGGAAGACCAGTGGCCATGGTCTCCATCCCCCTTCTAAAGATTACAATTCCCTCACGTGAATAAACTAATAGATGTTTTAGCAAGAGACCCCCGTTTGTCAAGTAGTTTTAATCCCTTACTTTAAAATGGAGTTTGCCTTAGTTCTGTACTGTATAGATAAATAATTATTAAGATTTGGGGTTAACCCCATCGTTGTAACATATGGGAGCGTAGGGTTCTCACGAGAATTGAACTCTCACGCCCTGGTGCCAGGAATCTTCGGCGCGAAAACGTCATCGTCAAGAAAGAAAAACCCATACGTATACATATACGATTGGCGACATCGAACCGAGGCCTACCTTTTTGTGTGTGGCCGATAAAAGCCTGTAAAAGAGGCAAGAAAAATATATTCTATCTGGCGGAGGACAGCAGGCAACCAGTTTTTCTCGGAGCTCGTACTTGACGATATTTTAACAATGCGCTAGTATTAAAAAACAAGAAGTTGAAAAACGGAACGCGACTATCGTACGCGAAAAGTCTTCGAGTTTTTTCCTTATGGAATCATCCTGGTGCGCGAAATTAATTTAATGGTGCGGCGTAATCGGGTTTAAAATAAAAACCGTCCATCGATACCTCGACTCGGAACCACCCACGCTGGAATAGATGAAATCAAGTTTGGCAAGTACACCAAAACTTTTAAGTCCTCCGGACTAAAGACTAAACGTTTAAATGTTTATGTTAATTTGTAATGCGGTATAGAACGCATTACGTCCGCCCTTCTGTGGCTTGTAATTTAAAGAGGAATCTCCTCCACACCCTAATTCCCTTTTGAGGAAATAGAAATATGGTTTCTTAGCCTTAGAATACGAGCTCGTAGATTAGTATGTATTATTTGTATTGTCGTGTTTAGTTTCATTATTGATTAAATATTTTTCTTTGGCAAACTTCAAATGAGTGTGCCTCGATTTCCGTTATTAATAAAATCCCCTAGACAACTTTGACCATTTATATTTAGATATTTAATGATATCCCTCACTAACCCCAATAGTGTCAGTTACGTGAGTCCCCGGGCCAAGCTAATTACGTTTAGTTTGTGATGAGTCTAATATTACAATAAAATTCGTTACAAATTAGCCTGTTTAATCAGATTTAACTGAGATTTATATAGCCTTCTCAGGTCAATAAACCTCAATTAAACCTAATTAAACCTTAATCTGAAGAGAATATTAGATTCTTTGGACTTCAATGAGTTCTTAGTGATACTATTATTTTTAAGTTTAACAACCTAATTTAAAGAAATAGAAATGATTTAGAATTACCGTAGCTAGAAAAACTAATTAATAACTATACTATATTACAAGAACACTGACCCGAAGCGTAAAAAAATCATTAACAAATGTAGCGGGCAGCGTGGGGAAACAATAAAAGGTCGCGAAAAGAAACGAAACTTCGTAACGATAAAATTGTTTATACAAAAGCAGTTCTCGGAAAAAAAAAACTCTTGGTATTCTCGTTTTCACGCGCCGTTGAGTTCGCGTGCTCCGACTCTTATAACGTAATATTAACCTCCCTTTTCTTATTAGACCCTCTAATTATCTTACCCCCTCCCAGCCCCCCTACCCCCCTCATGGGCCTTCGAGAAATTTAATATCAGACTGCAAAGACTCGAATGTATAAAGAAGGGGAAATTGGGGGGTTTGTTGTTGGTGGTGGTATGAGTATCGAAGAGCCTGGGCGACTTCCGGTTAACTAAAGACCATTATGTTACGACCAGTATTAAGTGGCACTCCTTCCTCGATTGCAACGCGTAGCCTTAAGGAGACAGGTTGACACGTTACGAGCCGAAACTCGCGTGTTTTCTAGCACGAGTTTCGTGGTAGAAAAACACTTATTACGTATTATACCTATACCGAAACTAAGCCTCGGTCATAACGTCTGTATTACAACGCTTACATATTGATAGTCGAAATATATCGGTGACGGTTGAACCACGCCCATTTGAGCTTTTGATTTCCGTTCATTGTATTCAGTTGACAACCTTCTAGATATTGTAATGGCATTTATAATAATAATTTGCCTTCGAAATGTTTAATTAACTTCTACTTAAGAAATTAGTTGAACGTTTCCGGTGAAAATTTATAAGACTGATTAATGGTCCAAGATATCTAAACTTTGATTAGTTTCGGCTAACATCTTTCCTAGATGGAATTACAAAGGATAGCAGATAAAGAGAAATTGCAACCTAGCAACAGATTTTTCTATCACCAGTAAAAAAAATTGCAAACAAATATTAAACTAGAAATAAATTTAAAACTTACCTGAAAAATAGGCTTAGCTGGATTCATGGAGATCCTGGATATCTTCGCATTGAAGAGTCGGCAACCAATCTCGTCGGGAATTTGCTCATTGGTCGCTGACCCATCAACGCTAAGAAATTCAGGATCTCCATGAATCCAGCTAAGCCTATTTTTAGTTTTAAATTTATTTCTAGTTTTAGTATTTGTTTGTAAAAACATTGATTGGTGAAGTAGGCTTACTTAAACGCACTTGTGTTAGGTTGCATTCTCCTTTAAGCCAGAGGCGGGGCGTATTTTGATTAATCAGAGGTTTGCCGTTTAATTAAAAATCATAATGAGATTTTAGACAAAAGTAAAATAATATTAATTCAAATTTCAAGTTCGGGTTTCGTCCATTTATAAGGATATGAATAAAAATATTTAAATTTTCTATTTAAATTGTTACTTAACTCGCTAGGCCTCGAGCTATATATAAGTTTAAACAAAGATCCGGCCTCTTCTCGAACAACTAAGTATATAGAACCCTGTAATCTCGTAACATTTAAAATACCCGTATTAAGGTTGAGGGCTTTTCGAAAACTAACAATAACTTGGCTCTCGGCCATTTATATTTGAACAAACATACGTCCAAGAAGTTGAGGTAATTCTTAGTTACTATATTCTATATCCATTAATTATACTCATGAATCCGAGTTTAATCCGAGATTAGTAATAAACACGTAACTAGTAACGTGAGAAAACGTTACGTAGGTAACTATTCCCCGATTTCATGAAGCCTTTCATTATATTAAACCTCGAAATACGAACAGTTCCTTCAATAGAACACTGATTTCGCTGTCATAAAATATCACCAGTGACATAATTGGAGCCGAACCTTTCTCATTGCATTCAAAACTTGACTTTTACTAATGAATCGTCACTGAACTGCTTTTCTTTTTTTCTTTTACGAATTATCTTCAAAATATTCTATAGTCATAAAAAGTTCGAATTTGCAGCTCACACAAAGCTTAAATCTCACGAACTCTCTTCAAAGAGATAATGAAAATGAGTAACATGGTATTCCGAAATGAGGGAAAAAGGTCAGAGATAAGTTAGGGATTCTTAAATATGTCATAAAAGGTCAGAGATAAGTTCCAAGGGATTCTTAAGTATTTCATAAAAGGTCAGAGATAAGTTGGGGATTCTTAAATATTTCATAGAAGGTCAGAGATAAGTCGGGGATCCTCAAATATTTCATAGAAGGTCAGAGATAAGTCAGGGAGCCTCAAATATTTCATAGAAGGTCAGAGATAAGTCGGGGATCCTCAAATATTTCATAAAAGGTCAGAGATAAGTCGGGGATCCTCAAATATTTCATAAAAGGTCAGAGATAAGTCGGGGATCCTCAAATATTTCATAAAAGGTCAGAGATAAGTCGGGGATCCTCAAATATTTCATAGAAGGTCAGAGATAAGTCAGGAATCCTCAAATATTTCATAGAAGGTCAGAGATAAGTCGGGAACTCTCAAATATTTCATAAAAGATCAGAAATAAGTTGTATTTTTGTTTTTATCAGTATGAAAATCGAAATAGGCTTAGCGGTTGTCCAAATATCAACTTTGTTAATTAACTGTATATTAACGAAAAACCTTTAGTAAGTTTAAATAATGTTATTAATATAGGATACTTGCTTACAAAAAACGCGTGACTTTATACGAATATTTTTAACTTTCCTAATTATCGATAAAAAAACACGTTTTTCCAGTTTTCATTATCACTTTAAATACTTTAAGAAGCCAATTATAGTTTAGTGCGTGCTGAAAACTAAAAATTATTCCGAGTATAGGTTATCGGTATTCAGTAGTGACATCTTGTCCCTCCGAGGAACCAGACGTTTGCCACACCCTTAATTTAGGAGGTTACATAATATCTTCGAAAAGTCGAAACAGGTGATGGTATACGCGTGCGACAATGACCACCTCGTTGTAGTTTATATTACTTCTAACAATTTAGAGAACTAAAATTATTAAATAAAAAAATTGTAGAACAATAGTCGCTTATAAGGTGACCAAAAATATTTAATAACAATAGATTTTAAATTAAGAGCATGGCAGTTTTCTTTGTTTTTTTTTTTTACGGTAATTTAGGGCGAAACCATTGAAATATTAAATATGAACTCGAACTACAAATGTTTTGCGTAATGGCATGTATTAAAGTTAATCGTTAGATTGGTCTCGATGAACCAATATCAGGTTTACCAGTAATTAAAGGGATAATGCAACCTAATAACTGATTTTTTTATCGATTCCTTATCGTTTAAATAGGCCTAGTCCAACAGGAAAATAATTACACACAAATATTAAACTAGAAATAAATTTAAAACTTACCCCGAAAATAGGCTTAGCTGGATTCATGGAGATCCTGAATTTCTTAGCATTGAAAGGTTAGCTACCAATCGAATGTGATTGCAAGTCTCATGGAGATCTCGCCTTAATGACGTGGTCTTTGCTCATTGGACGATGACCTTTATATACAAACTATTTCAGGATATATTTTCTGGGTTTTAAATTTATTTCTAGTTTAAAATTTGTCTGTAATTTTTTTCTAGTGGATTATGATTCAAGATAATATCAATTTAGTTCATCATTTTCTCGAAAGTAATTAATGAATTACAATTTCTATCAATATTAAGAAATATATAACAACCGATTTACTATCATAAATAAATCCTGATAAGGCCAACTACCATTGAACAAAAATATATATTATATCAAGAATCCATTCAGGTTCCATAAGAATATGGGAGCATAGCTTTAGCCTCTGGTACCATCCTCCCAAACTTTGTAACAAAGGTTCGTCTGCAATTTTCGCTACATTTGTACTCTTAGATCTTTTTTCGGTCGGCTCCATTTTTATTACCCAAAATATTATGTCAAGGTCGTTAGTGGCGCGGGTTAATAATATAATGTCAGGAGCGATTTACTTGAAAAATCGATTCGAAGCAGACGAACTTTTGCTACAAAGTTTGGGAGGATGGTTATTGAATCGCGGCCCTCCCATATTCTTATGGAACCTGAATGAATTCTTGATTATATCTATGAATAAATGATACCAGAGTTTTTTCTGTAGATACTATTCACGCGACAGCTCTGGAAGCTAGATATATTCCATTCAAATCGAGTGTCACACTAATTGTACACCTTCTGAGGATGTAGCAGTCACACTACAGCAATAGCGTAATTTTCTTGTCAGAAAGATCCTAAAAAAACTACATAAATAGGGGAAAAAAATTGGAAAGTAAGATAATAGTCGAAGGGATGTCCACTAGACAAAGATGTAGACACACCCAACTATAAAATTACACCGATATTATATAAAACTTACAACAAGATTAACAAACCCAAAGTATACTACACTAATATTATCAATTTTAAAGTTATTAAAACGTAGAGTTTTAATTATTTAAGGTTTTTTAAAAGAAGTTATTCGATTTCACGCGTAACAATCGGATAAGAAAATTCACATTTCTCGGAATTCACGTTAAATAAATTTAATTAAAATTAAATAAATTATAGATTTTCAAATTTTCTTATCCGAATGAATAAGTTAGATAGTATTCTAGTAGAAGGAAATTTTCAAAAAAAAAAAAAAAAAACTGATACGAATATTATAATTTTTTTTAATATTTTCGGATTAATTAACTCGAATTAAAAATAATAAATTATAAAAACAAACGGAATATCTGATAAAAATTCAGTAGATCTTATTCGAATGAATAAATTGGATAGTTTTCTAGTTGAAGAATTAAAACGGATACGAATATTATAATTTTTTAATTATTTTCTGATAAATTAACTCGAATTAAAAATAATGAATTTTAAAACCAACGGAGTATCGGATTAAAATCCAGTATATCTTATTCAATTAATAAAAATTATACTAGCCCCCTAGCACCGCAGTACTCTAAAAGTATTATATTCAACAAATTATATAATAATATAACGAAACTAAAAATTTTAAATGTCACTCGCTAGAGAATCTGAAGAGACTACGCGTATAACTTTACAAGGTGTTGTCCGAAATAATTGTCTAAAAGTTTTCATTTCAAGATTCCCCCCTTTTGACTCGTGATTTCAGGTTAACTTGTCTCGTACGTTTTTATTTGACCAGGAAACATTGTTCTCGAGTTAATATTCTCGTCTTTGGCCCGAGGGCTCGTATTATAAAAGCAAAGAATATTTTGTATCTCGCTTGTTTCTAAGTCATTGAGAGTGTTCGGGCGTGTGGGTCGCGTATAAAATAGCGCTCGCTTTACCGTGAAATAGCAATGATCTTCGTGACGCACGCGCGTGTTTCAACTATAGCTGGGTTTCGATATATGTATTAGTGTCAGACGGAAATTTCAGTTAATGAAATACTGTTTAATCAATTTTTTCCTTACTAAATATTGGTAAGATTGCCTTAATCTCACGTTGATTTTTCTATTATAGAAAAAATATTATTTTTTCTTGCCACGAAGAGGGTATTTCCTTACAAAGTAACACGAGTTTCCTTTGTCATACGAGTATGGTTTCTTTGATCCGAAGAATTCGTTTCCGTCGCTTTGTATCACTAAAAATTGGAGATATTTATAGATATTACTCCTACATACATACTTGATATTATTGTAAATTATCTGGGTTTTTGATCGGATTGTACCAACCTTGAAAATCTTTTTTTAAAGTGAGAAAGGTTCATGGTTAAATTTCGTGGGCGTGCCAATCGACCCTACTCTGTTTTTACTTTCGGATCCTTGGTCAGTCGATGGATGATGTGATGACCCCGAGTGGCCACCTCTCTCTTATAAAAACGTTGGTTCGTTTTAGCAAAATTTCATACTAAAAATCTCTGTAATGCTCTATACAATTTTGATGCGCCCCCTGCCAACGGACTGAGTTACTACAATAATTTTAGGAGTTTCATCTGTTAGCAGACGACTCATTTACGTAGTTAGTATCTTAGATCTTAAGGCTGCTCTAGAGAAAATATTAGTTTTCAAACCTTCCGATGGTGGAGTGCACCGAACAATACCAGTTGTGCGAAATGAGTTGCTAAAATCATAGTTTTCGACCTAGAAACCTTTCCTCGTTATAGAATATTTTCTTACAAGTACAACAATATAATATTTTTGGGCCTTGGTTTATGTAGAGTTATCTGTCAGAGAACATAATCATGAACTACTATAATGCCCTAATGGATATATGATATAAATTACGTCATGGGGAATTGTGATGAGTTGTAACATTTTTTTTCCCGAAATTGATTTTTACATCAACCCAGTTTTTCCTCGAAAAACGATGTCGTTTCGGCAGTCCGACAGTCTGTCTCGTGATCTCTATGACCCCTTTGAGCTCTAGAATCGCCTTAATATTTGATAGTATATAACCGCCGAGCGACCGGTTTCCGGTTGGGCGTCCTTTCTTCTTCCGGTTACGATGAGTGTTTTCTTGTTCCATGATTGAGTTTATACTCCCAAATGTCCATTTCCTACGCTATTTCCGCGAGTCGAGATAAAATTTATGATATCAGAGACGGTTGTCGCTTATATTGTCCGAATTAAGTATATTGCCAAATACAATGTCCACGCATTATGTCCAAAAGGGGAACTGGATTAGATAATTTCATCTCAAAAGCGCATGCTTTGTATTTACATTATTTTTTAACAATGAATAGCATTGTTTAAGAATACCCTAAAGCTAATATCATTTTTAAAACCGCGTAATCTTAATTATACGTTAAGAGAATCAATCCAAATACAATAAGGTTTGTATGTAAAATTTCAGTTCCAAATTCATTAGATTTTGGGTATTTATGAATAGTAAAAAACCATGTGATAGCAGAAGCCGATGAAACTCTCCTTTGAAGTCTATTACTCCAGGGTCTTTTCTACCCCTCTCTGTATGGGTTAGTTTCAAAAAGCGCGAGTCGTACGCCTCCTAACGGTAGATATTTTCGGAGCGGGAGTTCGTCGAGCGAATATCTCTAGCAGCCTTGGAGTTCGTCAAAAAAACGTCGTCGTTTGTGGAGAGAGAGAATTTCCCATTTTCCGTAGACAGGGGGTATGAAGTTGGACCCCTCCGATCTCGTAAAATTTTGAATTTTACCCATACAGAGAGGAGCGCTATATGGAACATTAGAGTAGTAGACTTCAAAGGAGGGTTTCATCGGCTTCTGGTGATAGTTAAAATATAATTCATCAGTTATAAGAAAGAATGACGTCATCTTTACATCATTTCGTCTTAACTTTTTCTTCCTATTGTTTTCTTACGCACGAACTATCGAATAGATGAAGTAATATCAGCTCCATGCCTTTGACCATTCTAGGTGTCTATGGAAAGATAACATTGAGTGATAGTACTCTATTCAAATAGCGTCCAAAATGATACTAGTCCGGCCTCCTATAATCTTTTCCCCTCCTTAGGGGTAATTTGAAACCAGAAATAATCGTTTTTCGTCTAGAGCAGTTTTTTTTTTTTAAAATGACAAAATTTTTTAGGGGGGTAAGGTGGCGAGTACTTACATAATGTCAGTCAGTTTTAGTTTTCTCCACATACAGACCTATAAGTTCCCTTCAATTTCTAAGAAACAAAACCCTAAGCGCTAAATGTAAGTTTAGGTTTGTTATACGCTAACAACTCGAGTTGAATTGAATTATACGTACGTAGTCAGCTGCATCTTACAACCGCCGAGGCTGCGCTTTTCTAGCTAACTCGCGCACCAAAGGCCCCCGAAGTCTTTAGCGATAAAAAATGGCTTGAAAGGTAACATATATCGCGGTGTAGTATCACGAGAGCGAAGAAACGAATGCCCCCAAAACTCCTCCTCAGAGATTTCATCCTAGAAAGTTTTTGCCCGAACGATCGCTAAAGAAGAAAAAAAAAAGAAAAAAATGTCTTCCAGAAAAATTGTCGACGACAAAGTTCTTTCTTCTACAAGGGAGCTAGCCGAAAAATTACATTAAAGGGCCCAAATGTACACGATACCATTTTTGCCGCAATCTTTTGTCAAAAAGGGGCGTTGACTGTCATTTTCACGCGGTCCTATTGTTACATTTTTTCCCTCGTGGGGTTATACTCTGTTTTTTTTTCTCCCCCCAACAGTCGCGAAATACTTGGAATCTTCCTCTAATGAGCTTCTAGTATACGACGCCCCGAACGCGCCGATCTCGCGATATATTGATATCGATTGTACTTTTGGGTATATATCGTATAGTCTGAATCCGAGTTTTAGAGTCTCGATCTTCTTTCAATGTCTCAAGATATCCATTTCTATTGACCATTTCTTCCAAACTGGAGTAATACTCGCCCACTTTCTTGGGGAAAGTTGCGATTCAATTTAGGTTCTTTACTTTTTGGAAGAAATAAACTTCTGGTAATATTGCGAAGCGCCTGTAGAAGTGTTCTAACTGTAAAACATTTATGTACAAGGAAAAGCCAACATTTAAGGGAGTTTATTTACGATAAATGGAAAGTCAAAACACTATAGGTATAAATTGTTTAAAAATAACTGTTAAAAGTAATCGGACAAGGAAACTTCTTCGCGGAGGGATGAGGACTCGATGAGTGATAAACTCGAAACAAAAAAAATAGTTAGGGGGGAATAAAGTAAGCAAACTTCAACTCTTCTTTGTGTGACAACATGAGAGAGGATGGTTTTGGCAACATCTTTTACCGCGAGTAGAAAGTCAAAAGTCTAACGACCTTTTTTTTTTATGATAAATGACAATTATTCCCCACAAATATTTTCTTTGCGTGTTTTCTTTTTTAAAAGACGCTTTAAAGGAAAGAGTGGGTTCGGTGCCACATGGGCCAAATCTGACGTCACGGAGAATGGACCACCCATAACGAAACTTTTAAACTGCATCGCCATCTCCTAGTGACAACAAACTTGCCAAAAGTAAACCCATAAAAAAATAGAATCCAGATATAAGACATAAGTTTATTAGCGTGAGCAAATACCGAAGTCCTATGAGTTGGTAGTTGAATTTAAGCGTCTTGTAAAAAGGAAATATATGACATATGATTTACCTTAGATAACTTTCTAATTTATTTCACTTGAAAGGTATTTTATGTTATAGTTCCAAGCCCATAATCAGAAAGTTTCAACTGGGGAGGCAATAGCTTATGTAAGAAGGGATAACTAAATTTTATTTGAGGGGAAGGAATTATTTTTGAGGGGTTATTGCCTTTCGTGGCTACGAGCCTGTATTGTTTGAAATAAATGTTAGATTCGAATTCCCATGGAATGTTCCTAAATTAAACGTCAGTGATTGGCTGATAAAAATACTAATCATCCCCCCCCAAAAAAATAATATTCACTATTTTCGGGGGCTTTAAAATTTGTTGGGCCATTGACACGGGCCCCATTGCCTTCCTGCCTCGCTTAATCTATGCCTGGTTGATTAGTTCTACGCTAATTTCAAAATGTATTTTTATTCGTTCGAAACATATATTTTCCAACTCAAAAGACAACTGATATTTACCCATGATACTTCCAAAACGCCGGAAGTGGATTGGCGTCTCAACATCCAGACAGACTCGAACGAATTCGCTTCCGTAAGTTCGTCCTACGAAGAGGATTCAATACGCGAAAGATTCTTTAAAGTTCCCTTACTAATTCTACGAAGAACGGAATGGAATGCAAGTTCAAGAAGCGACGTAAAGTACTTTGATGTTGGGATGAACAAAGGCGCGGGGTACCTTGAAAGGGAATCGGGTTGTTTGGATAAATAAAGGGTACAAAAAGCGGCGCTGCGTGAATGTATAGATTCACACTGTCCCGGACACTGGTACACTACCAATTTCCACATCACCATGAGTCGGCTTTTCTAGTCTAATCTGGTTGAACTTAGTTTGCCCCAACAGGGTGAGACAAAAGCATCCTTCTTTCTCACCCTCCTGAAGGTGGGGAGGAGTATATAAGAGTTAAAGATGTGGTTAACACTAGTGGGCTGATATATTCTTCAACGTATACGATTGTTTGATCTGTGGACTACACTACCAGGGGGTCGAAAGTAATTTTGTTATGGAGATCATAAAATTCAGACAAGATTATCTTAATTTTTCATAAATATCATCTTAATAAATCATTCAATACTTTATAATAGAGAATATTGAGACATCTTAGTTATCTTTAAAGTGACGCTAACACCGATTTGTCATAAAAAAGCGTCAAGCCAAAGACGAAAAATTTTGAATGTATTTTTCAATCTCATTTTTAAAGTTTTTCTATTATGAAATATGAATTTTTTAATTAACCATCTGTAAGGATTCGATAAGCATAATTTTTGTACAATTATATTTAGTCCCTATGATTGTTCTTATTATTATGGTTTAAATGAAAAATGACTAAACTATAAAATGTTAATAACTTTGTTTATTTAAAATATGTTCATGTGGTAAAGACACTATGGGTGACGTAACGTTTCAAGCCTATATAATGATGATCTCTTCATTTAGTCCAAGTGATGTTATTGCATTGTGTATTAATACGCCGCAGCTTTGGCTATCTTGCAAACTTTACTTGAACAAAAGAAAATTTAGTATACAGTACTGTAGTTATACATTTTTCTAATAACCTAAACACGGCTCTTTATTCTACATAGTTACCAAAAACACACATTGCCAACGAGTCAGTTTTTCCTGAGAACTTCAAGAAACAACTATAAAAAAATAATTTCTCCTTGTCATATTTCGCAAACTCACACTACTCTCTCATTCACCCATTTCGACTTCTTTACGCTCTTCGCCGAGATGTAATTTTAGAAATTTTGGGTTATTTACGACGAGTTGGGGAGAACTCCGCTAGTTATCCACGCACTTGGGTTAGAATTTCCTCTACATATTCAGTAGATAAATTTGAATTTTCAGTACGAACAAAGTTAGACTTTATTTTTCTTTATGACTAAGTTTCTTCGTGATAGCATGAACCTAACATATGCGGCGCTCGATGAATACTCAAAACGTGTCTAAACATAGTGGTAACGGCGGGTTCTTGAACGTAATTTTAACCTTTAAGAAATGACGCTCGGTTCTTCGTAGCACTTGGCGCTAGATGGCTGCTAGGGGGAGGTCTCGAGGTCTCACCCTGAGAGTGTGAAACCGGAAACACTAAGTCTTCGCCGCGTTGCACGCCGGACTGTTGGCGCGCGCCTAGATCTTTCAAAACTTCTTTTTGAGGGGTAAGGGTGATTTCGGATAATGATAGACTAAGAAAAGTTTACAAGGAACCTAGCCATCCCGATTAGTCCGCGGTAACAAGTCGGGAATCGCTAAGGAGGCGTGCATTGTTCGTCACGATTCGATTCACGCCATCTTACTCTTATAGGCGCCGTTGTTAAGTTACACCATTGAGACTATCTTAAAGTTTATCGGAACACTCTCAAATATCTACGTCTGTGAAAATATACTCTTACCATTACGTATTTGATGGTTAAGTCTATACTAAGAATACTAGTCAAAGTTCCCATTTTAGATGAATAATCGTATTATAACTTTATACATCTGAAATAGAAAATAATTCTTTCAGTTCTCCTTTAAAATAGTTTCATCATTGATATGAGCGAGATTTCTTTCAACACACGCTGATATCTTAGGATGAATCGGACATTAACGCTATAGTGCAGTTATTGTTACGTTTGTTTCACAGTTTTTACTCGAAGTTTTGTTGTGATATTATTTGGGGTAAATCCTCGATCCTTGTTGGAAACTAATCGTATTGGAATTTTATTTTTTTACTACGGGAAATGAGTTTATAATGATTTCTAGAGTATATATATAAGATTAAGATTATGACATAAGTTAGACCGACTATCAATTATAAGGCTATTTTCGCGGGGGTGGCCTAAATTGACTAAAGGTGTTTTTGTGTCCGCTTTCGATTCTGTGTAAAATTAGTTAAATGTAATTTCTGTACGTGCGTATAATGAAAGATACTTATTTTAAAATGTGTTACAGCTCGGCAAAGTTTAAAAAATGTTGAATTAAGAGTTGATTTAAATTTTAATTTCTAATAATTACAATTTATGTCTATTATTATATTATTATGGGTAATATTACGAATAAAAATAAAACGGCAATTCCTTAAATATTAAGACAATGAATATATTAATCTTAACGACGTTTTAATTGGCTATATTTTATATAAAGAGCCTGAAGCGGAAAAAACCGGTCAGATTTTCAAATATCTCGTAATATAATTAATAATATTTTTCTTGAAGTATCGTATATCACGCTGAAACTCAAGTATTTAACACTCGAATTATGGCAGATAAATATACGTTCTTCCGGTGCTTCGGGCGCACATGCGTCGAATGCGCGCGAGACGTCAAATTGCGGGAAAACCATTTTTTACCGCGAAAATCAGCGCGTGTTTCCCCTTTTTACTGGTCCTGATGGTTTTTTCGCGCGCTTCTTTTATATAGATTTCTTTTTTTTTTCTCGCGAGGGTTCCGCTTTCTCGAGCAGCAGTTAGATTTAGTTATAGCTCGAGTGCCGAGCGAGGTAGGCGTTACGCCAAATTGGTTACGGCTCATTTGGCGAACCCCATCCTTCAACTTTTGGTCATTTCCACGTGACGTTCTGGTAAAGGGTTTTGCTTATACCATCCCCATACCAACACCCTTCTTTTTTCCCCCTTTTCACGCCGGCCGGGAAAATTTTCGCGTTCCAACCTTGTTATTACGGTTTCCGTTCGCACATAACATCCTAAAGTCATTTAGACCAAGCAGCGCTTTCTCTTTACCAATTCAACACCCTCATATACCCCGTTCGAAGGATTTTGAAACGGTAAAAAATTAAACTCTTCATTGGATAATAACAACTTTTTCTGTAACGCTGCTTTGCGTCCCATAGTTCTCCGGTAACAGTCTGATCGAGCAGATTAATGAAAAACGTTATTAATTTAATTTAAATAATTAAAAAGTTGCTTTAATCCAACTATCAATCAATTCGTTGGTGGTTTTCATTCAAACTCTGCTAAGCCTAGTTTTGTAGGAAAATGACCGGATTAAGACTCACAATTTTGGGAGCCTTACAATCATAAACTTAACTTTTTTTAGGCACATTTGACTCTAATTTAAAATTTTATGGGGTCCCTTAATTTTAATTCAAGACAGGGGCCCCTAAATCTTATAAATTACCTTGAGGCCGCAGCTCAACCTACAATCTTTCGAAGAAGCTTCTAGATTGTTTTCTGAGTTTGGAAAAGTTTGCAGTAGGAAATAATAAAAGAACAATAGCATTTTCTTTTGACCTTTTGCCATTTCTTTTAAATATCAATTTCTTTGTTTAATGTAAAATAATGTTTACATTTTACACTGGTCGGTCGTATAGCAAGAAATGCCAAGGTGTACCCTGGCATTTGTCACAACCCTTAACCCCCGTTAAGCCGTATCATTTCCGTGGTCATATAATTTGAATAAGCAACAGCCGTACTGAGAACAAAACCCTAATTACACCATCACCCTTTAATAGTTTATAATAGAGCGTGAAGGCAATTCGAAACCGAGTTGCACGCAGCAGATACCCGAAAAGGTTTCGCTAACTGGAGCGCTGAAATCTCACAATCATATTTTTCTTTCTTTTACGAATGAAAAGGGGGGACACGTGACTTATGAGTGGACGTATGTTACCAGATGTATTTTTAGTTCTAGATCTCTAGACCTTCCACTTCAGAGCGGAAAAAAAATGTCTCAGTAACGCGTGCGGGATTGATGGGGGAAATATGGGGAAAAATAAGTTGATATCGCTAGTGCACTTTGTTTTTCTTCTACTCGCGACCGCGATTAGCAATTGGACGCTCTCCTCTGTCAACTAGGCAATTCGCGCGTCTAGGAGACTTAAGACCCCCTTTTCTGTGGCCCCTTTTTTGTCCCCTCAGACACCCTTTAATCCTCTCTCTGCTATACTTATAGCTCCACTTCCGTTCGTTCTCTTCATGTTCTCTTTTACTGTTTTCTGGCTTATAGCCAATACACACCAACGATAGATTGTATTGTTAAACATATTTCTATTCTTTCCCCTTATTAAAGCATTCTTTTTTAATGATTGTGTCGTTGGTTCGCTTGGAATTGGATATACCGGTATGTTTGAATCAAATCAGTCATCTTTTGGGATAGAGAAAAATTTCGTCATATATAACTGGCCCATTCTATTCATTGTCTCAAATACCATGAACACGCTTTCTAACGCCGTGTGAAATGGAGGCAATACTCACTAAGGCTAGATGGATTAATTGGATTTAATTTTCTTTCTCAGTCTTATCCAAATTCTCCAATATATTAGATTTTCTGGTCAATATATTAGGTCTATTTCGTACCAGTTCGAGCCATTTCACGCTAAGACTGATTGTTCAGAATTATCAAGGCTACCATTTTCACAAAGCTTAGTTTCCACTATAACACAATGCGTTCAGCGGCTCGGTATCTTCGGTATGAGTTTCTGAACTTAGCCATTTGCCCGTTTTTCATTACTTCCGCTAAAATTTCCCATTTTTTTCACCCGTACTTTAAAACCCACTATTTCGTGCTCTTGTGGAAACTATAAGCTTTAAGCTTCATGCTCGGCGTTCGATCCTCTTGTTCTTAATTATGGCCCATCTCTGTTTAAATATATCTCTCTTAAACCAATACATACCAAGTCTAGATGATACTACACTTTTCAGCCATAATTCCTGCCTTTCCCTTCAATGGCACAGTCCTCGTTACCCTCGTTTGCCCTTATCCCCGCCTAGCTCTTCAATGACTCTAGACGCTTTTAAAAGTCGAATGGCTTAGAGCCAATACGCACTAAGGTTAGATGGCGTTGTTTAACAACGAGTCACTCTTTGCCTTTATTCTAACCTTCTCTTAAACTGGCTCATAGCCTCGGGAATAGAGGCATCTCTTCTTCTATCCCAGCTTTGTCCGCTTCCCCAGCGGCTTCGGCGAAATGATTTGTGGAGTGAAACTAAAATAGGAAAACAAAGTCATCTACCCCTAATGCTTCTTCAGTCTACAAACGGCCGAGAATTAGCCATTCTTTTCCCAGGCGGGAATAATTCAACGTAATCCTCGCCTGAAATAATTCGTCGTAACTTTTACGAATAGCGTCGAAAAAGAGATATACGCGCGATGTTGCAGTTGAGGCAATGTTTGTCAGATGCCAAGATAAAAAATAATTTCGCTTTTTTTAAAGGGATTGTCAGACCAATATCTTACAACAAGCGGCGTATAAATAACTTTCAAGGTCACAGGTTACGCGGGCTGATTTACGAACTATTACGTCTAACGTAATAACAAGTAATTGCGAAGTAAATTTTTATTAGGGATCGGTTAAAAATAGTTCTTGTTCTAAAGAGAAGTTCTGTACTCTTTTTCGCGCCAAAATCTGGGTGCCGCCAATGAGGGTGAACAAGGTGGAAAGCCTGGGCACACAATATTACGAAAAACATAAATTTAGGCTACATTTTTGTACTTAACTTAAATTCGTAATTAGGGGTTTGGTTTATATTTCAGTGTAGGATAAATTAGCGCCAATCATATTAATTCAGTCATCAATGTCGCCAGATGGCGAGAGAGACGCCCTGAGAATGTATTGGGAAATCTGTACTGTAGAAGGCGGGAACAATTGAGTCAATCTGATTGGTTCGTTTTTATACTTACATTCAAACTTAACCAACTTTAGAAATTATTTTAAACACGAAAAACGAGTCCAATAATTATTAAATGGTTACTTATAAATATGAATAATTGTTATAATCTTACACTTGTTTCTAATTTTTTAAATAAAAATAATCCCCACGAGTTATAGACCCGAAGAAAGCTATAATTCGACTCCATAACTACAAAGACTCAAAAATAAACTTATTAAAATCATTTCTCTCTTTCAAAGTACCCTGAGCTAAAATAAGTCAAATTTCGTGTTAAAAGCCGGAGAGTATTTGCATCGTGTAAGCTTCCTTTTTCGATTTTTGTTGAAACGTTCTTATACCTTTTTTAAATTTTGATACAATCAGGGGCGCTATGTACGCGCGGTCGCTGGTATTATCATTTAATCCAAAATGCGGTATTATTTTAAATAACGTTTTTAATATTTTATAAAACGGGGTGAAAACAAGGAAATTCCATTAAAACACTTTTACTTAACCACTCCCTTGAATAAACAGATTCTAATATCCCTAAAGCATTCGCACCATATATCATAAAGGCGAGTTTTCAAGTCCACCCATTTTAAAAAGAACTTAATTATTAAAGTTGATTTTAATCAAATAAGTAATTAATATAGACAAAATATTACGATTGTTTTAAACTTACCATCAAAATAGGCTTAGCTGGATTCATTGGAGATCACCTGAACTCCCCATATAAGGACAGCGACCAATGACGTTGATCGATGGCCCTTATATCGGGAATGCAGGATCTTCATGATCGATATCATTGGTCGCAAGTCCTTATACGAAGAGTTCAGGAGATCTCCATGAATCCGGCTAAGCCTATTTTGATGGTAAGTTTTAAATTTATTTCTAGTTTAATATTTGTTTGTATTTTTTTTTACTGGTGGATTAGGCCTATTTAAACGATAAGGAATCGATAAAAAAATCATTTGCATTCTCCCTATAAAGAGATCCTAATTTACGATTTAAAAACAAGCGTCCGACACTCTTGAATTCGCTGTACACCTGAGTTCAGCTTTGACAGTGCATTGAGTTCGAACTCTTATGAACTCTTAGTTCAGCTTTGATAGTGCAAAGAGTTCAAAAATTATGTACACCTGAGTTCGCGAGTGTCTGCCCCCTCGGTGAAAACGCATCTTTTTCCAAGAGAGAGTTAGAGAGTTAGATATACGTTATTACTATCTCGATTATACAAAAATTCATTTCTGTCCCGCGAGGGCGACTCGGCCCCTGGGCAGCGAAACTCTATTATCTTAAATTTATACATATAGCTCGACGTATTCGTAATCACTGGTTAAGCGTGAGTGGCCGTCGTTAAGCCGGGCCCGAGCGTAATTAAACGAAGGAGAGAGAGAAAGAGAAAGGGCCGAGGGGAAAGAAACGGAACGCGTTATATGATATAAATACGAAAACATTAAGAGAATAAAGCGTTTAACAACGAAATATAATATTTAGGGTCCATTGGGACACACAATCCTGCGTGGCTCTCGAAAGAAGGAATGTCCTTGTCTCATAATATGGTCATATATAGTTTAAATAATAATAGTTATAAATAGAGTATGACACAGATATATCTTAAAATTCTTAAATAAATAATTACCTTCAATATCTTTGAAAGATAATTACACAGGCGTGTGGAAATTTATAAAATCAGTTTAACTTAAATAATGGGGAATTTATGTATTTCGTGACGGGTCTGGAGTTCCCGAAAGTCGTCCAGGTAGAAACACCTAAGCTTCGGGAACCAGTTACGTACCGATTCGGTTTCAACAACCGATAGATGAAGCTACAATGAAACGATTCCTGGCGATTTGAATATCGGTTTGATTTTACCTTTTCAAATCGATTAAGAAATGCTAGTGTCACCCTAGCTATTATCTTTATAAATCGATTTATTGTAGCTTCATCTATCGGCTGTTTGAAACCGAATCGGTATGACACTGGTTCCCGAAGAAGTTTCGAGAAATCGAATCAAATCGATTAGAGAAAATACGGTTTCCCGTTCACACGACTGTAGCGAAACGGTTTAAATCGATTCCAAGGCCTAGTATGAACGCGGCTATAGTGATCCGCCCCTGTAGTTAATAAGGAACCTTTTCTTCGTCTAATTTATATTAATATTCCTAGCGACTCGGTCGATGTGGTTTCGTTTTTGTTTATATAGCGTGACATAGAGCACGAGTTTTGGAGCCCTCGTGACACGTGTTCTGTTTAGTCAAGATAGGAATGCTGAGTTCTCCTTTACGCTACTTATATTCAACCCTTAGTTCATTTTGTATTGTTGCAATGGAGCTAAAACCAAAATGGTAATTCGCTTTAAAACTGAAGGTTAACTTCCGCTGTAAAGGTGGCTTCCTTTTCAATACCCCCAATTAATGTTTCTAATTAACGTGTTATCTACAGTTTATAACTCCTTAAGTAAAATTGGTGTAGGTAAAAACTTTTCGTCTATGTATCGTCGTTCGCTAGTGGTCAATATTATTATAATTACAAGTTGTGTATATTATCCTGGTACCTTCTCGCTTTAAAGATGTCATTAAGGCCGTGATAGTGGGCAGACCTTGTATTAAAAATACGTTGAGACTAACAGTGTTTGCTAAATATTTAAAAATAGACTTAAACCCGTTGGAATTGGTTTTGTTTACGCTAACATTTTGGGTGCGAATCCCAGAATAATCCCTCTAAAAACGGTTTGATTGGAAAAGACGTAAAAAATGATCGCGAACAAAACGAGTGGTTATCTTGTACAAGAATACAAAAATCCCCGACGTTTTTTAACGGTTATAAACAAGAAGTTGGACGTTTAAAAGACGTTCGGATGAGTGGGTCTTTCTTACTATTAGGAGCCATAGCTCGCGAGATCTTTTACTCGTTCTGTGTTTATAAACGACGTCTCCAAGTCGGCGGGAAAAAAAAGAGTCGCTAAAGACCCTAAAGAAAACACTTAAAAAATCGCGAGCGAGGCGTGTGCCAGCTCGGGCCAAGTGTGTATCTAACGCGGCGTGGGGGTGCGCCCTTTTGAAATGAGAATAGGGACTCTTTTGATTTTGGCACCCTTTACTTCTGACATTTATGACGACAAGAAACGCAATGCAGAAACACACACACTGACACAGACCCGTTCGCCTCCCCGACCAGAACATACCAACGAAAGTTTCCTTTTGCGAATTAGGAATTTCCGTTTCAAACTATATATACACGATAGCAACAACAATGTTTAGATTCGGAGGCACACGCGCTTTCAATTTAACGAGTTAAGCGAGAATTCCGAATCCATATCTCGATACCTATAAAGACTCTGTTCATAACCTATAACCCTCAACACTCAATAACTTGTGTAGTTTCAAGCGAATTTGCATTTGTAATTGTCCCAAAGATACGTATTCCCGAGGGGTTGAACTTGTGAAAATTCCGTACACTTTAGCGCAAAATCTCTCTGAAATCTGAAATACTTTACCCAGTAAGGACTTCGAATTACGCTCTTTGCTAGAATAAATTAAGAATAACGTCTTTAACAGTTATTGTTGATCTTCAAAAGTTTAAAGACAATCTTGTCATCATGTAAAAGAAATTCCCTTTTAACTATATAAATCATCACTGCGTATATTAGATTTGTAGATTATATTAGTCGCGGAGGATAACTTTCCATCGTTGGTACTTTAAGTTCCAGATCGGATTTAAATCATTCCCTTCGTCATGCAGTTCCCATTGCAAGAGGGCTTAAACCTCGCTTATATCCAGCATCGCCCTTATAGACCCCACGGCTCTTTCAATTCTCCCCTAATCTGCATACAAAGCTTTAAGTCGATTATGCCTTATGACGCTCTCCCGCGAGCCACTTTTTGACGCTGCTCTTTTATAAGGCCATTATATCGACCTCCCTCGCCTTATAAGTCTAAGCAACGTGGCATCAGCAGTTCACCCCACCTAAACCGTGTTGGGGACAGTGTCAGAAGGGAAGTATAAAATCTCTCGTGTATATTGCCAAAAGTCTATCGCTTTATTCCATAAAAGTAAACAACGCCCCGTTGCTTAAAACTATCAGCAAATGTCCTGGTAAATGTACTGGCAGATTCTGATTTGAGACACTCTAGCGGCCGCAGAAGGTGTAAATAATGAAATCGAAAGCGCCACTCTTTGGAGAAATTCCGGATGGAATTGTTTGAGGGCAAGACAATATAGTAAAGCGCGGCCCGCCTAAATTCCGTCCCTCTCTCCCGTCTCAAAATATCGAGGAAGAGTCCAAATAACTCGAGCCAGACTGGGGTTATGACATTTTTGGCTAATTTTAAGCGATGCGGGTTAGTACGTTTACCTGACCCTTTGCTGAGAGTATGAAGCTATGGGGCGTTGTTTACTTTTATGGAATAAAATGATAAACTATTAATATTTCCTATATTGTTATAACCAAAATCATAAGAGTGGAGAGAATTGGATAGGCCTTTTGTTTACTGTTATATAATCATGGCTGCGTAAATTAAAAAGGGGCTTCGTCTAATTTGACTATAAACAATTAGGGTGATGACTTTTTCTCCAAAAAAATCCACAAAAAACACCCTGATTCTTAAGCCTCATTCATACATACACCTAAAAACGCTTTGATTTAGGAAACTGGTTATCAAATGTGAGAAATCGGTTCATGTTGCTTCTTGAAGCAATTTCGTCTCAAATCCTTTTTAAAATAACGAGACATTGAAACAATTTACACTAGAAATTCTAATTTCAGTCAAAAATATTTAAGCAACGACTAACAAACACCATTAACTAGTTGATTTGAGATAAATATTTGTATTCTTTAAATTATGGGAATTGTTAAAAGAAAGCTAAGCCTTGGCTATTCTGGGAATTTTTAAAAAAAAGGCTAAGCCTTGGCTATTCTAGGAATTTTTAAAAGAACGTTAAGCCTTGGCTATGGACTAACCAGTTTGCCCTCAAGACAAGTATGAACGAGGCTTTATAGTGCTCTGCGTGTGGTAAATGACGAAAATTTAATTGGGATACCCCAGCTTCTTTTGCATATATTCACGACGACTTTTATATTAAATTATTTTAAAAACTATAGCGTGACCGCGTCTAGTCTTTGAATTTATTTATATAGTAACTTTGTATTCTATAATAGAATCCATTGTTTTAATTAAGGTTTTATTAAAAATGAATTTATCATCATCCGTGTACGATGAACTAACAATTAAGATAATCTTTTCAATAAAATTGCGATTCCGACATACCATAAAATCATAACTTTTATTTAAGATGCCTTCATTACTATAACCAAATTAAGGGTTAGCTAGTATTCGATAAATGTTACAAATGTTACCAGTGTCTTTTTCATCTTTATGACCAGAGATGCTATGACGTTTGACCTACGTCACTACCATTAATGTGTAATTTTAACTTTAGATTTTAAGGCCAAAAAACTAAAATAAAAATAAGTTTCCGTTAATTACTCGAAAAAACTAGATTTTTGTTTTTGCAATAATTCCTGTAATTTAGATAAACACACGTAACTTTTTAGAATATTACATTATACCTAGGTCACAAAAATTAACCTTCAGTTCCAGAATAATTTTAAATTTAGAATAATATTTTCTCTTGAGCTAGCTTAAATTTTCAGTCGATTTGCCTTAATTAAATATAATTAAAATAATATAGTCTAAGCTATAAAGCTACTTAGCTATCACAACTATATATACTTCTTATTTAATATCTAATATTTCTAGTTATTATCTATCCTCGCAAATATTATATTTAATTACAACTTGATTTAGCAGCACGTACAAATTTAAGCTTCTCGTTATCTTTATGATTTGTTCGCTTAATATAAAATAAGATTAGCTATAATCGGGCTACGAAATCAATATGAAATTGACTATAGCTTGGCGGGTACCTTTCCCTCTTCTAGCTGGATGATTTATTTTTTAGCAATCGTTCGAGATAAGACGATGGGAAATAATATTAGCATTCGATGTCGTTGACGATGTTCTCCGCTGCTGAGAGCTGATCCGTTTTTCCCCTCGGCCATTTGCTGGCTTCTTTCGCTGATCCTTGGACATTTCCTGTAACGTCTTCTTCCGTTCGTGGAATCTAAAAAGACCCTAAAATGCGTTTCCTCTCTTTTTCTTTAACGTAACCTAAAAAAAAATAGAAGAAAAAAAAATTATATTTATAAAACCCAACATCAAGGGAGCGTGCATTCAGTTCTAGTTAACATTGACGTACACGGTTCTAGGGCCTAAAGTATTTAGGAATCCCTAAGTTACAAGTGTATGGGAGAGATGTTGGGATAAATTAAATATTATTTAATGGAGCGTATCTCTAACTCATATTACTCATGACACATCGTCATCGAATGGCTCTGAATCATGACTATTGGAATACGCTATATATCCAATTATCTTGCTCATTTTAAATAAATAAACGCGTATGACGCTGAGTTCAACTCACTCCAACTAACCAGGTTATATCTGAACTCATCTGCACTCTTTCATAGTTTTTTTTTCTTTATTAAATATTCTTAATTTTTTAACTCCTCCAAAAAAACTATTTAAACCCTTCCGATATCCGATTCAAATCCTCGTGACTCTGGTTCATGTGATCAACTCTGGATATCTATTTTTATAAATAGTAGAATATGCATAACTGTTTCCGTATTAGTCTTGAAAATGAAATTAATATTTTAAAACTATATTCTTGGCACATTTCTAGATATTTTGACGTTATTTGCTTAACAATCTAAATCCTTTTAGCGACACGTAGCTTCAAAATTTGCGATAAAAATGCGAAGCTCGAAGATAAAATAAACCAGACATTGACCCTTGAATCATTTCGGAGAAATTGTATCTTTTTGCTTGATCCCCTTTTGTTCGGTGAATACCATCCTTATTTTCAGGGAGAGAATCAATTCTCCAAGATAAAGGGCGCCCTTAGATACAATCCCTGCCTCTTTCATTTACATAATGCTGTTTTAGAAGCTCCAGATAGGCCCGTATACTTCGCCGGTAATAGATGGCCACCTAATGCCTAGTTTTGTTCTCTTTCCACGACTAATCTATTCGAGGCTAACTAAAAGAGATATTTTCAAATTAAAACATTTTCACCACGTTGTCTAATAAATTTTCCTTCTTTATTTACTATTTAGGAAGAATAAACTTTAAAACTATTAACATTAAAAACTTAATAATACTTAAAATGCAATCGCATTTTCTCCTTGCTTATTGGTTAGATCAAGAATCCATTCAGGTTCCATAAGAATATGGGAGCATAGCTTTAGCCTTTGGTACCATCCTCCCAAACTTTGTAACAAAAGTTCGTCTGCAATTTTCGCAACATTTGTACGCTTAGATCTTTTTTCGGTCGGCTCCATTTTTATTACCCAAAATATTATGTCAAGGTCGTTAGTGGCGCGGGTTAATAATAGATTTCAGGAGCGATTTACTTGAAAAATCGATTCGAAGCAGACGAACTTTTGCTACAAAGTTTGGGAGGATGGTTATTGAATCTCGGCCCTCCCATATTCTTATGGAACCTGAATGGATTCTTGGTTAGATCTATAGAAATGTTAACAATGTACGCGCATCTTAATTGATACAAATGAATAATAAAACCTACCGTTCATAAGCATCCTCTAACGGCAAACAGTGGTAAAAGTAGGAATAAACAGAACCACATTCACGTTTACCTATTTTACTTTTGGCATAGTTGGATAACAAAACAATGGCAAAAGTAGTAACTAACAACAAACAAAATAGGCAAACGCGCAGGTGGCGACTTCTTTTGTCACTTTTTGCCGTTAGAGGACGCTTATGAACACCATATTTTGTTTAATATTAAGATAGGGGTCCATTGGTATTAGTCCTAGCTAGGTTAGCGTTTTTATACCTTCAAAAATGAACTGAACGTGGTCAAATTGTTCGATTCGAGCATAGTATATAAAAATGTAACTGAATTGGAAATAACTACGTACAATAGCGTGTCTATATCATAAATCCAATAGCGAAATAACAATCCACAGATTCTATTATTTATTGATATATAGTTTACATACTGATTTTACTTTGGTTTCGATAAATAAAAAAGTCATAACTGAAGCATTAGCTTCCAAACCGTATATAATAAAAGAATTCGATCGAAAACTTCGCGATTGTTCGGGTACCGAATGAATTTAGACTACATTTCTGGTACATTAGTTCCGCTGATTGACCAAGGGAATTACGAAACGTTTACTGACAAGAAGGGGGTGGCGTGACGAGTATTATTTCCTAGGTTCTTATATATACTAGCGATTCAATTACGGACGAAGTAATTGAGTTATTCCCGTACGTTGAGTTGTAGTTTTATGATTAAATTCGTGCAACGGGTTCATCAACGAAACTATTTTGAGAGATACAACCGTGATATTTGGTTTAATTCGATCCGTTTTCAACCGACATTATATTGTCATGACAACGCAGTCAAGATAACTTAAATCAACCGAAAACATTTACAATTGAGGGCAATTTAAGAAACACAAATTTAAGCAAGGTTTAATTAATGATAAGACTAACAACAATAACAGTTAATATTTTATGATAAATATTTTAACCACTGCGCATGACGTAGATATATTCAAAATAGGTTAATTTAAAAAGACTTGTACCTCATGGTTTGAGGATGTTATATTTTAACTGTTCTAGTCGGGTTGAAAAGAAGAGTGTGTTGAAGTTTGCTGGGCTGTTCTGGAATGAAATTTTGGCTGAGGGATAAAGGTCAAATAATGAGAGGTAATTTCCAGAAATAAGGTCGCAATATTATCATAATCGCACTCTATCAATAGAAGTGTATCTGCCCTTCAAGTCTATACCTTTTTTAACGAACACCAATTTCCCTAAATCAGAGAAAAATGATAAACGCTAGGGATCCGTTTGAATAACTTTGGCTTTTCATTATACCAGAAGCCGATGAAACCCTCCTTTTGAAGTCTACTACTCCAATGTTCCATATAGCGCTCCTCTCTGTATGGGTAAAATTCCCAATTTTACGAGTTAGAAGGGGTCCTACTTCATCCCCCCTGTCTACGGAAAATTGGAAAGTCTCTCTCTCCACAAACGACGACATTTTTGGACGAACTCCAAGGCTGCTAGAGATATTCGCTCGACGAACTCCCGCTCCGAAAACATCTACCGTTAGGAGGCGTACGAATCGCGCCTTTGAGAATAACTTCAAAGGAGGGTTTCATCGGCTTCTGATTATACATGTACAGCTAGCTTGACCACACTGCGTACACGACACGAGGTATTATATAGAACTTTCGATGTATTTCTATTTTTTTCTCCTCTAGGTGATATCGTGACATGTCACTATTTAGGAACTCGAGCGAGTTAACTGTTATTTTAGCTCTCAATACTAGTGCGTGAAGGTTCTTTATACCAGTCGCGTTATGGTGGTATAAATGGCTTCCAATATACTCCTATCGTTTTAAAGGCTTTCGTATATACTCTGTATTAATGCGCAAATTTGGGAACGACGATCGCGTTTCGTATCCGCTGCAGCACGCTCGCATTTGTAAGAACTTCGCGAAAGTATGCCCGAAACAAAACGCGTCGTACCGCGTCGAAATGACATTGAGGAAAATAAATAGATTTATTTTCCGCTTAGAAAATAGCCTTGGGACAATTTTCAGATATACCCGGTGTTCTTTATACCCCGGCAGCGAGCGTATATGATCTCGTACTCGTGATGAAACTTACTAATGTACGCTTGACATGTTTTCTTTAATGTTATTGGGTTTTGGCTGATTAACATGCACGTGCGTATAGAATATTAGTGAAAAGTAGTAAGGAAGCCAATACGTATTGCTATTATGATACAAAATCATGCGAAAGATTGAGAACGACGATAGTATAATTGAGGTTTAGAAGTTAAAACTTAACCAGATGCCATTCAAATTAAAATTACAGGGTTTCTATTTTGAATTATCAATCATTATGTAATTGTAATTCCATACACAGTCAGTTGAACGTCTGGTTTATTGAGTTAACCTCTGAATTAAATATCGTAAAGATGGAGAAGCTAACGATAAATTTATTTAATATTTTTCCAATTTATAAATTTTTAAAATTAATTTTTAAGTTGAAAAAACGGCCATACAAAGTTATAAGTACCTTGGTTTTGTTTCCCTTACTCGGGGTTTAGACCATGCCTCCAATCTTACGTCATCCTCCCTTTCATAATTATTCTATTGGTCAATGGAAATTGTATGTATCAAGGAGCTAGTATAGCAGGGCTCCTAGAGTACCTATAATACCTATAATTCCCAGGTGGCTCTATAAAAAAACCTATAATTCGTAATTTTATCATATAAATACCCATTTTTTGTTATGTTGATTAAATTGCACTGAAAAAGTAAAAATATATGTTAAATTTAGAGGTATTTATTCTAAACCATCCATCAATTTACATCCGTCACGAGTCCGGCTACACAATTCTTCAGTTTAGCGTCGTCTGCTTGCTCTTGAAAGTTCTTCGGTCACGGTCAACGGATATACAGTCCGGTTTTCAAAGTGTTTCTAGCGGTCTCGCAGTCTAATTTTACGATAATCGGTAATATTTAGCTTAAGTGGCGTGCAATTATTACAGTTTTTGTCATAATATTCGCCGGACTATCGTGAAATGATCGTTATAAGTTTCAAATGAATCTAAGCGTTTTTGATGAAGCATTGAATCGGCCGAATTGTGCAAGTGTACTCGTGACGGAATATAAGTGTTATGAAGTTTTGGAACGCTACGTATGTCATTAGTCCTATTTGGTGAGTGAATTATAATTGAAACATTTTTCGTTCGATTTTCGAATAACTAACGTGCCATACTATCAATTTTAATTGTTTAAATTACTGGGAAAGTAGGCTTAACAATGATCCGTAGAGATAGGCATAGTATGATTTGATAGCTCGTCGTTATCTCCGGCCATAAGCCCATTTTTCTACATGTTAGTTTGGTTTAGGGTCCATTTTGAAGGAAGTCGGGGCTGTTTTCCTCCGATTTTGGGGCCCCTGTCAAATTTTCCAAGTAGACTACAGCCTACTTAGCCTGAGTGTGGCGTCCCCACTGCAATATACAATATACTTCCTGTAAAACTCCAATATCTCGTTATTTTAAACATGTAAAACTAATATGACTTAATTTATAGCTGTAAATATCCTATAATTTTGCATTTTCACTTATAATACCTATTATGTTTTGTTGACTTTGGACTGGGAGCCCTGGTATGGGTTAAATTATTATGAAATGATTAGAAAACACTGTCATATGGTGGAGTTATAATTAATAAATATATTGTTTATCATATGACATTATAGAATTTATTTCGGATTGAATATTAAAATTTTTACAAGCTTTTTTTTCGTCGAAAATGAACGGGTTTTCTATAACGTTTATGTATTTTTTTTTACACATATTTAACAATGGATATCTCGGTTTTAGTGGATTTTTAATTTTATTTGCCATTAAGGGATTTTTTATGTTATGGGACAGGGTAACATGAAAATCATTATTCTTATAGATCATTACGAATGCGTAGCATCATGTTTTTTTTTATTTGTTTTTTTATTTTATGGTTTGATTAGTATTTACTCTAACTTTCTTAAAAGCAAAAATAATTAGAAACCAAAATCGAGTTTATATTTAAGCCTATTTGACACCGCTCTCTTAATAGGATCTTATAATTTTCTCTTTAAGGATAATCTCGTAAGTCCTTCTTAAGGAACTTAACGCTGTTTATCATCTTTTATAATTTTTCGACACTATTCACTATGTGGATTTAACCATTTGGTATCACCTCTTCGTCATATTTACAAGATTTGGCATGGTAAAATGATTGTGGGTGGTGACTTAACCATTCATCGTGACCATCGAATTTCGATTTTAAAAGGATTGAACGAACAGGCGCTTCGTATCACCCACAATCGTTTATCCATGGCTTTGGTATTGTTCTCTTTTAAATAAAAAATCTGTCGATTTCCATCAACCCTCTACGGCCGATTTTGTCCAACGTTATACATTAATTCAAAATTAATTTTTCGAGTTCTCGGAGGCTGTCGTTTTTAACATCGAAAACGTCGGTCAACCTCGTCGCGTTATATTTCTCACAATTTTTCTATGGTACAATAAAAACATTTGTATTTTATTTAAATTAAATATCGGTCGTCTCTCAAGAAACGACTCTGCTGGCTATCGACGCCATAGGGTTGATACCGAGAGAGCCCGCGACGGCTGCGATGGCCGAGGAACTGGAACCACCGGACGCCGAAGAGGCGGTAGTCATCGCGGGATGTAGCCTCGATGACGTGACGAAACTGAAACTACTGACGTTCGATTTTCCGGGTCCTTGCGAACCGGGCCCGTTCGGGTCGTTAGGCGATCCGAAGCCATGAACCGTTCTTAACCTGTTCAAAGAGGCCGCCACCGCCGCGGCGGCGGCTTGACTCGAGTCCACGTGTCCGGAGTTTAAAGGTCCCGAACTGGCCAACTGGGACGCGTGCGCTCCCGTTCCCGGCGAACCGGATGGTAACCCCGACGACGGTACCATAGGAGAACAACCGTACAGAGGGAAGGAATTGGGGACCGAACCGGGCGGAGGGGCTCCACCGGGCCCGCCCGTCGCGCCGTACCACGAAGGGCCGCCGACTCCTTGTTTTTGGTACGAAGAAATGTAGTCGAGTCGGGCCCTTTGAAAAGAGTTCAGGCTTTCGACAGCCGCTCGAGATGCTGGTATGGGGATGCCGTTCTGTCCACCCGTACCCGACGTCGCCGTGTCGACGATAGACCAAATTCTAGGTTTAGGGTTTGAGGACGATTGTATGTCCGTGTGGGAGGATGAACCTCCGGGGTGAACGGGCGTCGAAGGCGACAAAAGCGACGTTTGGGAAGACTCTGAATCGGACGCGACGGGTGAACCGCCGTCCGAGGCGGCGCCGGGACTACCCGGGTTCTTGTCGTTGGACGAAACCCGGATGGATCTTTGTTGACTCGATGATCCGGGTAGGCGATGGTGATGACCGTGGTGTAACCCGCGAAGTAGACCCGGGTCGGACGATTTTGAATCGTCGTCGATGTCTACTAGACCGTTTCTTAGGTCGTCCAGATCTGAAACGATAATTAAATGGTATCGTTAGAAAACTAGTCAAAACATAAGCGAGGAAAATAAAACTATTTACACGCTATTGTAGTACATATTTGTCTATCATGTGGACCAATACATATATCGCTATAAGTACTGACACCTACTGTTAGTAACCAATTGAACATAATATTTTCATTTAAATAATCAAATGCCTTCACTATATATAGTGTTTATGAATAGTCCTGGTTAAGCCACTACAGTGCTCTTTCAAGCGTGGTAGCGCTCGGATTCTGTACAAAGAGTCTTGCATTACGTAAACTTTCAAAAATAAAACCCCCATCTGCGTAATACTGATTATTATTGGCCTTTATTCGATACAGTGATCGGATGAGGGAATCTCGGGAGCATTATTTTATAAAAGGGCTGTCAGTTCAAATCATTCAGAATCGTCGGGAGATCTTTATAAGATGGCGTATATAATGACACGTTAGTGGGACGGCGGCTATAAATGGATCTCCCGGAATGGGAAGAGAGAGAGAGAGAGAAAGAGAGACAGATCGGGGAGTCCGGGGTTCGCTTCCCGAAATAATATCATCGTATAAATAAAAGCAAAGAACCGCAAAATGATCATTTCATGGACGGCTACCCTCGTTAAAACCACCCCTCCCTACCCCAACCTAGCCCGAGTAGATTCTATCCCTTTTTTGGTGGGGGTAAAACTGGGGTTTTGTTTTGCTCGGCTGGAGCTTCAATCGCCGATTCCTAAATTTCCTCCCGTCCCGTTTTATATAAGGTTACTGGGGGTTGCGGGCATAAACGTCCTTCCGCGGAAGGAACCAAAATGACCCCCTACCCAGAGTTCCGTTCATCCGCTTCGATTACGGACCAAGGGGAAGGAGGGTGCAAAAATTAAACTGCGAGGGAAGAAATCAAAACGCCCGACAAACTCCTAGATGGCTACTTAAGTCATATCCGGTCAAGCGTATTCATCAGAAGGACAGCTAATTATCTGGTGGCCTTTCCCTCTATCGTATAAGGGATTCCCATCTCTCCGTTACTCCATACGCGCCTCTAGCGGAAGAGTGGTAAAGTGGTAAAGAGAAATACATATGAAAGACGAGTCATGAAAAACTCAAAAGTGGCATAAGAAATGAAGAAAATTTAGAAATATCAATCATTGCGTTAATGGTGTGTGGATTACAATCCTCAATAATAATGACCAGTTTAAGTGAACTGAACTCTTGAAAAGATAATCGTATTACTTAAAAAAGTTGAAGCCAAACTAAATAAAAGTTTAAAATAACGAGTTAATTGGGATCATCTCGCAAACGCCCAGAAGGTGGAATCGAACCACTCCGACGCTAATCGGCTACGGGTTTGAAGTCCGCACCTCGGACCACCGAGGCTCATTAGCAATATATTGAGGCTCATTCAATATTACACGTATCTGCCAAGTGAGTTGCGAACTCTAAAGGTACTCTACTTTACTGGTTCGTGAAAATATATTGAACTTGTCGAACACGATTTAAACCAAGATACCTTCGAAAACAAACTGAATTAAGCCCGTTCGCTAGATAAGTACAAACCAACAGGAAATAATGTAAATCAATATTCTACGAATATGAAATTCAATAAGCAATAAGCTAGAGATTGATATATCTATAAATTTATCACGAAGACTAGTTTAACGAGTTTGGACAAAAATGAATGCTCACCGTCTTTTAATCTGTCATCATCCTCTTTTCGGTGAAGAGAGTGTGGATATTGCCGATGCATTCCAGACATGTCTGAAGGATCGTGCGAGCCCGGTCCTTTGCGGTAATCCATACCGTCTGTGCTTTTCCCGCCGGATGAGGCCACGCTGCCACCGTCTTTGGCGTCTCTGGACGGTCTGGCGTCTTCGTCATCGTCGTCATCGTCGCACCTATTTCTCGGTGACCACGTCATCTTATTCTCTTTCTTTAACCTCCGCCTAGCGTTGGCGAACCAGGTGGACACTTGCGTCAGGGTCATCTTCGTGATAATGGCCAGCATGATCTTTTCTCCTTTGGTTGGGTATGGGTTCTTCCGGTGTTCGCTCAACCAAGCTTTCAACGTTGCCGTGGTTTCTCGCGTTGCGTTCTTCCGCCGAGCTCCGTTTAAATCAACCCCGTATCTATAAAGATACAAAGACAAAAAGAAAACAGTTAAACTAACTATTAAATCTCAAATTAAATTTGTGAGAATTTTTAGGGTTGTAATATATACTTTAACAACTATTTATGGCAGACAATGTTTTTGACAATTTCAAACTTTCTGTTGAGACCCATTTTGAAATTCCAGGTTTCCAGATACAATCATATTTCATTCATTGATTTGAGTTTTTAAATTGTTTCGAAAATAACCCGAATTATAATCAATAGGTAAATTATATACGCAAGTTACTTGAAATGATAAATGAACTTCGGAATAAATACAATATATTCAGAACTGGTTATAATATAGGAAATATTATTTCATAGAGCGTAAAGCCAGGGGAAAAGTACTATAAATATACTTCATCAAACCTTGTAAGATTCGATTTATATAGAACCTTTCATTAATCAATATATTTTCCGTGTGTAGGCAGCGTACTTCCGAAGTTGGGGAAATACGTTTGAAATGTATAAACACGTTTTTCGAGTTAATTCAAATATGAGATTCTAAGATCAAAGCGTCAGATCAGTAAAAAAAATGTCTATAGTTCGTTGTATAAGAAATTCGATTTTAAACACAATATTATCGGTATAGGGAATCGCGCGCTGGTTATTGAGATTTCGACAAAGAAGGGAAATCAAAATACCATTTCTTACAACGAATAAAGAAAAGGGGAAATAGAAATAAGGGCGAAGAAGATGGAGAGAGAGAATCTAACGCGTGCGAAATCTGGTTCCCCGCACATCCAGTTGCAGGCGCATGTCTTTCTCTAACTTAAAAAGTCAAAATACACGATAAAAGAACATATTGAGTTCTTGTCCTCTTTCATTTTCGCACTACACTCTGATATAACCGTACCCCCATCCAAAAAAATAAAAAAGGAAATATCAGAAAATTTGAAATACACGTATTAAAAGGAAGGTGAAAAGAATACTGGGGTTTATAAAATATATTGTGGTTTTGAATATCTTAGGGGGGAAACCATTGGCTCAACTCGGGATAATCTGTGTCAGTGTTGCCCAGTGCTCCACTTTAAACGAAATTCAATTGTTTGATTTTAGTGTCGTTCAATGCGATTTCACTTTTTTTCTCCAACGAATTCCTAATATTAAATCTTTGGCCTACACTACACTAAACCCACTGGTGCCAATGGTTTGATTGAGTGTAACACCAGGGTAATGGTTTCTCACTCTTGTTGAAATGTTGCTTTGTCGTCACAAAATCAAGAGCTATGACGTAGGAAGCAACATTTTTTTCAAAGTGATTTCAAAAATACATAATAATATTATATAGTAGACATTAATTTCTCAAAATATTAATATAGCAAGCAATAATTATTTTAATTATACTATAATTAGTTGAAATATAATTTTAATATTAATTAATAATCCCAGAAATAGACAGTACGTCTATTTCTGGGATAATAATTTTTCAACTTCTAATAACTTTGAAATCAGAATAATTTGATCCAATCCCTGTTTTAAATATTTTGTTAAAAACTCCGCTAAGCCTATTAAAAAACTTATTTGAAGAGTTTAATTTATTCTTAGTTAAATATAATTGTTTAATTATCCGGGCCTAATTTTTGGGAAAAACTAAGTACATGGTTAAATTAATATTTGGTTTTCCTTTCCATTCGACCTTTAAAAAAAATTGAATATTTTGGCGACTCTGGTATTTTTACGAATCCTTGACAAGTCTAGAGGTTATGAAATATGGCGTTGGAATATTTTTTTTTTATTCTTTCTTTTCTTGGGTGCCTTTTCATATATTTCCCTTTTCTGTTCTATTTTTTCAGGGGTGACTTTCTTCTCCGTGAAGTGCGAGATCAAAATGAAATAACTATGGGGACTACGATGGATGAATACACAATACAAACTCCGACAGAAAAAAAAGTAGTGAGTACCTTTTGTTTAGTTTACTAAGGTTGGAACAAAACGAGATTCTATTTCTCGAAGAAACCATGCTAGGGACAAAAATTCTGGTCCGGGCGTTTATTTTCTCTGAGACCTCTAGCCACCAGGATCTTGTAGCTGGTGGGTCGTTTTTTGGCGTACATTTTGGAATCGATAAACGGGGAGAATATTTTTCTTTGATAAGTTGTGACAAGCTTGAGTTTTTATTTCGATTTTTTGGGTGAGAGATGGAAATAAGTATGCGGGGAAAAAGAACATATTTTTTTTTTTTTTATTTTCTAGTAAGAAATTTTAGACTAAAAAGTATCTAGTAGATCAAGATAAATTATGGATAAAATTCTCCGAAAACAAGTTATTTTTTATCGATTTCAATTAAAATATGATTAATTAAAAAACATTACACATAAAGCAAAGCTGATAAAATAACGAAATATATATTTTTTTTTTTTTTTTTAACTTATCGTTTGCTACTGCACTTAAATAAACATTGTGTAGATGTGTGGGGAGTTTTCGAAAGAACTTGTAAATTTTAAACACAAATCGCCTCAGTTTTTCGTGACCACGGTATTACCAGTTTCAAAGACGAACTCTCTTTACCATCAGCATTTCTGGACTCTTTAAGGATTATTGTTTTCAATTAACTACGAGTTTCCACGAATATTTTGGTGAGATTTATATTAAACTTATTAACTATAGTGAAATTTAAATTAAATTAGAATGATACTTCGTGGTTTTAAAACCTCAAAAACTTTAATTTTTTTGGGGAGTTTTCGAGCACATAGCTCCTTTTCAACCCAGCTAACCTATTGTTAGGGAATGAAGTTTAATTGCTCATTTTTAGCAATTTTAATCGATTAAAAACCACTTGTTTTTTAGAGTTTAGTTATTTTGATCGACTTTATCTCGATCGACACTTGGGGAAACCCTTCGTTCGAATCCCAAATGATCGACAAACATTTTTTTCTATACCATTTAATCGAAATCCATGATAACAAATTCCTACTTTAATCGAAAACCTTAGTTAACTTTAGTTTAGGACTTGATTTTGCATATTTAATACAGTTTTGGGGGACTACATTTACAATAAATTTTAAGGGTTTGGTTTAAATTAATTGAGATTTGAATCGTTTAGATTCGGTTAGGTTTACCGCATAAGACTAATATTTGGTACCTCAGCATAAATTTGCCATATAGAAGTTTGTAAAATTTACGTTTATTCCAAGCTACTGTGTACTAATCGCATTCAAGGTTCGGTATTTTATCTATTTAAATACTTAATGACAATTAGTATAAGCACATCCGAGTTCGTAAGGAATTTCCCAAACATTTTTCATTGAAACCTTTTTCCCTGATTAACCACGAAAAATCGAAAGCATTTGAAATATATTTCAGCTAATAATAATTACAATAACAATTCTTCCCTGATTTTAACCCAAAAAATGAATTTCCCTTAAGAAATTTACGGGTTTGTTCGCGTACCATGACATAATTAAATCAGATCGCTAAGCCTAATTCATTCTATAGTGAATATTGTTTCCTATTCTGATTCGAACGCGACCCACTAGATCCCAGGTCGGAGGAGATTTTTTTTCTTCTCCGTGCTCTTCCTCTCTCCGCATGGATGTACCTCCCGTTGGCTGAATCTCACTTTTTTTTTTTTTTTCGGCGGCGGAATAGGGACGTCAGTTAGAAATAAACACGTTGGGATCTCCGTCTCTCCCTTCTTTCTCCCCGCATCGCGCGTCTAGTTTCTCTTGGGAAAATTAATAACTTTCTCCGCCGCCGACGACGACGACTTTATAGAAAAAAAAATAATCAATACACTTTTCATATCAAAGGCTTAGCGGCTACACTAACGCCTTACCCTTCCTCGCTCAAAATCTTTTTTTATTGAAAAGAGAAATACATAGCTAAGCCTAAAAATTCGCCTTTTCTTACCTCCTTTGGGTTTAAGAAAGAAATTTGCTTTCTTACAATGTCTGTGCAGTGATTGGTAGACTATCTCCAAGAATAATATTCAAATTTAAATATTGGACTGCTTAAAGAAAAGGGGAACTTTATCAAATGTTATTTACTCTATAGTTATGGTATACCATCACGTGTCGAATCATATTATTAATTATATATTCAGAATAGTTTTGCCGAGACATTTATACAGACTTAACGTAAAATCATTCGAAATTAACGAACTAGCTAATTACTTTTTAGTTTAAAAGCTATTATTTTTGTGTAATTATTAAATTTCAAATCCAAATATTATAGTAAAATAGTGTGAGATTTGAAATTTTAACGGGGTACTATTTAACCAGGTACTAGCCAACCCGGAATTTCTTTAGTTAAGTGGGAAGTTAAAAATCACTTTTGTCAGAAGTAGATGAAACCCTCCTTTGAAGTCTACTACTCTAATGTTCGATATAGCGCTCCTCTCTGTATGGGTAAAATTCCCAATTTTACGAGATCGGAGGGGTCCTACTTCATGCCCCCTGCCTACGGAAAATTGGAAATTATCTCTCTCTCCACAAACGACGACGTTTTTTTGACGAACTCCAAGGCTGTTAGAGATATTCGCTCGACGAACTCCCGCTCCGAAAATATCAACCGTTAGGAGGCGTACGAATCGCGCTTTTTGAAACTAATCCATACAGAGAGGGGTAGACAAGACCAGGGAGTAATAGACTTCAAAGGAGGGTTTCATCGGCTTCTGCTTTTGTGAAACAACCACTAGATGGCGTTAATATTCGTCTCTTAAAAATATTTTTTTTACGCTAAACAAATAGAAATTGAAAGATGGGGATAAAAAATAATAGAATAATTATTTTGTTTATTTTTGCGTATCACGGTCACAAAAACGCGATAATTTCTGAATTAACCCGCTTAATTCTCGCTTAAAAACATCTTGAATTTAGGAACGTCCCCCAAACATTGCAAAACCTATTTCTTACGTTAAGACTAAACTCTATGCATCGTCTTACATTTTCTCAATCTTAAGCTACATTCACACGATTCAAACCACAACATAGATTTTATTTTAGTTCAAGAGTAAAATATTTATGATATTTTAATCAATAAGTTTGAAGAAGAATTACTGATTTAGTTTACCCTTGAATCATTCTTTATTTTGACTCAACCACGAATAGTTTTAAACGTTGGTTGTTGGTGTGAATAGGACTCTAGTTCCACTATTCGAATGTCTGATATCTTCTTCATCACGGGGCGGGGGTGTGGATATATATGGGGGATACTCCCCCGGGAAGGAAAAGCCGATCTGGCAGGGGCGAAACCTCCTCTTCCCTCCCACATTCGGGCAGTTCTTCTCGCCTATTATAATGGACTATTTAGACCCCCTCGAGCGGCTAAAACTGCTCAATGAAGATGCGAGAACGGAGAAGAAAAGTATCGAGCGCGCCACCTATGAAGCCTGAGCCGAAGATATTATGCTGCGTATATATATTGTACATCCGTGCTTCGGGGGTGCACCGGGGTACTCCAGATTCTTTCCTAATAACGCTTGGAACTGGCAGCGTTTACATTACTAAACTAGGCTTCTTCTTATACCTCGATGATTTAGTTTCTTATAGAAATAGAGAAGGGAACGAGTTTCATACGCGTTGTTAACTTAAAGTGGTATAAACTAGAAGCACGCTCGCAGTTTTCCCTACTACTATTCGAATCAATTTTTATCCCAGTCAACGCCTATGCCTATAGGCAGAAACCTTTTGAGGTTGCGCAAAATACAAAGCTATAATACTCTACTCTCGCTCTTGTCTCTGAGGGTTGGCTGTTTAAAGGAAAATCCTCGTGCAAATATAGGTTTCTAAATAACATTCATTTGGCCAACGAAATGAACACTAGTATGATAATGACGTCACTGTGAATTCCCATTTGAGTTAAATGGACGCAAACGAAATTTGTTTCGTTATGACGTTAGGGTTAACAATTCTTTGGTTCTTTTGAGTTTGACAATATCTACTGCTTTTTAAATTGAATTAACTACAATTTAGTTTTAGTTACAGAATCGTATCTAATCTGTAGCTTCAATAGTATCTTTCCATCATGGTGTCATGATAGTATTTAAAAATCCCCATGGGTCTTATTTATTATTTCGGAGCTCTTGACGAATTTCGTATCATTCAAACAGACAAGGTTTCGTGGGATTTGACCTTTAAATAACTAGAGGTACATATCTTTATACATTATGAAATCTACGTCTGATTCGTTCTACAGTCAGGGAGCCCCCCCTTAGCCGATAACGGGCGAAGTGGATGGCCGAACGAAAAACGGAAATAATATTTAAACGCGACGACTATTTCATAGCTTCCCTCACCCCTCAAGCCCTTCCACCGAAAAGCCCACCCACTTCTTCTTTTATTTACAGCGTTAAAATGTCCTTTTTTTTTCCGACTTTTAAGGTTTTAGTTTCGCCCCCAAAACTTCTATGTTGATGAAGGTATGTTTATGTGTAGATTTATGGCTTATCGATTTTTATTTTTCATTTTAAAGTATAATGGTTAAATCAGTATATCCTATTTATGCCTTATATATTTCCCGTTTGATGCTTCTTATTATTATTAAATATAGTCAAATCAAATTTACTATCATAGCTGAATTATTTTTATAAGTACGCACGGGGTATTCATATTAATATTCAATCGTTTTGAATTTAAAATATTAAGACAGATGATAGTTTAAACAAAATTTGAGAAAAATTGGTATTTATTAAATAACCCAAAAAATACTTTGGCATAAAATTTATCCACAATAAACTTAATTTTACGAAATTTTTAACTCTATGAATGGTTCTTTTTAAAAACCGAAAGTGGGAGTGATTTCAATATTTCAAAAGACATTTTTTAACTTCATTATCATAATATTCCTAAAACACGAATTTATAACACAAAGGTGTCTTTGATATTCCATATATTTGGTTTTTTTAAATTATACCAAATTAATAGAATATTCTTGCTTTCGTAATTCCAAAAATATAATAACTAAACGTCTATTGCTCGTAGAAAACGCATTTTTAAAGACACGTGATATAGCCAGCCAATAAAAATCAATTTCAATAAGGTATAATCTTTCCCCGGGAATATTTCGAGTCTGAAGAGCGAGTAAAAACTATCTCTCTTCCCTTCGCGCCCGCAGATAACTAATTTGTGACTGCATCATACGTGTTTTACTACGGTTAATAGACAATAAGGTAGTTATTTTGAATATTTTTGGACTGCGAAATCTGCGCAATATAATATATTTTCAAATACATAGATGTGAAACAAGATTTTAAACATATCCTTCTTGTTTGGCATACGGAAAAGGGCGCCCTAAATTGACTATTATCTCTAATGGCGCGTACATAAATGGGGTCGGATTTGTGAGCGAATATATAGTATTAAGTTTATTATTTTTGGCGCGAATCATCTTGATCGCGTTCACCGCGGGGAGTACATAAATTAGTTTTCGCTCGCCGTTACAAATGTAGGAACGTAGCAACAATTGAGGAACTTTCATAGTAATAATAATAATAATAATAATAATACACACAAAAATTGATATAAAGCGTATATAAGTTGCTTACCCATTTGCGAAGGGGTATCCGGCCAAAGCCGCGGATTCGTAAGGATAATACATGGACGCCGCGTATGGCTGTAATGATCTCCACGCTTCTAGGTTCTCCTTCAAGTCGAAACCGTTCGCCTAAAAAATATTTGAAAACAAAATAATTAAATATTAGTTAACGGAAACAATATTACGGATATTATAAAACAAATAACCCCTGGAAACAGACTTTGCCTTAGACACCGAAGCTTAGAGGTTGGAACACTTCTACAGGGTGATATAAACCTAGGAGTTAGTAACCAGCAAAACCCTATTCTACAACTTCGAACAAATTATTTTTAAAATCAAAAAGATTTTCATATGTTTTATTATAATCATCCTTTTTAACTTTAAATTATTATGTAAATTAGGAAATCGAGCTCTCTATTTGATCGGTTTTGATAATCTAAACGAGTAATTTGTCCCGAATCAAATCAGTATTTTGTTACTGATTAGATTTATGTTATTTTGAGAAACATTATCATCTTGATATTTCTTTTATGACATTTGATGAAAAATTGCAGAATTTAGGGTCCCCTAACCCAAATACTTCCAAAATATTCTTATTTCAAATCTCGCAAAATTTTCGTTCAAATTTGTACAATTCACATCGAGAACACTTATATATTTCGACCGACTAATCGGGTCTATTTTCTACCACATAACGTCACCATTTTTCTAACGAGAGATCATATTTAGTTGGGGGAAGGGTGGGGGACCAAAAACCCCCCAAGGATACCAGTAGCTATGATAAAAGGAAGAGTGTTAACGCTTTAAAAATTGATCTCTTCTTCGCGTCTTTTTTTTTTTTAGTGCTAGCACTTGTTGGAGAAGATGGGAAAATTCTCTTTATGACCAATCTAGGGGCTATTCCCCGGCTTTAAAAAAGAAGCCACTCTTCCAGGGGTATACGAGTCGAGTAGAGATGGTGTGGTAAACAAGATGGGAAAGACACGTATCTAGTACTTTTCCTAATATCCTAATATAAACAATTTTAAGATTGTTTGGTCTTAAACCAAATTTTCCTATGATCGTGGTATGAACGCCCAACTAACTTTTCTATCAAGATATATAATTCTATGGTACGTCTCTCTGACTGTCTGTCCGCGGGGAACGCTAAAATGTACTACGCAAAGTTAGATACACTATGTTAAACTTTAGTTCTAATTTCAAAACACGCGGGGAGTTTGAGGCTTCAATTCAAACGTCGATTAAGCCTAACAATGTCTAATTTAATTATTTAGAGGTAAGAGATTTGGAGATTATAACCTTTTAGGCGATGTTAAACAAAGAAAGCTAACTGAAAGAAAGAGAAATTTCAGAAATATTAATATAATGTCCCTCATTTTTGACGGGTAATAGCTATAGTTTCATTATACTATGTAAATAATTGTAAATATTCTGTAATTGATGATAGACTAAAGAATCCTTGAAATATTCCTATGACTACAGGGACATAATGCTTCGAAATATTACTTTCCACGAAAACGTTTTTCGGAGACGGTAAAAAGTGCGGGAGACGAGGGTTGATGGGTTCAGGAGGATATCTCGAGCGTGAGACAATATAGGCTGGTCTAATGAAAGAACGAATGACCCTCTGGAATGAGGCGACGATAGCGCAATTTAGATGACCATAAAAATGGACGGGAAACGAATATAGCTCTAGTATAGGCCTATGTTCAAGCGTGTATATCGTCCGTTCTTCTTCTCCCCGCCAAGAAGTCTTTATCCTCGACAAGTTTGATTAACCTAGGCTCCTCCGCCCGAGAAGACGAAGGGGCAGCCGCTTCTCTTTAGACAATTGAGGGGGTCGATCATAAAGTACTAGAGGGTCACGCTTAGTTAAACAAGCGCGGTTAATAAGGCTTAGCGCGTGCGCTGCGAAGATCCCAGAATATAGCGAACGTAAAATTGATAAACTTTTTAATTGTATAAGATTTAGTTCTTGTATATCGCCTCGAAATTTTCATTTCCAATTATCAAAGATTTATCTAGGGATATATTATCAATGGAAACCACTTTTAATTGATAAAGATGAATAACAAGGCGTTAATAAGTTCTCCTCTAACGGCAAACCGTCTCTGAATTTTTCACTATTTTTCAATCAAAACTTTTCTTAATATTAAATATTAAACTATTTATATTTTAATTGTTAAGATATTCCTATGACTTTAAGAATACTAATACTTCGAATAACAAGATACGTATTAGACCCCAAACCAGTTCCTTAATTAATAAAATATTCTTTAAAAAAATGATATTTCTCAATAAAAAAAAAAGTAAAAAATGTAAAACGATGTTTCGGTATTTCGATTTTGGCGTGTCATTGCCTTTTACTCCCAACATAACCTTATTGACGCCGAATATTTGCTTAAGTACAGTTACAATAAGTTCTTACACGTGCCTGCAACTAAAAGCGGTGCTAGCTAGCGTGAAAAAAATTGGGCTGTATGACGAATATATAAAAAAAAAAAAAAAATAACAGAGCCATGGGGAGGAGAAAAAAAACTTAATAGAACTTGGCACGCCATTTCGGGTTTTAGCCTCGTTAAACGCTTTACCGAAAATACCTGTTGTTTCTTAATATCACCGTCAACATTCACTCGACCGTAACACCTATGAAATAACAACCTCCCTTTAGCCTTAACTAATAATGTCAAGTGTCGCGTGTTATGGGGATATCGACTCTTCGTTCTTTTTATCTATTAAACCTTGCCCGGGTATTTATTTTATCCTAATGATGCCTGTTTCGCTACCCCCCTTAAAGCCGACGTGCTGCTGATTTCGCAAATGTATAAATACTAAATGGCCAGTTCTTGTAACTCGCTCCGATAATATATTAAAATTGAGTTTGCCATTATGAGGCAAAAAGGTTGTTAGGCCTTTATTTCTACGCGGATGTTTTTCACGATTTTTTTGTTCAACTCGTTCGATCAATAAAGAGTGGCTAAACAAAAACAGGATAGTATGAAAGAGAAAAATAAGACTTCAATTTTATTTTATTAGGGATTTTAGGAATACCCGAGCAAAAATATGTATTCGAAAAGTTTAAAACAATTATTAGACACTATTTTGGTGTTTACTTCAATTATACCACTATAATATTTACCCTCCCTTCTCCTATTGGCTCAAAAAGTACAGTACTTCTGCCCAGTCTTACACTAAATAAAACTATTGTAAGATTTTATAATGGGACTTGGGTGGAGAAAAAGGTGAAACGCACTGAACGACACCAAAATTAAAATATTGGACTTCGTAAAAAGTGTAGAACTAGGGCAACAGTAGTAAACTATGTCAACACCAACATTGACTCGAGTTGAGCCAATAGTTTGTCTACTACTATCTACTTCTGATATCACTACAAGTTGGGATTAATCTATATTTGTGTGTACTCTTAATAGTCCCCATGCACTGAAACTAAAAAAAATCCTACGTCTAAAGAGATTATTTTCTTCAGTTTTTTGTAAAATAGCGGTATATATCCAAACTGGTATTAAATTGCCGCCATGGATCCTAGTGGAAACTTTAGTACTTATAATAATACGGTAATAAAAAAAAAAAAAAAAAAAAGCAAAGAAATTATCCATATAGCGGAGCCAACATAATGTCGCCCCCTGCTCGCAATAAAGAACGATCCAAAAATCCGATACCGCGAGTTGTCGAGCAAAAAGGCCTCCGCTATACGAGACTCAAGAAGATCGGTAGCCGCTGGCCCAAAGCAGCGCCCGCTGGGTGCTAGTCAACCGGAACTGGCCCAATCCTATCACGGATAAACAACTAGAGAGATCGCGTACCGTCTTACTGCAAAGTAAGATTGACCGACTAGCGACGGTGAGCGGGAGAGTGACCCTACGATGTTATCCGAGACGGTCTAGAAGCGCGATTGCGATGAAATGCTATGAGGGAGGAGAGGGGGAGGGGTTACTTGGATGGATGTCTCCCTTTTCGTCCTTATCACCCGGGATTCCTACACAGTTAAGCCTGTACCACACAAAACATTTATTTCCAAGAGAAACATCTTTCAATTTGTTTTTCAGAGCAACTTCAATTATTAACTTAGTTTATTTTATTTTCCTTTAATTTATAAGTACTCATTCAAATACCGTTTTTCTTCTTAATTAGACTCTTTTTAGATCCTTTTTTGTATAACAAATAACACGTTTTGTTGTCTAAGACATCTAAAAATTAAATTATCGCATATTTCACACGATTTCCTTACGAGTTAACTTCTATCCTGGAAATAAATATTTAAAGATTGAACCAAAAAAAAAAGACGAAAATTCAATTAACATTGAAACTAGTTTTCGTGCGCGACTAGCCTTATTGTCTGTTCGTTTAATTTAAGGCAATGAATTGATGATGAGGAAAGGAAAAACCGAGGGAAGGTTAAGGGTATATTACACGATCCACGTCAACATTTTTGCTCATTGACTGAAATAATTCGAGCACGCGGTAGTTTTCTTGGGGAGCGAGTTTTCTTAACGAAGATAGAAAGCAACGCCCTCTGGGGCTTAACGATCCTGCCCTTATTTATATAGAAGACGAGACCCTCGTCAAACTCCCACCTCTCTTTCTCTAAGGTTTTCATTCGCGTTTCAATCAAGCTCTTCATTAAGGCGTTGTGTTCGGTTTGTTATCGAATGTATCGGGCTTTTTTTTTTTGATAATTTGTCTAAAAGGAGGAGTCTTCTTAGAGTGTTAATTTTATATTACCTAAGTTATCTTTAAATAAAATTGAGAGGAAGAGAGAACGGTGAACAAAAAGCAGTGAACTGATTATAAATGTTAACGCCTTGTTCAAATATACTTGCATTTTAGAACAATGCTTTTGTTGCATCAGAATAATTAACTTCTAATGACAGGGTTATCTTGATAAACGAATAAGGTGTAATTGACAGTGATATTACGTCATTAGCACTTATAGCATCCATAGACAACTTGTTTAGAATATTTCTTTATTTGTTAATTAACTGCGAAAAGCCTTAAAAGGAGAATGCAACCTAATAACAAGTGACTTTTATCGATTGCTTATCGTTTAAATAGGCCTAATCCACCGATAAAAAAAATTAGAAATAAATTAAAAACTTATCCAGAAAAATAGGCTTAGCGAGATTCATCTAGATCCTGAATTGCCTCCGTGTAAGGTCTATAGCGAGCAATGAGCAAAGGCCCGTCGTTCACGCGAGATTTCCACGAGACTTACAATCGCGTTCGATTGGTCGCTAGAACTTGTACGCGAGGAAATCAGGATCTCCATGAATCCCGCTAAGCCTATTTTCTGCATAAATTTCTAGTTTAATATTTGTTCGTAAATTTGTTCACTAGTGAGTTAGGCCTATTTAAACAATAAGGAATCGATAAAAAATCACTTGTTGTTAGGTTGCATTCCCCCTTTAAACTCTTTGGGTTTTAATGATATTTTTAATGATTATTTTTACACTCCTATTAAAAATAAATTGTCTTTATTATCCATTTTAATCCAATTAAATTAAGATAGCAGATTATATTTAAATATTCTTTTTAATATGACTTAATTTACAAATGAGGAACACGATGTCTTTTTAAAAAGGTTCACGAGAAAACACCCAAATTAGTGAAACTTAATTGTTGATACCTTATCATTAAATTCTGGTTAAATCGTCGTAATATGGGCTTGTATTTGAGGAATCAGTTTTGTAGACATCAAAAGTCTCGAACCTTTTTATCAGTAGCTAGTCAAACCAGTTTATTATAGCTACGAAGACTCGCTTATATGGGGGAGAATCGAATTTTTATAGCGACGGTATCGGTTAAATCGACGAATATCGTTAAAAAAACAGTATTATTTAATCAAAATTAAGTATATATCTACGATTCGCGTTTTTCTTTTCCCACATCGATAAGAACTGGACTCTTAAAACGTTTTTCTAGAGGTTTTTTTGGCTCCAAAACCCGGATTCTAACATTTCTGGCATTGAGTAAAGTTACTATGGTATCAAAACTTGGCATCAATGTATACCAAAACGCGGAATTAAAGAGGAGAATTTGATAAATATCTCAGTGAACTTCAATAAATTGGTTCGTATATATAGTGCTCATCCCATGGCATCGACTATATTATAGCTCTTATCACTGATGGCGTCCTTTGCTTAATAAAATTTGTCCAACCCCCGCGGGATATCTTCGTTTAAATAAGAACTATCCTCAACAAATTGTCGTGGTTTTTCGTCGAGGGGCGCTTAATTTTTTCGGTGTTAAGTCCCCCGTTGCGAAGATCCAGATAAGTCTTCAACATTCCCCGAGTTCACTATCTACGCTATCAAATATCGTAAAATGTACTGTTTTGTGATTGATAAAGGTTTATTGCTTTTAGTGAGGTTTTTATCAGATTCTCATCTATTTATTAGTAAACACACTTTTTTTTACAAAATATATTAATTAAAGGAATGTTTGCGGTAGACGGGGATTAGTTTAAATTTGATTAGATATTGAAATCTTCGCGCCTTTAGGGTTGTTCTACCACTAATTGTGTGAAACAATATACAAATTTTATCTAATAGTCCTGGTCGATTTGCCGGAAATGGGCCCTTGTCTCGTAGCCGCACCGCCATCTTTTTGTAGTAACAGGCTGCCAGACTATTTCTAATTTTATTTCCCACAAACCAAATTCAAGTTGTTAGTCCAACGCTTCCTATATGATAAAGTATAGGAGGCGTTGGTTAGTCTGTAGCTATTTTCACACTACAAAAAGATGGCGGACGATCACGTGACAAAAAGTTTTCCCCGCCAAAATTTTCGCGAGGTTCTCTAGACTTCCGGTTTTGGAAATCGACCAGGACTATAGGGTCTGTTTACGAAAAAACATTCAGTTTTTAACAGCGCGGTGATATTTTTGGATCATGAGATGTCTTTTAATTCATAGGATATATTTCAAGGAAATATAGAAATTTATATGTTTGAAATATAGGATTTTAAAGGAATTATAGGGATATTTAAATCAATAATTTAATCTTTTGTCCCCGTTTTTTTTAAACTAATAGATTCCATAAGAATCTTAACTGGCGAACTATCTTATTAAATAAGTATACAACATACATATAAAGTGATATAATAAAAATAAGACTTCATAGGATATTTCAAGGAAATATAGGAATTTATTATAGGAATAATAGGATCATTTAAATCAATAATTTAACATTTTGCCCCCATTTTAAACTAATCTATAGGTTCCGTAAGAACATTAAGGGAGTCCAATCATAAATTTCAATTCCTTATAGGAAATATAAGATTTTTTTTTACAAAATATAGGATTATACAGGACACAAAATTATTTTATAAGACTACAGGTATCTCAAATAAAGGATTTTATAGGGCAAATTTCAGCAAAAATTCCTTTTAAAGAATAATATTTTATTTTCCAGTTATGTATAAGGGAATCGCTTCTTCGCAAATACTTTTGAATTCCCTTGAAACCATTAAGAGCTTGGTTGAGCTTTCAAACCCACTTTAGGTTGCTCCAAATATCTAATTGTGAGAAGCAATACACAAATCTTAGCTAATAGGGTCTGTTTATGCAAAACAATTAAGCTTTTATGATATTTCAAGAAATTTCATGATAATATAGGAAATGTTTGAAAATATAGGAATTATAAAGCTGCCTGGCATTAATTTGCGAAAAATCTTATTAAATAATATACAACTTACTTATTTTTCTTAATGGTTAATATTACCATTACCTTTTCTATTAATATATACCGCGTGTGGAGTGGAGTTCACCAAACAAAACAAATAAATAATACACGAATAAAAATATCATATCATTTCGACGAACCAACCCCTATTTAATAAAGTAGAAACATTAAACCGAGTCTCTGTATAAATGATATAATTAAATACTATAAACAGAGTAACGATTATATATAACTAAACCAGTAGGGCGTCATTTAGGCGTTTATTATTTCAAGCTATATACTCCACGGTGTATAATTATTGGCGCAGTCGGAGCTAATAAAATGTTGGAGACTAGTTTGGCATTAAAATTTATCGTCCTCGAGTTAGCGAATGTTGTCGGGGGTCTACTTATTAGGGGGGAAAAAGCGGAGTGAAGGGAGGGAGGGGGTTTACTTAGAGTTTAGTGTCTTGTCTGTCTACTTGAAAGTTAGAAGAGCCCCGAAAAAGACACCAACGATTGGCATCAACTCAGGCGCGACGAAAAGAGCACCGCTTTTTATTACGTCCCCATGTTTTCAGACGTTAGCATCCAAAATATAAAGAACAAGCCTCCTTGAAAAATCTTAGTTTTCACAGACAGCTGCTAAAATTTCAATTTCATAGCCTAAAACTTTTACATAATTTTAAAATATATCCGAGAAAAACCCTGGTTTGAAACAATTATGGTTAAATTCAAGGCTAGATTACGATCTTTAGACCCCCATACTAAATAACGATGGTTATGGACTAATTAGGTCCCTGGACAAAAAAAAGTATTTGAAATTTTCAAATTTCCATATTAAAATCCCATAGTGCCTAGTCTAAACTAACCTATCCCAGTCGTAAATTTTTTTTAAGTTGTTTTTCTGATCTCACAAGGTCCTATAATTAGTCCATATTCGTCGTTGTTTAGTGGGGGGGTCTGAATGTCTTAATTTCCCCAAATTGAATACTTTTAAAGAGATAAATAATTATCTAAAATTTAATTAAGAAGGACTTAAATTTTTCGAAACAGCTTTTAGAGTTTTAAAATTTTCTACTCCACGAAATCGGTGTACAAACGTGTAGCTTCGACTTTATTAAACTGATTTCATAACTAAATACGTATTTAAAGTTACTGAAAGATGTAATCAGATATAAGTAATCCCTCGAAAATTTCTGACTTGGATATCTAAAAACAAACAATTTTCCATGAGATTTCTCCTTTTAGAATTTAGAGGTTAACAGCAATAATACGGACTTCGTTTTCCAGAAACGAACGACTGTTTCGAATATTATACGGCTAAAGTATGACTCTTAAATAGAAACCAAGAGGGTTTGAGATAGTTTTTTGTGATTTAAAGCGTCAAAAAAAAATAACATCAGCGAAATTTTCTCCTTCTCGCGTCGTCCATAATATAGCCAAGGATAATTTAAGACTGCTACTCGTATGGTTTATTTGCGTTATTTCTGGAGTTCAACCCATTTTCCGTGTCTTTAATTTGTCATCACTGATATGTTTTATTTTTTTCCCACCCTCCATACATAATGTTCCTTTTTCACTCATAAACTAAAACCCAATAACTGAAACTGAACGAGTTTAAAGTTAATTATAATGACCGTTTCGTGCAAAATGAGGGATTTTGTTTTTCAATTTAAAAGTACTTAATTCAGAAAGGCATACCTTTCGTATGAAAATTATCGTAAGAACGCGTCAACCCAGAGATATAAAATAATCCATAGGTATTCCAAAAATTTTGACATCCTCCTTTAATTATATATAATTATGGAAAAGATACCCATAAGATATCCTCAGATATATTTTCAATATTCCTAACTGGTGCAATGTTTATTTAACTTAACGCATACATACCGACCACATGTGACTGTAAAATATAGTCAAAATACATGGTTAAAGTTATATTACTATGCATGGAACAATATATAGAGCTTTATTTGAAATATATTTTCATTTTGAATTTCTTCTAAAAGCTTAACGCTTTTCAATAAATTATAAAAATATAGTATTTGCTTTAAACTTGATAGTATACTTTTCGCTACAGTCACACTAGCGTTTCTTAATCGATTTGAAACGGTAAAAATCAAACCGATATTCAAATCGCCAGGAATCGTTTTAAGCGTCACGCGTTCACGCATTATCTTTAAAAATCGATTTATTGTAGCTTCATCTATCGGTTGTTGAAACCGAATCGGTATGAAACTGGTTCCCGAAGCAGTTTCGAGAAATCGAATCAAATGGATTCGATAAACGACGGTTAGATGTTCATTTGATTCTAGCGAAACGGTTTAAATCGATTCGAAGGCCTAGTATGAACGCGTCTTTAGAGTAAGCTAAAATTTTAGGCTTCTTCCGTTTAGGGCGATAAAAACGGGTGTTCGTGCTATGTTATTTAGTCAAACTATCATCTGTACGAAAACGTGCGCCGTGCTTTGCCTCGATCGTTTCGTGAGCTAGCGTTTTCGTATTTTCTCTGTTGTGAACCGCTAAATAGTGACCACTCACGAAAACATGCAGAATCGGTTCGAGTTTTCAACACGTACAAAGTTATAGATTGTTGTTTGATCTCTAAAAGATATGGAACCTAAAGTGGTTCTGGATAAAGTATATGATTCGCGTCTTTACTCGGTCAAAACAATAAACGTGCATTCGACCCTTTATTGACAGGGGGGTTTCTGTTTTACAATTAGGGGTGGTGCATTAAAGCAAAATGATACAGTGGCAGTATTGAAGTAGTTTTAAAACTAAACATTATTAATATAGGCATATAATTATTATTCTGTTTAGATAAAATTCATTAATGAAACAAAAATTCGGAAGGGGTCCATTAGAAGGAACTAAAACGAACAGTTACCATTTAATATAATAATTATTAATATATATATATGTTAATTTAATATTATATGCGTCTGTCTGTCCGTATGGGGAACGCTAAAATGCTCCCACAAAGAAAATGTGTTATGATAAACTTAATCCGAAAATTATTTTGTTGCAAAGACTAGGCATAAATGTTTTAAATTATTCGAATGTTAATATATTTTTTATTAATTAAATTCACAAGGACATACTGCACTTCCAAATGATAAATATATTTATTTAGGGACTACGCTTCAATGAAATCGCTTCATCGTCAGGTCAAAACTATAAAAAAATTAATATTTTTCAGTTATTCTAAATTAAGGACCAATATTTTTCGTGAGTTAGATGTTTTCAATAATTTGAATATTAATAATTTACGAAGATTGGATTTTTTAAATTATTCTAAAACATTATTATTAGTTTTAAGGTGTATATTTTTCTCCACGGGGCAGCTAGTTTTATTAATTTATTATTATTAATTTTTATGGTCTTAATGAATTTGAATATTTCTTAGCTAAAGGGATTTTTAAATTGAAATTATGTTTGTTCTCTAGAATACAAACCTTTTATATTAAAATATTCGTCGCGTGTAATTACCCGAGCAATCAACTAGATGACAAAATACACGAAACCATCCCAAAAAAATTTGAAAACATTCTAAGCACGATATTTAAATAGTCTGTTCGACTGGTTGGAAGCAATAAAGTCACGCTAGGGAAGTTCAGAAAAAAAGGCAGTATGTTTTATTTGTTATTCCATCCGGTACCCTTTTGTTCTCGATGATTCAATTACTTCTAACATTTACGACATCGCGTTCGATACGATGTTTTATTCTCCTATTTACTCAGATTTTGCTGTAAACGGTTCGAAAAGCATTTTGAGATCTTATAATAACCCCCTTTTATAATGTTTAGTTTGATAGAAATAATACAGCTGGTTAGACTAATCATTTAAATTTAATTAACCATATCCCAAATATTATATTTTAATATCGTGCTAGCGAGATATCGAAAGTTTGAAGCTATTAAAGTCAAGGATGCGTTCAGTTTTAACTATTAAATGATATTTTGGGTTTAAAGAACCTATTCTACTTTCAAATAGTATACATAATATAAAGTCATGTTATTTAATCTGCGATTGATAAATTTTGATAGACGCATTTAATGGTTTATTAGTAGTTAAATAAGTGTTTCAAAGAAAATTAGGATTTAATTTAGATTTTTCTTGTGATTTTAACTTAGATTTACTCGGTTTTAATTTCTGTCCGATTTTATTTAGATTTCTGTCCGATTTTATTTAGATTTCTGTCCGATTTTATTTAGGTTTCTGTCCGATTTTATTTAGGTTTCTGTCCGATTTTATTTAGATTTCTGTCCGATTTAATTTAGATTTCTGTCCGATTTAATTTAGATTTCTGTCCGATTTAATTTAGATTTCTGTCCGATTTTATTTAGATTTCTGTCCGATTTTATTTAGATTTCTGTCCGATTTTATTTAGATTTCTGTCCGATTTTATTTAGATTTCTGTCCGATTTTATTTAAATTTCTGTCCGATTTTATTTAAATTTCTGTCCGATTTTATTTAAATTTCTGTCCGATTTTATTTAAATTTCTGTCCGATTTTATTTAAATTTCTGTCCGATTTTATTTGGATTTCTGTCCGATTTTATTTAGATTTCTGTCCGATTTTATTTAGATTTCTGTCCGATTTTATTTAGATTTCTGTCCGATTATAATTTTATCGGGATTTTACTAAACTGTAAATTACACAGTTAATTTAAAACTATCATGGATAATTGAAATGGCGTACCGTATCAGCCCATAAAAACAATGAATATAAATTTAGACATTACCGGCATATAATTTACATAGCAAAAATAAAACCCCAAAAATGGAACAATTGCGTATTATTATTATTAACGTCTAGAAGCCGGGTATAGTTTACTCTGGCTTGAAAATAATATAATTTAAAAGGCTCGGCACGTAACAATAATGGAAAATAAGCTTGAACAGGTGTTATAACCGAATACGAGCGAAACGTACCGAAATTATTCCGTTTCCAGTGGTTAGAAATTTAATCAACACTCTTAATTAATGGTTAGTTGCACCATTTTTAACGAGGAACTATATATTTGTCCTAATTATAAAGATGATGACAAAAGGTGGACATTTTACGATTATCATCAATCGTTCTTCCACCCTCTAATTATAATTGATTTTAATATTAAATTAATCTAAAAATTGGAATTCTTGAAAACCAATTTTAGAACTATTTTTCCGCGCTTTCTTTATCCAAAATTGAATAATATTTGAAACGATAAAACATGGCGCGACTAACCCTTGACGTATTAAAATAAAATTGAAGAAAAGTTAAGTTTGTAGCTTACCGTGGGCGAATAGAAAGCCGATTGCTCGGTGGCTCCGAGAGGTAGAAAACCTTGCTCGCCGCCGTAAGCGGCAGCTGCTGCGGCAGCGGCGGCGGCCGCCGTCCCGTACATATTGAGCGGGAGACCGGAGGCGGCTAGACGTTGGTAGTTTAGAAGCTGAGCGTCGTATTGACACGAGCACATGGTCTGACCGGTCAAAGGGTCAGTCAGCATGGGGCGCCCCGACTCGCAGCAGACGTGGTGACCGGGAGGAGGACCCCCGGCTACGGGTGAAGGGCCACCCAGGCCCGCCGAAGAAACCATTCCGGGTGTTCCGGCGGCCGAAGGACTGCCGCTCCCGCCGGCGCCTCCGTGCGCTTGAAGGGAAGTCGGCGTTCCGGGGGCTTGTTGAGATTGTGGCGGCGTTGGGTTACCGGCCTGACCAGGCATCAGAACCTACGAGAATAAACAAAAGGAGAACCGTTGTTAGACTTTATTAAAACAAAAATAAAACTTAAGGACTTTAAAATGTTTCAAAGGATCGCTTTCGTGTTAATATTTCATTACAGTATAAATTATATGCCAAGAATTTGTTTATGTACCTAATACCTTCTTCAGACGAGGCGTAATTAGCCGGTTTAATCAGATTTAAATTGAGGTTGAATTAGATGCGATACGCCAATTGGGTTAGCTTAATAAACAATAAAGCTCTATTTCTTCTCGCGTAGATAATTAGAAATGTTAATTATAATTATATTCAATTCATTTAATCCCTTCATAAATATATTTATAACTTAGGCGAGTATTAATACAACCGAATTTTGTTTTAAAGGGATAATGAAGAAGAGAGGGAAATTTAATTTTAATCGATTATATGTGGAAATTTATGCGTAAAAAATTTAATTTTAATCGATTATAAGTGGAAATTTATCCGTAAAAAATTTAATTAAACTCATCAAAGGTTTGAGCTTATTTACTAAGATACCAATTGAGAAACCTCTAGCCTATAACGTAATAGTAAAAATAACAGATAATATCTGCAACTAATAAAATATCGTCTTAAAACCAATCATAGATTTTGGAATATTTAAATCCAGTTCCTTCTCATTACCAGATAATTTAATCTCGCGGTACAGTTGTTATCAAACCTAAACTTTACCACCGTGACTGTATTGAAGGGAGAATGTAACATATATCACTCCTTATCGTTTAAATATGATATTTTAAATTTTGGTCAACTTTCTTTGAATTCATTTGGTCAGTTTGGTCGAATTCCGTTTGAATTTTCCAATTTGGACCATTTTTGACCAAATTAAAAGATTATTTTTCCTAATTAAGAAAGTTAATTTCTTTCGTTATTTTATATGGGAGCCCATTTTAAATGAAAAGAAACGCGTATGTTAAAACTGCATTGGAATTTTTTTCAATTTCTAAACGTTAAATTCACCAGCTTGGCAGGAGATCAATTGAAGTGATATCAAAACTCTTTTTGGATTATTGTTAAGCCTACTTAAAGTTAAAAATTGATTTATATATACCTTAATATGTGTTTGTAATAGGTCGTAGGATTAGGATAATGATAGAAAAATAACTTTATGTCAGGTTGCATTCTCTATTTAATAAGGAAATTCCTGGCGGGATGATAAAACTTGGTCGCGTGACACTAAATAAGTGATAAAGGTGTACATTGTTTCGTCCCAAATTTTTAAGAAGGGCCACTGAAAATAATTTGTAGATCTATAAACATAAATATATTTCAAATCGAGCGTGTTTTCAATCATGTTTTTCAAGCTCCTGATTTCGCTTTTTCTATAGAAACTTAAATTAAATTCACTTTGTGGCTAATTGAAGCCTGTTATTGTGGGTTAAATTAAAATCTTCGTTTAAGCGTTTGATTTGACGCTAAAACTCTATTCTTGTTCAAAAACATCTTGATTGAAAAAGCGCCCAAAAACGTTTAATAAACAGGTTTTTCTCAACCATTAAGTAATAGTCTAGTTAATTAATTTAATTATATTAACACGTTCCTCGCCTTCATTATCCCTTTAAAGTTAAGTACGCAAACTTCGATGTCTCGAAAAAAATCTCAAAATAGAAATATATAACTAATGGAATTAGACACTCTTAAAATTAATCCCCGTATAATAAATCAAGATATCTAATTCCATTAAGTCTTTCATCTTGAAAAACATCTTACGAGGGGATTAAGTATACGTCTTTTAACGAATAATTGTCTATAGGGGCGATATTTTATAAGGAATTATTTATCTTTTTTTGATATATTTTGAGGCGCTGTGTCGAACTGCGTAATAACTTGTTCGTGGAAAAAGAAAACGCAAAGCTCCAATTTTTTGGTCAAAACGCTATCTTGACGATATCGTCACTTTGTACGTGTGATTTCTGATAAATCTGCCGAGCTCGCTATCGAAAGCTGTAGTTATAAGGGCGGTCTGCGTGCTCTCGTGTTAGACAAACATGGAAATTAGACTCTATAAAAAAAAACTGATTTTAAAGTCGACGTTACCCAATATTTTCGAAAAATAATTTGCTAAATTTATACTTTTATCCGATTTTTACGGAATAATTGCTCTCAGTTTAACTGATCTAAATATATTTTAACAATGAATATCATGAAGTAATTTTGTATTGGGAATTATTGGGAAAATTAAAATAGGAGAATTATGCTTGAGAATATTTGTTTATGAGGGAGAAATTTATTTTACCAATAATGGAAATTTTATACCAACACAATTTATTTTTTTTGGCACCCTAAAGTATATAATTAATCTTACCATGATTTGGAATAATCTCTCATATTATTAGTTATTAAATAACCTTTTGGGATAACCTAATCGCAATCCCCAACCCCGAAACCTTCGCTCTTGACCTCTATCTTACCCCCAAATTTACTGATATACATTTTTAATACATACCCGATTAATTTTATTTTACTAATACGTGATTAACATGGCTAGCATTTCTGCACACAATTATTTTAAAACTAGCATAAACCCCATTAAAATTAAATCATGGGATATTATTATGTTAAGCGCCTGTAAAAGTGTTCCAGCCTCCGTGCTTCGGTGTTCAGGGTGAAGCCTAACCTATTGCACCTTTCTGGACATTGTAAATTATTATATGTTGATGATACTAATTGCAAGTAATGTTTTTAAAACAAACAGCTAATTTTTTTCTATATTTCTAACATTATTTGTAATTTAAAGTACCCTGGTTTAGTGTAAAAATATACGCAGGTAAATTATTGAACAATAGACCGGAAATTAAACCAGGAAATATCAATGGAATTCGTTTTTAAAATCGTTTTCGAATCCGTGCTGTTACAGCAAGGGTTCATACAACATTAGGAAAAACCAATTTCCCTAACCAGAAATGAATTTTTAATAGAAAGGTGTACTTTAGGACTTAAACTTTCTTTCTCTATATAATATTTTTATAATAGAGATTAATTTTCACTATAAAACATTGTCACCCACACTTAAAAGTATTGAACTATGATGTATTTATCAATACAAGACGATACTGTAGGGTAAAATTGGGAAGCTTGTTTTTAAAACGTCATTTAAAAAGCCTTATCCAAGCATATGGATTGCGGTATAGTTTGAGATTGATACGCAAAGAACACTTTTGGGCGGCTTCCCGTTTCTTAAAACTCCGGACTTTAAACCGAGGTTCGTGATTACGAGTTATAGAACTGATAATTTTTCCAAATTTGTCGAAAATTGAGGATACATTTTGTTTTCGCGTCGTAAATGATGTAATATCTAGTAGTTAAAAAAAAATTATGCCATTTATTTTCTGTTGGATCGAGATTTTATTTCACGCAATGAGTGTCGAAGTTTATACTTAACGTTTACATCAATTTATTGCTTAGTCGATAAGAGATTCGAATTTATGTCGATTCCAAATTATAAATGTAAAACTTGATTCTACAATTAATCTTAAATTTAACAGCTAATGTTTGCGGTATGTAAATTAAATTAATAACCTCATAAAATTATTTAAAATCTTCTTAATTAATTTTACTGGAATGAAGTATAATTGTAAAAAGTATCTCATTGTCTAAGGTAACCATATTTGATCACCTACATCATAGTAATATTTAATTTTTACATATTTCGCTACAGTTTAATTGGATAAATTAATTAAATTTGAATCAATTACAATAATCTAATAATTTAAAATTCGTAATTTTAATCCATGGATAATCCCTTGTAGAATCGCGTAACTACGACAACAATAGCGCCATCCCATGACCAGATATATATGTGGCGTTATTTATAACCAATTTGGTGTCTAGCGTTAAATTAGAAACGATTTAAACCAATTTTATGATCAATTTAATTATAAATTCTATACCCAATTTTACTTCAATCATATCTATCATGACCTCACCAAAAATCAGTGTCAGAGTTCGATACCATACAATAAAATCTTGTAGAAAAAAACGTACAAAACGTGTGAATACAAGTGAAAAAAAAAATATTGTTCGACTTTTCTCACGCAATTTCTCGAATTTCCTCTGGAGGAATTTTACCATTCCTCGTGACAAGAGTGATTCTTCAACGAATATAGTTGATCACCTCATTTTTGTTCTATCGGTTCTATAGGCTATCATGTGTTAGCAATCAATATTATATATATATGCCCCGAATTATGTAAGCTATTTCCAAAGAGGGTTTCCTAAAATTGACGATCGAGGAGGAAAAGCAATTTCTCTTCTCCGGAAGCGCAACAAACAGGCTCGCACGCTATACAACGCGATTCTTCAGTAGTAAAGCGCTGCCCGTTTTGAAAGCTCGCGTGTTACGGACCACGCAGATGGTTCGGACCCCGAGAACCCCCTCACCCGACGACGCCGATTCTAGCGATCCCTGATGGCCATAATTGAAGGCTCTGAATAATTATCCGGGCGTGTATTGTCACTTTTGCTTCGTCGTCTCTCTTTCTCTCTCTTGCAATTGATTTTTAACGCACCCTATGTTTTACAAACGGGCTTAAAGTCTCTTTGCGTTTTATTACTATATATACGAGATTACTTGGACTTCGAGTTATTTTCATATTATATTCTAAAATAACTCTAACAAGTGGAATTATTGAATAAACGCTAAATTGTGTTATTTAAAACCAAATCCGTTTCAAGAATAAATTTAAAAATTTCAATTTTTGGCGTAATAAAATTTTGAAAATTATCTCCTAACACAAAATTCTATCCAAAAATACGAGTTTCCCATGATTTTTCCGTTTTCCAACTTCCAAGAAATCTCACAAACGACTCCCCAAGGTGTAATGGTCCTGGAACTTAACCGCGATAACTCTTTTACTATAAATACTTTGAACAAACCGACTAGGTCAAAATTTTCCCACACAATTTCAGCAAGCAAGGGGTTCAACTTTCATTATTCAATTTAAACAGATAAAAGCCGAGTGACAAGTGGGATGGTAACCTCTGGCCAGGAAATTTATAGGCCATCATCCCATGTTTCTAAACATCTTTATTATAAAGGGAATGTAAACTGAAATTTTAAATATTTTCGGGAAAGAGTACTAAAATGGTTAGTTTTGCGCGTAGAGGTGTAGCCAATAGATATTTAGTTTACAAAAACGTAAACAGTCTTTTTATATACATGTAAGTACTTTTGAGTACAGATTCTAACGTATTTAAAGATGTACTCAAAGATAAACTAAATATAAGTTAATGAAAGTCGTAAATTGATGTATCTTGAATATAAAATATCAAACTCCCATCTTAGAAACACTTTATTTTCCCTTTAAATCATAGAGCATCTATAACAAGCTTAACCTCCAAAAATAAGGGGGGGGGGGTTAGAAAGTGGGTTCCGCCCAAATTTGCACTGGTAAGCGCTAATACTAATTGGCGTCGGTCGTTTAAAGATAGAAATATAAATCCCCCCGTACCTCCCCTAGGGCTATTTACTAACAAAAGGTGAAGCCACATTTGGAAAGCCAAAAAAGAATCCCGCTTTCGAGGTAAAGAATGGACCCAGGGCGTCATTCCGTCGCCACCGTGTACCTTAGGCTAAGTCGGGCGGGACAAGTTACGGAGGGGGACCCAAGCCGATGAAACAGTAGCGGCGTGTCAGAGTTCAACCCTGGGGTTATAAAGCGCTAGTGGTTTCTCTCTACCCCCTCTGGTTCTATTTGCGCGACCACTTTCAATGGTTTGATCCCGTAGACAGGCAATGAGGATTGATGGCTACCTTTTCCCCCTCTTTTAGTTTCCCAAGTCATCTCGTTTTACCTTTTCCTCCAAGATATTTTTCTTTAGCTTCAATTTTGGGGATTTTTATCAAAAGCGATATACTTTAGTGTTATCGTATTTAATCTAGAAGTACAATCTTTTTTGACATAAAGAAACCTTAAATGACACTCGTTATCTTTAAAATATTCTGTTTTGAATTTAAAAATCACATATTCCGTATTAAATTATTAAGGGTATACATCAGTCTGATACCTTCCATACAATTAGTTTCATCGTCGATAGTCTCGAGATAGTCAATAATGTTAAAAATAACGTGGTCAATGAGGTGGATGTTTCTGTCAAACTGTCAAGCGTAATTAAGAACATTCCGTTGAATTTAAACCGCGTGACTCGTTGATTAATTTTCTAGTTGTATAATTATTTAAGAGCTTTAAAAACAATTTATCAAAATTATTATTAAAATATTCGCTTCATTTAATGTACCGTTATAACTCGGAAGAGAGGTTAGCTACTATTAATTTAATACTCGTTAACGATCCCCTAAAGTATATGTAACATTTCATTCCATTTACCCAATCCCTCATATCTTAATTAGTTACGTAATTTGCCCGTATTTCCCGGTACGAAATCCCCCTTCGCGAGGTAAAATAAAAAACCTCGCGTGTAGCGATTCGAACCGCTTACCTGAGCACTAACGGAAGTGTAGGGCTGGCATGCCGACATTCTCCGAGTAGATGAGAAAATTGTAGTCGCGACGAAACGAACGCGTAATTTTAACGTTAAATCGCGTAGCACGCGCGTTTTTGGTCGTTCCGACTACGTTGAGGAGCGTGAACCGGGTGGCAACGTTCTCTCCGGGCGGCAGCGAGACGCGCCTGCTCGCTATCCGTCGAAGGCGAAGCCCGGTCGGGAGAAGTTCGACCCGTAGTTGTTGGACATCGGCTGACAACGCGGAGAAGGTGGGGAGGCCGAGTAAAGGGTGAGAAGTCACTCTACGAGTCGGTGCTTAGTAGCGCCTCCGTGTAGCGCTTATACAGTTCCGGCGTGGGAGGGGAGGTGATTCGGTTCAGTTCGGGATTCACTTAGTTTTTTTATTTAATTTTTGTCTTCAAAATTTCTCACTCGATTTCGGCATATTAGCGTAGCGCGAGCGCGACCGAAGCTTCGAATACGATATAATTTAATTAACCGGATCGGGGGTTATTAATGGATGGGGTTCACACGCGCGGCGACTAACGGGGGGCTTCGGTACTACGGGTGTTACGATGGTTCCAGCCGCGTATCGGCCGATAGACTGAGGGTGATCGCGGAGGGGCTAGGTCGCCGCGTCGTCTCTCTGACGGGGTGGTTACACTAAAGAGGGGGGGACGAGGGGAGAGATAAAAAGGGGATCCGAAAACCGTAAGAGGCTGGAAGAGTGTTCCGGCGGGGTGGGATGGAGTCGAAATTGGCTACTATTACTTACCCCCTCTTTTCTAACACCCCTATTCCTTATATTCCTTACAAGCCTTAAGAAGGGTGAGCGTGTAGCCCGAACAGGGATAGAAATATAACTAAAATCGTAAAAATAGGGGGTTCGTGGGGGGAGGTACGACGTAAGAAGTTTAAATGAGAGGGGGCAAAGCAACGCGTTACGAAAAAAAACGGGACGAAGAACGTCCAATAGCGTGTTAATGCCGGTAGCGTTCGCTGCGGTGAACGCGGGCAAAGAATAGTACACTCGGCGTTAAACAGAAAGCTCTGTATAAAATGGGGGAAAAAATAGTAAGAAGTTGGAAGGGGAAGGGTGCGACGGATACGGAACGGGAAATCGGTAAAGGGCGCCTTTGACGAGGGGAAGCCGCGCTTGCTCCGTCATTCGGACCACGCCCCCGTTTACTCTCCCTCCCCCTAGGGCCACGCGCGAATCGTCGACGACCGGGAAAACAAATTAGCATTCATGTTGACAAGGCGAACCGCTGGGAGGCGCTTCGATCGCCCCTTGTCTATCTTCTTACCATATGTACTGGCCATCGTTTTTTTCGTCGTCGTCTCGCCGTCGTTTCTTTTCTATCGCGGGGCTTCCAGCTCTCCGCGCTTTCGTTTAATCTCTTTCTCGACCAGAGTTTTTAGATAGTAAGGGAGGGAAACGCTAGGGGGTCGGCGAAAAAATGTCAAAAAGCCATGGAACCATGTAAGCCCCGTTTCACACGCTAGACCATGGGTTCTCTTTTTTTTTTGTGCCGACGATACAAACGGTCGTTTTTGCCTATATATGGACGAATTATTTCCAGCCCCATTCACCGCCCCACTTCGCCCACTTTGGGGTTTACGTCCAAGGTACACGGCAGTTTACAGCCTAACTGGTACCGCGTATTAGGGCAGGGGAATCTTATTCGCGGCCAATATTGAATTCTGTCGGGGATTCGACGTTACATAATGCAACGGACACAAAAAATGCCCAAAAAGCAACGCACCCTTTATAAAGCTATTTTCTGGGGTATCTATAATACCTACCGCAGCTGTTGTATTGCCGCGAGAAAGTTTTCGCTACCATTGTCCGTGATAAATAAGGAAATATACCTTAACTTTTTATTACAAGCCACATTATATACGGCAGAAGAGAAACAGAATTATATTTCTATCTCAATTTTATTACTTTTAGACGCGAGTCGGGCTAATTAAATGAAATTAATTGTGTTTTGAAATTTTAAAATATTTTAGTTCATCCAAATTATGTTTCATAACTAAAAGAATATTAAATGTAATAAGCTCGAATTAGGAAAAATTCACTTAAATACAATTTTAAGGCCCCTAATGAGCACCTAAACTATTCGTAAAACCAGAAACCATAGCAAAACTATATAGCCAAAGGTTTCGTGAAAATTCGTGGTTTATTATCAAAGTCCTGAAATTTCATATTGAACTAAATGAATAGAATTGCTAATGGTAAACATAACTCGTCTTGAAATTCATTCAGAGGTGATGAAAGTTAGAAAAAGGATGCGCAGAGATAAATTGGTTGACGTCTCGTGCGATATTTCATTGTCATCATTAATTCAGTTTTCTCGAGAGTATTTAAGTTAAAATGTCTTTGAGACGGATTTAGGCTTAGCAAGTTTAGTTCGCCACTCTGATAATTAACTGAAATATCGCGAAACCTTTGGTGAGTTTTGATATGGTTTTTAACCATTTGTAACAGCTGCGTTCACATCACTAGAGACTTTGAGACCGTTTTACAAAGGGGAAAATGGAAATTTTTTGGGGTCAAATATAGAGATTCTTTGGAATAAATTTCACTTTGAACATTCCAAACAGTTTGGAAGTTTTCAAAGTGTCTATAGATCGACCGTATATAGCTAGATTATTATATATAACCAATATCTAGACCTCATAATGAGGTTTCAGCAAATTTCAATTTCGTGAAGCGATTAATTTAAAATCAAATCTAAAGACCTTTTCCAATCAAATTAAAGTTTTTGCTTTCGCTTTTCAAAACGAAGCTTATAACAAGTCCATTTAGATACCGACTTATCTGTCATTTGAACTTGGGATAAACGAAAAACTTGATTTAAGTTTTGGTTCCCTATTATCCCGACTTTCGTATATTATGATTCTTTCCTATAATGGTAACGGACTAACGACGGAAAATATATGTATTAGATTTTGGAAGCTATATACTATAGTGCTAATTGAAGGCAGAATAGGTTTCGTTTATATGAATATATAGTTGAGAAAATGAACGAATAACATCTTAGTTTAGTTTATCGGTCACCAATGGCGGCGGTATAGAATCTTTTGTTCAATTATGGACCTCTTATTTTGAATAATTTGGGTCCCCTATTTCAAAGGTTGGGCCGTAATAAAACCTTTTTAAAATGTAAGCTAAAAACAGAAATCTTAAGCTTTTCACGACTTTTCCAAAATATCGTGTAATTGTATATACCGTGAGATACTTTTAATAATTAATTCTTGTGATAAAATATGATTTAAAAAATAAGATACGTTAATATTTAACGAAATTCAGATCCAACGAAGTAATTTTCTGATTCCCAGTTTGAAAAATCAATTTTTAAGGATTGGAAAATTTTAAATTACATTATTCGGTTGTTTTCGGGGCTAACGAACTCAAAACTATCGATATTTGGTTACTAGAAACATTTTCAAGGTTTAAATTACATCTTTTAACTTTCATTAATGATTTTCAGTACATGTCGTACACAAAGAGCCTAATATAAGAGCCTCCAACGCAGTTCCAATTGTGGTTGAATGCCTAAAATATTTTAAATATTTTTGGAAGAGGATGTTCTTTCATCCTGTGTCAAATTGCGAATAATCTAAACCGTTGCGTATCGATAAATTTTGAAACCCTGCTTAAGAGGCGATGATGGGCCCCGTATTAAAATCCCCAAACTAAATATTAGGAAGAACACTAAAAAACAAACCTGGGGGCCATATACTGTATATAAAGAACGATAAGATTTTCTATACATTAAAGTACCTTTTATAATAAACTTTTCTAAAAGTTTTTAGACTTGAAAAATGATGAAAAATAAAAAAAGGCCAATATTGAAATAATTAAGATCTGAACGTTCTCTAAAGATAGATAATTGGAATTCGAAATATTCAAAAGTGTTGATTAAAGAACACTAAGGTGTTTTCCAGATGCTTAGTTTTCTGAATACTATTTTCTAGTGCTCCGGGAGCAGTCTGAGCAGGGAAATTAAAAACGCCATTGAAATCGGACGCGATCCTGAAAAATCCCCCTTTTCAAACCGCGGGGGAAGAAGAACCCCTCCCGCCCCTCGCGCATTCACATCGATCCTAACTCTTATTCAACAAGTTCATTAGAGGTTAATTAAAAAAAGGCGCGTAAACGAACTAATTCTTACCTGTTTTTGTCGTAACACTAAAATCCCGCGCAAATAATATCCTATAATTACGTTCCGGGTTTTCACACTTTTCTCTTTTGTACTCGGGGCAGATTTTTTTGGAATTCTTATCCCTGTAAACGATATCTAGCAAATGATACGCGTCATGTCTCTACATCAAGTTTCCCTCTGTTCGTTCGTGCGCCCCCTTTTGCCCCTCTCCGGAAGGTTCTCAACAAATATCGCCCTCCCCCTTTACCTGAAACTAACTCGATATATAAGCCTAACAAAGAATTATGGAAACTCCGTTTACCTCAACTTATCATTATAATAATAGTCTAAAAGGAACCCGCCTTTCCCGTGACGCTTTCAAATCCGCGCTTTCAATTAGCGGGGGGAAAGGGAACTCGCGGCCGAAGCGAAAAACACACTACCCCTCCGAGATATCGTATAAATTGGCCCCAAAACCACCAAAAAGAAGGGGGAATGCTATTATAATCGATGAAAAGGAAAGGGGGATAAAAATGAGATTTCCAGATTTGATCGGATTTGAGAGACTAGAGACTCTATTGCCATCTCTGAACGGAGAAATAAACTACTTTAGTTTTGGATAAATTAACCAGGGGGAAGCACTTTACGGTGGTAATAAATCGATTTTGCGATCAATGTTAACAACTTCACGGAGATCTCGTCGTTCAATGACTTAACGATTGAAATTTTTATGTTATAGTAATATTAATTTAATAGTTTCGATTATGTTTTAATGAAGGGTTATTTAATATTAGTTGATTATTACAAAATTTTAAATTTTATCTTTGTCGATAATATGATCTATATTTTGATTACAAAATCGATTTTAACTTGTGAAAATATGCTAAGCGATGTTTTGAGCTGCCAAAAGTTGGAAAATCCTATTGAAATGCCACACATACAGAAGTTAGTTCCCTTATTAAGCATAAATTGCATAATCTAAAAGTCGGATATTTGCCAGATTTTTTTATATGATTTAGTGATCTTGCATTTTCAAGATAGATTTTGAGATTTCAATAGTGAATTTTCATAGAGATTTTCAGATTCTAGTTAAAGGGAGAATGAAGTAGAAAATAATGTTTTTTTTTTCTAGTTTTTTATCGTTTTCTGCTATTAAATAAAAAACAGCCTTATTTGCATAGTTAAACATTCGATTAAACGTTTTTCTGCGCAAAGAGGTCTTATTTTTTTGTAGTTCGATACAAAAATAACTTGAATAACATAAGTTATTATGTTAAAGTTTTGCTATATTAACTTAAATTTATATACGTTAACCTAATTTTAGAGATGTAGAATGTTTATCAGCCCTAAATCGTCAATAACCAGGAGCAAGAAGGATCAGATAAGGAGAGGAAAAGTGGGGCTGCGTTGAGTTAGAGAGAGAAGAGCCAACCTCCCACTCGGGTGGAAAGGGGGATAAGAAATTCTCGAGGTAAACTGTTGTCACGTGGTCGCTAGCTAGCGTCTCATAAAGGATTCGTTTTACCCACGTGACAACAATTTACCACGAAGCATCTCTACCCCCGTTCTCCCAGAGTTGGAGTTTAGGCCGACGCAGTAGGAGCCGCGCCTTTCCCACTTTTCCTCTCCTTATCTGATCCTTCTTGCCAGGAGATACAATATAATCCTCTTCATCATCCCTTTAAATGATTTTCGTAGTACAGCGTCTAACCCCGGTTTCGCTTGGAATTGTTCGGAATTTGAGGGAATTTTTAAACCGCGAAAATCGAACCAGGATCAATAGAGGGGGGTCGAATTAGAAAGCCCATATCACCAGAAATAAAATAATTTAATTATTATTAAAAAAAATAATGTTCTATATTGATCCATTTATTTATATACGATAGATTCAATATATTTATAATATTTTAGTGCCTCTATAAGTTAGTTATTCATTCCCAAAGGGGCTCTAGATGGCGCGTTGTATGCCCGAAATCGTTAATCTTTCATCTCCTTGCGAGGTATCGCCATCTAACACGCTTCTGTATTCTTAAATCTAATCTGGCTCATCGTTTTGAATTTTTGGTGCCGATTTAATAGTTTTTAAAAGAATGTTTTCTAAAAGAAGATTAATTTAAGTTTTTGATATTTCTTAACTAATTTAAAGGGATAGTATCACATTGTTTTGAGATTAATGATTAAGAAATTAAGGTTATTACACAAAATTCCAATGATATCATTCACCCCCCCCCCCCCCCAAAAAAAACAACTGAGGAATTTTCTTTCAATTAATTAAAATTTAACTAAAATGCTCTTATTTTTATCAAACGCGCGTATTCCAGCTCTTAATTTTGAAAATATCAAGGTCACTTTTGACTAGTATGCTCCTGACATCATAACATTGTCGTAACATATTCAACAATCTATTTTCTTCTTCGCTCCTGGAAATATGAAAGTTTTTTTTTTTTTTTTTTTCCCCATCCCTTAAAGGTTTTGACCCACCCTCTTGTAACAAAATTCCAAATAGTTACCTCCAATATTTCAATATTTTCTACAAAGCCGTTTTGATTTTGATTAAGTGTTACCAGAGGCTTAATTAAAATTCTGATTTTTTTTTTTTAAATACTTTTTAAACCTTTGTACGCATGTTTCACGTCAGAAAATCTTTATACTATCTTAAAATTTAATATTTAACATTTTCTGGAAATTTCTTCCTCCCTTGATAGTGATATATGTAAAGATGTTCATTAATATCTATTATTAATTGAGATTTATATTCGTAATTGCACGGTCATGAATATATAAAAGGTCAAACTTGTCATTTGGGGTTAAATAATTTTGACCTCGTCAGTTTTATGTTGAACCCTTTTAAAACACGAAATATACTTAAAATTAGTTTAACCACAAACAAGTACTTACGTGGCGAAACCATTATCCTAATCTCTGTAACGCGATACGTAATGTTTGACGGAGCGATGAATTCTGATTAACAAATTGACAATATTCCACTTTCGTTATTATCGAAGGAAGAAGGGGGTAAAACAAAATATATATATATATAATCATGTCAGTCGCGTTTCTTAGTTTTGTTCGACACTATACTCAGTGGTTGTAAGTGACACAAAATCTAGCACATTTTCAAGCTAGTTCTTTTTTTTTATTATTTCTTTCTGGCGCGATATGGTGATCGGGTATCGGGTCCGCGACTAGCCGTCGCCGTTGGGGATCATCACCACGCTTCGAGATCAAAATTTTTCGGGCTGTCTCTGGAAAAACCAAACTCACGAGGCACGCGATACCAAGGTCTCGATCGTCACCCCCACTTGGCCCGATACTGTTTTTAGGAGCGTTATTTCCCTGCACCACCCCTACAAGTACTAGCACTAGTACCATACCACTAGTGAGGTCTCGTTATCGCCTTTTACTCCGGCACAGCCACCCGGGCTTAGTTTCTCGTCAAAAAAAAGGGGGTGTTTAGGGGTGAAAAATAGGCCCTATCTCGCGCCACGCGAAAAGGAGAAAAAAAAAAATATTTCCCTCTCTCTACTATATTGGCGCCGAAAAGACCAGCGTTCTTATGTTTATCCGATATATCCCTCGTAATCTTACCACTCCCTCCTCTTCCCCCTAACCTCGATTACTAACAACAATATGAGTTAGGGTGGCAACATACTTAAATTACATAAGGCTATTACTATATGCGATTTAAAGAAAAAAAAAATACTATGTTATTGAATGAAATTCCAGTTTGTGATGATATTAAGACAACATATACATATTCGTCGATCTAAATGTGATAGATTGAATGGCAGGGATGAGAGGAATAACTTAAAGATGAGTTTAGGCCTAATCTTTCTTCATACTATATTGCTTAGATATCTGTGGACGAACTGTAATAAATTCTATCTTGATTTAACAGAGCTCTCAAATTAAGATATGCCGATAATGCCTGAAGTAAATAGGAGGAAATATATAAATCCTTGTCTATTTAAGGAGGCGTTCGATTTTTTCGCGCCTTAATTTTTTGCGGTTTTGGCGGGAAAATGTCTATGAATACGCAAAATACTGAAACTAGCTGAATTAATTTTTTCAAAGATCTTTAGCATATGCGTAATATTTATCGATGGTTTGAGATTTAGGGTTGTTTCTAACCTTTTTTTGTTTGTATCTGCATCAGCATTAACTTTTTGAGTTATTTTATGGGAGCGAATTGAAATGAAAAGTAAAATTGACGTCACACTATAGACAAAATAATTTTGAAATGTTAGATTTCGTATGCTTGGCGCGAGATCAGTTTTAACGAGGCCCGAATCGAGAATAATTTAAAGAGTTTATCTGCTCGAAAACGGGTCCTGATGCTTGCAACCAAAATTTGGGCATAACATTACAAAGCGCACCATTTAATCATGAGCACCTTGATTGATATTCCACTTAATTTCGCAAAATATTTATAGGTTCGTTTAAAATCCTAACAAATATTTAAACGCTTGATCTTCTAACATTCGATCCTTCGATCACGGCAGAGATAAACGCGTTTAACGGGGTTCATTCATCAATTTGACAACTAGCATAAACAGAAACCGGTCGCCTGTTCCTCAAAAGCGAGCCCGAAGATAAATAATACACTTGGAAAATTTTATTTTATTTTATTTTTGTTTTAAAAAATAAAAAAAAAAGATAGAAATAATTATCAGTCGTAGTTTTTATCGTCTAGGAAAATGTACACCGGTACGAAATTTTTAGAGCTTCGTTGCCAATCAGTGCACTTTCTATTGAATAGGCTGATAAAATTGTTCGTCATTTTAACCTTGTTAGATTCTACCTCGCTCGAGAATATCTAGCGTTTAGATTCACGCCGCTTATTAACGTTGCCTAGATAGCGAGTCTTAGTTAAGTTTTCAAAAACGTTGCTTGTTAAAAGCACGCTAAAACGAGAAAGATAACGGAAATCTTTAGTTTCCATGGGGACATTTTTAGCTTCGTTCGCCAACTAGAAGACAAAACTTATCTCGATGCTTTGAAACCTCTTGTCCATTTTCACTACACAATTTTTCTCAGGTTTGAAAGTCCTATTTGATTGTAAGATTTGTTTAACCATCTTCGAGACCTTCCGTGCCTTCTTTTTCTCTGAGTTTAGGAATAGTTTATCTACTGATCACAATACGTAACACCATGTCTTTGTCTGTAAAGCTTGATGTATTCGACGATTTTAAATAATATTTTTCTACTAACCATAATAATATTGAAGTATCCCTTTATCTCCACGCGTGACGTATTTTATGGACAGTCCCTTTGAATGTAAAATGTTTGTTCTTCTCTATGCAGACAATCTTTTGTCTTAAAGCGTAACGTATTTTATAGACACCCCCCTTACGAGTGTAAATAATTGTTCCTCTCCAGCCAGTCTTGTTATTCACAACAGTTTTTGTAATAGAATGAATGAGCGTCTCGTGTAGAAACGAATGAAGGAGTAATTTTCGGAGTACGTGTCTTCCAAGATCCTTTACAAGAATGTAGATAAGCGGAGGAAAGGGGATGTTTTCTCTTTCGCTTAGCGTAACAGGAGGGCCACTCTTGATGAGATTGGGACCGAGACAATCTCTTCGTGGGCCTTGTTTGTTGGCCAAAAACTGTCCATCTTCCAGAGTTAAGATTGGTATCGGTCTCCCAAGAAAGTCTTATTCCGAAACAGCGGGATTAAAATAAGATAATACTGATTGTGCTCTGTGCGTCAACAAGATAAATTTGTATTATTTAATTACGTATAACCGATATTTAAGTGAGAGTGAAATGTAAAATTCAAAAGTTTTTACCCTGATATTGGGAACAATAATTTTATTTGAACAAAAATAATAATAATATTATAATTGCATAATTTTGGAACCATTTGGACCTAATTTAAGAGATTTTAAGGTTTCAATATTATAGTTTAAAAAAAAAAAAATTATCTAACTCATACTTTGGACATTCATAAGAATATTTTCTAAAATTTTGAAATCTCGAAATCGCTTCTACAAATCTTGTAATCCAGAAATCTCCCAACAAAATCTTGAAGACCTGAAATCTCATTTTAAGTCTCAAAACATTTTCTTTAATCTTCGTCAAATCTTTTAAATCTTACAAAATATCGAAAGTTCATCTTAATATCTCAAAATCTCGAATTTTGAAATTTTGTACGAGATTTCGATATTACCGAAACATTTCAAAATCCTTAAATCTCGGATTAAGATCAGGAAACCCCCAAATATCTATTAAAAATTTCAAATTTAGAAATTTTGTAGGTTTTGACATTTTGGAAAATATTAATAATAATCCTAAAATCTAAGTCAAAATCTTGAAATCTAAAAATCTAAAATCTATATTAAAATTCTGAGTGTCAGACCTGTTCGGTCTGACCCCCGTAGAGCATGAGAAACAGTTGAATATTATGGAAACGTTCAGAAATCTGAGTTTTTGTTAATATTGCTTGAAAATCCTTTACGTTTAAAAAATAATTCAACCCTTAAAGCGGGTTTAAAATGGTGTTCTTATCCACTTAAGCTTTCGCGAACTTTCAAAACTACTCATAAACATAGATAAGCGTAAGAAACAGTAAGCTAAAACATGACTTCTAAATAGATAGATAAAATCCTATTAAAGATAAATATTCTTTGTTTATTCAAATACGCATTGTTGAGACTGTATTGCCCCTCGTATCTCGAGCTCATGGCCACGTCCTTAGGGTATTAATCCCTAAGTTTTATCATAATTACACTCTTCAACTTTCCTTCGACTAGATTTACGGGTTTAAGATAAAAAATAAATTTCCTAGTTAAATGTAAAAATAACAAAAAAAAAAATATATATAAAAAATTGGTGTACGCCCCCTGTCGGTGATAAGACGTGTTTTTATCACGATTCAACCTCTCTTATAAATTTAATTTCTCATCTTACCTTTTAACTCCGCCTACATGCGTGGAACATTTTACGGATCATCCCAAATTATTCTTGGTAATTTTACATTTTATTACATAGTTTGAAGAAGCCATTAAACATTTAGGCAGTAAAGAAAAACTTTATAAGACTGTAATAAAGATAAATTTATAATTGGACAATAATCCTACCCTCCCCCTGCTTTAAAGTAGACACGTAACCTGATTCGATTCGGGCCTTAACCAAATTCATCTAGCGCCAAGTTCGCCAATTTAAAAATTCAATGGCTTTTGAAAGTTTCCATTTAATCTTCAAAAATGAAAAAAATTCCAGAGGCTGTTTTTACATACGCGTGACGTCTGTTTTGCTTTTCATTTCATTTCAATATGCTCCCATATAATAACCAACAAATATCAGCTTATACCTGATGAGGAAAACTCTTCCTATTTTGGTTAAAATGAACCATCTATCTTTAAAAAATAAAAATAATGTCATAGGTAGAAATTAATTTATATTAAAAATATTACGTCGCTTTAGTGTTATAAGAGTCAGTTTAGCTATGGTTACGTTAAATATATATTGTCAGCCAATCTAAGGCTATGAGGGTGTCATAGAAAAGTCGGGGATATGTCAAAAATGGTCGTGGGGGAAATCGGAAGGAGAAATTTTCCGTTCCAGATGTCGTCCTATACCGATATCAATATCGGCGTCCCTAACCAAACAGAGAGAATATAGAAAAGGAGTACAATTCTGACAACCGAAATTTAACGGTATCTTTGTATATGTAGTTAAATAAACCAGCATGCAAATCGAAAGGGTGCTATAAACGTAAGACTAATATTTTTAAAGGGAAAGGCAGGGGTTAACTTTTGTTAACTTCATACGAAAAACTTTAACCCCGCGCAAGAATTCAAAAGAAAACAGTTGGTTTTAACGCGATCAAGAGAATACAACCTAACAAGAGATTTTTTTTTTTCAACGATTCCTTCATTTAAAAACGACTAATCCAACAATAAAAAGTTTACAAAACAAATATTGAACTAGAAATAAATTTAATGCAGATTAATATTGAATTGAACCTATCGAAGATTGTTTGTAAAATAAATCTATAACCCTTCCCCACCCAGAGTATATTTTACCTAGGACTGTTAACTACTGGACACTTTAATAGAAAATAGGAATATAACAAAAGCCGGCGTTCAACAGCATCCTCTAGCGGCAAACATAGTCTAAAGTTAGAACTATTTCTAACTTACGCGTATGTCTATTCTTTATCCACGATGTTTTGTTAGTTCTGAGCATATGTTTGCCATTAGTGGGCGCTTATGTACGTCAGGTTTTGTTCTATTAAGAATAGGTATCCAATAGTAGCGTGATTCTTGATTCACGTTACCATTCCACTCCTCATCGATATTCTCTCTCTCTCACTCCTGCAAGCCACTTTTATCATTTTCTATAACAATAAAAGTTTCGTGACAGTGTCCAGCAGGTGAAACCTATAATACTTTGGATGGGTGCCTGCCCTAAATGTTTATAATTTCGTGCCCTCGACGAATTCGAGGAACGGAAGAAGGGCGAATACGAGGGACCGGGTTGAGACGAGGGGGCGAGTGGGTATAGGGACCGTTCTTCTCGGTAATTAAATTCCGAATCTCGCGCGTCTCGGCTCTGTACCCCGAGTTAGTAATTAGTTTCTGCGAAAATATTTTCCCCCAGTCTTAATACCTCCCTAACGTATTGGCATTTTGAAAATTCGCGGTTCCCCCTCCCCCCCCCCTTTGAGTCCCACGCCTTTACCCGACCGGGTACGTATAGAGAAGGGGAGGTGAGAAACTTGTTAGGATTTAAATGAAACGAATGAAAGTGGATGGGAGATATATTTTAATATTAAGCCAACGATGTTACCAAGGCTCGAGTTTCCTCCCCATTCCACTATCGCTGCACTCTTCTATACACTTTTAACTTTAGAAGATTAAATATAGGCTTACGAACGTCCTAATTAGGTAGTTTTAGAAAATTGTACGCTCTCTTATTAAGCTCGGCTAATAGCTAGAAACTAGCTTTATTTTAATATTCGAGATATCGCGTGGGACGTACTATGTTTCCGAAATTTTGAATTTCAAATGGTTATATAATGTATAATTAAGGAATATTTTGGAAAAGTAGATTATTAAATTTATACCCCGGCGAAGTGCCCTATACCCAGCTCTCTTTTAAAACTAAGCATCGTACGATTCTTGACTAATTTTAAAGGGAACAGGTGCTGTTATATATAACCGTCGAATTTTGAGTTGAGAAAAATGTATTTCATGTTTTCCGAATTCGTGAAAAGCAGAATTAAAATTTTAGTGGATTACTTTATATTTTTATTAAATTTATTATGGTTAAGAGTTGAAATATCTGTCTCCCTAATTAAATTAATTTAAATATTTAATCTTTAATTAATAATTACTAATGATAAACATTTTCAAAACCTTATATCAGTTAAGAAACATTTAAAAATGAAAATTCAAGTTTCTAATCGCACCTTGCGCCATATAAGATTTTTTATTTATTTTTTCATATTTCTTGTTTCAGATTTAGGGTAAATTTATTTAGCATCTAATGACATGTTGTTTATCAAATACAGTCTGCACTATGTTGTACTCAATCCCGTGGATTACGTTATATGGGGTATATAATAAATTAAGCTACTTTTATATGGAACTCCTATGAAAATGTCATAGACACAAATCAAACTTCACAGTCAACGATATTAATAAATTTCTGTAAATTAATAGTTCAAAAACAAGGACGCTGAACTTCCATATGTGGGAGTGCAGGGTGAACAAAAATATATTTTATTTTTCCTCCGTAGTATTCATTATTCAGGCCAAAAAATATATATCAAACCAATTGATGTCGAGAGATAAACTCGAAATCATCGCGCAATCAGAATGAAATTTGGAACAATGTAACAATTTTATACAAATAAGAAGTAACTCAAATTATTCTTCTTTTTCGTATAATTTTAATATTTTACATCAATTTGTAAAAATTTACGCGGATAATAATTAATAGATTCAAAGGCATTTTCAAGCTCATCATGAAGTTTCAATTCGGTTATTGTTTCGGTAGAAAAAAATATAAATATTAGTTAATTAAAACAATATTAATTTAAACAATTCAAAAATCTGTCTGGTTAACTAAAACTTTCGATGAAGAGTTTGTTTATAGTTAATGAAATAATTTGGTTAACAAAAACCTTCCGTGAAGAGTGGCTTTAGACAATTCAAAATTATGGTTAACAAAATTCGAAATATTAAAATTTGTGTTAGTAATAGAAAAACAATTCAGTATCGTTAAGTTTATATTTCATCCTAGTTAGTAATTTAAATATTTTCATGAATACAATGTTTCTTCGATTCGTACCAGATATGCAAAACCTGCGGTTGATATTTTTATTTAGATTTATATATTAGAAAAGGTAGCCATTTGAAACGGTAAACCTAATACCCTCTTCAAACCAAGCGTAATTAGACGTGGTTTAATCAGATTTAATCGAGGTTTACGTAGCCTTCTCGGTTAATTGTGATTAAACCTCGGTTAAATCAGATTAAACCGGCTAGTTACTCCTCGTCTGAAAAGGGTATAACGCCAATCTTATGGATACCGGCATTCTTAAACCCTTGTCCCAAGATACAAGCAGAAACCCATTACTTCTCAAATAAGTGTATGTTGTTTTCTAGTCGCAATATTTTATAAGGAACTTTATACTAGTTGATTGAATACGTTACACCAGTGAGTGGGTGGATTACGTATCCTCTATTCACAGGAAGATGATATTGACTTACCTAAGAATAAGTAAGCCTATAGGCCTATTTTTTAGAAAGGGGGCCCCCTGGCGGGTGAAACAGAAACGAAACCCGGGAGGTCAACGAGACCAAAATTCTTGTCAGGAAGGAGTGCGCGAGTTGGGTTCGACGGGGTCCTGGAGGAAGGCCCGATCCATTTGGATATATTTTAATATCGTTAAGTGGAGGACAATGATAAATGACCGTGTCCTGGTTGGCGGGGGTCCGCGGCTGGACGGCAAAAGGTTATTTCACCATGTCAGCCTTTGGCAACTTAGAAACTCGTATAGCAGACACCGGCTGCAACAGTGGGGGGTTTGGTTACTTAAATTTTTGATACATATTCCATAGTTATATTTGTTTATTAAAACGAACTAGAATCGTGTTTCTATGTTTGAACTTCTAAATATATATAGATAAAGTATATACATATTGGTCGACATGGTTCTTATTAGATATTCCAGGAAATGGTTCTGTCTTGAATTGTGAATTTTATCGAAATTCCCAACGTTTAGAGTGACCTTTATTCTGTAATTTTATTTTCTTAATTTTAAAAAATCTGTTGAACATATTTCGGCTCGGGTCATTAAGTAATCTTGTTACCAACTTTAGATATTTTTTATTTATTGATACAGTAAACATTACATAATTTAACACTATATCTTATCGTAATTTTCCATTGCCCGCATTTGCGAGGGGGCAGACACTCGCGAACTCAGGTGTACAAAATTTTAGAACTCTTTGCACTATCAAAGCTGAACTCAGAGTTCATAAGAGTTCGAACTCAATGCACTGTTAGAGCTGAACTCAGTGAACTCAGGTGTACTCAGGTGACCCCTCGCTCATTTGTTCGTGCTTGTCCATTAAAAAAATCTTAAATAATATCAGAATATAAAAGGGTTTTTCTGATCGTTTGATTGTAAAATTCGATTATTTACGTCATGTTTACTTTAAAACCGATTAAATGATAGGCCTACAAAATCACCCAAAGCTTGGTTGAAGGCTCGGCGGACAAGCAAAGTGGTACATAAATTGCTCTAGTTAAAGGATCTATCTTTTTTCCCCCAAGATGAATTTTTCTCTGAACTGAAACGCTCTTCCAATGTAGATCTCTTTAGTTCGGACAACAAAACCTTGTTACTTCAACACCTAAAAGCATTTTAATGGAAATTAAGCGTTGTATATTCGCGCTAGTTTTTATACCGACTATCGCGGAGGATCTACGTAATTGATTCCCTTGTTTGTACAAGGCCTATTACTGGCATAAACCCGGTATTCGTTGACCTTTTCGACCCCCATCACTCGCTTGCCCCCACACTGAGATGTCAGATTTTTTTTTTGCGGCGTTTCGTCGGAATCCACGGCATCCCACGTGCAAAATGGCACGCTAGATATTTGACTTTTTGAACTCGTTGGCGTCTTCGTCGGGATTTCCCTCGTTCCACTCTGACTCTGTACCGAGAAAGAGAGATTGCTTTTGGCCGAGGCTTATAGTTCCCCCCTACCCTACATAAGCCAGCCTCGGACTCCTCTTCTTGGTCGCGGAACCCCGGATTGTCGGCGCCACGCGCTGCAACCCGAGTAATACCCTAAATATTCCTTCTGGGCTCTTCCGCGCGGGCCTCCTTATGGAATGTAAAATCTTTAGTCCACCCCCTCTTAACGGGAAGGCAACGCTGAAAATAAGATAAATTGAATTATTATTGGCGACACGAATAATAATAATGACAAAATCTCTGTAATATAATATTAGCTCTTTATTAATTTGTAAAGTGGTTCATGTATTATTATTTTTTTCATAATTTGCAAAAACATTAATTTTTGATTTTCGTTTTCAGCCTGCCTTTGACTCCAAATAAATCCTGTCCCAGTTGCAGTCTGATCCTGAGAGAAGAGATTTCCAAGTAAGTCGTCATTTCCCAGATTTTATTCGCGCATGTATTGAATTCGCGATATTGTTTAAGTAGTTTCTAGAAAGACAAGGTGAATATATGGAAACCTTGAACCCCTTTTTTCGAGTTTAAATTCTTTCACGCTGTATAGTCCACATTTTTAAACTAGAGTAACTGGATTATGTAGATTTTGACGTGTAATGGTCGATTCCTATTATATTCTAAAGATATATAAGAATAACTTTTGGGGGAAAATATGAAACATATTGAAAATCTCGTAACAACAAAGTTTTGCCGTAAAGTTCAGCGGATTAAGAGTTAAGACCACTCTTTACTCACGCTATAATAGTTCCACCAAAGGCATTTTAAATTTTTGTCCACTTCTTTTAAAAGGGGTTTATTATATACTCATGGTACAACGGATTTTTCCGCTTCTGTAATATCAAGAATCCATTCAGGTTCCATAAGAATATGGGAGGGCCGCGATTCAATAACCATCCTCCCAAACTGTGTAGCAAAAGTTCGTCGTTTTTTCAAGTAAATCGCTCCTGACATTATATTATTAACCCGCGCCACTAACGACCTTGACAAAATATTTTGGGTAATAAAAATGGAGCCGACCGAAAAAAGATCTAAGCGTACAAATGTTGCGAAAATTGCAGACGAACTCTTGTTACAAAGTTTGGGAGGATGGTACCAGAGGCTAAAGCTATGCTCCCATATTCTTATGGAACCTGAATGGATTCTTGGTAATATTTGACAAAGTAGAAGTTTTTATAAAAAAAATACTATAACTAGAACCAGATTTAAAATTTTCTTTACGGAAATTTTCTAACGAAAACAAAAATAATTAAAAGAGGGTTTAATACGATTTCAAGAAAGCATCTTTTGGTAAACACTAAAAATCCATACAAAAATTTTGACAGAGAGGAAAAAGTAACAAACGTGAAGCATAATGGTTTCAAAATAGATTCGAACTCTTCTAGAGTTGTGCAAGAAAACTAGTATTTCAAAGAATCCGAAAGAATCGGTATATTTCAAAACCTTAAAAGAGGTTAGAGATAAGAGGTTGGGGACTTCAATGTCGCCGATGGGACCCTAATGTTAACACCCCAGTGTAAAAATGAAGGTTTAGATATTTGTGTCTTAATAGTTTAAAAAATATAACGACTCAAGGACGTCGACGGTCGAAAAGAAAGTAAAAGTACTTTTAATGGCCCAAAAATGCAACACAATGTAAGATATCATTGTATGCCAGAAATGATATTTTCGTTCAAAATATTTTTAAATTTGTCACCTTGTTGTTATTTGCTAGAGTTTCGGTTATATCGGTAAGTTCCCTTTGAACGTAGATTGGCGTTTATTCGAGATAAAATCATCATTTACAAAGAATAGCTTTATAAATAGCCAAAGTGAAACATTCCACCAAGAATAACATGGTATTGTGCATTGCCCAAATCACTGAAACATAAACGCGAGAAAATGTTTCTTTAAGGGAGATCTATTTTTGGCAACAAAGTACTAAAAGCGAAAATCGTTTTACGACCATGCTTGGGGGGGGGGGGGGGGTCAGAGGTTACATCCACAGATATCTCTAGCTGACCCGATATTCGAAACTAGGTCGTATATCTACGATTGTTCGACACTCCAATGCATTTCTGAACTGATTAAGAAAAGATAAAGTTTACAACACTCTATTATTTTTTCCGCGATCGACCCTTCCTTCAGAAGTAGAAACAGATGCTTCAACTATATTTCCACAAACCTTCGACCAATAAATGTTTCCTCAAGATTGACACGTCATAAAATATCCACGGATGAAATAATTATCTGGATTTAGTGATTCTGCCCTATTTCAAAGCGGAGTTTTCATACTCGCTGGACAATTTTTTACACATTTTATAAAATTTATCAAATTTCTGACCCTTTCGGATTTTTTTAAATTCCTTTTAGATTGCCGAGATTTGTTTCCAAGATAAATTGGCTTTAGTTTTTCGTCACTTTCTTGCGGCACAAATTAACTTTCTTAACGAAGTACTTATTACTCCACGTAATCTGTGGCTTTGATTGTACTTAAGTATCAAGGACTATAATTAGTTACGTAATCGGGTAACCAGGATTATATGACATTTACTCCTGCTATAACGAATTGTGAGCGAAAGTAATTACTATTAGTTAAGTTCTAAGAACAACCAATATTAGATTTTGAGATAGTATTTGAATTAAACCTAATTTTTACACGGCGAGCGTGGAAACGCATCCTAAAGACTCGTATATTTACATTCGAGAGGGCCTAGAAAAAATCGAGAGTGAAGAAGAGAGGGGATGAATGTGGAATCAAAGTCGTCGTGTATTTTAAGCTGTCGTCTCGGGTCACCAATCTTTCTTGAGAAGCGAGGTGCCGGATATCCCTCCTTAAGAAATAAGTAGAGGGGAAAAAAAAACTTTCTTATTAGGCGCCTTTCGGACGGCGGCGACTTGGCGATCATATCCCGCCTTGTTAGCCATCTCGCTATTTTCACCCAAAAACCAATGTAATATCCCCTTTCTCCCGCGCTTCTAAAATCTCTACATCTCTACATCTTATCCCCAGTTTTTCCCAGAGTCACGCGTTTATCTCTAAGATGAAAAACTATTGATAACGCGAATAGGTTGGTCAGTACCAAAAACACAATTTTGGATGTTGTAATAAGTCCGTTTTGAGCTGGAGGGCCAGAACTTAATTTTCTGAAGAACAAAGTCTTGACCAAAGAAAATTAATTGATCTATTGTTAGTTCTATAAAGCTTGGTTCATGCAGACTGAAGCTCGAACATGAAGCACTAACAACAGTAGATTTAGAACAACAATCTCGAGAAATCTTGAACAATACATTGACACCAGTCACCTATACCTCAAATAGTTGTTCCTCTACCTTGTCTTAAGTTGTTCTCGGCTGAATCAGAACGGCCTTAATCTGAATTAATCAAAAATGAAGTCCTTAAAATTGAGGCCATAGAAAATTTCACAAAGCAAAATGGCTCCATGGGATGTGAACAAAATACTAGTCTTACAATGTGGGAAAGGTTTGCAACAAAATGTGAAAAATTAAAGTTGACAAAAATGCATTTTCCCTTGTATATATTTCCCGCCATTTTTTCCCGCAATTGCTATTTAAGTGAAATTTTCTATTGTCATGTTTATTTTCTGGTAATTTTCGAAACCCTTCGTGTTAATGGTGCTCATTATTAAATTGTATTAGTCCATCCCAGAAACGCTCGCGAGTTTTCTATAGTAATATAAAACGTATCAGAATTGAAATGGTATAAAATTATCTGTTTAATAATCAACTAGAAAGTAAAATTTCAACATTTTGAATAGCAGTCAGAATATATAGTCAAACTATTTTAATGACGCGACCTAAAATATGTATTCCCATCATTTACAAAACTTGCTCTTATGAAAATCATACCACTAATTTAGCAACGGTATATATTTTCATACATTCACACCAGTTTTGCGTCCCCTGTTTTCATCAATCCCCTCCAGTTAGAATTTTTCGAGTGTCATCTTACAGCTTCTTCCATTCGTTTGATGAAGATTAACTTCTGTTTCGAAAGAAGGCTCGAAAGAAAGATATTATAACGCTCATCGTCAACCCCTATACTATAGTTTTCATTTATTAAAGCGTAAAAACATATCAATGAGATATATTTTAGTCTAAATACGATTTCTTCGAGTGATTTATCTATACTATTCACTTACAAAATATAGTTTTTGGTAAATATTTTCTTAAAGGGATGGTAAAAACATAATATATTTTATTTAACATTAAATGGAGAATGCTACCTAACAACTAGTGATTTTTTTTTCATCGATTCCTTATCGTTTAAATAGGCCTAATCCACCAAAAAAAAAAAAAATTACAAGCGAATATTAAACTAGAAATAAATTTTAACTTACCCGGAAATGGGCTTAGCTGGATTCATTTAGATCCTGGATTTCTTCGCATTGATGGGTTAGCGACCAATCGAATGTTATTGGAAGTCTCACGGAGATCTCGCCTTAACGACGGGCCTTTGCTCATTGGTCAATCAATCCCTATTTAAAACGATAACGAATCGATAAAAAATCACTTGTTTTCAGGTTGCATTATTCCTTTTAGAAAGACAGTAGTTCAACTTGTCCGGGAATTTCAAAGACAGTTAAGTTTTCAAATGAGTAAATTCATTTTCACCCTCTATTTAATCAGGATAGCATTTGAAGAGGATCTTTAAATCTAATGTCTGTTCCAACACTCGAAATCGGCTTTTCATTCATAAAAATCATCTCCGTTTCTATATTAAATAGATTAGATTAAGCGAATACCTTGAAGTTCCCACTAATATCGGTAACGGAAATAAGCTCTTCTGCTGATCTTATAACGTCATATAGCGCGTATAGGGTCCCGCGCTCTTCTTGACCCCATTCGAGAAAATGTGACCCCCCACCCCTTCACGGGGCAAGTGTGTACGGGGTGGAGTGTATTAGGCTTAACTTATAGTATATTCTGGAAACCCTGGTGGACCTAATACCACTAGCCAAGGCTCGAAGACCATTTTATAGCTCAACTTTAGCTCCAAAGTAGCATTGACTATTTCATCATTGAACACCGATTCCTTCTTCGTGTCCCATGATGGATCGCTTGTCATCGATGCTCTTTAACCGCCTTAATACCCGATCGGATACACATTTAAGGATTCTCCCATTTCGTCCGCGTGTACTAAACCCCCTTCATAATCCAATAGGTTACCAACTTAGTAGGGATGAGACTTAAAACTTTCTATAGCTTATAATTTTTCTTTAAGATAAAATCATAAGTTTATGTTTAATATAAGTCTGCGCACGAGACAATCGGAGCTGCAGTTACGTTAAGACTAAGGAATATTTCTTATTTCCATTCTCTATTCGCGACCGAAACGTCGTCTGCTAAAGAGTTATCCCTATGAAAAAAAAAAAAAAAAACATATTCAAAGCGACTATACTGTATACGTATAGACGCATCGTGTCTTACTTATGGTACCATCTGACCAAAAAAATAAAAGTTTAGCTGAGAATTAATCAGTTATCTCTTGAATTTTATAAAAATCAGCGCAATAACATTTATCAACAAGATGAGAAGTTTCTCAGCTTTTCAATTGTTTCATTTTATCACTTGATAATAAGTGTCGTAACCTAAACCTCGACAAAGAACCGTTAAAGAAAAGGGGTTGGAAAAAGGGGTGTCATTTTGTACCGCGCCGATAATTACGAGCTTCGGACTCCAAAGTCACAGGATGTTGGCGGACTTGGATCATTATAGACCACTCCACGAATCTAGGTCATTGATAGCATTTTGTCTGAATATGAAATTATACTTTAATCGAAAAAACTTCAAGTGGGATCTAAAACTTTCAGCTACTTGAAAATGGTTAATTCCTATACTACATTATTATTCTATACGTATATTTTTATTTCACATGTGGGTTTCGTTTATTGTAATTAAGAAAGCTCGGTACTTCGGCAAGCAACCGCCGAGGTAAGTCTAATAACCTGCTAGGAATTCCTATTTACTTTATTCCGACCTAGGACTGTTAATAATCGAAACCTATGTTAATAAAACTTGGCGGTCGTAACCGTCCTCTAATGGCAAACTGTGACAAAAGTAATCGCAATCCAAATCACGTGTGCGTCTGTCTATTATTTATCTATAGAAGCCACGCCCAGGCTTTGTGACTTCTTACTTTTGCCACTGTTTGCCGTTAGAGGACGCTAATGAACGCCAGGTTTTGTTATTGATTTTTATCTATTAAAATAGGTATCCATTGTTAATAGTCCTAGTTCCGACTCATAACAAAAGGAAGAACTCCACCCCTCAACGCGTAACAAAACTTTGTCTTATTGGCTCTCTTGAATTGACGTTGCTGACGGGAGTGGCAAAATTAACATATATTTTAGAACCCGGGTTTCGCCTAAGGAAAATAAGACCTGCTTCTTTTTTCTATGTAGAAGTAGTCGTGAACCACGACGCGCATTCATTAAAGCCAGTCAAATATTCCTCCTATATTCATATATGAATTTCGAGCAAAAGCCCGTTTTCAATCAACTTTTTTCAAGGTTTTGCTTAAATATCTGCTTCAGTGTGACTTGAAGCCTGTTAACGTGGGTTAAACGAAAATCTTAATTTTTGATTTAAACTTCATTTTTGATTTGAAGCAAACTTAATTGAAAACGCTTCCTTTTTTAATCAATACAAGAAACTATGATGTTACCAAAGCCGCGCACACATCGCGTTTAGTTAGTATATCTAAGCAAATATCTTGTTTAGCCTTTGTATACGACTTGAAAAGGAAATTTATCCAAATAAACAATAATGTCAAAAGTTTAGACGAATAAATTGTAAAAGAAAGTCGACCCCCTACGACGTCCAAAAAATTACAAAACAGAATAGAAAGAACTAATGTTTATAGGATAGTGTATATCGTTATATGTACGGATGCTATTTCCTGTTACGCGCTTTTCCATCATCGCAAGGGTTTAATCCTTCTTAATATTCGAAAAGCGTATGATATAACTCTCTTTAAAACTAGTCTTTTTATTTGAATTAGAAAAGGGTCCGCGTATGCCGGGAATATAACTTTTCTTCGCGGTGAATGATGGGTTGAAGGAAGTTCTTTAGTTGCCCCGTTAATGCCGATCCATCAGGATACTTGACAAAGTGTGGGCCCAGTGATGATGCGTGCGTGCCAACTCGTACAAATATTGAAATTCAACCTCTTGAATGAATTTGGGTGTGTACTCCTATATGTTTCTGTCGAAATACTGAAATGAAGTTATCAAAAGAGACGAGAGGTTTCGAACGGACTAACACGAATCGCGTGGGATTCTGGGTCAAAAGGTTGACAGAAGACAAGACCAATGTTTATATTATAGCCAAATCCACGGCCCTTAATATTTTTAATTTTAAATATATAAGATAGGAAATTATATTGACTAAAGATAATTAAAATTCACGGTTATTTTTCATTACGACATGTCGTCTACTAGGCGTGCTAACTTTATTAGAGTTTGCCCGTGTTTTAGATATCTAAACAACTTAAAACCTGTTAGTTTGCCCAAACGCGCAAAGTTTACATTGCAATATAAAATACAAAGCTTCTTCTTAAATATTTAGCTTTTATAAATGTTTTTTTACATGATTAATTCATTGGTTGTAGACAGAAAACTTTGGGATATCTTAAGCTCCAAGCTCTCTGATCGATTTTGACCCTAAAAGTTTATTTAATTCGGTTTTTCCTGTTATCCACTTCAGGGTGGATGTTGATATTCGTCGCGGTGAGGATATAGAGATGCCAAAAAGAGAGGAAAGAGTGATCGCCTTGTAGGTGGTCGGTCTAAGGGATACTTTTAAATATAATCCGGGAGAGAGTCGTCGCGTCCCACTCAAGATATAAAATGTCCGCGCCCCCGAAAGAGTTTTAGCCATCGGGAATTATCCGCTTGATTGAATATGATGGAAAGTTTTAGGTTCTGTCTTAACTCAATTTCCAAATATCTTACGGTGAATCAAATTATATTTCTTATACGTGGGTGTACCCTTCGTGCAAAATTGTGCAAAATTGTACAAAACTTTATTTAGTTTGATATGAATGTAGAGAAGTGAGAAACCATAAAATACAAAAACCTGGATTAGTCGTGAAATATAATTGTTTGGGGAATTTCACTCAAGTTGAAAATAGGAGTTATTTCAAATATTTTTGATTCTTCAAGGCTTTTGTGTCCTTCGGGTTTATAGCTAGACCCCGTTTTGCTATTACGCGTGTCGCGATCTTCGATGAGAAACATTTTTTTTTCTTTCGTTCCATTAGGAACAAATTGTTCCACGATTCGCCTGCTATATTTATCTCTTGTTTTGATTTCTCACTGGGCGTGCTGCCATAACGAGAGAAAACAAATTGTTCTGGGCCATTGAGAGGGCTTAATGGTCATCGTCTACCAAAGGGAGGGCAAGAAAATGTATGATCAACGTCCTCCGGGAAAGGGGATATCGGCTCGCCATCTAAGGAAGCCCTAAACGCGTCTTTGTCATTTCTACGTCAGACCATCCCCACGTACCTACCATCTTAGGGCGTGTTTTCATGAAAAATGCGAATATTTTTCATTTCTAAGCAATAAATAAATTTGTTTTGGACATACGCAAGGGCGGATGGCGATGTATTTAGTCTTTTATGGGAAAATATGAGTATCCAGCTCTGAGTTCTTAATCGCTGAATTGGGATTTGCGATTTAAAGAATTTAAATATTGTAGTTAGACTCTCTGGATCCGCAATTATTCATCGTTATTATAAATTGATAAATTTTCGAAAGGTGGTGTAAAAAATACGCGATCCATGTACAATAAATAGCGAATTAAAATTTAAAAACACTTTGCCAAAAGCGAAATGACAATGCGGTGGAGTCTCGCTTGAAGAGTTCGATGTATATATAGTTTCCATGAAAACTCGCTCTTATGGATGACTAAAAATGGCGGGGAACGGTTGAAAGGTGGTTAGTGGGGGTCATTCTCGCTCATAATTCTTCATTAATTGACTGCAAATGGCGCGACAAAGAGGTTGGGAGTTCTCCTAGTCAGAGCTCTCTCCTTTCTGACTCCACTCGCGCTTTAGCCCTGGTAATTTTCCTTGGTTTTTGACTGTAGGTCCGGTGATGGGGAGCGTCCCATTTGATCAAGTATACCGTTGGCTTTCCATTACCGTCGAGCGGACAAAAGAAGAGAGAGAGTGGGGGTAGAGGGTACCCGGAGTGTGTCCCAACAGACGTTTCCTTCGCTTATGGCCTATTTGGTCGGATCCACGGAGGGGTGTGTGGGCGGTGGACTGGGGCACGCGTTACCTCGTCTGATAATGCAAAGGTCTCGGTCGAGAATTTGAGCGTTGCCACGTGCTTTGATAAACGGTGCACCATCATCGCGTTTTTTCCCTCCACTCGGGTCTTAATCGGAGGGTCGCCGCCGTAGCCAGGGCGCGAAATGAGGACGGATGTGGCCAGGGACTCCGTTCGGGGGATGCGTGGGAGATAGGAGAGGTTGGGGGGACGAAGACCGCGCGGACTCGCGAGCTATACGAAGAAACTGTAGCTCTTTTTCCTCTTTATAAACAATCGGAAGATGAGACTCCTGTAAGGCTCTGAGAGTCGGGAGCTTCGGAGAGGACATTTGGGACGATGGGATGGGTGGAGAAGAGAATGAGGGAGGGGATATATATATAGGAGTCGTCGAAATGTCGGAACTTTGGCGATACAAGAGCAGGAAGAAATTTGGAGATAACGTCCTCGGAAACTAGAATAAAATATATCGGAAGGCGAAAAGAAGCGAAAAAGAAGTTTATGCTCGAAGAGCTTCGATCGCATTCGATGTGCGGTAATTTGAATACAAATTCCCTCCCTAGATCGTAAATAAACCCTTTGTATTTAAAGCGAGACTCGACCTTTAAGTGTTCCCTGAAGTTTAATCTAAACAATTACCGTATTTTAAGATGATTTTTGACAATTTTTCTGAAAAGCTAACGAAAACATTGAAATTTAGATTTAAAAGGTTTGATTATTACAAAGTAAACGACATGGTATATTTACGAAACTTTCGGGTCGTACGTGATATTCTTCAGGCTTACGTTAATGTTAATTCAAAAAATTATCTATAATATAAAAAAATTAATCTGCATTATCATTTAACATTGAAGTTATTTAAATTTTGTTTTTCTTACTTGTCCAATCGATGAGATATCTTCCCCTATTAAAATACAGAATATTTTAGATGGTTTTTATTGAGGGGGTAGTCTTGCTATAAAATCAATCTATAATGATAAAACTTTCAAGTAATTTACTAAAATTACATCAATAATCTTCTTAACTATTGCAAGGAGGGTGCTGTCATTTATGCCTAACTATTGGAACAACTCCAAACTTAAAACTTGAAATATATCTTCTGTAGTACATTTGACTTCGGGAAAAGGTCGGGCACTATTTCAAAGTACTTAATACCACGAATACCTCAAGTACTAATCCTTAACCTTTAATATTTATATACCAAGAACCAAAGATTTGTTTCTTTCGTTCTGACTTGATGCGAACGGATCCCGGCTGGCCTTATTAGTCCCTGGAGTGGACAAAAGTCGATGTTCACTCTGATCGATGACCGATTTCCGTTTTTCCTCTCTTCCCCCGTCCAAGTTCGACATAGGCCCCTAAGACGGGCCCTTCTTTTAACATGTTTCCCATCCTCACTGGTCTCGATCTCGAGGGCAGATAAAGTCAAGAGGCGACAGTCCAGAACACCAGAGACGTACCCCTAGCCCCCTCTCTCTATACCAACGACTCCAAAGTCTCCCTCCAGTCCCTGTTGGATCCAGAGAGCGAGAATTCTTCGGGGAAAAAAAGTATAGTCGGTATACTGCCATTCAAGAACAGTTTACGAAATGGGCAAAGCTGAGGCGGAATGTTTAACAATATTAAATCCAAAGGGGAAAAAAAGTAGTCGAGACCAACCTCTAGGGACGCGAGTATAGGAGAGCACCCATTTGGATATCCACACCGTACTATAGTAAAAAGGGAGAAAAAGTCAAATGTCGCCAGGCGCAGCGTCGCCCGCGTTTCCTGGTACGCCCTATAGCTATCCTAAATGACCCTTTCCATTTTGGAAAGACCATCTTTCGTGATACGTCCCTCGAGTCAAAAAATATCCCTCAGCTCTGCGTTCTCCCTCTCTCTATCTCTCTCTCTCTCCCTGGAGTTGCCATCTCTTTATAAACAGTATCGAAACTCCATCGCTTTCCGCTCTTCGAAATAGTAGGCCAAAATGATAACCTTTAAAGGATAAATCTCGTAAAAGTTTGCAGAATTTTAACGAGGATGTTGACGGCCTTTTTTCAATTACTTAAATTTTGAATTTGATCGACAACATGTCGTTATTTGAATATATTTTGAGTTTAAAATATCTTTTATAGAAGAGAAATGTTTCACCCGAAGTACTTAAGCTGACCTTCTCTAAGGACTCTCATGGTTGTTGGACCTGGATGGCTCCGAGTATTTTTTTCTCATATTGTTTTTGTCTCCCATTGGCTTAATTCCGATGCTCACGTGTATTTCTATATCGACACCCTTTTGGAGAATGAAAAAGTTAGTTGTTTTGACAGGGTATTAAAAGTGTACGTTGCTGGGTCACAAACGTTTTTCGCTCTATTTCATCTGTGTTGTGTAAGAGAATCTTCCTTAATCGTTGGTAAATTTTTGTACGAATAGGCTATTTCAATCGATCTTATCAAGAGAAAATTAAATGATTTTTATGAGACTTGTACTTTTAACCATTGGGAACTGTTCATTGACTACACGGTAAAATAGGACGCTATATTAGAGGTGTAGAGAGTGGGCGAAATATTCTTATACCTACGTAGACTGGACCTTTTTGGTAACACGGATGTGAGGATATAAGCTCTTGGTTGAAGTTAAAAATTCTGAGTTCCTGAGGGAGATTCGAAGTCATCTATAAAGGCGTAAAATTACGTCGCCCTACTGAAACGGAGATACTGATAGTAATAGCTCGGTTCGAGAGGCTTTTATCGTAACGTCAAGGGACATTTTTCCTTTAGGGATACGGGATAGTGTCCCTCTCTTATTTGGTCCTAGCACCGAGTGCTCTTAAATAGCCGGGACCCCGTGCGCGTGTTGCCATCAACTTTCCGATAACGTTTTTAAAAGGGCGTGCGGCCTAATTTTCGGGTAATGTTATATTGTAGCTTGTCACGTGAGCGGGGTGACATACTTAAAAGTAGTGGTGAGGGTGATAGTATACTTATACGCGTATTAATGTTTGAAAACCATTTTACTCTGGTCATAATATGACAATGCTTCTTTCCCCATACATATTCCGTCTAATAATTACCCCAACTGTATAAAAACCGACTTTTTTGAATTTTTGGAAACTATGTCGTCACTAAGGTAGCGTGGCTATTATAAAGACAATAGTTGATTCTCGCTCGTTCTGGCACACGTGATATGATTGCTTTGATCTAAGACTATTAACAATGAATGAATATCAAAATCCGGTGTTCATAATCGTCATCTAATGGCAAACAGTAGCAAAGTAGTCAGCAACAAGCTATATTCTTTATTTATATCAGCAATGCACCAGTTTTTGTTAGTTCCTACTTTTGCCACTGTTTGCCGTTAACAAGTTGTGTTATCTATATCTATTAAGATAGGTGTCCATTCTTAATAATCCTAGCTTTCACGCAGTCTCTTTGGTGAAAGTACTTTGAAATCGTTAATAACGTTTTAAGCACATTCTAATTCATCAAGCGGAAATCAAATATGTTTTTAGCCTTTTAATTTTGGAAGTTTCTTAAAAACTTGAACCCAAAGGTGTGTGTATAAATGATTATGTTGGGATGTAAAAGTCGAAAAATATAATCCATAGAGTTGAAAACTTTAGATAAAGCCTTTATTCGCCTCAAAATCTGGGTATTATTTATATTCGAGTTTGTTAAATATTGGCAACATTAGCATTAAGATGGCTATTTAAATTTTAGTCGAAGGCAACTCCCTGGATGACACGGACAAGAGTAGTGACCCACGGTCGCGTTGAGCAAACCGCTTTAACACATTCGCGGTTTACCCGGGGCTCTGGGCCGAACGCCAACAATAAAACGTATCAAATACGAGGATACAAAGAGTTGATAATATATTTTCGTGGAAGAGGGGAAGTGGCGTTATAGTCGACAGCCCGGAGAGTGCTTAGGAGTGCAAATCCTTGTTCGTTGATTAAAACCTAAAGAGAAAAGAGGCGGGAGAGAGGAGAGTCGGGCATCGTAGCTTAGTATATTAAGGGTACGCTGTATGGTGAGGCGGAGTGCGTGTAGAGAAAGTGGCGGAGTTTTCCGTTAAAAGGCTAAAAAGGAGTACATTATGATAGCCCAGTGTATTTTGTAACTCCGGAACACACTTTCGTGTCAAGAGATGATTATAGGGTTAAAAAGGTTTCAACAAGGAGTATTTGTTTTTACGGGAGATGTAGTACACTCGTAAACATTTAAGTTCGCAATTTACCGCTGTTTTTTAAATATTAGAAACACGTAGAATTTGAGAAGCTTCGAATGCCTATTGGATTATATTTTAGTTTTATTTAGGCCTACCTCATCGGAAGCAGACCCGTATAAGAGAAAAAGCCAAGAATTCAGGGGAAATAGACAAATGGTCAGGACAAAATAAGTACACAACTAAAGCGTTAAGAAAATACACAATTTCGAATCGAAGACAGTTTTAAATTCAGTAGTTAAAATTAGAAATAATTTTTTGTTTGGGTATAAGGTATTATAAGAATTACACATGATTCTAAAACTTCATAATAAAAAGTTTAAATTTCATATGAGCTTTCGAGTTCGTGGCTTTTTCAACAGCAACGCGATTTTACCGAAAACTCCTATGAAATTTTTGCTTATAAAAGCAAGAATCCATTCAGATTCCATAAGAATATGGGAGGGCCGCGATTCAATAACCATCCTCCCAAACTTTGTAGCAAAAGTTCGTCCGCTTCGAATCGATTTTTCAAGTAAATCGCTCCTGATATCTATTATTAACCCACGCCACTAACGACCTTGACATAATATTTTGGGTAATAAAAATGGAGCCGACCGAAAAAAGATCTAAGCGTACAAATGTTGGGAAAATTGCAGACGAACTTTTGTTACAAAGTTTGGGAGGATGGTACCAGAATCAAGTCCTTCGTGTGTAATTCTTCTATTACCTTGTACTTAAATACTAACCATGGACAATAATATTTTTCAAATTCAATAGTTGTTGAATACAACAATGTTTCAAATTCAGCTTGTCTAAAAATATTAAATACAAATAGTACAAATATAGTTTTAATATAATTTTTCCAAAATAAATAAGATTCCTTCGCCCTTCGTTGTTTTCTCGTCAAACCATGATTTTTCCCATCCAAGTGTTGAAATGTAAATCCTCCTTGTTTTCGTTGAGAACGCAACAGCACCTAGCTATGAAAATTAAAGGCAACAAGATTATTAACTCAATCCTTCACGATAGAGTCCCGGTATAGTTTTATCTATCGCATTAAGGGAACAAAATGTAAACCTTTTCGCGTACAGCCATTAATAAATACTTTGTACGATAAAAAGCGTGGCTCTATTTAAGAGATTAGTGCGGGTTATATAATCATTCAATGCTTTTACTTCAGATTTTTCCCTAATTTTCTACCGATAAGGCTTAAGTGCCGCGTTATTAGTCTAGATTTCAATGGGTTTGCGCGAATCACTTCGCCATGTTTACAAGCAAGAATCGAACATATGCCAATGACGAATTTATCCCTAAATTATATAAATTTTTGGTCAATAAACTTTCATCTTTCCTGTATTTTCAAATACGATGGGTTAACCATTTTCATTTTCCTTATTGTTTAAATAGGCCTAATCCAATAATGAAAAAAATTACGAAGAAATATAAAACTAGAAATAAATTTAAAACTTACCCTGAAAATAGGCGGGATTCATGGAGATCCTGATTTACTCGCGTATAAGGTCTAGCGACCAATCGAGTCTAGTGAAGATCTCGAGTGAACGACGAGCATTTGCTCATTGGGCGCTAGACCTTACGCGGAGGCAATTCAGGATCTCCATGAATCCCGCTAAGCCTATTTTCCGGGTAAGTTTTAAATTTATTTCTAGTTTAATATTTGTTTTGTAAACTTTTTATTTGTGGATTAGGTCTATTTAAACGATTTGGAATCGATTCACTTGTTATTAGGTTGAATTTTCCCTTTAATATGTACTCTACTGAATTGAACAAAACGTATTGATGACATCATTCCTTTAATATTTATCTGGCCTACAAAACAGGATAGTATTTTGTACACATTTTGACTTTAATTCAAATGACCCCATATGGTTTAATTTGACCCAAAGGTTATATGAAACTAAAAATAGCATCAGTTAGTCGCTGAGCCACGTTTTGATACATAAGTTTCGTTACAATATGGTTCTAAAAATGCACCACGCAGCGCGAACAGAAACGCATTCTCAAGAAATATGTCGACATTTATTGATCAATTCGTTTTATTTTCCTCTATCTTCTTTTGCAAAGTGGGTCAATTTAATATTCAAGTATTGTTATAGAAATTAAGAAACCCGGCCTGCGAAGAACTTGTACGAGAACTACGTCATCAAAGAGAGGCTCTCACCATTTTTCAATATTCAAAGTTTTACATTTTAATAAACTTTTAAAATGAAAATGACAAAATTATAAATTTAATTCTTCCCTCTTGATGACGTAGAATGATTCTGACAGATAAGCGGGTATCTAAATGAATTTGATTATTGATTTTAAGCTTTTTTTTGGAGAAGCAAAAGCTTGAAAAACTTGATTGAAACCGTAGTGTATCTCATATTTAAGTTTCGTCTATATGCCATTTGAGTTTATTATGATTCAAACTTATATAACAATCATACCAAGAATCCATTCAGGTTCCATAAGAATATGGGAGGGCCGCGATTCAATAACCATCCTCCCAAACTTTGTAGCAAAGGTTCGTCTGCTTCGAATCGATTTTTCAAGTAAATCGCTCCTGACATTATATTATTAATACGCGCCACTAACGACCTTGATTTAATATTTTGGGTAATAAAAATGGAGCCGACCGATAAAAAATCTAAGCGTACAAATGTTGCGAAAATAGCAGACGAACTTTTGTTACAAAGTTTGGGAGGATGGTACCAGAGGCTAAAGCTATGCTCCCATATTCTTATGGAACCTGAATGGATTCTTGATCATACTAATAATAATAAGTATAATACCATACCAATACAAAAAGGAAACCATTTTTAGTCTTTTTATGTCAGTCTCAATAGACCCAAAATAAAAAGTTTCCTTACAAACTTGAGATTATTGGGAATTTGTATATTCAAGAGCACGCAGTCTGTATATATTGGGAAACTAAGTACATTAACATTTATTTGTTAATCAGCTTCAACTAAATTAGCGTTCGCTATTTATTAAGCTATTTGTGGATGAAGTATTGCCAAGTAAAAAGTAGAACTGAAAGAGACTTTAAATCTAGTTATCTACCGAAGGCTTCTCTTAAATATTATGTAAATTGGCATTTCGGAACAAAAAGCTATCCAACATGACGTGAACTTGTATTTACGCGTGTAATGTCCACGGGTCAATAGTTGTAGAAAGAGAAAGGAACGCGATAACCTTTTTTTCTGAAAAGAAAAATCGTGGGTGCAAAAGCAGGAAAACGGTTAACGAGTCGAGAATTCCAATAGAGGTCAGAAGAGATCGAAACTATGTCGTAAGTCATGCAAATAAGAGCTCTGGAAATGGAAGAAGGAAAATGTGCCCACCCTTTATGAAAAGCTCTTGTATATATCGTACACCCACTTTCCAATACCGTGACTTAAGCCTAATTTATAGTCCGTTCAACTTATTGGGGCAATTATATGATGTTGCTAACGTTGAAAAAGTTATACTGGCGCTTAAAGAGATAGTATAACCAAGAACTCCTTGAAGTACCTAACAACGGATGATTGCATTATTAGCCTCTGGTACCATCCTGAAGCTAAAATTCGTCTGCTATTCGCTTTCTCTAAAAGGAGCTAGAGCGCACTCTGGGGTTTCATTTTTCTACCGAGACTAATTCCTTGAGCTAGGCCTTATTGTTTAATGCCAATAATCTCGGACTTTAATTTAGTACACTATAACGGGTACTAAAGTTTCAAAATCTTTGAACAATTTAGAAAAATTAAAATATCGCAGCTATTTGTAAATTTAAAACTCACAATGAACTACGTCACATCTTTCAAAACGTGATTCTTCATAAAACGAAATCAACAAACGTTTACCTTAGTATTCGTTGCTTCAAATACATCGAATAGACTAATCTATAGATTGTAAGGCTCTAAGAGGAAGGGGGATTTTGAGGTACGTGTAGAGTTATATTGGTCTAATAAAGGAAGCGTGCCTATAGATGGGGCTAAATTGGAGGCTCGGGCCCCTTCGCTTGCCGATTGGGTGAACGAGGGTTAGGAGGGGGGTGAATTCTTTGTTCTAATATGGCTTTAGTATACCCATCGTATACCAAAAGGGGATATAAATGAGCAGGCACGATCGCGTCAAAAGTCTATTAAGCATAATGGAGACACGGTTTTGTGGGCGGTGAATGGCCCCTCTAAGTTAATGGGCAGTCATTTGGCTTGGGCCAAATTATCGGATCTTTCCCCGTGTCTTTTTGTTTTTAAACGGGATGATCCCCTCCTCTTGACTTAATTTTTCCCCCATCCGCGATTGGCCCGCGTATACGATTACTTTAAAGGGTTAGTTGAAAAATCAGAATTTTAAATCATATTTGTGTAATCATCTCACTGGCAATTATGTAATTTTGCGTGGGGGGGGGGGGGGGGTTGTGGTGGGTAAGTGAGTGAAAGAAATTACGAGAAACAATAGCAAAAAAAATATAGCTGAGAAAAATAATGCTTTGAATAAATATTGTGTGGAAAATTGCGCAAATTTTTCCCGCATTTTTTTCGCGCAAATTTTTCCTGCATTTTTTTCGCGCAATTTTTTCCCGCATTTCTTTGGGAATGGCATTTTTATACTTGAGAGAGAGAGTAAATTCCCAGGTGGAGGAACTAAGACGACCAGGAAAAAAGGTTCGGACATAATTATACGACGGATCGGACGATTGCCAAAATCTAGTACACTAAGACCGAAATCCAAACATTCAAATCCAAAATCTCTTCCCAAAAATAACTTTAAAATCTCTTCAAAATCCTAAAATTCAGTACAAAATAATGGCATGAGTCCGAACCCTCGTAATTACTACTCTAAACTACCCCTTGAAAAACTATTTCGGCCATTATCTAGAGATGCAAAACATTCAACTAATTTGAGCCAATTCGTTCGAAGTAGGAATAGCTGGAGTTTTTTTTAACAAATACTAGTCCCAACATTAATCCATTGCTAAAAAAATGTTAAACACTTACGGCGTATATAAGTTTAACCCTTGGTATAATCGTTCGCTTGTTTTATTATTGGATAAGAAATAGAGACACAGGATGAACAACGTCGTTTTCAATTGCTTCTGATTAACATGATTCTCTTAACGAGTATAGTGACTGATGCACGGTGAAGGGAAATGACTAACATTGGGAGTTTTTTTTTTTTTTTTTTTTTTTTTTTTTTTCTTCATCGAGATGATTTTTTATAATATACTGATATAAACTCTACCCTCCTATTTTTTTATGGTATTTTTTTTTTAATCTTGTGGTTAGTTAGAGGTTTGATTAAATGCGTCATAATTGGGTTATGGGTCTCTAGCTGACTCTCATGGTCTGGTGACAATTTTCTCGATCAACTCTGCAATAGCTTGTAAGTGTATTTCATTAAATTTATATTATATCTTTGAAGGATAGTAATTGGGTTCATTAATAAACTGATAACCCCAGATGTTAATTGTAAGTTTTATTTGTCAAAAACAAATTAATTAATGATTGATAGAAACTTGGCATTACTTAAAGTGATGATGTCACCATTTTTTTCGAAAGCTTATTTTTTTATTTGTAATATCAAGAATCCATTCAGGTTCCATAAGAATATGGGAGGGCCGTGATAATAACCATCCTCCCAAACTTTGTAGCAAAAGTTCGTCTGCCTCGAATCGATTTTTCAAGTAAATCGCTCCTGACATCTATTATTAACCCGCGCCACTAACGACCTTGACATAATATTTTGGGTAATAAAAATGGAGCCGACCGAAAAAAGATCTAAGCGTACAAATTTTGGGAAAATTGCGGACGAACTTTTGTTACAAAGTTTGGGAGGATGGTACTAGAGGCTAAAGGTATGCTCCCATATTCTTATGGAACCTGAATGGATTCTTGGTTTTATCATATTATTAAAACGACACATTCAAAACTTTATACCTCTTGGTTGAGGCGATTTTTAGAAAATTCAAAATGAAAATGTCCAAAAAATATCGATAGTTTATTTCTGGAACAATAATTTTGTTTGAAAATGGTTCCAATTTTTCTTGTGTGAACGTAGCCCAATGAAAATGTTTTCGTCTGAATTAGAATATGGTGACAAACCCTTTAAGTCATCTACCGATATTAATATGTATCATGCACTCTTCGGACAAATATATCCGTTTTAATAGTAACATGGAGGAATAGACAACAAATTATATATTATTCATAAGTGTTTCAATATAGCCGCGTTCATACTAGGCCATGGAATCGATTTAAACACTTTCAAAATGCTTCGCTAGAGTCGTGTGAACGGGAAACCGATTTGATTCGATTTCTCGAAACTGCTTCGGTAACCAGTTTCATACCGATTCGGTTTCAACAACCGATAGATGAAGCTTTACAATAAATCGATTTATAAAGATAATGTGTGAACGCATGGCGCTTAAAACGATTCCTGACGATTTGAATATCGGTTTGATTTCACCGTTTCAAATCGATTTAGTAATGCTAGTGTGACCGTAGCTTATAAGTCACTACAAAACCGTTCTAAATCGATTCATTTCATTACTGGTGAACTTCCAGAATCATTCAATATTATCAGAGGTATATAATAACCCCCTTCGGGGGAAGTATGAAAGCCCCTATACTACCAATGCTAAAAATCACGAACAAGAGCCCGCTGCTGACTATCTAGGCCACTAGCTCGCGCTGGACTTCTCAATGTCGCTACTCTAGTAAATGGTCTTTGTATAAACAAGACGGCTCGATTTGTGTTTAGAACTTCCTGTCTCCGGAGTCAGGCTGTCTGTTAAAATGGAGTCGAAGGTTGACTTCAGCTCGCAAGTTCCGGAAGTGTGCGTAGGGAAAATTTAGTGAGGTTCAAAATGGTGTAACTATTTTTTGGGAGTAAAGCGGTGTGTCGATCCGCCGCGATTTACGCCGGGCACTTGTTGTTCGTCGATTTTGCCTACCTTTCATACTTCCCCCCGAAGGGGGTTATTATATACCTCTGATATTATTTAATATTTTTCATACTATCTATCATGTAGGCGTTTAAATTAAACTAAATTAAGGCTATCAAATTGCGTCTAATTTCTCAGTATCGAAAGTTAGAAACGTAACAGAAAACACGACGAATAAAACTCGTGACATAAAAAAATTGTGGTACCGAAACAGAATATTTTTATCTTTTGACAGGGGGTCAAAAACTCTATCGTCTGAAATGTCTCCGTTAGGCCTAAAGTGTTTCAAAAGAAGTTAGCAACAACTATTTTTTGTTTCCACTATTGGATTTTTACATTGTAAATCAATCCACCTTAGCTTTTCTAATTTTGGCAACTAATCTTGTACATCGAACACTCGTTAGAGAGATTTGAGACTTATACGTTATCAAAACTCACGCACTCAGTCACGGACGCTAAAATTCGCAGCGACGCCCGCGACAATTGAAGCGGAAACTGACAAGTCCCACCTGGCGGGGGGACTGTGTGTCATTTTTTTTTTTATTTTTTTTATTTCTATCTTACAAACTGTATATGAGTTTCTTCGTTAAGTATTAGAAGTGCTAGAAGCAATAAATACTTTTACTTACTGGAGGCGTAATTGTAAGACTTTTAGAACATATTTGACTCGGGTTACGTTTACTCAGGTTGAATCTTGATCTTGTGACAAATTTCAACTACTTCAGCGCCAAAATGGCTAATTTAGTACTAGATTACCGCTACAATAGTGACGTTAGTCTCGCCGTTATAGTGCTGTTACGTAACTTCTTCTGTCCCGAGTAAATGGACCCTGATGCGATTAAAACAAGCTTGATTCTATGTATCGATATGTGTAAATTCGAGAATATTATGCAACACATTTCTAATTAAGTTATACTGAGAGATAATTCCGAGCTCGATGGAGGCGCCCTAAATTAATTAAATAGCCTAAGCCCTATAAGGGAACCCAGTGGAAACAAATCCACTGTATACAGTCCAAAGAAACATGGAGTTCGTTGAGTTCATCTCCAGTCTAGCCATAATCCTCCATGGTATTAGCTAAAATAACGCGAAGAGGCCTGCAATATATGGTTTTGGGTCTATCATGCTCGCGTAATCCGCGTAATCGAGATAAAATTAGGAAAAAATTATCTAGATGTTTGTGTAAGTGTTTAAACCGATGTTAAAGTCTTAATACACACTTGGCAAAAGCATTCGAAAGTTTCACTCTTATCCTTAGTGACCTTCGAGCTACTAAAAAAACTTAGTGCCCCTGAATATTACGACATTGTTAAACTTGGTTCTTGATTGACGAATTTTTGGAAATTTCGCTGGCCAATTCATATTTCCGCGTTTGAAAATGCAGTGTTTAACTCTGCATTTCACGTGATCGCTCGCACTTTTTATCGCCGCCAATTATAGAATTTTTTCGTCTAGTGGGAAGTAGGATTATTTTGACTTGTTTTCTTGAAAACAAAATCGTATATACCCAGATTATGTAAGAAATATTTATCATTTGTTTGCGTAGTTGTTTGTTGATTTGTAAAATTGTACAACAATTACAAGAGCGAAGTCGGCTGTGATTTGTGATACCTATTTTGATGTCTACTTATGATATTCGTAAAATCTACTTTTATTTGCCAAGCATTCAATTTAATTTTTAATTTATTAAAAGATAATTTAAAAATTAGATTATATCAAATGTCAGAAGGACATGTTATGATTTCGAATGGCATTACATTTTATTTTGAAACATAAAATTGAATTATAATCACCAGACAGAACTTATTTTCTAATTTCAAAATAACTTATTGCAAATATTTAAGAAGAAGAAAAAAATAACAGACGATTTTCTCCCATATCCTATAAAAACTTTTTAGGGCGATTAAATGAGCATTTTCTTCAATTAATAAATTGTTTTTCTACCCTTTTTATTATCGTATATTTTGAAATACAAGTACCCTTTTCAGTTGCATATATAATTACTATTTTTGTCCAAAAATAAGTAACCCGTTCATTTGTGATTTATTTGTAAAAGTCGCATTCGTTAAGAATATGTCAAGATTAGTTAAAACCTGAACTAGAACGTATTCATATACTGTATAGAGATTTTATGAACGCCCAAAGGAAAAGGAAGGATTCTCAAATTATCGCTCTATATTTAAACACTCCCCAAATCTTAAGTTATTAAGCAATAAGAATAATTTAACTAGATGGGAAGTTGGTTCGGACAAGTCGCGCAGCATGTGGGCCTTGAACATTTTACAAGAAGAAAAGAATCAGAAAAATTAACGCGGGAGGTTTTTTTTACCAAACGTATTTCAAAAATCAGAGAATTAAGTTTCGAGTTAGGACCGACGCACACCAATTATATTTTCAAGTGAGGTTCCTTTTAATAAAAGTTAAATACTAGAAAAATATTAAACTTATAGTTAAATTATTAAATTACTAACAAAATAGAATAACTTTTGCTCTTCAGAATAAATCTTATCATATTGTAATTATAATTTTCATAACGCGATACTTTCAATCAATATCTAAAAAAAAAACACATTTCCATTTTAAAGTTAAAAGGGCGGATACAAGTAAATAAAATTTACAATTTTGGTCTTTGACGGGCCTAACTTGGTCCGCTCAGAGTGGGTAAAGACGTTTTTGGGTTCCCGTTTTATGAAAAGTAGTTTAAATTCTACGCGGAACACGATGGAATGAGCTAGAACCACTCTCTCCATCCCTTATTCGAAGCACGTCTCAAAACATGGCAACACGTGTCAACATGGTTTTTTTACATTTATAAAACTAGTTTCTTAGCAAAGTTATTCATTGCCAGTCGGAGGAAAGACTCCTAAGGATGACGATAAATTTACCTAGAAAATAATATTTCAAACCAGCGTATCTATATAATTTCTGGATATTATGTAAATGCCTCAAACTTCACAAACTTAAAAGGGAAAAAATTTGTCTGTCTATATTTTTGGGATAATTATAATCCAAAATAATTAGATTGCCAATTTTCTTCATGCTTATTTTTTGTCATATTCTCATCTGTCATATTGTGATCGTATGCGTTGGAAACCTGTAGCTTGTTTTAGGGTATATAAGTAATGCGACGAAGCTAGGCTGGGTTAAATTCCGTACACGTGTTAGCTTTCATTTTTGGCCACAAGAAACGTGACTCGCGAGTGTTGTGTATAGTGTAAGTAGGAAACTTTTCACGTGAGTGGCCAAATAACTCGCCTAGAATTTTGCGCGTTATTTTACCTGAAAACAGTTACACCTCGTCTGAGTATAACCGAACCTAACCTAGCTTATACCAAACCAAACATTACATATTCCCCTGGTCCGTGGTCTATTAAGTTATATTTTAACGAGACCTGAAATAAGTCAGGTTACTTGTCCATGAAAGAAGTAATCAGGTTGTATAACGTTTAAAATAACGCCATTTCTCGAATCCTTTTAATTGAGCCATTATGTTATCATGTTACAATTAAAAACCACCACTTTCATCGCTTCATTATTCCTTTAACAAGTAGTAAATATGCGAGTGAATTTGGAAGGCTATTCTATATAAGCCGCATTGTACGAGACGGGAATTTAAATTAAATTATAATAATTCGAGTGAGCATGGCGTCTAGGCTTTCGGTATCAATTTATGCACTTTGAATGCGTAATTTCGTGTAATATAGGAACCCGATATTTGGAAACTGGGTGATAGCGTACGAAGACATCTATCATACGCGATGTTATTAGGCAATGAAGATCTGCAGGGCCCGTCTATCCGTATCTATCTCCTTAGTAGGACTCTGTTCGAGTTTTCAGTACGTAACTATTCTATAACCATGCAATTTATACCACACCGAATCGTAAGATTAAAGTGTATAAGTAATCTTTCATACCCACTGAAAGCTTAGAACCGAGTCAAACCCGATTCCCGCATCATCTTAATCGGATTCGGCAGCCTGTAATAAGGCGATTACGTCCCGAACCTGCAACGTATAGCGTCTTCATACCTTCCATCAGCCGCGTGAATTCAATAAAGCCGTCACAGGGGCATATTGCCATTCAAATGATATATTAAACCTTATATAAGATAATGCGGTATAATTTTGGGAAATATTAACTGTACGATAAACTATAAGTCTTTATATGTTGGAATTAGAATAAGCCTATCTTTTTTTCCAGTAATTATTTAAATAGTAAAATTCACGAAGTAAATTTAATCATTAAATTGTATGACTAATTTTATCGGGGTTGAATGAATCAATTAAGGGTATCTTTCAATTGAATTAGGGTATTTTTGGATTAACACGCAGAGTATAGTTTGCCAAAAACTAATACTTTGAGGTTCTAGAACATATGATAGAATCGTTTGTAAAACTGAAATATTATTGAGTGGTTGGTGCTATAGCCAAAGTTAAACGCATGATTAAGATAAAAAAAATCTTTTCTAATAGAATTTATTCTTCCAAAATTGAAAAAATCCTAAAGACGTGTATTTTAACATAAGAAATCAGAAGGGAAAAACTTAATTTCAGTTAATAATATCCCTTAATTAAAAATAAACTAATTTTAATTATCATATTGGCTTAAGCCAATCATTTGAGATATATATACATATATAAACAAACTCGATCTAAAAGAGAACATTGCATGGTCACGCAATTACGTAACCCTGATTAATTACAAAGCCATGTATTTAAAAAATCAGTAGGGGTTCTCAATTTCAGATCATAACTGCGGGGTCTTTTTAACAGGATGGTATTAAATTCTCAATTCCGGCCGTTTATTTAATGAAACTCATTTCAAAAATTATACGAGGTGTATTTTATAGTCCATCAGCGCCCTAACAAGCGGCTTTAAAAGCTCGAGAAACTCGAAAGAGAGAGAAACGAGAGGATGTGGCGCTATAAAAAATGTGTCTATTTATCGGGAAGCATAATTTCTCGCTTGTCGCGTCTGTTTTGTTGACTTTAATACCCTTTGAATGGGTTGTTGGTCGTCACTCTGCGTTTTTAGACTTTTCAAACCTAGTTTTCTAGAGACTATCATAAATGAACTGATGTAGGCGTAGTAGTAGAAGCAAGAATCCATTCAGGTTCCATAAGAATATGGGAGGGCCGCGATTCAATAACCATCCTCCCAAACTTTGTATCAAAATTTCGTCTGCTTCGAATCGATTTTTCAAGTAAATCGCTCCTGAAATCTATTATTAACCCGCGCCACTATCGACCTTAACATAATATTTTGGGTAATAAAAATGGAGCCGACCGAAAAAAGATCTAAGCGTACAAATGTTGCGAAAATTGCAGACGAACTTTTGTTACAAAGTTTGGGAGGATGGTACCAGAGGCTAAAGCTATGCTCCCATATTCTTATGGAACCTGAATGGATTCTTGAATAAAGTGATAGAATTGTTGTGATAAATAATTCTTTTAAACAGACAATTCAGTTCTCATATTCTAAGTAAACTTATCGACCCTGTATGGTTATGGAAAACCTGGAAAGGTCAGAGAATCTCACTTTGAAAATTTTGTACGAGCCCTGTTTAATTTAAGAACCCATACATGAACTTTAAACCATCTTGTTTTTTCTTACCACCACTCGTCCCAGTATATATCTTCGCGACTCTCAAATCTCATTCCCGTTTAAGCACTGTCATCAAGCCTTTAAAAACCTCTTTCTCAGTCTCTTCGCGAACGACTCGTTTCGGCGAGGGTCCAAAAATAACATCCGAGTCGTCCGCCTAACAGCCTCTCGTTTCTCGAGATCGAGATTGCCGCGTTCGCATTATATAAGCCTATTTCGTATACGTAGGGGCATCGCTCATCGCTCTAATGTCAGCGGGCTAATGTATAAACAAGAACTGTTTAGTCTTCCCCTATCCCGTGTCTAACAAATGGTTTTCGACGACTTCTCTACAAAACATAATAAATAAAATTACACCTAAATGACTTCCATAATTATAATTGAGCTGATTCATTCTCCGTTGTTCTTAAGTACTTGACCCCAATTTCGAATAGTAAACGAACTAGAGGCTCGGTATAGTCTTCGATTTTGACTTTTAATTAATTCGCTCTAAATTAATTTAATTACATCTTATAATAGGGCATAATTTCAAATTTATACACTTTAGTTGTACCTAGAGTGTTACAATTACAGTAATTAGGAAATTGGTAAGTTGGGTTGCGTTTCTGATAGGTTAGGTTAAGTTAGATCAGGTTGGGTTTATCTGTTGCTTTTATTACCTGGATTCGTTCATAGCCCCAATAAAGTCAAGAAATTACTTTCACGCACTTAAAGGTTCAAGCGCCGATATAAATTTACTAAAAATATTCCAACATTTTAGTTTAAGGTTGGACCTTTCCTTGAAATGAGTTTAAATCAATTTCTCTTTAAATATCCCCAGAAATATATAAAAAATCTAAAAAGCTCGGGGTTTGAAATTGGCTTTAATATATGTTTTTACCAAGGAGGTTCATAATTACGGCTCTATATAAAAAAATCATCTTAAAAATAAGTAGAAGAGGCGAAGTCGGTTTTAGTTTCTGCATGGGCGAAAGATTTTGGGAAAGACAGGATCAAGTGTTCGGGGTGATGTATGTAGCGCCAGGAGTTCGTTCAAGCTCACGAATCCCGAGTAAATTTACGACTAGCCAGCTGAGTCGACAATCCGCGACTCCGAGGTTTTCGGAATGCGTTTTTGAGAGTTACGGCGCTCGGGAGGAGAGAACTAGACTTAAATAGCTTTTATATGGATCAACGAGAACATGAAAATAACTCGCTAGGTGGAGAAAGAGTCCAGAGTTGAAACGGAACCGAATTGCCCATAAAACGAACAAGCCATAACCTGCAACAATCGCGAAAGTCGTAAGACATAATAAAAATATACACGAATAACTAAATTTCAACAAAAACATTATTGTAGAGGTAAAATGGTTACGTTTTCAAGGGGAACGTTCATGGTTCGTACCAAAAGTCTTTAATACTAGCAACAAAAAGGCCAGGTAAACGTACTAGCATATCACTTAAAAAATAGCCAAAAAAGTCATCACCCCCGTCTGGTTCGAGTGATTTGAACTCTTCCTCGATATTTTGAGTCAGCAAAATTCATAGTTTTCATTACGGTTTTTGCAAAAACTTTGTACCTGGAAATTTCAGGGCAAATTCACTGGTACAAAACCTGGAAAAATCAGAGAAATTAGTTTCCCAAATTTTGTATGAACGCTGACGTTGAACGCCTCAAGTTTGAATGTCTAGTTTTCGTCTAGTTTGTTAGTATGAAGTAATAATATAAATTAATATGCTTAGTTTATGTAATTAAATTGGCCTTTAGTCTCGGTAACCGTGTGAAAATTTATTAAATTTGTTTATTTAACCTTTTTGTTGCAACGCTTTGATTGAAGGAGAAAAAATTAAAATTCTAATATGAACTTGAATAAAAAGAGCCAGAATAAATCCAATTACGGTTAAGAAATTAATGATCAATTTGTGTTAATTAAAATATTAACTGTAACGAAAGTCTGTTAAAATTCTTAAAAATTTTCGCATTCAATTTCATTAAATTACATCAGAAGCCGATGGCAGGAGTAAAATTCGGCGTTGTGCCAGTAATGACTTACGCGCCTTATACTATTTGCGGTTTAGATTTTCTTGCGGGCCTTGGCTAACTCACCCCTTAGATTTCCCTCTCTTTTTGTTTCAAATTTATAGATGCGCGAAAAATAATTTCTGTCAAGTGCTTTCTTTAGAGGTTTCGTACAAAGTCCTCCGTTATTCTTCTTTGGGCGCCGAGGATTAAGCTGACTAATGACTCTTAAATAATATCCTAACGTCGGAACGTGACAGAATTGGGTGCACGAACCGTTCCGCTTCGTAACTGCCTTGTTCTCTTTGCAAAAGAAACAAATATGGTGTTTTTTTTTTTTTTTTTTTTTTTTTTTTTTTTTTTTTTTTTCCACTTCTAATTTATTGAAAGGGGTGTGAATCAATTTCTAATTACCCGAGTTTATAGCGGCTCTAGAACTGTTATTTTCTCAGAGGCGAGTACACGACAGTTGACCTCTCTATCTTAATCAAGAAATATTTTTATATCTATTTAATCTAATTTATTTATGAATCAAATTGTCTTCATAAATCTAAATACAATAGCAAAAGTTGATAATGAAAAGAGGTAAAGTAGCTGAAAAAACAAATAATAAACAAGAAACAATAGAATGATTACGAAGAGACACTACCAGAGCTCACTCTGATTTGGGTATGCTCAAGGGACTAGCAACTTTGCCGAAAAATATTCTCGCTAATTGTCTTTTTAATTTCACTTTTTTTTATTTTTTATTCCTTTATATTTCCTTTTTCATTTCTCGATATCTAAAATTTCCTGTAGTTTCTTTTTATTTCGCGATATTTCGTTTTGATTTACAATATTTCTTACTGATTTCCTGTTTTCAAGACAAATATGGGTTGTATCTGATTTCTAATAAATGTTTCACCGTTCGCAAATATAATTCAAACGTGCGGGCTTTATATCGATAGACGTTGTATATCAGACTAAATTTCTTGTTAATTATTTATTTCTGATTGTAGTAATTACTACAAGACAAGTTAGAAAAACAAAAAACGAATAATAATTTTTGAAAACTACATTTGAAACATATTTAACTTAATGACGTAGTTAAACCGCTTTAAAAAGTACATTAACTTTGAATATAATGTACATTTATAAATTGCACAAAATTTAAATACGTACTCACCCAGTGTCTCATTTTGAACAAGTGGAATTTAAGTTTCACATCATTTCGATCTTCGTCTAATTAGCCAAAATGATTTTCTGTAATATAACTAGAGCCCACCCCCGTAATAAATCAAGCATTAATACAAATCCTGCTCTCGAAATTGAATAAAAATAACCCCCAAAGACCATGATAATTATATATTTTTTATTTCGAACCTTAAAGTTTTTAAAGAATGCAATAAATAGTGATAATACCACAACTTTACACAATTTAAATTATAAAAATTGTATCATGTTATTACGTAGGAAGTTTGGCTCACTAGTTAATTTACTATATCACCCTAAAAAAATAATTGGAGACAAAAATTTTAAATTACCATGATTAAAATGTTAAATGGAACGAAGACCGCTATAAATTGATTTTAATTGCCTTTGATGAGATTCTAAGAGACTATATTTAACGAAGAAATGTTTTTTTTTTATTTATTTTCTTTTCAAATTTGGACGGTTCTTATAATACTAATTAGTAGTCTGATAGCCCCCGGTTAATTATTACCCCCAAATTGTTGAGCCAAAGACAAGATTTTTTTTAAAAGATTTTTTTTTTTCATCGCGAATATCTCTTGTTCGGAATTTCAAGGGTTCTTTACGATATTTACAATACATTTTGATTTGTTGAGTTAATAGGCAAATATAATGAAGTTAGATATTAAGCGCTTTCAGAAGCCCATTACTCAAAGAAAATTTTGGGGTTTGTATGGTACCTAACTAAAAAAAAAAATCTTCTCATATCTTCGACCGCTTATCACGTTTGTTTTTTCTAAACTATATTTATTACCCTTTAACTATGGATTTTGAAAATATAGTTAACTATATTTCTCTTCAATTAACCCAAATTATTCGTTATTACCTAGTTAGTAGTAATTCTCTAGCTTAAATTAACCAAAACAATTCAGTAACTATAATTAGTGTTAATCTAAGGCATAACTTAACCCAAAACAATTTCTGTTACTATCGCTCGCTAGTTACCAAAATGTATCAGTAAAAAGTTACCGGTAATTATCTAAATTAAAATTAAAACCAGTTACTAGTTATCGGTAATTTGCTTAAATTAACCAAAATATTTCTGTAACTAGTTAGCGAAAATTAATCAAACTTATTGTTCGAGTTAATGGTAATTCTCTAATTTAAATTAACCTAAACGTTAAGTAACTAGTTAGCGGTAATTTAATAATAACTAACTCTCATTTCGTCTCGAACAATATGTTTTCGTCGTCGAAAATAATAATACCTAAGATTCTATAGAACTTTTGTAATGGTTGCCGTAAAATAATTGAGTATTTGTGAAATGGGGTTTAATTTAACTTAAAATTCCTTTGAGTAATGAGCTTCTGACGATTCGGAACTTTCAGAAAACCTGAAAAAAGTTGCACCTAAAGATAATCTTATAATTTTTCCAAAAACAAATTCGGGTTTTAAGGATTTGTTAATTCGAGTATATTATTTACATCGTTTAATTTTATTCGCTTTTCGTCACCTTATACCGAAAAATCGACTCTTTTTTTTTTTTATTTAATATAATAACTTAATTTTTTATATCCATTATACGTTTATATATATTGTTAATTTTATCACGGTATTTCGAATTCGGGTTCACCGGCGAAACAGTTTCGGTAAGTGGTTAAAGGGGTCACTCCGTGAACGGCGTCCGAACGGTGCCCGTTGGCCGAAGAGCACGGCGACGAAGATTCGTCTTCGGAGAGCGATAGCCTCTGATATTCACTGCCGTTGCCGCCGACCACTTCTAAGCTGGCTCCGTTGTCCAACGCGTTTTCCATTGATACGAGCCCATTTCGTTTCTCCATGGCTAAATTCATATCATTTTCATATTAATTATAGGTAAATTTATTACAAAAACCCAATCATAATATTCACCATGCATTTTTTACATAAACTCTCAAATGTCAAATCTATTTTTACCACGGTGATGTTAGTAATTTAAACTTTTTTTATATTTTAGAAAAACAATTTCAATGCTGTTCTAATTTATTTTGTAGTTAAACCTTACAAAGTCAATTCCTTGTGGTTCAAAAAAAATTTAACAATATCTAAAAATAAATTTGAAAATAGGCTTAGCTCAATTCATCGAAATCCTGAATTTCATCGCATTAAAGAGTCGGCAACCAATCGAATGTTATTGGAAATCTCAATGAAATCTCGTCTTAATGACGGACCTGTTCTCATTTGTCGCTGACCCTTTAATGCGAAGAAATCAGTGGCGGCGGACGGTTCTAATTTTGGGGGGGGGACATTTTTCGTTAAAGAACTTGGAAACAAGTTGCTCAAGACCAATATACCTGATACCACGCTGAGTGAAGAGTATTGTTGGAAATTAAAAACGTCACCTAGTTTATGAATTGAAGAATAATGTGCCTTTTTTTTCTTGCTAAAGTTCAGCCTGGTAAGGTATTGTAAGATAACTCCAAACATGTTGAGATTATAGACTGATTTTTCTTATAATTCATTGAATTCAATTATATTCTGAGATTAATCAGAGTATTGACTGAACAATTTGGGGAGGGACACGTATATTGGTTGTCCCCACCTGGTTTAATTGAGGGGGGACAATGTCCCCCTGTCCCCACCCGTTCCGCCGCCACTGGAAGAAATTCAGGATCTCCATGATAATAGCTAAGCCTATTTTTATGGTTAGTTTTAAATTTGTTTCTAGTTTAATATTTGCTTGTAATTTTTTTTTTACTGGTGGATTAGACCTATTTAAACGATAATCACTTTTTAGGTAACAGTCTCCCTTTCAATCCGGACTGGTATTGAAACTATATAGGCAAAACTAAAGCAACGAAATAAATCTTCAATAAAATAATTACAAGATGACGAATTGCAATATCGAGTAACTTGTTTTGTTCTTTGATTGCAAACCAGTTAAAGTTGATACCTATATTGATATATAATACCTAACCCCCATAGAGTTTAAAAATAGTATTGCTCATTTCTCTTGAATACAGATCTGTTCTTTACGTATACGTTTCACCATGGTTTTTACTTTATGAAGAGATCTTCATCATTATCTTGGCAAAATTAATAGCGACCTTGCATCCGAAACTGGTTAGAACATTAATATTTTTTGTTCCTTCGGGTCAAAAGACTCCGAATTCGCCGAGTTTTTTGGACAATTTCTATATTTTTTTCGTCTCGAATGACGTGTGTATATCCTTATGTTACGACATAAGCGTATAAATGACCCTAAATCATTTTTTTTTATTCCATTGCTAGTCGATAGATAAAAAATTTAATTCGGATTTATGGGGTTAGAATACGAGTTGAGCGAGGTTATTTCGAATATTTTTTTCTATATGAAATAATTTAACGAAGAATGTTTCAATTATGCGTTTGACAACTGTACATCAACTTTGTAAATATGCAGTTATGTTTAAAATACACTAACTGCAATATGTGTCTCAAATCTTTGGGGATATAACTAGCGTTCATTTTTCTGTCTATTTAACAAATTTTTTGTTTCAAACAAATCAATCTGAAACAGTAAATTAGTGGTTTTACAGTCGACCATAATCAAAAGTTAATTCAATCTCTACGTCATCCATTAACTTTTAAAGTTAATAACTCCATGGATTCATTTAATATGTTGAATACATAAACTTGCATAGCCAATTCGTTATCGCAATGCTCCTCTAATATAATTTCGTTCCCATTATAAGAGATTTATATATTTAAGCATTTACCCATGACTCTTTAAATTTCCTCATGGATTACCTCTATTTTTTACTCTTGCATTCCATATTTTTCTTACAGTTAATCTATGACGGATCTCTAAATCGAAGACAACCATCTTCAAGGTGTAAATCATTTAGGATTATGGGTGCCGTAAGGGTAAGAGTTATCGTTTCACTTGATTTTATCATTTTTATGAGAACGTAGTCCCGGATATTTTACTATCATTTGAAAATATGTATTTCACGAGATTCCGGTTGCCTTTCCATATCACCACTCTAATCTCGAGGTTCACATATTTTCAAATGACAGGATTCATATATTTTTAAGTCTAGAAAAGTCGGAGAACAAATTTTCGTAAATTTTACGAAGCTTAGACTAAAAAGGTTTATATTTTATTATGACCCCATAGAGTTTGTCCAAAAAATATTGTAGCCATTGAATAAGCGTGAAAACCTCTCAAAGGTGCAATGTTTTGTGCATAGGTCATGCATTCATTAACCAAGAAAAGGTATTCATAAAGGACTATCTTATACCTTTGCGCATCTGTGTTTTATGTATATAGTTTTTGTCTTTGCTATATATTGAAATTTTTCAACCGCAAACTTGCTTTGGACTCATTTACAGTCACGCAAACGTCCCGGGTTTTGTACCTGACGTTTTTGCGAAACAAATCTTTCTCCAGAGACCGGGTATATTTTAATTGAAAATAATGCGCGAAAAGAAAGAGAATGTGAGGGAAGAGTCCCAGTTCACTTACTGTTTTCCCCGGGCGTGCTATGTGGCTGCTGCACCTCGCAAATCATTGATCCTCGAACGCTCTTGACGCCTTCGTTGAGCGAGGATTTTCCACCGCCTCCGCCACCACCCATGTGATGTTGCGTATAATTCCCGTACAAATGATGGTCATTCGGAGCCCCGCCGCCACCGTAATTGTTCAATTGGTGTCCAACAACTTTCAAACTCGGGGGCGTTTGCGGCGGAGTGTCCGTTTGGGGCGGCGACGGACTGTAACAAGAACGGTGCCCGAAACTGGAATGACCGTTGGCCGAAGGGCCTTGATGAAACTGGGGATTCGGTTGTTGACGAGTGGGGTACGCGTACCAACTGTCCGAATTGCAACTGGGATAGTTGAATGAGTCTCTACTGTTAACGCAATGTTTCTGGTACGATTGATTCGGGAGATAGTCTCCGTATTTGGCGCAAGACGGTATTTGAACGTTCGGCCCAAGCGGGGGCGGAGGACTTTTACTAGTGGCCGTGGCGGCCAAGGACCATATTTTTGGTTTGGCTATCACCGGGGAATACGCATTGTCAACGTCCACGTTCCCCATGGGAGAACTGGTATCGCCCGAAGAAGAGGACGACAAGGAGGCGTCTTTAATAAAAGCGTCTAACGCGTTGCACGATAGCAAGTCTTGAGAGTCCCCTTCCGAGGAAGACGTCGTCGACGGGGTAAAGGCCGAGGTTCCCGTTAAAATATTAGCTTGTTCGGGAGACACTTGGTATCGGTTGCCGTATTGAGACACTGGCGGCGCGATTAACGAGTCGGGACCCATAAGCGACGGGGAATGGTGGGGACGAAATGGCGCGGACGAACCAGACGGTACCGAGGGTACTGGAGAGAAAGGCAATTGCAAGCACGAACCTGGAAATTCGTTGATAACCGAGCCGGGATACGAACTGTGCAATGACAATGTTGACAAACGAGTTCCTAGAAATTTGGAGGAGATACAGCAATTAGGTAATGATCTTGACAACTATGAATTAATACCAATTACGGAAACGTCTAATTTTGGGATAATAAAATATATCGTGGGTGACATGATTAAACATTCAAGGGACAGTGACGTCACGGAAAAAAACCAACCGTTTTTAGAATTTAAAGCAAAGAATTCAACTACGTTTAAGACCAACGTGAACGCGAGAGGTAATATCTTACCATTTTGAGGTTCGTTGCCTATAACGGTACTTCGTCCTCTGTAAAGACCGGTGTCGTTTGCATCCAAAGAATGTGTCCTTCCTAGACAGGCCAATCTGTTGCGATCGTCAAAATCGTCGTTTCTCTTTGTTGGTACAATCTCTGTTGTCATATGTATATCGGAGCATTTCGGCTCTTCCTTGTCCAATCTTTCTTGTTTCGCTGGCAAAATGGTCTCCTTAGTCTTTCGGTCATCTTCGTCCGATCTTCTACTACCAGAATCAGTTTGACTCTACATTAGTACGGATAAATATATCAGAAAACGTTAGCCTTTGTCGCGTGTGTTTAAAAAATTACATCGTCGCCATGGTCTTCTGTTTCCACTTTGTTGCGTGGTTCCCACGTCATCTTGTTTTCCTTCTTTAATCTGCGTCTTGCATTGGCGAACCAAGTTGATACCTGCGTCAGCGTCATTTTTGTGATGATGGCTAACATGATCTTCTCGCCTTTAGTCGGGTAAGGGTTCTTCCGGTGTTCTCCCAGCCACGCCTTGAGAGTCGTTGTGGAGTCCCTGGTCACATTTTTTCGACGTGCTCCGTTGAAGTCCAAGCCTCCGTAACTGTTTTTTTATAAATTTAGAAGTCACGCTTCAGCCTCCCAATTAAGAATACTTTTTAATTAAGTTTGGTTAGCACTAGTCTCAGTTCTAAGAATTAACAGACCTACTGTCCTCACATGTATAGGAGCCGAAAAACTAGCCCTACTATAATAGGAAAGGACCAACTGACCTAAGAACCAACCAACTTAAAGGCGCGTTCAGATTATACATCTTCAATCAACAGACAAAAACCCGTCTAGTCAACCTGACAGTCGGGTCAAGTGAAGCTTTCACACTACCAAACTTGTCAGTCCGACTATTTTTGTATAACATAGTTCTTTACTTTATCAAAAAGATCCTAGAGGGGTAGAGAAAGTTCCTTAGAAGATTCTGCTATGTTCATTATTTTTAGGCTAAAATTGATTTTATTGTTTTACGCGATAAGGCATGGGATAAAATGTTGGCCTAGTGGCATATCCAACTACAAAATATCTTCCTCGACACTTGACCAAGGACATCGTAATTATCTTTCAATTGATTGGTCAGCTTGATTACGATCGATTACCTACCCAATTAAAATCGTAACTGTGTCGCGATAAAAAAAGGGGAAGGATGTAACGATCACTCTATCTGTCAAGTCGGACTGAGTAGACAATCAAATCTTGTCGGATGACTAAAGATGGTTAAGTCTGAACGCGCCTTTATTGGAACCATCGACCAAAGTAGAATTTAATTTATAATCTCCCTCAAAACTGCTAAGCCTAATTTTAATAAGTTTATTTTTCTATTGTATTTGTTAAAGGTCCTTTCTGTATGCTCCAAACTCTTGAGGAAACGCGCGTTTATATTACAAGTGCCCATAAAAATAGAATTGTCTCTTAATTCGTCCGCGTGTCACCATTTTAAATTAAATTCCATCAACACCGTCTTAGTTTGAAACACGAATAATTTAAACTATAATTTCAATAGAAAGGGTGAGCATCTTATTAAATATATATTCTGAAAATTGAACGAGCTGTCATTTTGTCATCTTATGTTTATTCATTTTCTTCGATCTGACATTTATAGAGCCGTTTTAATCGACAAGGTTATTGCTTTAGAGTAATATATTAAAGTCGCGTCTTCTCTCGAGTCTCTCAATTAATTTGGAAGATATTATCCGCGTCATTTATTATATTATCGAATGTCGCGCGGGGCCGAACTAGAGCCCGAATATATAAGAGATATACGAAGAGGGGAGTTTAGACGACGTAACAGAAGCTAGCTAGAAATTCTGGTCTCGAAGTTGGCAACTTTATTAATGTAGAGAGAAGATAGGGCAGAGATAATAGCAGCCTTTCATGCGTACGAGTCTGCAGCACGCCTCGTTCGCTTTCTTATCTTCCCCGTAACATTTTCCGTTGCATGAATATTTGATAAATTTCTATTCGGGTATTTGAACGCCTATATTCTATACACCTCCGCCCGTACGAAACAAAAAAAAACTTCCGAAAGATAGGTCTATATTTGGACGCGTTCGCATTGCTTATAACTAATTAAATATTTAACTATTTGAATTTATTTCTCATTCTACACTATTTAAAATAATTGTAACTTCTATTTAGTTGTGTTTTCCTGAGGAAATTCAAAATTCATGTTTTCAAGTCAAACAAAACTGGAATTTTGTAATAAACCTTTGTTGGCATTCAAGTATAGTTACAGACCTACTGGCCTTATTGCGTAATTGTGAAATGGAGCGTGTTGTATGCGAATTGGCCTTATAGGAAACAGCGTGGATCGAGCTAGTAATAATACGTGCTCCCTAGTGTTAGAAAGTTTTTCTTCGTCAATTTTCACTCCCGATACGTGATCGGGGAGTTCAATTTGGCTCGGTCCCCTTCTCCGCTCTAAGTTCTCCAACGTGTTTCGCTCGGGGAGAACGACGAAGGGGAGAAGAGAAATCAGACCTTTAAGTAGTTATCCAAATTCGGGGAAATCAGTCGCGGACCTCGAAGGGGGACCTACACCGCCCCTAGAACTGTCGAACGTGTCCCGATAGGGAACTGTCGCAACGTGTTTGACGGATGACGACCAAAAACCGACAACTATATAGAATCTCTTCTACACGCGAAAGAGGACAATCTATTGATCTATACGTATAACCTTCGATTCTATATTGCTTGGTACGGGTATTAAAGAGAGTTAAAAATGCTATTAAGAGACGGGTAAGGTTTCAGCCGCCACCCGAGTGTTTTTGTTTTCTTTGTTGGCGACGCTTATACTGTCAATTGGTAATCCATACCGTATACCGAAACGCCTGTTTTATTTAATTAAGGGTGTAATAGCTTTATACGGAGACGCAGACGTTGGTGGGAGTTAGACATTATTACAATGTTACCCGTAACATTTGCGTAGGTTTGTCTTTTTAATTAGTAAGTGTGACATTACGCAAGTTGGGTTTTTTAGAACGAAAATATTGCGGTCAAAACAAGAAAGTATTTATTTTTTATCAGAGGGAATAAAAAGAGAATCTGAATCGATTAATAGCTCAATTCTCACGTCAACTGGTAATAAGCATCTCTAATTGATTGTCCGATGACGAAAATTTCAGGGGGAAATATGAATCGTTCTATTTTTATTCTTACCCTCGTAATTTGACCCAGATGACTTTTTAACTGAACTAATACATTCTCTCACGTAAAAAATAAATACCTTCTGTTAGCACTGAGATTAAGATAAATTGCAAACTTGTTCCAAGGTACTACATAAATACTAGATAATTTAAACTGCCCAATCAACACAAGTTTTAAACTACTATCGCAAACGAGTTAAAATATCTGACGTTTGAAAAATCAACCTCGACTTACCCATAAGCGGCCAGTGTTGGATCGTAATAGTACGAAGCCGTCGTTTGGTGCGGATTAGCTGGATGAGCCGTTGAAGACAAAGTGCCTCTCCAAGGATCATCTTTCATACCAAATCCACTACTCTGTTTGACGACAAATGTTAGTTTCAAAATTTAGTCCAATGACTATTAAAGAGAAATCACACCCAAAGATTTAAAATACGTACCAATGTGGGATAAAATGCTGAAGAGTCTACGGTAGCCAAACTAGCGTATCCATTGCTAGTGACGGAAGAATCGGTGGCGTAGGATATCGTGGCCGAACCGGAACCGGAAGCGTGCAAGGAAGATCCTCCAGCAGCCCCGTAAAATCCGGCGGCGGTCAAACGAGGGTGGACTTGGTGGGAATGATGTACGGAATGGATGGAAGGGTGGTGATATGCGGCTGTCGACAACAGCCTGGACTCGTACGCCGCAGCTTGTTGTACCACGGAAGACGCCGAAGATATAGGGGGACTGGGGCTCGGAGAGGCCCGGTTGCAAGCCGTATTGGGGCCCGACGGAATGGTCGCTTCGCTGCAAGGTGGCGATTGTGGGGAAGGAGATGATATGCCCGAAGAGCCGCAACTGCTGGACACCGCTGAACTGGTACCCGTGATGGGACCACCGGTTGATACGGTCAGCATCTGATAAAGATGACGATTTAAATTTAAATTGGGCTATACTTTTTTAAAAACCTTCTGAGGTTGAAAGCATGGTTGAAGGTTTAAAAAAATATATATTTTAACTCCGTAAATTCTAAAAATTTCTAAATGTATTAATCTGATAAATTCGAATAATATTTGTTCGAATCATTAGTGAATTTTATTAAGAACTCTGTGATTTAATACACGACTATTAAGTTAGTCTTTAATGAACGGCAGTCCTAAATTAGTTAATTTAAAACTTCGTACTATTACTAACATACGTGCCAATTCGTTTATCAACGAAAATGAAATATTAATAGACCTGACTTACTTGAGACGTTGTCGGATACGACGGGTAACCAAATTGAGCGTACGCCATAATGATTTCACTGCACAATAATTGTTTACACTGCTATACGTGAAGGGGTTGACCAGAGTTGACGCTGGCCTTTTCACTCCCTATAAAATCAACGACTAATTGGTGGACCTTTTAGTGGTCTCCATCGTTCGTTGGTGATGGGTCCTCTTCGATCAATCTACTTAAATTCGAGGAATTCGTCCAATTACGGCTCGTAATGATTATTAGTCTGCGGGGAAACGGCTAGGGAACCCGCGGGTTCATCCGTCATCGGTTGTCATACTCGGCTCGCCGTTATCCAATCTTCCTGAGAACGGGATTGCGCGAGGGAAGAGAGAAAGAGAGAGAGAGAGAATGGCGCAAATGAGAAATAGCCTCTCTTTAACGTTTTGCATCGCTTCGACTATTTATTATTATTTGTTTGATATGAATCCCGAATATTATTAACCAAGTAAAACATTAAATTACAATTAAAGGGCGAGTAAAAAAGGAGAAAAAATATTTTTATATCCAAATTTAATCCTTTTCAATTTCTAATGAATTCTGATTGTTTAGAAAGAAATTTAAACATCCACTAAATAGTTTAAATTATAAAAAGGGCGCTAATTGGTTGGAAATTCTTGTACCGAAACGAAACTAGCTCAAAGTTAAAGGTATTGTTCAAAATTTAACTTATTTGATTGAAGAAGGCATATAAATTACGTTCGATGTGCTAACCATGCACTTCTAAACTTAGTTATACCATCCCTTCGATCATGTATCTCTCAAATTAATATTCTGACTGTTATAGAATTACCCGACCATAATTCGACTTCAAAATATATTTCATATAAGCCTCGCTTTAACACTATATAAATTGGAAAACCATTTAGAAAAGGGAAGAATTGAAATATTAATTTTTAAAGCTAACTTCAAATAATAAATTAAAGGCGGGTTTCGATTGGGGTTAATGTCGAATAAATACCGATCGCGTATACTTTTTATATCCATTGTCGATCGCCCGGAATTAAACGAGGTCTCCTTACCTGTATCGATAAACTTGCGGGATCTATTGTTGTCGATCGAATAGGTTTCCTTTAGCGTTGGCTGAGTGAGCGAACAATTGGGTGTCTATAATAAAACGGGGGTCTAGGTCGATGGTAAGAGCCCTTAAAATCGCGGACCCACTCGGACTAGGAGAATGGCAATCTCGAAGCGGGGTCTTTTTAGATGGGTGACAGTTTACGCCGAGAGCCGCGGATCAGAGAGAGAGAGAGAGAGAGCGAGAGAGGGAGAGGGGAGTAAAGTTAAGCAAATTCGGGGGAGGGTCGAAAATTACCCCCTCTCTGTTTCAACTAAGAACACTGGCGCCAGGTTGGAGGATAGGGGGTTTTCAGGAGGAGGGGGACTGTGGTGCCTGGAGTTAAGGGGTTACGGGTTAGAGATACCACAACGTTTCTAGAGGTTCGGGTCTCGAAACTAGGAATATCTCCGCCGTCTAAGCCACGGTATTATAGCGTTCCCACGAATTCCCGGTTTTCCCGATTCCGACGAGAGACGGCGGGTTTGTGAGATTCGACATCCATGGACGTGAATCCGGGGAAGGGGACGGCAAAATTTTCCCCGTCACCCAAGCGCGGGTGAAGCTAGATTAGGGGAAAAGCGCTAGGAACCCTTGTGTGGGAGTCTTCGAAGGCTGGAGTAACGAACCAATGAGATTCGTAGTGGACTAGGCTGGTCGTCTCGCGACGACGTAAAACGTAGCGCCATAGAAGCCCGCGCGTCTCCTTATCAAAACCCCCCTTAGTCTCCGGGTTGTTGTTTTTCCATCGTTACTCCTCTTGTAATCCGATTGGTTGTCTTATAACCTCCCTTCCTTTCCTATACACGAACTCGGTTCCCTAACAATCCTCCCGCGCGATCCCGACTCCCTCTACAATTATATTTTCTACGTAGGAGCGTCGCTCGGTAATTCGGCATCAATTCTGGAACACGCGTTTCCGACTATTGTACGATTAATTTTTCCCATCGACCCCCCTCTCCCCCCTCGTTTATAGGTCGTTTTTCAAATAAACCTTCCCAGATAGTTCTTACGAACGATATAAAAAGTTGGGATAAGGGAGGGAAGGGAAAGTATATTGACTGTAGAAGTCATTTTGTTATTTGTTCCACCCTCGAACACGGGAATTAGAATCCATTAAAAACAATTTTCCACCATCCATTTTGAGCAAAACTACTTCTTTTTATTTTATCTTCGTTCGAGTTTCGAACTGTGATTAATGAGCGTTCCTTTTTTTAGGCTAAGGGATTTTAGAGGTTTCTCAACCTCCGCGTAGATTTTTTGACATCTAAGACTTCAAAACAATTTCTTAAAATCGAAATTGGACTCAATTTGGTTAACTATCCTTGAAATTGGGTCAATTGCGAAGAAGAGAAATGAACAAGGTTGAAGCTGTAATGAATGAAATAAGGGTGTTTTATTGTTTTTAACTCCATATTCTAATTCCAAAAAATACACTTTAAACCATTTTGAAGGATATGAAATCAACCATAACTGCGTCGTAATTTAGGCAATGATCTTTCTAAGCCTCCGTTAAAGATGTGTTTAATTTTATTTTATAATAATTAATTCATATAATATGATACCAACTGAATATTATTCTTGAACTTTTAATTTATTTTACATATTTTAATGTTTTATTTTCGTTTGGACGCGATTTCCAAGAACATTTTATTTAACGCCTGTAGAAGTGTTTCACTTGCTGGGCACCGACGTTCAGGGAGAAGCAGTCCACCAGGTGCGTAGCGCCTTTAGATGTGGATGAGTAGGTGTTTGTTAGATATAGGCCTAGTACTCCTCGTTTTTGATTGAAATTAGTTTACGATGTTTCTTTTGCATCAGCTATTCCGTTTTCTTAAGAATTATTAGTCTAAAATTTCTTCGAAGCTGATTTAGGATTAGCGATACCAAGTAACTTTGATAATATGCTGTGAGTTACCCTTTAAACCTTTGATGAGTTTTGATTAAGTTTTAAGCCTAATTTACAGTCGCAATTGATTAAAAATAACGTGTTATCAGTGTCTAATATCCCTTCAATGTGGTAAGGAGTTGTTTATTAAATTAAATTCCTGCGCAATTTCGTAACAAAATATTTTGATATCGATTTTTCCTGGTTTTTTTTCCCTTGGAATTCAAGTATACTTTTTAAATTGGATTAGGAAGCTATAATTTTAAAGTATATATCAGAGCGTATCGCTCCATTTGACACTAAATTGGAATTGAGATAAATACTTTATCAGCGACATTACGACTCGTGTAATAAGTAAAAATAAAATTTATTGAGCTGAAACAGCGACGGAAATCTTGTCTGAAACACTGTGGGTTACGCTCGAATTCTTGTTTGCTTTTTGGCGCCTCGTAAAAGACTAGACCGTAACCTAAAACGATTTTTTTATCTCGTTCAAATTATACTTCTGTTAACGATTGCGCAATTTGTTTAAAGGTTTATCAAATCTAAACTCTAATTTGCGTGTTATTTCTCCCATAGCGCCATATTTCTGATAACATAAGACCCGAAGTGTGAGGACTTTCTTCGTATTCACTATATCTATACGCATGTCCATGAAGATTGCACGGAGACCAGTGTTCCTAATAAATATATCAATGTAATGGAACCTTGGTCTATCCTTCTTATAACTCATTCAAGTTGAGAATACAGCAATAGCCTTTGGTACCATCAAGAATCCATTCAGGTTCCATAAGAATATGGGAGGGCCGCGATTCAATAACCATCCTCCCAAACTTTGTAGCAAAAGTTCGTCTGCTTCGAATCGATTTTTCAAGTAAATCACTCCTGACATTATATTATTAACCCGCGCCACTAACGACCTTGACATTTTTGGGTAATAAAAATGGAGCCGACCGAAAAAAGATCTAAGCGTACAAATGTTGGGAAAATTTCAGACGAACTTTTGTTACAAAGTTTGGGAGGATGGTACCAAAGGCTAAAGCTATGCTCCCATATTCTTATGGAACCTGAATGGATTCTTGGTACCATGCATCACTTATTTGTAGCCAAAATTCTTCTTTATTCTCACGCCTCTGAAAACTACTAAGTGTCCTCTCACTTTTCTTTAATGTCTAATAATAGACATGAACCACAAATTTTCTCAATTTCTCATTTTTCTCAATTTCTCAATTTCTCATTTTTCTCAATTTCTCATTTTTCTAAATTTCTCATTTTTCTCAATTTCTCATTTTTCTAAATTTCTCATTTTTCTCAATTTCTCATTTTTCTCAATTTCTCATTTTTCTCAATTTCTCATTTTTCTCAATTTCTCATTTTTCTCAATTTCTCATTTTTCTCAATTTCTCATTTTTCTCAATTTCTCATTTTTCTCAATTTCTCATTTTTCTCAATTTCTCATTTTTCTCAATTTCTCATTTTTCTCAATTTCTCATTTTTCTCAATTTCTCATTTTTCTCAATTTCTCATTTTTCTCAATTTCTCATTTTTCTCAATTTCTCATTTTTCTCAATTTCTCATTTTTCTCAATTTCTCATTTTTCTCAATTTCTCATTTTTCTCAATTTCTCATTTTTCTCAATTTCTCATTTTTCTCAATTTCTCATTTTTCTCAATTTCTCATTTTTCTCAATTTCTCATTTTTCTCAATTTCTCATTTTTCTCAATTTCTCATTTTTCTCAATTTCTCATTTTTCTCAATTTCTCATTTTTCTCAATTTCTCATTTTTCTCAATTTCTCATTTTTCTCAATTTCTCATTTTTCTCAATTTCTCATTTTTCTCAATTTCTCATTTTTCTCAATTTCTCATTTTTCTCAATTTCTCATTTTTCTCAATTTCTCATTTTTCTCAATTTCTCATTTTTCTCAATTTCTCATTTTTCTCAATTTCTCATTTTTCTCAATTTCTCATTTTTCTCAATTTCTCATTTTTCTCAATTTCTCATTTTTCTCAATTTCTCATTTTTCTCAATTTCTCATTTTTCTCAATTTCTCATTTTTCTCAATTTCTCATTTTTCTCAATTTCTCATTTTTCTCAATTTCTCATTTTTCTCAATTTCTCATTTTTCTCAATTTCTCATTTTTCTCAATTTCTCATTTTTTCTCAATTTCTCAATTTTTCTCAATTTCTCAATTTTTCTCAATTTCTCAATTTTTCTCAATTTCTCATTTTTCTCAATTTTCTCAATCGCGTTCACTGAATTAGTGTATACTACATGAAATACTAGTCAAACGTACTTATGTTCTATTACTTATGGTGATATTGTAGTCGGATCTTTGACTTTGCCAAAACAATAGCTTAAATCTGTTTATCAGTTTTATTAAATAGGTCAGTATCAATTCCATCGTTCTTTATTAATCAATATGTTTGCGATAAAGTGTTGCAATTGGAAAATATGATCAATATGATATTTAAGTATTATGGTTGGTATTAAATTAGCAATATTGTAGTCAATTTAGTTATTAGATTCAATTAAAATACACAAAATATAATAATAAACCTATTTTATCGAAGGCTAATCACTCCACGTAGTAGGTGTACATGCCTGTAGATTTGACTGTACTAAAGTTATTACGTAACTGCATGATTACTGACGTAATCATGTTCGGTGTGCAGATGTTACGGAAGTGATTAACCCTATGCCTACTTATTAATTATTAATAATGAAAGGCTAAAACTTACAGGGCTATTTAAAATTAACAACTCTAGTTATTAGAAGTACGTTATCTCACTATTTGCTGGCCAAACTAATGCTACATGCTAATAATAATATAATATTATGGTTCTAACTAACCCAACAAACACTTTTTTCTGACTAATTAGGCCATGGGAAGCTCAAAAAATAAAAAAAAAAAATAAAATAAAATAAAATAAAATAAAAAATATTGGCCCGCCGCAAATATTTTTAATTTTTTTTTTTGAAAAGTTCAAAATTGCATGAAGGAACTACATTGAAAAACCAATTTCTTCGAAAAGGGGCATAGTTTTTGGTGAAGGAGCTAAACTCAAAAGCCAATATTTTGGAAAAGGCGCAATGTTTTTCCAAATATCAGTTTTTGAACTAGCTAGGCGCCTTTTCCAAAATATATCTTCTTAAAATTGGCGCCTTTTCAAAAATATCGGTTTTTGAACTAATATTGCATGATTAAGCGCGTAATAGAGTAATTTTCAAAAAAAAAATTAAAAATATTTGCGGCGGCCCAATATTTTTTAACTATTTTTTTTTTTTTTTTTTTTTTTTTTTTGAGCTCCCCATGGTCTAATTAGTCAGAAAAAAGTGTTTGTTGGGTTAGTTAGATAAAGTACAATCCTACCAATAAGATAATATAATATATTACCCAATATATTATTTATATTCTAAATATATTTTTTTTTTCTAAAATTCCAAGCTTAACATTAAAAAATAAATCCAAAATTCCAAACTTAACATTAAAAAAAATACAAAAAAAAAGTTTAGTATCCACCAAATAAGGGAGCGAAACATTATTTCCCGCCTTTTCGATTTGAAAAACGTACTTCCTGTCGTCAGCGGGTATGAGGTCATATGTTTTCGTTTTCTCTTCTGCTCCATTTCTTCGGGCGGTAGTGGCGAGGCTTAACGAGCTTATCGAACAACGTTGATATTTTCTCGGTTTTAAAATGTATCAACCGGGTTCCTTGAGTTTAGAAATGGTACAATTGTACATGATTAGTCAAGGTGGAAAAGTAGCTAATCACGAATTAGTTAAACAATTTAAACCGTACCTTAATAACACAGAAAACAAAGGTAAGTTTTTAGGCCTCTGTTTGACCAGATTTTGCCCCGAGCCATGGCTCTGGCTCCTAAACTTGTATTTAACTATTTACGCTTTCCCTAGATCGGTTTCAATTCTTATTTATTTTAATTCATTTCTAGACGCGGTTCGACTTGTATTTAAAGATATTGTTAACGAAATTGCCACAGTTCATAAAGACGGCGTAAGTAAATTTTATTTGAAGAACATAACAAACTTAAATTAACTTGTCTACATAGTTTGTAACAAAGAATGATTTTGCCTAATTTTAGAAAGAAAAATTCTTGATGCTTAAACCTAAATACATGCGAAATGGTAGTTCGGAATACGATGTAAAATACTCTTCAAAATCAGTCGCGGATTTAACCCAAGTTTCTACGCCCCAACTGCCAAATTCAACTTCGGTACCTAATATTGAAACTCAGTCTTACGATGAAACACCGCAACGGGATAATGTAGAAGTGCGCAGAGCTCATATCGAGTTTCAGCCTCAATATAGTGAAAAAATGGTGTGGGATCAAATAAATACTCCGCATCTTGAACAACCGTTAAGCCACTGTCAGTCGAGCCCGAACCTTCTTTTACCCAGTGAAGATGAAGTTGATAATAAAGAAAGTAGTGGATTACAACCACCTCAGCCACCTCCTAGAAGAAAAGCGTCAACTAGAAGCAAAGAAAACCGGGGTACGAAGATCGAAGAGAAACTACGTCAACTTAACGAAGATCGAGACAGTGTACTTTCAAGCCCACCTGTAAGTTATAACTTTTCGTTATTTAAAATTTTAAATAAAATATTGTGTTTGTATTGTTTTTTTAAAAGCCAGTGGTTGTAGGAAGTAAAATTCGGATTATTTTATTTTTTTAACACCTTGGGGATATTGTGGTATCAAATATATTAGGATGATGCTTTATCTGGCTGGCTGGTTGGTTTACTATTTTGCCAATTTTATTTAAATTAATGTTGCCACATGCTTTACCACATGCGCGGTAAAACGCTGACTTTAAACCTTAATTTAGGGTAATTAAGCCAGATAAAATCTATTTGGCTTAAGGAAGGGACTTTTTTAAATACTTCATTGCTGTTTTATTAACAAAATAGGGCTTTTGATTTCCCCATATTTCTAGCCATTTATTTATTGCTCCTTTATCTAGATTTAATTTTCGAATTTTTGTAATATTTCCATACTGCCTCTTTAAAATTATACTATACCACCCAATTTCTTGACACAAACCCTAGTAGAATCCCAATCAATTTCATAATTTTTTATGATTTAATATACATATCCAGTTCATGAAGTAGCAGTTTGTTTAACAATAACAGACAATTATATTTAAATTGCTAGTATTAATTACTTTTGTGAATTAAAGTATTAAAAATATTTTTTACCATAAGCCGCCAAAACTTTAGTTGCAATAGTTGGTAAAATCTTGTAGTGGTGCCTCTGTTATCCCCCTTGAAGTACCGGGACCCAACTCTAAAAATATTCGAAATCCAGTTGTCGATCTGAAGCTGTTGTAGATTTGATCTTATAGACATACGTAATATATTGCAACTATGAGGAAATCTCCAGTTTTTGATTTACAACTAGATTTCGAATATTTTCAAAATAGGGACCTTGTTGTACAAGGGAATTATAGTTCCAAGTGTTCAAGTGGGCATATAAGTCTTCAGTTTTAGCTTTCGCACGAGAAGAGACAAAAAAATCTAGAACTCTACAACAATTTCCTAGCCTTTTACTTAAGTAAAAGGCTCCTTCAACAAATAGACTGTGGAGCTTGGGTTTTTGTTAAATGTCGCCAATTCATTTGCAGGAAATATAATTCCTCAGGATTTCCTTATTGAAAAAAAAAAAAAACGTAGAATTCCATATATTTTAAAACTATATTTATTATTATTTTGTAACATAACCTGTAAGGCATTTCAAGAGCGTGTAACAACAATCGATTCACCCTTTACGAAAAACTCGTTTTTCAATCAAATTTCAAATACCCTTTTTATAGATATCGCGTAACCATCCTTGACCCTTTTGCTCTTTTAAAAGACAAGTCTCAAATATTCTCAATTTATGGTTAATATCTGGTTGCTTGACTTAAGTCGCCCTCATATTTTTTGAACTTCGATTTTCCCAGACCCAGATTAAGTGGAGCTGGGTTTATCTGCTGTATTGGGGTTTGTCTTTAATTCCAAGAAATTGGGTTCTAAAACTATAAAACAAACATCACAGGGGCCCTAAAAATATTGACTGATTTTTGGGGGCCCATTTTTCAAACTGTCCAATCAATCTATTTTTGAAAATATATATTGTCTTGGCTTTTCAAACTATCTTTATGGTAAACTCTTTCTTTTAAATGTTTTTGTTATTGGTCGTATGAGATTTGTACTTTAACTAAAAGTATTGAAACTAAAAAGAAAAATAGAGGTGCAGCTGCTGCAATCCATTTCAACTTCGTCCTCATTTAAGTTTTTTTTATTTTTCATAAATGTTAGGAATGCCTAAAGAACTCTTTTTGTGTGTTTGCGAAGCAGGTGCACAGTCGATAATTTTATTTAACAAACACCTACGACTGTAGGACTTCACTGGCCGTCGCGCACAAAATCTTTTTGTTTCAATTCGAAGTGTTTGAATTTAAGTGTCTACCTAATTCGAGTGTTAAAAAACAAGTTCATGTAAATCAATTTATTCATGCAACTTCCAAGAATAGTCAAAATCTTAGGTAATTTTTCAGAGATGAAACGCTAGTGAAGACTAGTGTCTGTGGCGATTTTTATTCCTGGTACCATTGAATAACTAAATAGGTGATTGCATGATTTAGTTAAATTGTTTAAAGTTAAAGTAAAGCGAAAAAAATGAATTGATTTTATATCTATTATGCTACTGAAAATAAGCAATGTTTGCGCAGCCTCTTCGATCAATCAAGAATTAGGGAAGCATTGACCGCTGGTCAAGCTGGGTATTTCCGCTTCCGGTGCATGCTCTGACGTCATTGCCTTTGGAGCCAATTGTCAAATGTGGCAAGCGGGAAAATAATCAAACGCTAGGTTGAATTAAGCAAAAAGTGTAGCGTTTTTTCTTTAGTAGGAGGGATTGCTTTTAATTTAATGTTAAAATCTTTTTATCTTCCGCTTTTTTTGCGCAATTCATTAACGGAGAATGTATTTCACTAAGCAAACTGGCCTTGTTTTTAGCGACTTTAAGTACTAATATAAATGTTAAAAAAATCAACTTAATCTTCTTCACCTTCGTTTTTTAAGATAATTAAATTATTAGACCAAATCGCTTCAATGTTAAAGTAGTTTGATAACATTCCCAAAATATATGAATGAGAGTGCGATACTAGAATGAAAACGTTTCTTGCGCGACAGGGTTGAACGAGATATTCTCCGACCTCATTAATATCGATGATTATTTCTGGCTAATTTATTTTATAAACAATTCTAATGGTACCTCTATCTCTATATGTCAGATTTGTCTTACAGTACATGGTGTTGAAAGCGCTCTCCTTTTATAGGGTTGGACTTGGAAAGCGTTTTTTATAAATTGTTTTTCTTTTCTTTTTATTCAGAAATCAGTTCGAGATGAAGAGATACTGGGAATGTCTTTGAGTCCGGGTATTGTGAAAGAACGAGCTAAGAAAATCAATAAAATGGCCTCGGAAGTCGATATTTCGTCGAAATCACCCCCAGGATCGAATAGCCTTTCTTCCAATTTATCTCGTTCGACTTCCAGCGTTTTCTCTTCTTGCAGTCAACTGAATAGTTTATCCGGATTAAGGAGACAACCAAAGGTTTCTGACTTTTTTTAAAAAAAAAAAAAAAAAAATTGTTCTAAGAAATTGGATACGTGATTTAAAGATTTCGTCGAATAGACAACTTTAACTTTTTTTTGAGTCATATAGAGTTAGAGGCATGTATCCTTAATGACGTCGTTATTATTTTCTTTGCCGTTCAATCAGTTCTCAATAAAAATCAGTTGACAGCGTAGATTAATCTTAGCCATTAGTTGGAGCATCCATACTTAAAGAGAAAATCTCGAAAAAAACAATGCTAAATTCAACGAGACTTTGGAAAAGAATAAATTTAATTAACTTTAAATTAAGAGAACATTAAAAACTTTATATTTCGCCATGGTTAAATAAAAATTTTAAAGATTTGGAGGCTTTTCTGCTTCTGCCCTTTAACAACACGTACTTGTTCAAGTTAGATTTATAGTTAATTTTTTAAGCAACTGGATAATATCTGATTTTAATCCACATATTTAATTTATTAGTTATACAAATTCCGAACACTGTACGCAAACATGCGTTACTTTTGCAATCTGAAAGTTTATTTCACGTATTTTGAAGTTCAGACTTTTGAGAATTTGTTTCTTATAGTTTTCTACCCCTTGCAAATTCAGAAACAAAAGTTTTGGAGACAAGCTACTTTTTGTTTACAATATCCCAAAGTTACGTTGAATTTGGCGATTGCTGCTTCGGGATGTTACCTTGTTAGACGCGTGAAGGGTGATTAAATTAATAAAGAATCTAATGCTAGTCGTGGCGATATTACAAGACATACCCCTCCCCCCCCCAAAAACCAAGAGTTTATCATATTAGTTCTGGAAACTCATGGATAATGATTATGATTTCAGGCTCAAGATGATGACGATTCAACGTCCGTTACAACGGTAAGTTATGTTCCAATAGTTTTAAATCGGAGAAAAAACAAGAATGTCTGTTTGTAACCCAAATAAATTTGATTACTTTATTATTTAGTTGGACCCTAACAGCAAACAATGGGTTCTACAAGCGGCTAAAGGCGATTACTACACTCTTGTTAAGTTACTACAAGAGGAACCAAAATTGGCTGGGTTTAAGGTAATTAAGTTTGAATTACGTCTTAATACAAGCGTATTATGTGTGTGTGAGTTTATTATTTAAAGGGAGGGTGAAGAGAGAAAAAGCCCCACGTACCATATTGTTAATAGTAGAATCCATAGAAAAAATCCCTTAACTTTTCTCTTCTCTCTCCCTTTAATTAAAATGTTTTTGGATTAATGAAGCCAATCGGCAATTTATTTGAACTTTGGATCGAAGTTTGGCCTCGCCTCTTTAATATTGACATTTGGGGAAAGTCGTTAGAATGAGAAATTCGCTACAAATTGGTTTCCAATTTAATTGTGTGGTAGATAGGGTTTAAAACCTTTTTTCCAACCGCATTATCGAACGAAGGCGACACCCTGGAAAAAGGGGAGTACCTTGATTTTTAACTTTCTGCAAAGTCGATATTTTGCTTACTCTGCAGATATTGAAAAAACCATTACGAAACTAGTTCTCGTCTAACCTCTATGACAAAAATAGGCTCCCAGTTTTGTTTTTCATTGTAAAAATACGCGTATGACGAATCAACAAAGATATCTAGGACATAATTAAGTGAGGTTTTCACCGATTTTCAGGAACTCTAAAACTGCGTTCATACGAAGTCTTGAAATCGATTTAAAACGTTTCAAAAACGATACGCTAGAGTCGTGTGATCGGGAAACCGTCTTTTCTCGAATCAGTTCGATTTCTCGAAACTGCTTCGGGAACCAGTATCGCACCCATTCGGTTTCAACAACCGATAGATGAAGCTACGATTTGAATATCGGTTTGATTTTACCGTTTCAAATCGATTAAGAAATTCTAGTGTGACCGTAGCTTAAATGAAATTTGAGTAGCATTTGCAGAAAGATCGTTAAAAAACTATTCAAAATATACCATTGAAAACATTTTTACCGCAATAAAAATAAATATTTTATAATCCCCATCTTAATTCTAAGTGTTTAAAATCAAAATTCCCCGCAATACTACGTCATCACTATGATTGCGTTTTTATGTTATAGAGCCTACAGTTCATTCTTGCGTGATATGATCGCTTTCGCAGAATCTATTTCGAGAAAGTACTTGGTTAAAAATTTCCCGCCTTTCAGTCGAAACTTATCGTTAATTAATGCGTTTCAGAAATATTCTATAACATGAAGCGAAAAAATTAAATCTATGCCTTTTTGGTATTTTAATTTTGAAGCTTCTTAAAAACGGGTCAACCAAGAGGTGTAAAATTTTGAATATTGCTTTTTAATAGTGGAAGCTTTACTTAAAGAATTTTTTACATATTATGAAGTTTTAAGCGAAACCAGAAGCCGATGAAACCCTCCTTTGAAGTCTATTACTCCCGGGTCTTGTCTACTCCTCTCTGTATGGGTTATTCTCAAAAGGCGCGATTCGTACGCCTCCTAACGGTAGATGTTTTCGGAGCGGGAGCTCGTCGAGCGAATATCTCTAGCAGCCTTGGAGTTCGTCCAAAAAACGTCGTCGTTTGTGGAGAGAGAGAATTTCCAATTTTCCGTAGACAGGGGGGATGAAGTAGGACCCCTTCTAACTCGTAAAATTGGGAATTTTACCCATACAGAGAGGAGCGCTATATGGAACATTGGAGTAGTAGACTTCAAAGGAGGGTTTCATCGGCTTCTGGCGAAACGGACACTTGCCAAAATCCCATTCATTTGGGGCAATATTATCTTCATGGGAACTTAAAATTGAAATGCCAAAATTTCTCTCAAAAGTTAGCTTTGAAATCGGTAAATGTCCGATCCATTGTAAATGGACATTCTTGCAAATGCTTTTATGATCACAATTAGAACACAGTGTGGTATTGAAGTATCCTCACCCCTAATTTATTTGGTGACAGTTTTTTAAACCGTATATGACTAAAGCGCCCAAAAACTTAAAATTCTCATTAACTAACAACCCTCTTTCATTTCCCATGTTTTCGTTGAATTTCATGATCTAATGACGTTAAATAATATATCACACAGCGGAGATATGCTCCACAATAAAAAAAACTTGTTTCATATCTTGGGATTTGACCCAAATAAATTTTATGAGGATAAACGAAGACCCCCTTCTTGATTTTAAAGGAGGATATTTTGTTTGGCACTTTGCACATCTGGTTTCCAAACAAAATTACATTTTAGCTTCGAAAGAAACTCCATACTATCCTTTGTCCATAATATTACGGGCGCAATAAACATTTCAGTTTGACATTGGCTTATCTTGGCTGATAATCTGCCCTTTGAACCTTTACTCAAATTGCCCACTCCCCCGCGCCCGGTTATCACTCCTTCATTCGAAAGCTAACGCCTATATACTCATTGTCAATATCAAGTTAGACTATGAACATTGAGATAGGAACATCTCTAGGCCTTTGCTAGTGTTCTAAGGTGACAGAGAGAAATAAGAAGCTAGGGTGCTCGGACTTTTTCCAGTAAAATAAGGGGAATTATCTGGGTGGAAGGGTAGGAGAGGAGAATTCCTGAGAGACCCTGGAGTCGAAGTGCTTTCTCTGGTCAACCTTTTCCCCCCTCAAGCGGGGCACAAGCTTCTCTTTCTCTCCCTCCGCGCTCTCCATTTGACTTTTCCCTTCTATTCTTGACGGGCTCTAGCGGAGAACACGCTAACTACTCCCCGCTGAGATTTAAAAAAGTTCCCTTTTTTATGACCTTTTACTTTTTACTGCGGAAGTTCTCCAATTTCTTCCGAACCCAAGCTAGCGACTCCGACTTTTTTTTTTAGACATTAGGGAGAAGATTTTAAAGTAGCCTTTATGACGCTTTTCAACTCCTCACTTCTGAAAAAAAGATGAGAAAGGCCTGGTTAAAGGGAGAATGCAATGGTTCCTTATCGTTGAAATTGTCATGCAAGCAATTTAGAAATCAATTTTCAACTTACTCAGAAAAGTAGGCTTAAAGAGAGTAAAAATGAAAATCCCCATTTTGTTGATAAAACAGTATAGTACACTAATAAAAAAGTGTCTTACATCATTCAGATATGTTTTGCTTAGTTGCTCCAAAATTAAGTTTTAAAGTCAGCATTTTACTAAATAACAAATATTAGTCTAAGAAATCTAAAAAATAAGTTATCGCATATCCATTTCCTTTAGGCTCCCTTTAACAAAGATGCAGTTTTATATCTAGCCGTTAACGAGTCTCTGGCCAACGAACAAAAGCGCGTGCCTCTCAAGCCTAGTTTGATACGTTTTCTGTCGGAATAAAGAACGCTTCTCGCGTGATTCGCCGGAGACTCAAACTAACCATAAATCTTGTTTAGTCTACTTCCTAGCTTAATTTTTTTACAATGGTGGATTCTTCCTATTGATAAGGAATTGATAGAAAATTACTGGTCTGGTTGCATTCTCCCTTTAAATTATAGCCTTATGTTAGGGGGATTGAATACAAAGGAGTAATTGATCCAGGCCGAACATTTTTGCAAAATTTTCAGAGTTGCTAGTAATAAAATCTATTCCACTTTGCTTTCGTAGCGCATACAAAGCTTTGTTATTCTTTACATAGTTTTGTTTGGTTTAGATTTAAATCGAGCCTATCTTTTGGGCTTGGTGTCAAATTAATGTGAAAAACATTGAAGAACGCTGGGGTTCGGTGTAGGCCCTACCCAATTCTATTCGAAATACTGTGCCATAAATTCTTCCAAAGTTGTTGGCGTTTTTACAATTGAGCTCTATACATTTTTTTGTCCAATTTCACCATGCATTTTGGGGGTCATGATTTTGGACGTGTTTATTGGGTGCGTCATCAACCATTTTGTTGATACACATCATGTTTTCATCTTGAGAAATCTAGAACATTGATTTTTATTGACTTTTGTGTCAACAGGATGTTTGCTTAGTATCACTCCGCAGTAGTTTTATGTGTACTGGTAAACGAATATACTGTATTTGATGGTGTTCTTTTTTTCATGACGCAAGAGTTGAGTTTCCAAATACTGGTAAATTTTTAGTGGTTCAATATGTAACCAATTCTGGTTATATTTAGTTTAAAGGTGTCCCTGACGAAGCTGTCGGATGTAGTTCGGCTTAACTCCAATATTAATAGTACTTGCGCCTGTAAAAGTGTTCCAACTGTATAGCTTTGGTGTTCAATATGAAGCCAACCACCAGGGATGACTCTAAAAACACGTCGTGTTTGAAACTACGTCTAACAGACACTTTTAACCATTTTAACAAGAAATAATCGCGAATGTTGGGCGAAGATTGCAGAAATAATTTTTCCAAAAAAAAAATAGTTAGGAAAAATAAGTGGATGAATGAAAGTTGGATAGGTTCGTAGATTGAAATTGCAAAAATAATAAAGTGGATGGATAAAAGTTTTGACAAGTTTGCAAAATTAAGAGAATGGTTTTAAAATTGAACATTTTTGCAGATTTGATTTGCAAAAATAAATTGAGAGCTATTTTGCAAGGTTTTCAAAAATTATTAGGGCAAAATTAGTGGATAGATTGAAGTTGGACAAAGTTTTCGAAGTTGGTTTTAAAAAAACTATTTGGGCAGGTGTCACTAAACTTTATCCAACTCGGCTTTTCTATAATTTTGATAATTTTTCTTATCTAGAATTAATTAAAACTAGTTCAAGAACTTTTTAAATATTATAATATTGATGAAGTTAATCATAATTAGATGACATTCTCTACATATAAAACCTATATACGAATAATTACTGATCATCTTGAACCAAGATTATAATCCACCCACAAAAAATCTAATTGAATAAAAAACCGATCACTTTTTTTCTTTTTTTTTTTTTTTCATTTTAATACGGGTCCCCTAACCGAAAAACTAGTAATAATGCTAATTTTTGAAAGATAACCTTATATATATACCCTTCGAGTAGAAAGACAAAAAAAAAAAAAAAAAAAAGACGAAACTAGAGGAAAGAATGGGGCATAGTGGGTGTGTACGATGAGACAGTGTATGTTAAGGGGGCTTCCCATCATCCATTTCACCTATATTTTTATTCAACGTTACTCGTGACTAAGAGAATAGTGTTTTAAGCGTGTCCTAAAGCTTTTGCCACTGCTGTCGGATGAGGTTGTAATAGGTATAGGTCGCGGTTGTCTTTTCATTCCGCAATCCCCCCAATCCACTCCCCTTACCCCTGCCTCATCAATATGGAAGAGACTGAGACAAATTGGGTTTCGGGAAACCCTCCTCCTCTCTCCTCCTCGTTTCCAGCCCTCCGTACTCCTGTCGAATTTCTTTTAAGGGAAAAAGGCAAAGACATCAACGAATGCCCCAAGATTAGGTTCCACCCCCTTCGCTGCTGGGCGAACCTAGGGATCTATTATACCAGAATTCTCTCGATTGTCGTTTCACCATCGATTTTTTTGTCTCACTCTCTTTCGCTCTCTATACTTCGAATTCTGTTCCGGACCCGAGACTCCTAGTATAAACACGAAAGAGTATTTGGTCATTTTTAGTGAAAAGGACCTCTTTAAAGGCCTAGTCTCGGATTCCCAGTTTTAAAACAAATAGGGGTTTGAATTCTGGCGAGATAAAGTAACAACTGCTCTAAAATTGAACCGAGTAAAAAAGTTGTAACGAATTTAATCTTGAAATAAAAAACCTAAGAACATGGAAATGCAGCTTTATCCATGGTGGTACCATCCTCGAATTCTTTGAAGTGAGAATTCCTCAGCTTTCGATTTTAATTAGTCCTTAATCTTACTCTGACGGTTAATGTTATTCTAGAGTCTAATACCTTAAGCTTCCAATAGTTTGGAATTTTACTATTTATGATTTAAAAACTATATGATGGGTTTTGGAATATCTTTGCCTCCATGTTCTTAGGTACACGACTTCTTGGTACATGTTTAAAAAAGTGCATTATTAATATAAAAGGATAAATTTGCTGTGGTCAATCTGTGAGGCAGAACCTCTTCTTTCTTAACTTCTCTTGGGGGGGGGGTGGCATCAGTTATACCATTTCGATATACAGGATATAATTTCGTAAGACTAGCGCTTTAAAATACTCTCCATTTAATATATTCAGTATTGGTCCTTATCCACGGGCCTTTTTCACTATGGTCGGGAGGTAGGTGTGCACTTTTATGCTAATAAGGTCATCCTAGTACTTTTCGTTTTCTCCCATACCGTGGCTACCGCATTGAGTTTTTAATATAAATCCTACAGAGGTTTGAGGGGAACTAACCATTTCTACTGAACTTTTCCTTTCAGTCTATTCTCCTCTCGCTGATCCGTGGATCGAAACAGTTTGAGATATCACCAAACGTAATCCTAAACCCTCTTTTAATCTGATAGGAATTATTAAAAAGATTGAGAGGAGTTTCGCATAGTCTTTGTTGAAAACTCAAATTGATTTTGACAAGAGACTAGCTGTGGTCCTCTTTCTGGGATGACTCGAGAGGGGTTTTAGTATTTGTTCCCGTGGCTACTTATTGCATCGAAAATTAGGTTTTTTTTCTTCTTCTCCCCTTCCACTTCTTGTTGTTGTATTTGGTGGGGAAGGGTGATCCTAAGGGGTACCATCTTGTTCAAATGATATATAACTTGGTATTGGTATCATTTCGACGATTTCTCCCTTCACGGTGGTTTGTTGTAGGTATAGGGAAGTTATTGGATATTCCAATATGGTATACTAGGTCTGAAGTTGTCTCATCCTTGTCTAGTCGCGCGACAAACAACGTGGTAGAGTTGTTGCGATTGGGGAACTAAACATGCCCTATTATTTTTTGGTTACACCTATTTTGCGATTGTGGTGCTTATCGAAAACGTTTGCGTTCCAACTTGTTTTTTAACAGTTTTAATATTTAAACTTGAAAATTTTACACCTTTGAGTAAGTACTTATTTAAGAAACTTCGAAAATAAATTGCAAAGAAATAAAAATTCGAAGAACAAATCAAATACACAATTCAAATATTAAAAAATAATTTATCGTTGACCTAAAATATTTTAAATTTGACAACGCTCTTCATTTTTAAATACAATTCGCCTAAAAGTGAGAAATAGTTATGGAATGTTGATTATATAACGATAAAGGTATACTTCAACATTGATATAGACTGTCTTATGATTTAATTATATAATATAATAAAATAAACATTTTTTTTATTTTCATGGTATCTGGATAAATCAGGATTTTATTTCTGTAAGTTTTTAATTTCGCATTAACTTTTACCAGTACCTTTGTTTAGAATTAAAGGTGATTTAATGACAAAACATATCTTTTTTCTTTTTATTATAGGGGGTGAGTTTTCTCTGTCAAAGGTGTAATGAAAATTGCCGAAATTCTAATCTTGATGATATAATTTTCCGATGCTATTTTTCGCGAAACAGTATGTAAGTACCTTTTTTTTTAATATTATTTATATGATTTGGTTTAGAATCGTGACATATAGTAGCGAACATTAACACACTTCGTATTGGAAAAAGGCGGTTAGTCTCTGCAAACATGATTTCTAATATAAGATATAGTTAAAGAACAAAGTTAAACTTTTAACTAGCTGGGATCGGGGTTCATTGGTTGGAAGTTTTGATTTAGCAACTAAGATCGTTTCATCACCCGGTTACCGTTGACCTAACTCCTCGGTGGGGTTTTGTTAGGGAAGACGTCTACGAATAGGGGGCGCCGTTCGATAGAAAAATGGTTTCTGGTTTTTCCATCGACGTACGAAGTTTCGCAACGGGTGGCTATTTGTTTTTGCAACGACCTCTTCTCGAAGAAGGTCGCCCGAGTATTTGATTCATGGCGTTTCGCGCTAGAGGAATCTCAACCGAACAGAAAAAAAATCGCAGTACAGAAGGGGGATCATGGTAGAAAAGAAGAGAAAAAAAAATTTGCAGGAATCCGATTGCCTTCATTACAATCTTGTTAGCGTGTCAAACAATTATCCTCCATCATTCAGGAGGAAACTTAGACATGCCAATTATTTTTTATCTCGTTTTAAAACGAGGAAAATGTTTTAGTGCCACGTTTATCCCGTGGCGTAATTAATTTGAAAGCATGACTCTAACAAAAAAAACTACCAAAGTCAAGTCCAAAACCAATATCTTCATTTTTAAGTGGATAAGTAAATTTATTATACGTGTAGACGTACTACAGAGAGGTTTCTTCAGCTTTTATGCAATTTTTAATATCATTCGAATGATGATCTGCATATGCAGTCAGTGTTTCTGAATCGTAAGCATCTTGTACAGATCAAAATCCATAATTCTGTTCGTCCCAGGGACAGGAAAAAATTGGCATTCTTAATTATGGAGCTATACAATGTTTCCGAAACTCGCGATTGGCAGAAGCCGATGAAACGGCTTCTGCGATTGGTTATATAGTGGTTTTTGTAAAAGCTTTTCACACTAAATTATCAAAAGGTTAATTTTGGGGCTCTGCAATAGTGTTTCTGAAACTGATTGGTTCAATTGCTTAATTCATTGTTCGAAACTTTTCACACCAGATTAATTCTAGGTTGCTGAAAGTAATTATCTTTCACTAGAGCTTTGTTTCCTTTTGTCCCTCGAAGTGGCACCATCTACAGTTTTAGCGCGTGAAAACTTTTGTGTTATTTTTCATTTACGCTGGAATGGCGTTAACAAGTTTTCAATGTTCTCGTAACAAATTTTCCTTTTGAACGTAACTAGTTTTAAAGAGTGATAGATGAAGAGGAAATTGTTGTAGAATCCGAGATGCTCATTTTCTCTTCGTTTAAATTTCTCTAATTCGTTTTGAGAGTTTTAGCGAGTGGGGGCGCTGCTCGGTTTATTTTTATAAATGAATTTTTCGCAGTTCTTCTTTTTCATTCTATTTCTTAGTCCATTTCTTTTTTTTTTTTTTTCTTCTACTGAGTCGACGTGGGTGTTATATTGTGGTAGTGAGCGGCGCCTACGGGGCTGGGTCCAATTAGCCATTGGCGCCCCTTAGCCCAAATGCCAACTCTGGAAAAATCGTCTTCTTATTACTGGGCTAGGCCCTCTTCGTCTATATCCAATCATATATACGAGTCATCCTATGAAGTCGTTTTATGTGATTGTCCGTCAAAATCAAACGAAATATAGATTTCGAGATTTTTAATTTCGATAAAATGAATGGAAGTAACTTTACAACTGTCTGTTGAAGTAGTTGTCTGTTTTTTAAGAGAAACAAATAGGGTAAAAGTGTTTTCTGTGTGATAAAGTTTAGTTCATAAATGTTTTGTCTCGTCGACTCGACTGAAAGTCTTCGTATAATTAGACGTTTACTTCCCAAGTTCAAGAATTAATTTAAATCTAATTCAGAGAGAATTACTGCATCTAGAAAGATTTTGGATGGATTTTCCGAATCATATTTCACCCCCTCCCCTGCTAGAATTAGAATTATTTCAAGTTCCAATCGGAATTTGAACAGTAGCGACGACTTGTTTTAGTTGAAAAACTGAGCTATTTCCTGTTAAGTTTCGATAACCGAATAGCGTGTTTTTATCCCCTCTCTCCAAGTTAAAGTTTTTTTTTTTTTTTTTTTGAACGACAAGCTGGCGGGGTGCAAACCCTATATGGCTCGTTTGTCAATGTCCATTTTTTTGCTTGTCCAGTTTTTCTTAGCTAGTAAGTGTCTTTGACACGCCATCATCCTCCCTTTTTTCGCCTGGGTTACTGTATAATGCCTATTATTTATGATTGTAATTTCTGCACTCAACCTTCGTCTTCTACATCTTCAATTTCTTAAAAAAAAAAAGCATCCCCGTTTCCGTTTTGTTACCGTAATTGTTTAATTTTGAGGTACAAAGAAGGAAGAGTGTGATTCCGTTGTTCTTGATTTAGCTTCTAGTCGAGGTTAAATACGTGATCGGAATTTTAGCTTACTTTTGGTTTGCAACAAATTACAGATCTTATTGATGTATAATTCTTACGCGCACCTTTAAATCGGTTAAAAACCTTCGTATTGCAGTATTGTTATTGAAGCCAGCACTCGGAAACTATAATATCTTTAAGAGTAATGCTGACACTGATTTATCATGAACACCCGATGGAATTTGAGTAATTAACAAGATGGTAAAGGTCCCTAAAAAGCCACACCCCGAGAGGCCATTTTTGAATTTTTTTTAGATTAGACCTTATCTTTTTCCAAATAATATTACATCTTCGGAGACAAAAAGAGTCTACACCCATCCCTGGCAAAGCAAAAATTACCTAATTGTAAGAAAAATATGTATATATTTATATTTTGGAAACCCAAAATCTCCTACATGTAGGTCATCTCGATGGTCGTATGTTCTAGTCCCAACAGTTGATTCTCATGCTTTTTGGCTCGTGATATACAGCGCCACCTAGACCATGGTTGAGAATATCCCGTTCAAAGATGTGTTGGTTTTAAAAAGACTTATTCATTCCTAAAATTCGATCTCTAAAATCAATTCATCTTCAATTCGAACAACTTTATGCCTCTTATTTCTTATATATATATCCTAAATAAAAGAAAACGATTCTTGTTTCGACTCTAATAAAAAATAATGTTTTAAAATCGAAATGGAAGAGAGAAGAGTAAGAGAGAGAGGGAAATGTAGGTGGGAGGAAAAGTCAGCCAGTTGGGACCAAACGAAAAGTCGACAAATTCGGTAATATCCATCGGGGAGCAGCCCAAGCTAACTCTTCTTTTTTTGGGGGATTTTTCTCTCCCTTCCATGAGGGGGGGAGGCTTTACTTCGCTGTTTTCCTCCCGTTACCTCATTCCGTTTCGTTATTCCAACCTCCCTCTACCCACTTGCCCTACGCCGTTTTCCTCCGGAGTAATAGACGCCACCTTTTCTCGATAATATTACTACTCCTTTTTGGCGAGTTTGAAAATTGAACAAGTTGCTAATCCTCCGGCGTAAACGTGTTCGAACCGATATTGGCCGAGGGGTGGCGCCAGATGCGACGCTCGCTTTCGCCTTTCTCTTTTCTTCCCCTACATACTCCCTGTATTCGCAGTTTGGCTTGTTTCATTGAAATAATCTAGGGGCAACTAGAAAAAGGTTGTATCTTGCCGCTTAGGAATGGCTCCGTCTCTGGGTTTGAACCAAGTTAACTCGAATGATTCGAATGGACGTTACGTTGCTCCACTTTCACTCCCCTTGTCTTATTTCTTTCCCAAAGTGTGTTCAGCTTTATACCACATTGCTCCGATTTTTGTAGCCCTACATTTTCGCCCTTTTCTGAACCTTAAAAATCAAGGCTCTATTTACTTTTCTTCTGGTCAAGAAGATTTAACAAAATGAAGAGAACTCTGGCGAATTGATACACAATGTTCAAGCTTATAGAAAAAAGTAGTTTTCTTTCCTTGAACAAGAGTAAAACTAAAAGATTGAATGGAGTGGTTTTTTTTATGGAATGACTGATTTGAGGAATTTGATGATCGTTTTATATTTATTATATACCCTTCAAAAACTCGCGTTACATAAATAATTATATAGGTTTAGATATAGCAGGTTATTCTCGTTAAAGGGACTATCTGCCTTTTTATAACTCCTTAAAAGTCGCTTTCCTTTCTTTGCTTAGAAGACGACGTAGGTCTTAACAAATTATACAGTTTGTGCAAAAGGGAAGATGATTTTTCAAGAGCTGATTTTAGAGCAGTCTTTTAAGGGACTTATAAAAACCCATAAATTGATTGTATTACTTCTAAGTGTTAAATCTGGCGCTTCCGTTTTCTTTTTAACACAGAGATAATACGCAGTTTGTCTCTCACCTCGATACAATAAAGACTTGTACTATTTAGAACATTAACCTAATTGTTTCAGTTAAACTTAATTTAGCCTTGTTATTTTCAATATTAACATAAATTGAATATACCCAACGCTTTGCACACACTCATTAACCGAACGCCATAGGAGCAAGGTTTTTAAAAAATAGATTTTGCCATTAGGGACTAAGAGACAATGATGTCAACTACGTCACTAACTACATTAATATATTCTATTGTTCTTGTTATAATTTGACAAATACTCTAAACTGGAAATTCGTATTTCCAAATGGTGCTAGGAAAATCCAAATTCCCTCTTAATCTTGCATTGTATTTTCACGGATACTAGAATATGATGACGTAGATATCGTCTTTTAGCAAAACTTTCTCGTAAATACTTCTGATATCGTCTCGAAGTCGAATGAAATATTTAATATATCCAATTTTTTTTTTTATTTGTTTTGCAGACTGCGTTGCATTGGGCCGCCAAACATGGAAAGGACGAAATAGTGAAACTGATCGCTGGCACCTATAAAGTTAATCCCAATGTTCGCTCGGTGAGTTTTGCATTTCTACAAATATATGTGTTATGTTTTGCGGCATCTCCCTCTATAAGCATCTGTAAGGGAGGATTCGGTCATTTACCCAAAATGGGAATTGTCAGATCACCCCGAAAAACGCGGGTTTAGATTCGTCTCGGAGGCGTTTGATGACAGCTTTTCGCTTATAATCGCGACTTAGCTGTTTTTGAAGCTCGTGATAAATTGGTTTTCAACGCCGTTCAGGGCCGGCCATTTTTTTTTTTTTTTTACTGATTTTTTTTTCTACGTTCGACGGGCCAAGTAAAGTAGATCGGATCGTCTGTGTCTGACGCCCGTTACGGGAAATCCCCTTACGGTGTTTCCTTCAAAAATTGAAATAATTGAATGTATTCGCGACACCCTCGTGTGTGATTTACACGCGCGCGATTGTAAAAAGGCGTGTGATAATGTGACGACAATGGCGAAATTTAAAAATTTCTGTGATACAGTTAGAATAGCAACGGTTACAATATGGATAGAAATGTAATTTTAAAGTTACAGATGGAAGCTGTTATCCTAAACCATAATTTTTTTATTATTTCATCAAATTTAGTCAGTTTTTACCCAAAAGATTAAAGGTAGAATTCAAACAGACCTCATCCGCTATACATGTAAAAATTAATCTAAAAATCCATTTTTAATTACTCTGAAAGAAGGCTTAGCAGGGATCCATTGTAAGTTTGATATCTCGACGTTAACGATCGAGTCTCAGGATAATCTGAGAGATAATCACCCTAGAAGCGCCCTTTATTCTCGTTGGCCAAAGACTCGTTAATGAGGTTTTAGTGGATCATTGTTAAGCCTACTTTATATTTAAAGAATATACGATGGATAATGTCTTGTTATCATGCTGCATTCTCCCTTTCATTAAACTAAAGGTGCTCGTAGAGTTACATTTAAAATTAGATCTCCTATGAGTAAGCTTCTCCTTGTACCCCAACTTGTGACAAAGAAATATTTCTATAAAGTATAAACCGTGCATTCAATCTAACGTAAAATTGATAAAATCAACCAATTACGTTTGATTTAACTTGTAAGCGCGTATATTTGGCGCCCAATTTTATAGAAAATTATTCTAACTTCCGTTCGTGTTCCGCTAGTGTTATTGAAAAATTTAGTATTTTTGGTATAAATTTGTGGGTCATTTGAAAATGAAACGATACGGTCTTCATTGTCGGCGGACGTTTTGGTGTACAAATGTCACTTGTCAATCACGGATTATCCGCCTCCGTCTGGTAAACCCATTCGCGTCAGGGGAAGAAATCTCTGGCGGCAGCCCGCTCGCTTTCTCTTCTCGTTTCTATTGAAATCAAGTATTCTCTCCCCTTTTCTCCTTGGGATCGAGGTGTCACGGCTGACTACGTAACTACACCTCCTTTATACGCTATTCAATTTACGTATGGCTCCGAGATGTTTCTCTCTATATTATAATATCCAGATCCAAAACGGATAAAGGTGCCTTCCCAACTACTCAAGTTATGACGTAAAATAATGAGGAAAATCCAATGCATTCGGTTTGAAATTAAGTCAATTTAAAAACGTAATATTGACATCTAAACGTCTGTAACGTCATACGATATTGCGGGACTGTTGAGCCTAATTTGACAATAGTGCAATATTGGAAATCGATAAAACCTGGAAATATCTATGAATTTTAATGTGGATTAAAACTCTAAAAACGTAATTAAATTAAAGATATTTTAAGGTACGATTACTTGGGCATCATTTTCTTGATCAGTTAAAACCATAGTTTTAGTAGGAATTTTCAAAACCGTTACAGCACTTGTAAATATCAGGGAAATAGGTTTAACTTTAGCCACCGTAAAATAAATATCGCCTATAACTGGAGCGACTCTGGTTTCAGCTAGTCAATCATTTTTAATTTTTAAAAAAATAAATAGTATACCGTTTTTAAACCTATTTTATGTACCGCGTGTGATTTATTAATTTAAATAGATTTTCAAATATTTAAGGCGCTTACGCTGTTATAGAATGGGTTGAGGAAATAGTACTTAATGTTTCTCGTGCTAAAACATACTTGATCTTGTGTGAAGGCACCTTTTAGAGGGGGAATTTCTGTGTATATATGATTTCTTTATAAATTGGCTTTGAAAAGCGTTAAACAAGATTTAAAATCCCTCTTTCCCCCTGACGACCGAAGGGAATTGAAATCAAATGTCACGGCCAATAGAATACTTATTATTGTAGACGTTTAACCCTGGAATGCCTATCAGGACACGTTCTTGTCCATTGATATTTACCCCTATTGTTTGAAAATATATACATATAAATAAAACGGTATAAAAATTGACTTTTATTTCCAAAATTTTGAAATAATTCGTGTGGCTGCGAATATTTTAAATTTGAATGATACGTATTTAAAATAATTCTATATAGTGATGAAGATTTTTCAAATATTCATCATCGATAAAGTGCAGCTATAGTAATTACGTTTTATTGTCATATTACAGTTTGATATAGATCTAATCCTAACTCGTGTGTCATAAATTGGCAACTTATGATCTAAGTTACATAGAATGCAAATAAACCAACATCTGCACCATTTAGATGTAACCCCTTTCTAACTCCGTTAAAGTGATACTTAAACTCTCCGACATTTTATTTTGAATTTTGTACCAAATTCGTATACATTTTCAGTCTCATTTTAAGCTTTGAATCACTTGAGGTAACGTTTATGTATCCCTTTAAATAAGAGTTCCAACTAACCCCGCTAAGTTTGTGTGGTACTCTTTTGATACCCCCGCAGCAGTGGCCGTTTATCGGCTTATCAAAAGACCGCAAATGTCCGTCAATCAGCTCGAGTTTAATCAAGGTTTTCAATCTCTCTCCATCCTCTTTTTTTTTTCTCCTCTGCCCCTATTTTACCCTCACACCATGGGTCACCTTTTTGACCCCGCTTGGTCGCTCCGGCAACCCTCTCCCTGTCTTTGTGTCTCTTCCTTGATTATTACCATCCCTGGAACGGTCGACCCTGCCACCGCACACGTGGACTTATCTCCCGTTTTGGTCGAAAAACCTGCCTGGACTGACTTTTTTTTTTTATTTTATTTAATAAATCTCTCAGCATGTGAGTATAATATTATTCCTAAGGGTGAATATAATCACCCTATTTTTTAATCTAATATTTTGATTCTGTTTATGTAAATGACTTGCTTGTGGAATTTTTATGACGTGTGTTTCTAAAATCGATAACAAAAGGGGGTAAGTTTGATATTTTACTTTTTTTTTGTTTGTTGGGGATAATATCGTTATTTGTAGAATAATATCAGAAGCCGATGAAACCCTCCTTTGAAGTCTACTACTCTAATGTTCCATATAGCGCTCCTCTCTGTATGGGTAAAATTCCCAATTTTACGAGATCGGAGGGGTCCTACTTCATACCCCCTGTCTACGGAAAATTGGAAATTCTCTCTCTCCACAAACAACGACGTTTTCTTGACGAACTCCAAGGCTGCTAGAGATATTCGCTCGACGAGCTCCCGCTCCGAAAATATCTACCGTTAGGAGGCGTACGAATCGCGCTTTTTGAAACTAATCCATACAGAGAGGGGTAGACAAGACCCTGGAGTAATAGACTTCAAAGTAGGGTTTCATGGGCTTCTGTTAATAGTGTAGTGTAACTGCCTCAGATCTCTAAAAGGGGCGCCCTACTTTTGAACAATAGCCAATCGCCCACTAATACTTCTCCACCACGTCATTGGTTTGAATTAGGCTCTGACCTTGTTTGAACAATGTTATATTGTTTATTTTTAATAATATTTGGAATATTTGTAGAGTTTTGGTAGAAAATAGTATAGTTTGCCCCGAACAACGATGTGCTAAATCTGTAACACTTCTACAGGCGTTCAATAGAAAAATTCATTTATCATATACCCCTACCAAGAATCCATTCAGGTTCCATAAGAATATGGGAGCATAGCTTTAGCCTCTGGTACCATCCTCAAAAACTTTGTAACAAAAGTTCGTCTGCAATTTCCCCAACATTTGTACGCTTAGATATTTTTTCGGTAGGCTCCATTTTTATTGCCCAAAATATTATGTCAAGGTCGTTAGTGGCGCGGGTTAATAATAGCTGTCAGGAGCGATTTACTTGAAAAATCGATTCGAAGCAGACGAACTTTTGCTACAAAGTTTGGGAGGATGGTTATTGAATCGCGGCCCTCCCATATTCTTATGGAACCTGAAAGGATTCTTGCCCCTACATGGTATCTTTTTCTTGTAGAAAAGCGGGTATATTTAGTAAGGTATTCATTCCATTCACGCTTTAAAGTGTTAAAGAAAATGAGAACATAATTCGGTAATATTTAGATTTAAAAAAACTAATCTAGAGATATAGTAAATTTATTTGTCATGTGTTGCCCTCTAGCTACTGATTGTAATTTAGATATAGCTTATAATCCGGTATGAATTCTGAAAGTCAGGAAGCTCTCCCAGTAACAGAGATGATCAGATATCGTCCCTATTTATCCAAGCATTGTTATTCTAATGCATACTTAGAAAAAAATAAAATAAAAAATTATATTCGCTGACAAAATTCTACAATATTTTACGACTTGAGGCGGATATCAATTTTTCAAACATAATTTATAAAGGGCATGTCTCAAAGCAATTTGCGCTTTAAAGTGGTTTTAGATTCAGAGAAAATTAAGAAATGTTTTAATAATAAGATTATCCCATCGGAGTGAACCTAAAAATATGAAAGTGCCAAATTTCTACAAATATAATTAAACCAAATAATTAGTCTCTTTAATTTAAAATTTAAAAAAACAGTCGCCTAATTCCCAAATTTTCAATTTTAATTCGTAATCGGTTTTAGTTATTTTTATTTAAAAAAATATATTTTAGATTTATTAAAAAATCTTTAAGATGAATTTGAATACTTTATACTAAACTATTTTTAAGACTTGCTCTTTAGTTTAAGCGCAACGTCCAGCGCGTTTTGCAGCCGGCACCCCTAGCTAAAGGTGGTGTGGCCAAAAACTATTATAGCTCCATAAGTAGCACCTGCTGCGTAACAAGTTTTACCTCTCAGCTCGTCTGATAGTTTTTTCCCTTAATGTTCAATGGGTCCTATATGGTTCTATAGTACCCAATATACAATTTTTCAATATACTCTAGCTTTCTCCCGTTTTTTAAAATATTTTTTTTTCTACCCCTATGACTCGGACTCTCCCCTCAGTACTCTAATAGACCTGATCCATTATTTTTTGACACCTTGGTCCTATTTTTTTTATTTTATAAATCATAATACAGACACCCGTCCAGTTTTTATAGTTTTTGTTCGGTGTCACGCGTGTATTTTATATATATTTGGGTGAAAAATGTTGGATATTTTCAATATATTTCAATAAAACTCTTCGGGTTTTTTTTTTTTTTTTTTTGTATTAAAGGGATATACGCCGTTACATCTGGCTGCCATGTTTCGACAAGAGCATATCATGGAATTACTCGTTAATACTTATGGTATGTTTAGGTTCTCATTTTGTTTCTTATCATATTGAAAAGAATCAAAACGTAATAAAATCCAATGTCCGTCCGTAACCTTTCTCCTCTTCTTTCCCCTCCCCTAGATAAGTCTGGAGAGGTTTAGAAAATTTTCAAAGGGCTTGAAGTTCTAGAAGGTTCTGGGAATGTCCAGTGATTTTTTCCCCCCGGGTTTATGCTAGTAATAATAATTTATTGGCTTAAGACCCGTGTTTAAGGAACTATAGCATTTACAGAAGAACTTGGGTAGATGTAGGGATGACCCCCACAAATTGTGGACCCAAAAAATAAGGGGTGGGGGTGGTTATACTCCCTTTAAAAATGTTTTAGATGCATTTTAAATAGGGTTTTAGTTCCCCATTCTCCCAATATTAAAAAATAAAAGGTTTTTATTTTCGGGAAGATTAAATTTTTCAGCTGAGATAAAATTGTCATAACTAAACTTCTCATCTACTAATATGGGAGGGCCGCGATTTAATAACCATCCTCCCAAACTTTGTAGCAAAAGTTCGTCTGCTTCGAATCGATTTTTCAAGTAAATCGCTCCTGATATCTATTATTAACCCGCGCCACTAACGACCATGACATAATATTTTGGGAAATAAAAATGGAGCTGACCGAAAAAAGATCTAAGCGTACGAACTTTTGTTTCAAAGTTTGGGAGGATGGTACCAGAGGCTAAAGCTATGCTCCCATATTCTTATGGAACCTGAATGGATTCTTCCTAATATGTCATAAGAAATATAAAAAAAATTGTTCGTGTGTCAAGCTGTAGCTTATGCAATCTTTCTATTCTGTCATTACGCAATTTATGTTAAATTTCGCTTCGATTGTAATGATTGAGCAACTATGACTTCTTTTAAAGTTAACCTCACGTTCCCGTACACGTTATTCTTCTCTCCCATGTTTGTTACATCTACCAAAAAGTTAGGTTAATTTAAGGTTTATGAAATATCATTTCTGTCCTTTTGGATTCATTATTTTTTTACTAAAATAATATTTTATGTCTGATTTTAGGAGCTGACCCGAGCATTCGCGACTACAGCGGAAAACGACCAGACCAATACCTGCCTTCGACGCCTTATTCCCGAAATTTCTCTAAACTGGCCAACGTGGGTAACGAAGAATGTAAGCTGGGTCCAGTCAACGCTCCCTCCGATTTCTCCTCGCTGAGTTTCAACCCCCAAATGCCCGCTTCTCGGCACAGCGTTCCCGTGTTCCCGACTTCTCCGACCGGAGAATCGGGACACGGTCCCCTATCGTTGGACTCGGCCGCGGTAGCCGCGGCCCCAGCGGAACAACCCCTAAAACGCGCGGGTTTTATTAGAAGTTCTTTGCATCGCTCTTTCTTACGGGCTACCAGACCTAGCGTTAAACGAAAGTTGAAATTCAAACCCGCCGCTCATTAACTTAGATAATGAGTTCCGGTTCATTATAGAGGTGTGCTAAAAGAGTTTCTTAAAGGCGCCTTCACAATCGCGTGAGAAATATAACTAAATTTTTAGTTTTTTGGTTACACCAATGGCAAATAGTTTAATTCTGACGCTCTTTGTGAAGGTACCTTTAAATGGGATAATGAAGACGAGTACTTCCTTATTTTTAATTGATTAGAAACCTTTAAACGCAATTAAACAACTAGATTTTTATGCTACAAGTGGCGCCGCCGCACGGAAAAATCAGAAGTATCGCCCACTTTCGTTAAAATTAATATAATCGAGATTGGCGCTAGCGAAAGTTCTCGGGTTTTTCTCGAACAATAGTTAGAATTCTGGCGTTAACTGTAAATCACGGGGAAAATTGGTAAAAAAAATATTTTTACTCGTTTTCACTATCCCTTTAAATGATGGTCACTGGTCTAGTCGGTTAAATGGTGGCATTGATGGTGGTCATATAAGTGATAATTTTTGACCATGGGGCATTATATTTTGTTGGATAGTAGACATTCCTTTGATTAGATTGGTTGGTATTACAATGTGGTTTGTCTATCTCTGTCAAATACTGATTTTTTTCTTGAATTCAGTTAATTCATAATTGTTAATCGTTAATTATTTTTTCGGGTATATCTATTGGTTATCTAAGTATAGATTACGGGACAATGTACAACCGTCTATCTACGTTTTTTTTTTTTTTTTTTTTTTCTGATTTGGGAGCATGTACTTAATGGGCCCTTCTTTGGTGGGAAAGTATCAGAGCCTTTTTTGGACGAATGAACGACCTTTGTTTTTCCCTCCAGGGTTATGGTTCTGCCTATAACATACATTCCAATAAATTTGTCACAATATATTATTCGGTATAATATTTAAAAGATATTAAGTATATAACTTGTGTATTTCTAAAATAGATTATTTACTATGATAATAATATAGGAGTAATATAATGTTAAAAGTGAGGTTTTTATCTCATTATATAAAATATAAATTTAGGGAAGACGTTTCGAGTCCGTAACCTTCTTCAATCCATTACCTACAAAACCTTGAGTATATGAAAAAATCAACGTTAAAACTCGCGAACAACAAGTTTTTTAGTCTGGTGGTGGCTTCCAAACTCGCTGTATGCCAATATTTATGTTACGTTATGGTTTAACTTCCGTTTATGTTATGATATGTTATGTTTTAACTTCCGTTAACACATTCCGTTAGCGTTATTTACAATATTAGAAAAAAAATTGTTTTTTTTTAACTTGTTGAAAAAGACGGTGTTGGAAAGTGTAACCGACATCACCAATGTCAATTCTTGAAAAGGAAATTCGCGTTTTTGGCATCGAGTTTAATTTGGCAAGGCCCGAAATGAGTCCGGTTGCGTGTCAACTCTTATGGGACCGTTAGTGCCCCCAATTATGTTTTATTTTCATTGACTTCACCCCCCCCCCCCACCCCTCAAAAAGCAAATTTAAGATATCAGACGACGAGTTTGACGTCAAACTCTTCCTAGATTTGATCAAGTGTATTGGGTGTCCGCCGGGGGATTTATAGTATCTTTAATTGTACATAACGGATTGAAAAAGAGCTCCAACTCGAAACGTCTCCAACTAAAAATAAATTTTACTTCATGAGATAAAATCTTCAGCTCACATTTATATTTCTCATACTTATCTTAATTCAATAATGTAGCTAGTATATAACTTAAAAACTTGTGATATTGATAGTATTTAGAGTTAGTCGAAATTTTGGCGATGTTTAAAATTATCTGCATGAATACAATTAATATATAATCCGTCCGCTTTAATGGAATCAGTATTAAGATGTTAATTATCAGTAATTACAACATGAATAAAGATGATATAATTTATTCTTTTTATACAATAACACGTCTAGACACGTTTATATTCGCTTTATTAGTTAGCTCTCTCGAATAACAACGGTTAAAAAGGTAAGAAATTGTAAAATACGTTGCATACTCGAGTCTGAATGCAGTTTGTTACGCATGTGATGTTTATATAAAACTCGAAAGAGAAAAATTCGAATTATTACCTAACGTTATAATTAGTTAACAAAATGCTCATCAGACACGTTGTTTAAATGTTATGTCTTTTCGAGCTTTGTTTTATTTGTGTCATATATTTCTCGTTACACATTTGGCTCTTTTGTTTAAGCGAAAAGGTCTTTCATTTCGTTCTTATTTTTGGCTCTGTTATAATATTATGAATGTTATTAATTTTAGAGTTGCATAGTTCTATAGCACAGGGTTACTCTTATTAGTATACAATTGTCTGCTTTCGCGTACACTTTCTATTGGTGTCTTAAGATTTGAGCATCTTTCATTGCAAAAGTTTAAAACTTGCGTTCCTTAAGTACATACAACTTATGGTACATTAGTTTTAAAACTTACTAATTCTATTTTTTAATGAGAATCTTTTGTTCCATGATGTGTAGCTTCAAAATCGACTTCCCCTTCGCAACAAGGAACTTTCATGCGTATTGGTTCGTTGAATTCCAAAGTTCGCAAAACGGCCGTATCCATGTTAGGTGTAGCCTCGAATATCAACGGAGCCAGTTCGTCTTCGTCTAAAAAGACAAGTTTGACGAGAATCAAAAGCTGGGGTTCGGCGGATAGTCTCACATCCGATTATCAGGTTGGTTGAAACTACTCTACTATTTAACAAAATTTTATTTGGTTGTGATAGAGCAATATTCCCATTTATGTGATAATGTGAAACCCTTAATTTGTAATTACTACTGATTTGCACTCAACGACGCGGTAATTGGTGAATTAATTAAGAACTGAAATTAAATATTTGACTTAGAACACATTCAGTGAAGGTTTCACCAAAATATAGCTTAGATTGATATGTTTCGTCATGTGTACAGCACAATCCAGTAAATGTATACCCTTTTAATTTGCAGTATTCTATGCCACCACCTAAATTTCTTCCTAAGAAGAAGAAAACAAAAAAGACCTCCGCTGATAGCGTCACTAGCATTTCTAGCATTATCAGGTTAGTGTCTGGAGATGTAGTCTTCTCGGAGACAGTCTGGCCATGGTGTGGTCTCTTGATCAATTGTTCCTAAAACCGCTTGTCTGAATTCTGAAACTTGTTGTTGCTAATCGGCAACAAGTTTGTCCTTACTGCCCTCCAACATAAAAAACTAAAGAGGTTTTATAGAAGTTTTTCTTCCGTAGCGATAACGTGTTCCTGCGACCAAGATCTGAAAATTCTGATTCGGACAGTGGACCATCGTCTTTCGTATAACTTTATAACTGATTACGTCTTCCAATAATCTAATTCTCTAGAGATCTGTTTTACACGGTTGGTTTAGACCACTATTATTATTTCGGCTTATTAGGGTATACGGTTTATACTTTTATTATTCATGTTAATATCTTAAAGTGGAAGGGCTCGAATCTCATTACATTCCTCGTTAATTTGTTCGAACGTTGTGATACTGGTAATGGAAATTGGTTTTTCTGGTTTTAAGATAGGAGAAGCAGCTATGACTCGTGTATATCGATGACTGAAGGTTTTAAATGTTATAATAATACCACGAATTTTAACTCTATATTAATACCATAGACAAAACCAGTGCCAATGATGTTTTTAAGAAAAATGTTATACATTATGTATTTTTAAGATTATGAAATTATTAAAGGTCCATTTTTATACAATTTGTATGAAATTCGTGATAAAGTATAAATGGTTTAGCCACTGACATTGATGAGGGTAATGCACTGATTGGCGTGTGGTATCATTGTGGTAAAAAAAAAACATTTTGGCTCGATGATATAATATGGACAGAGGTTTTTCTCTGGATGGTCGGAGATAAAACACAAATGACGGTATTTGGCAATCTTTCACTGCTTGGCCCGATCTCCGCCTACACGCTCCCCCATGACTGTCTCACTATTTACATAAAGGGCACCACCACGCCCATCTTCCCAAAATTCAATCTTCTTTTTTTACCCTCCCAATCTTTGTCATTCCACCATTCCTCGCTCGCTTAGCTCAGGCGGAACGCGATAGTTTCCGTTGACATAATGTAGGACTGAGGAGATGAAAAAGAATTCATCTAGGATAGAAAGGAGGCAAAGAAGAACAAATACACGTTTCACCCGCGATATCCAATCGACAAAGCAATTACGAGTGCGTTGGTTTAAAAAAATGTGATCATTCTTTAATTCAGTCATAATTAGTTGACTTAAAGGGACTATCTGCGTTTTCTAAAGCCCCTTTACAGTCAAAGGTGTATATAAGGGAAGATTATTTTCAAGGGGCAAATTTTAGAACAGATAGGACCTTTAAATAACATATATTTTCAGTCAAATTCCAAGAATTAAATCATGGTTAAGCAAAGACTTTCGACGGCCGGCAAGTTCGCTGTTGATGCTAGGATTGGTTGCTTGAATTACAAGGATTATTCAGTCGGACTTGTCACTATTTCATCTCTAAGGTATTCAATGTCAAGGGGGCTAATCTTTTGCAAATAGACGAGCGTGGAACTGTTGTAGACAGGCTCGATTACTTGATCTTTGGTGCTTCGATTAAATAAGTCAAGTTTGGCACATGACTTTTCGCAACCTCTTTTCTATTCATGGAGCAATAAAAGAAAGATCTTAATATTTTTTTACTTGTAGGTCGATCACCTGGGTATTATCAGAAGCAGATGAAACCCTTCTTTGAAGTCTACTACTTTAATGTTCCATATAGCGCTCCTCTCTGTATGGGTAAAATTCACAATTTTACGAGATCGGAGGGGTCCTACGGAAAATTGGAAATTCTCTCCACAAACGACGACGTTTTTCTGACGAACTCCAAGGCTGCTAGAGATATTCGCTCGACGAACTCCCGCTCCGAAAATATCTACCGTTGGGAGGCGTACGAATCGCGCTTTTTGAAACTAACCCATACAGAGAGGGGTAGACAAGACCGGGAGTAATAGACTTCAAAAGAGGGTTTCATCGGCTTCTGGTATTATGTTTCATTATTTACCATCACAGACTCTTGTTTATTTTCAGCTCTGGATGTTTTCCGCAGTGCGACACTTTCGTCTGCTCGGTTATCTGCTGGTGGTTTTTGGTCTCGAATTCTCGATCATCTCGTTCAAGGCAGTGTCACTTTTAGTACGTAATTTATGCTTCCATTTATGCCAAAGAGTTACGTTTTTATTTCTAATTTATTACTGTTATCATCAAGAAGAATATTTGAGGGCGTTAGAAACCATAGTAATTGTTTAATTATGGGTAAAAGTACAGAGACTGAAAATGGTATGACCAATGGCAAAGGCATAGATGAATCACAATCCCAAAGTTCAATAAAGAAAGAAACAACAATTTCAACTGTGAAAAATAAAAATGAGGCTATGAGTAGTATTTCAACAGAACCTAATTTTACAACAGTAAGTTACCTGTTCAAAGCTTTTATTTAAATATATTACAATATATGCTGAGAATCTCATATATTGGTTTTAGATTGTCAAAGGAAAGTGTAACAGACTTCTCAAGATGTCATGGGAAGAGAAATTCCAAGAAACGGAATACTATTTTGAAAATGGTCTTTAGAAATTTTCTTTATACAGAGGGGAGTTCCATAATCAGTCTAGAAAGATAATGAATTTAAATTATCTATAGGTTTACGGAAAGTCTACCCTTACATGTTCACCTATACAACGTTTATTAAAGGTCGTTGGATTGGTAGGCCATTATTAGAGGTTTTTGCTGCCGAATTTATGGCTCATTCCCAGGAACTGTATGTAAGTTTTCTTATCACGCGAGCGCTTTAATTATTTAATTTATAATTTCTTGATTTTACATTAGGTAGAATTCGTTAAAAATGGCAGATTAAAAGTGAATGATGAAAAAGTGGATCCTGATTACGTGCTGCAACACAATGATATAATTTCGAGTAGATTACACAGGTATGTATTCGTCATTTCTAAACAACTACATGCATTTTCCAAATCCTTTCCATTTTAGACACGAATTACCAGTTTTGGCCGCTCCAATAAAGATTATATATAATTCTGACGGGCTTTTAGTAATTGATAAACCACCTTCGGTACCAGTTCACGCTTGCGGACGATATAGAAGCAATTCTATCGTATTTATTCTAGGAAAAGAATTAGGTTTCAAAAATTTGCACGGTTGGTTTTTCAATAAAATTTAAAATTCAAAATCAATCGTTATAAAACAACGATAATACTTAAATCTACGTAGTTATGCATAGACTGGATCGTTTAACTTCCGGCATCCTTATGTTTGGATTGAACATGAAACGGACGAGAGAAATTGAAGAACAAATCAGAGCTCGCACCATTTCTAAGGAATATCTTTGTAGGGTGGAAGGTAATTTTCCAGAGTGAGTTACAGTAACTTGAACCTAAAAAAAAAGTTTTAATTGTATTTACTACTAGTTAATTGCGTAATATAATATTTTGATAGTAAACTTGTTGAGTGCGAAGAACCTATCGCTAGAATGTCTCATAAGATTGGACTTTCGATGGTTGATAGTGACGGAAAACTCTGCAAGACTCAGTTTCAAAAACTCAGCTACAATGGAAAGAGTAGCGTTGTTTTATGTAATTAAATTTTCAGTGTTTCGTAATACAAACACCCCTAATTAACTTAATTTTAGCATCCGCTCTAAATTTATTTTGATTTTTTTTTTTTTTTTTTATTATTTGAAGGTAAGCCACTAACTGGGCGGACGCACCAGATAAGAGTACACTTGCAGTATTTGGGATACCCAATTGTAAATGATCCAAATTATAATCATCCATCTTTTGGGCCATCCAGAGGAAAAGGAGGTGAATTTGGGAAGCCGAAGGAAGAGGTAATAACCTTTTAAAATATTAAAATATTATTGAAGTAGACACGCTACTTGACTCGATTCAGGCCTTGTCAAATATTGAAAAAAGTCCCCAGGGCCCAGGCTGTTTTTACATACGCTTGATGTCGATTTTATATACTTTTCATTTCATTTTGTGTCCCCAAAGAATAATGAAAGAAATTTCTTTTCCCTACAAGGACAAAACTGTTTTAATTTGGTCAAAATTGTCCAAATTGAAACTGACCAAATTGATCAAATGAAAAACCTGCATTCAACGAAAGGGAAGGAAAATTTTAAGACCTTTGCTATTTAGACTCCAAGACAAAAAAATTCAGTTAGGTCAGGTACAATTTTTAGGCTTAGATAGTCGAGTTCTATTTCACAGGCTATTTGGGCTCAATGCTTGGGCATAAATAGACGTGGTAGCTATTTACGCAAAATTACTAATTAGTAAATAGTTTATTAAAATTTCCAAGCCCTAGTAAATAGTGTATAGGCTCCACTCATGGATTAATCAACCTCACATGGATAATTCACTCTGATAAAATGATTGTTCGAATCGCACCCTGGTGACAAAAATTGTCTCTACACCGGAAGTTTCTAGCTACCGATACACGGGGTGAAATATTGAAGGGGAAAAAACTCTAAAGCAGACGATGCTCTCATGGATTACTTCCGGATTTGTATCGGTAAGGGGGTAAAATTGAGGGGCCGGATAAAATGTCTGGCAGCCATGTTTGAAACCAACATCTTCAACAACTAGTATAGCAAATCGTACCAGAGTGAATTATCCCTGTGAGGTTGATTAATCCATGCTCCACTCGGCTATTTAGGCCAAAAAAATTGGGTAAATAAATCCACTCCGTAATTAGCGCCACCAAAATCTTAAATATAAATCTTTTATAATTTTTTGCACAAAGTTTTAATACACAAACAATTCGTTATCTTTAATAATAGAATTGATAAAAAACTTATTTTTTTTCTTCACCCTCTCTTAAAAATATCGCTTTATTTATTCCATATATGTTTTTATATCCATAGATTATTCGAGACATTATTAAAGAGCATACGAAAGAAAGCTGGAAGTTACATGAAAATCAAGTAGCAGACGATAACTCGAGCCACGAGGATTACGACGTTGCTCTAAAGTCTTTGAAACATTATACCGACGGCGAAGATTTTAAAATCTTACTCGAAAAATATAAATTTGACAAGGATAAACTTTCTCGCCAATCAAATTGTACGGATTGTATGTTCAACTTTCGGGATCCAAAAGTTAGCGAACTTGTAATGTTTTTACACGCTTGGAGGTATAAGGTAAGTCTTTCTTTTTTTTCATTTATCTTGGGATAAAAGTTGTTGGAGTTGGCGGGGATAAATATATTTGAAAAGGTTTTAAAAATAACTTCTGTGGTTGTTATTTAGGCAGGCTAATTCTATTCTTAACCACTTTTATTTGTACAAAAATCCTTACATTTCCTAAGGAGAAAAGAGAAATCTAGTCATTACTTTACACAATGTTACCAGAATATTTGGTTATTACAATGAATCCCATAGTATATTTTCATATATAATGGCTCTCGCGCAACCTTGATCACCATTCCCACCCACTTTCAAAGAAAAAAAAACAGTAAATGCAGTAACAAAAAATTCCACATTGAAGTAAAACCTTGAACATCATTTATACAATTGGGAAAAATAGTAAAATATTAGAAATGGCCAAAAAATTACAATTCTAAGAACTATAAAGAACCTTGGTTAAAAAAACAAGGTCCTCAAACCATTATAATACCCTTACTGGAGTCTTAGGGCCGAGATGCGTTTTGAAAATAATTTAAAACTATTAGATTCAAGCAGTAAGAGGGTTTTATATTCGAACCAACGAATTAAGATACCACCTTTCTTATTTTATAATATGGTTAATTGTTTTGCCTAATTGGGAAACCATGAGATAATAATGGAACAGCTTTTGAATTTATTTTCATGATTAGGAATAAAATATATTTCCACAGATTTTAGGTGACATAAATTTTAGTGTTTAATTTAAACTTTAAGTTGGATTAAGTTTGACTTTGGAAAATTTGGGCCCTTCATTATTTGAGTTTCTTATTTGAGCAACTCGGCGGAAAATATATTTGGAAATCTATATTGTTGTAGGCGGGTCGTTACAAATTTTAGCAATGGTAATGTCTAGTTATTTGGGCCATGCCTAAAATTATGGGGCTCTTCCATTAATAAAGCTTTGTTTATAATCTGAAAAAACGCTGCAAAAAAAAGAATCATGCTAAATGGAAAGTTAAAGTTAGACAAGCAATTGGCTTTCCATAGTTTTCACTAAAGTGTTGCCAACCACTTCTGAGCGCAAACTGAAACGGAGAAATGCTGTCAGTTCAGTTTTTGAACTGATCCGTTCTAGACTGAACTCATAAGCTCCTGGCAACCCTGCAATGTAAGGAAAGCCATGAAAGAGGGGTGGAATTTACTTTTTCCCCTTTAGCGAAAACTAGGTATATGTTGAGTGAACGCTTCTCTTTTCCAATATGGAAACATCTAATATTAAAACTTTGCCAGTTTTCCACTAATCTAATGTTAGTTCCACACCGCACTTGGGTACTTCGGTGACCCAAGAAAGCTGCAATATCCACTGATAAGCTTACTTGCATCTAACACGTTTTATTGGCGCCATGTTCTCATTGTTAGAGGCAATTACATAATTTCTTGAGTGAAATTACCATTGCAAGTTTTTTATACCCCCAGGGCGAAGGATTTGATTTTCAAAGTTCAATACCAGTTTGGGCAAAAGAAGAATGGACGTTTTCTTAACAATTTTCAAATGAAAAATTTAAATTATAAATAAAAAAATGATTTTTAAGGAAGTTTTTTTATAATTATTAAGGGGAAGAATCACGCATTTTTCAAAGAGCTTTACATTAGTCCGATTTCCTTGGCTTCAAGTTTCACTAGAACGATTTCATTAATTTGTTACTAAACAATTGCCCAATTGAGCCAGCTCAACCTTATCTAAAGCGTCTATCATTTAGGTTAGGTTAAACTTAAACATGAGTGGTGTGGCAATTAAGTTAAATTGGTAGAAAATTATGAGAAATTAACTGATTAAATTTTAAATGGCTTCCCAAAAGATGCTCTAATATAGGCACTTCTATTAATTAATCATAAATTAACGAGACATTAGGGCCAGTTTTAAGGTTTTTAGGAATATTTTATCACCCCTAATTGATGCGTCCTCGTTATTACTTTTAACAGAAATGAAAATTATTATTCTGAATAGGCTAGTACATAATAAGAATATTATATGCTACGACGAGTTTATGCTCGTCTAGGTTTTATAAAACCAATAAGTAGAAGGTTCCAAAACAGCCCATAGGGCTGCAATTACTCTACTCAGTTTACGGAGTTGAAGTACGCTCCCGCGATATCGATTGGTTTGCTTTGCGGTACTCCTGCATAATCTATTTTTATCTGCCTTGTCCCTCCATCGGGCGTTACGTTACGTATTAAACCAGCCCACATTTAAATTTAATTACAAAGCTTAAATTAGAGTATCTTACTCTACTTCGCCGTTTATATTTTTCCTAAATACGTAACGCGATTTAGCTGCGACCGCGATTCGTTTAACGTTTTCCCATTAGTAGGTGGCGAAAGTGAAACCAGAAAATGTTTATTTAGACAAAACCTTTACCTTGAAACTCTTGGGAGTGTCCCGTATCGGTTTCATTTCTCGACCAACCTCAAATATCGATCACTTGGAAGAAATATTACCCTTTAATAAAAATTAGAGGTATGATATTTTAAGTAATTAGTCAAAGTAACGTCTCCGCTGGCTTAAAATCATAAGTAAAAGTCGCATTATGACTTTTGATTATGAGCTTGGTGTACTAAAGCTATAGCAGGGCAATTCAATGTTCAAGACGTATTGTCACAGACTATTTTACGATTTTAAAAGATTTTTCGGTAATATCTTGTATGGCAGCTGTCTTTGAAGATATAAATTTTTCAAAAATTTAAAATAATTGAAACAAATTGAAAATCCACTTAATTGAATCTATAGTTTTTTAAATAATGAAGCTCGAGTTAACATAGTTTAGAGACATCTCAAAGTGATTTTAGCCTTAAGGCGCGTTTTCAATCAATTTATTTGGCCAATAAGCGAGCTTTAGCGTTAAAACTAGGTAAATTCCCATTGATTTTCAAGCAAAAGCAACATTCTTGGCCAAAAAAAAAAAAAATAGATTGAAAACGTGACCGGATATCATGTCTGGGAAGTAATTGTGGGAATGCTTGTGATTTTTTTTGGCTTTACAATAACTATAATATTATTATAGTTCAGTCAATGTGACGCTTTCTATGCGGCATAGAACACGCAGAGATGGGCATTTTATTTCCCGTTTTACAAATAAAGTTTAAAACTTTAACAGGCCCCGAGTGATTCTAATTACCAGCTCTAAACGACAGTCGCGCAATGTCCGTCTTTTGTTTCGGATCAAAACCGATAAGCGACGAACTATTGTTCGACGGAATACGAAATAAAAGCCTAAACCATATTAAAGAGGCTATAAACAGTGGCGCTAATGTAAACGCGCGTGATGACAATGGTAACACGCCTTTGCACAATGCTGTAAAATTGCAATACATGGAGTTAGTCCTTTTACTACTGAACAACGGCGCTAATGTGAACGCCCAAAACGAACGAGGTTCAACCCCTTTGAACGTGGCTATATTTAAAAATAATTTCGATGTAGCCTTGATACTACTGGATCGCGGAGCTTTCGTGAATTGCAAGGATGAAAATGGATTGACACCTTTACACAAAGCCGTTAATTTAAATCGCGAAGACGTAGCCTCGTTACTTTTAGACAGAGGAGCCGTTGTGAACGCCGAAGATGAAAATGGTTTTACACCTCTACACATTGCCGTAAATCGGCACTCGGGCGATTTAGGCGTAATACGTCTGTTATTAAATAGGGAAGCGGATGTGAACGCGAGAAATAAAATTAAATGGACGCCTTTACACGAAGCGCTCAATCAAAGCAAATTCGACTTGGCTAGTACGTTGCTTAGTAAAGGAGCTGACGTTAACGCCGAAAATGATAAAGGAAATACGCCTTTAAACCTGTTTCTACCAAGAGCGTGGAACGCTAATCCGAAACTTTTAGTATCATTAATACCGGAAAGCGATAAATTAAAAAAGTGGAACGAATCGAATTTGACAAACTTAATTAGAGTTTGTTTAGGAGTTTCTCATAATAACGATGATCAAATATTCGCGTTATATTCCCAACCGAGTATCGAAACCTTTCTGATCCAAGGTGTAATTTTCCACTTGGGTAACGTTGCGAATAATGAATCTTCTGACAAAAAATTGACTGTTAAAAAAATCTTGGAAAAGACGGAACCGTTGCGAAAAGACTCTTTGCGCTCGATATTTAAATATTTTCAGAATGATCTAAACCACGTCTGTCGGGCTTTGTCCGCTATGTTTCCCGTTTTAAAGGCAAGATTATTGGTACCAGATTATCAAAACGATGTCAGCCTGATGGACGAATACAATGTTGTATTTAGATTTTGCGAAAATGAAGTTCGAAGCTACTTAGCCAGTCGCCGGTTGAAACGAGTTATCTCTACGATACTATGCAAGACGTTAAACGAAGAGATGTATCGTCGAATATTTCACGACTCTTTCAAACAAAGCGAAGAACCTGATCGAGTTGACCTACAAGGACCCTTTCGTAGATTACCTACGGAGTTATGGTTTAAGATTTTCGAGATATCTCTCGGACTTGTTTTAGACCGAGAACTTGGACGATACGACGCGTTCCTAAGTTTGGTTTTAGAGAATTCAACCGATGATCAAACTATTTACGAGTTTTCTTCTGAATTGGTACTTTGGATTAGCGAGAAAGAATTGTTAGACGTACTCGTATTAATGCCTGGAGAAGATCCTGGGTCAAATTATATTCGAATTACGGAATCTAATAGAGTATAGTTTTTTGCTATGACGACTATGAAGTCGATGTTTCTCTCTGCGCCTTTCATTCTACTATCTAGCTGCTCGAAATCGGTTAACCATTATCTTCTGTTCTATTATTCGTATTTTTTATTATCGGATGAATTCTCCGTAACCAAAATATATATTCAGATAATAGGTTTATCCGGGGATACACATTTGAAGCTTTATCTGTAAGCGTATAACATCGGATAAGAAAATTTGTTTCTTAGATTTCGTGTAAAATGAACGGAAAAATAATTCAAATTTGCCGTAATTCGATTATTCGAAGAAAATAAATAAATCAATGAAACCTAGCTTTTAGGTTTAAATTGTATAAATTATTTTCCAAGAAACGTTTTCTTATCTGAACTTACATAACTCTGATATATTTCTATGAAAATACCATTTTCGGATGAAAAAGGTATACGAATAATCTTTATCTTCGGACAAGCTAACTCAAACTAAAAATAGTCTTATTTTTAAGCCCACGGATTATATCAGATTATAGGTTAGTAAATTTTTTTCGATTACACTAAATCAGTGAAGCGATTAAAATTACGAAGCCAATCAAGGCTGGGCTGTGAAAAACAAATCTATTTCAACCCTTTAAATGTACCATACGCTTTAGAAAAATCCCACCAACCCCTTTAAAGTTTTTCCAATCTGACTGGTTAACCTTGTTCTCTTATTGACCCTTTTCTGCGAAATAGAGTTAAAGGACGTCTAAATGAACTAAGAGCTGAAGTTATATTTTTCTTGGGCATCAAGAGAGTTCAGTGTACTAGAATTGTTTGAATTCAAGATATATTTATTAATGTTAGATGTAAAAATGGAAAAAAGACCGAAAAATATACAGCGATATTATGAAAGCTTGGATTTATTATCGCTTTTTACAAAATTGTACCTGCGTATGAAGAATTTTACAAATAAATAGAGTAAGAAACTACAGAATAGGGCCATCCCTATAGCTACCGTCATAGACGTGGTACAAGGTCTACCCAGATAGTTGGCGCGTATGGCGAACGTGGTACCTACAATTCCCACGCAAAATTGAATGATTTGGGCCAAAGTAACGCACATGGACACTTTCCTAGGAATTTCAATTTTTACGGCCTTTAATGCGAAATAAGTGTACATCACCCTAAAAAATACACACTCTTTAACGTCAAATTTTAAGTTTTACATAAACAAAGGTAACTTACGAATGAATAGAAAAGTTCAGCGACGTCATCCATCTCGCCCCTCCAGGAGCGTCGACGGAGTAGTACCATGTCAAGACCAAAGTCAAAACGTGATGCGCCACGTGTAGAAACGTTAAATCTTGTTTGTTGAGAACGACGAAAACCGTGTCAAGTAACTCAACCGCTTTGGAAAAGGCGAAGGCTAATGCCCAAAAATACGACACCGAATTCGCCTTAGAATTACACATTGAAAACTCGATACCGAAGTTCGACAGGATGTGAAACATTTCGGGCAGAGCGCGAAGCATTCCACATATGCTGAAAATGGCCAGCGCGAAATCCCATAACATGACGATTCGCCTGATCTGAAGAGGCTTGCGATTTTTCATGAACTCTTTTAAACAAGCGATGAAAACCAGGTAAGTGGCCGACAAGTAAATACTTAGATGCCAGTTACGTCTCATCCAATACATGACTTGGTCGTGATCAAAATCCCTTTCGAATTTTTGCACGAAAACAAAGTCCTGGTAACCTTTGTAATCGGACTCCATCGTTGATCGTGTGGCTTCGCGCGCGTGTGTAGTTCGAATGGTTCAAGCTCGAATCCGTTTTAATCTAAAAGACGTAGAAATGTGTGGCAAGAATTTTGCAACGAACAACGAACAACGCGTGGATTTTTTAAATTTTTTTTGTTCCGCGTTTGTGTTGTAGCAAAATGGGTAATCTCTTTCGTTATGGTGGGCAGTTTTGTAGGGAAAGTTAAAGAAAACGAATTTTTTCCTCCCGTGTCCTTCGGCTTTAATTTTCGAGAGTGAAAGGAAACATTTTCCAAGAAATACTTAAACTACCCAGCGGCGGTGACCAGGCTTTCCCGGAGTTTACTCTATAATCGAAAGTTAGTACCGGGTGGGGTTGGGTAATGAGATCAATCAACGAAGATTTGAAAGCGAAATGGGGCGCGAGATTAACATCGAACATAAATTTACTGGAAGCGAATGTTTATTAGATGCTCTATTGTTCGCAGTTCTCCGTTTTAGTACGGCACTTCGCATTCGTATAATCGACTTATTTACGAAAGTAAAAGTTTGGGATTTATTTTTGAGCGAAGCGAGTATTTTGGAATGCGGAAGGTGTTTTATTTCGACAGAGGCAATCCCGAATCTCAGCTCGTAAAAAAGCTTGGCTTCCCTCTTTTCTTTACCGAATTGGAAAGTGTGATATATGTCTACCATTTACTTAACTTCGCGCTCGCTGAAATCCCAAAACTGCTTCCAACTAAACCTTGTTCGAAAGATTGCTTTGTTGTTAATAATTCCGGATTTTAATATTAGTTTATAAAAGTACTTTCAGTAGTGAAATACTGTTTTTAATTTAATAATTTTATAAAAAGGAAAATTGCCCGGGGCTAAGAATGGAGTTATTAGGGTCAAGATGTTTCTATATACACTTGAAACCGGTTCCATTTTTTACAATATCTCGATATAATCATTCGCGCGCGATTCAATTATGACTTGAAAATTCAATTGAATAAAAAGGTTTTCTTATTCTTGAATAATTTTAACGCGTAGTACAACTTTCTTTTAGTTGCAGTTGTAGGAAAAAATATTTGCACGTGCTGGAAATTAAAACTGATTTTGATTACACAGTGACTCTTTTATATGACCTAAGGGGAGAATGCAACTTGGAAACGAGTTATGTATGATCGATTTCAACTGTTGAAAACATTAAATGCTTCGACGAAGGTTTTGTGGTAATTCATGGTTAATTATCAATGTTGCGAAGTTAGTCTCAAAGAAATTTCAGATTAATTGAATGAGAGTTCGTCTTTGAAAGAAACGTTTGTTCGAAGAGTTAAATTGGTTCATGCACGATATATCATTGACATCAGCGATTCAGTTAACTCAAATTTAATTTTGATTATTTATTTTACAGGGTGTGTTTATTTATTTTTTTACAAGGGGGTACCCCTTGTAAAATTTTTGATTATATATTTTACAGGGGGTGTATTTATTATTTTTTTTACAGGGGGTTTACTTTTTTTTTTTTACAGGGGGTGTATTTATTATTTTTTTTTTACAGGGGGTGTATTTATTATTTTTTTTTTTACGGGGGGAACCCCTTGTAAAAAAAATCAATAATTTTTTTTACAAGGGGTAAAAAAATCTATTTTTTTTTACAAGGGGTACCCCTTGTAAAACAAAATCAAATATTTTTTTTTACAGGTGGTGTATTTATTTATTTTTTTTACAGGGGGTGTATTTATTATTTTTTTACAGGGTGTGTATTTATTATTTATTTTTTTACAGGGGGTGTATTTATTATTTATTTTTTTACATGGGGTTTATTTATTTTTTTTTTTTACAAAGGGGTACCCCTTGTAAAAAAAAAAACAATTATTTTTTTACTGTAAAAAAAAAAAAAAATTCACCCCCTGTAAAATATATAATCAAAAATTTTACAAGGGGTACCCCTCAATCTCAATTTTTCTCAATCTCAATTTTTCTCAATCTCAATTTTTCTCAATCTCAATTTTTCTCAATCTCAATTTTTCTCAATCTCAATTTTTCTCAATCTCAATTTTTCTCAATCTCAATTTTTCTCAAGCTCAATTTTTCTCAAGCTCAATTTTTCTCAAGCTCAATTTTTCTCAAGCTCAATTTTTCTCAATCTCAATTTTTCTCAATCTCAATTTTTCTCAAGCTCAATTTTTCTCAAGCTCAATTTTTCTCAAGCTCAATTTTTCTCAAGCTCAATTTTTCTCAAGCTCAATTTTTCTCAAGCTCAATTTTTCTCAAGCTCAATTTTTCTCAAGCTCAATTTTTCTCAAGCTCAATTTTTCTCAAGCTCAATTTTTCTCAAGCTCAATTTTTCTCAAGCTCAATTTTTCTCAATCTCAATAGATGATACTATAAAATAACTTTGTCGCAACCTTAAAAAAAGGTACATTTCCCCCAGGTTCTCTTTATCGGCAATTTTTGTTGGTTCCAAGGTTGAGAAAGTCCTATACGTTGTCCCAACCTTGGAAAAAGGGTACATCTCCCCCCGAAACGGATTCTCTTTAACGGCAATTTTTGTTGTTTTCAAGGTTGAGTACTTCCCATTTTATAATATTATCTATTTTTCTCAATCTCAATTTTTCTCAATCTCAATTTTTCTCAATCTCAATTTTTCTCAATCTCAATTTTTCTCAATCTCAATTTTTCTCAATCTCAATTTTTCTCAATCTCAATTTTTCTCAATCTCAATTTTTCTCAATCTCAATTTTTCTCAATCTCAATTTTTCTCAATCTCAATTTTTCTCAATCTCAATTTTTCTCAATCTCAATTTTTCCCAATCTCAATTTTTCTCAATCTCAATTTTTCCCAATCTCAATTTTTCCTAATCTCAATTTTTCCTAATCTCAATTTTTCCCAATCTCAATTTTCCCAATCTCAATTTTCCCAATCTCAATTTTCCCAATCTCAATTTTCCCAATCTCAATTTTCCCAATCTCAATTTTCCCAATCTCAATTTTCCCAATCTCAATTTTCCCAATCTCAATTTTCCCAATCTCAATTTTCCCAATCTCAATTTTCCCAATCTCAATTTTTCCCAATCTCAATTTTCCCAATCTCAATTTTCCCAATCTCAATTTTCCCAATCTCAATTTTTCCCAATCTCAATTTTTCCCAATCTCAATTTTTCCCAATCTCAATTTTTCCCAATCTCAATTTTTCCCAATCTCAATTTTTCCCAATCTCAATTTTTCCCAATCTCAATTTTTCCCAATCTCAATTTTTCCCAATCTCAATTTTTCCCAATCTCAATTTTTCCCAATCTCAATTTTTCCCAATCTCAATTTTTCCCAATCTCAATTTTTCCCAATCTCAATTTTTCCCAATCTCAATTTTTCCCAATCTCAATTTTTCCCAATCTCAATTTTTCCCAATCTCAATTTTTCCCAATCTCAATTTTTCCCAATCTCAATTTTTCCCAATCTCAATTTTTCCCAATCTCAATTTTTCCCAATCTCAATTTTTCCCAATCTCAATTTTTCCCAATCTCAATTTTTCCCAATCTCAATTTTTCCCAATTTCAATTTTTCCCAATTTCAATTTTTCCCAATTTCAATTTTTCCCAATTTCAATTTTTCCCAATTTCAATTTTTCCCAATTTCAATTTTTCCCAATTTCAATTTTTCCCAATTTCAATTTTTCCCAATTTCAATTTTTCCCAATTTCAATTTTTCCCAATTTCAATTTTTCCCAATTTCAATTTTTCCCAATTTCAATTTTTCCCAATTTCAATTTTTCCCAATTTCAATTTTTCCCAATTTCAATTTTTCCCAATTTCAATTTTTCCCAATTTCAATTTTTCCCAATTTCAATTTTTCCCAATTTCAATTTTTCCCAATTTCAATTTTTCCCAATCTCAATTTTCCCAATCTCAATTTTCCCAATCTCAATTTTCCCAATCTCAATTTTCCCAATCTCAATTTTCCCAATCTCAATTTTCCCAATCTCAATTTTCCCAATCTCAATTTTCCCAATCTCAATTTTCCCAATCTCAATTTTCCCAATCTCAATTTTCCCAATCTCAATTTTCCCAATCTCAATTTTCCCAATCTCAATTTTCCCAATCTCAATTTTCCCAATCTCAATTTTCCCAATCTCAATTTTCCCAATCTCAGTTTTCCCAAATCTCAGTTTTCCCAAATCTCAATTTTCCCAAATCTCAATTTTCCCAAATCTCAATTTTCCCAAATCTCAAAAATCTCAATTCTCAAAAATCTCAAAAATCTCAAATCTCGAATCTCAAAAATCTCGAATCTCAAAAATCTCGAATCTCAAAAATCTCGAATCTCAAAAAATCTCAATTTTCCAAGTCTCATTTATTATTTTTATTTTTTACAGGGGGTGTAATATTTCTTGAACCGATTGAAGGTTCTGGGAGAGCTTATTTCCAATTTTTACACCTAATCTCTCGGACTGAAACAAGTGACTAGGTTTTAATTTAGTTGGTACGCTAATTTAGATAATGATAGTTTTAAATTTTCGCGTAAGAATCACAGGAATACTAATTTTAACTAATTGTACCTCGGAAGAAACTACAACTTTTAACAATAACAACGCTGGTATTTTAATGTACTTTTAAAACTTGCTACAAATTTTGGGTCCTACTCGAAGGAGCCCCTTTTCAATTTCGTTCAAATAGAATTGTGTTTTTAGAAAAACTAGCCAGAGTTTCAATAAAGGGAAAGGGAAAAAAAATTGTCCCCCGAAACACCTGAAATTTGAAACTCTCGCTAATCCTCTGGTACCCCTTCGAGAGAGGAGTTTTCAGAAACAGTTTGAATTTTTGTTACAAATACTTTTTTTTTTTTTTCCAAATTCACATACATTCTTTTTTTTTTTTTTTTTTAACATAGGAATTTATTTTTCGCGCGCTTATATTTTCTACACTCCCCCATAATACCTTTTTTTTTTTTTTTTTTTAACTAATAAAGGTATTAAAAGAAGCGCTCTAATTGATTTCTAAATTGCACAAGTGCTGTACCGATCTCCGAATAACATTACCATTTTTGGTTTTGATCGCGCACATCCTATTTTTCCCGTCACGACCGCAAATGACTTCACAAATTAATCCGATTTTCCACATATGCCGTGGTAGTTTGTCCTCTTGTATGAGAACTACATCTCCAACTTTAAATTGTACTTCATTTTTGGCGAGTTTTGAATGGTGGGCTGACTTTAATTCTAAAATATAGTCCTTTCGCCACCTCTTCCAAGTTTGGTCCAAAATAGTTTCGCGATATTTTAGGCGTTTCGTTAACTCAACTCGCGTAGTAGGTACAGATTCGATTTTTAATTTTAATGGTGGTAATGAACTTAATCTATGCCCTATTAGAAAATCAGCCGGCGTAAGCGGGGTTGGTTCTCTTACATCGTTGTAGACATATGTTATTGGTCTACTATTAATCAGCGCTTCGACCTCAATTAGCATCGTTTCTAGCTCAGTGTAGCTCAACGCCGCTTGCCCAAGAATTTTTCTAAGAGCTGTTTTTGTAGAGCGAACTAGCCGTTCCCAATATCCACCGTGCCAGGCGGCTCGCTCGACTATAAATTTCCATCGAATTCCCTGGTTACCAAAAAATTCCCTTAATTCGTTTTCCTTCAAATTTGCCCAAAGATCGTCTAAGTCCCTTTTTGCCCTTTTAAAAGTTTGCGCATTGTCCGTATATACTGTTGACGGCAATCCCCTTCGAGAAATAAATCGCCTGAGGGCCATAACAAACTCATCTGTACTGAGGGATGGCACCAATTCTAAATGAATTGCCCTAGTAACGGCGCATGTCGCTAAACATATATAAGCCTTTTTTGAATTGTTTCCGGTCTTAATGAACAATGGTCCGGCGAAATCTATACCGATTATTGAAAATGGTGGTGACTCGGAAATTCTTTCCGACGGCAAGGGAGCTGTAGGCCTATCCGCTTGTTTCGCTACAGTTCTCCTGCATTTCACGCAATCCTTAATTAATTTGCGAGCTAACTGTCTGCAAGCTGGTATCCAGTACCTTTCCCTATTCTGCGTAATCGTGTCATTTACACCACTATGTATAACTTGTTCGTGGCTTCTAAGAACTAGTAATTTTGACAACAATAGATTTTTGTTTAGAATAACGGGGTGTTTTTGTTCAAAACTGAATTCGGAATTTTCTATTCGCCCCCCTACGCAAATTAATCCTTCGTGTAAAATTGGGCTCAACGATGCAATTTTAGAACTGGGGTCTAGTTTTTCCTCGCTTTTTAAAGCTGCCAATTCTTCCCCATATTCCTCCGCTTGCACGTGTTTAATCCAAATGGCTTCCGCATTCGAAATTTCCTCCCCACTGATAGGACCTTTTCTTTTCTCACCTTTTGTAATAAATCTAAGAACATACGCGGTTATGCGGAGGCTTTTGTTAAAGGAATTGTGTCTGTTTAGATCTATAATTTGATGTATGCCTGTTTTTACTTTAATCTTGACTCCTAGAGCGAGCTTACGCTGTTCGTGTGACACCGAGTCCAAATTGGCTTCCGGTATACCTTTCGGCCAGTGAATTTCCGATTCTCTTAGCCAGTTTGGACCCCGCCACCATAGCTCACTTTTTATCAGTTCGTTGGCCTTCATCCCTCTAGTAGGTAGGTCCGCTGGGTTTTCGATTCCCGGACAATGACCCCATTGACACTTTTCCGTTAAATTTTGAATTTCTATCACTCGGTTGGAAACAAAGGGCTTCCAACTTTTGGCTACACTCCTCACCCATCCCATAGCTATGGTTGAGTCCGTCCAGTAGTATATACCGTCCAATTTTTCCTCAAAAATTCCCTTTACGTAACTTGTCAATCTCGCCCCAATCAAACAACCCATTAGTTCAAGTCTCGGAATGGTTTGTTCCTGACTATTTTGTCCCTTTACGGGTGCTATCCTAGTTTTTGCGGCAACTAACGCCGTGTGAATTGTGTTGTCGATTGTTTCGTATCGAATGTAAATTGCAGCTGCGAATGCTTTTAGACTTGAATCGCAAAAACAATGCAAGTCCCTGCGTATAATTTCTCCGTTCGCTTCTGAAAAATAATTTCTCGAAGCCTTGAAATCGCTTAAAAGGGGTAACTCTGAAACCCAGGCTCTAAATTCAGCACTAATTTCTACTGGGGTTTCTGTATCCCACCCAATTCTATCCTTTTGCATCCACAAACTTTGAAACATCATTTTTCCCCTTACTACAAATGGCGAGAGCATGCCCATCGGATCGAATACCTGTGAAATAAGACTCAGCATGTGACGCTTTGTATTGCCTACCCCTTTGCTCGTAGATATTACGGTTGTGAGATCAACGCTCATCTTATCACTGTGGGGGTCCCATTTTATGCCAAGAATTTTGGTTCCTTTTTGTTCGACCCCCTTTTCGAACAAATTTTCCTCCTCGTGTTTATCCCATAGCTTTATCAATTCTTGAGAATTTGACCTCCATTTTCTAAACTTCATCCCGGCCTTACTAATAGCTTTAGCTGCTCCTGTCGAAATTTCATAGGCTTCCCCCACGTGTTCAGCTCCCGTTACCCAGTCATCTACGTATAGATCTTTGTCAAGTTTATCTTTTACTCTATTGTCAATTTCCTCACATTTCTGGAGATGGTGTTTTATCGTGCAGGCTAATAGAAAAGGACTGCTTTTTACCCCAAAAGGGACGCGGGTCATTCTCATGGTTTTGAATTTTGTTTGATTAACTTCTCTCTCCATATCTTGAACCCAATAAAATCTAGTTGAATCCCTTTCCGTTGGATCTAATTTAATTTGGTGGAAAGCCTTCTCTATGTCGGCCACTATAGCGATTTTGTATTTCCGGAATCTCAAGAGAAGTAACAATAGATCTGGGTATAAATTGGGGCCCTGCGCTAGACAATCATTAAGCGATGGTACGTTATATGCGTGAGAACTAGCGTCAAAAACAACTCTCAATTTAGTTGTTTCCACGTTCTCTCTTATTACCGCTTGGTGAGGAAGATAATAAGTACCAGGCATTGAATTAATTGCTTGTTCAATAGGAACTTCTTCAATGATACCACTTTCTAATTGTTCATTAATTACCGCTTTATAATCCTCATATAATTTAGGGTTTGACTCAAATTTCTTTACTAGTCCTCCCATTCGCTTGACAGCTACCGCTTGGTTATCGGGTAGAGCCTCTTTACTGACCATCCAGGGTAATTTTACACTATATCTATTGTCTTCGAATTTGATTTCACTAAAAAAATTGTTCATGATAGTTTCGTCTGAATTGTCTAAATTTTCATTTTCCTTAATCCCAATACTTTCTAGATTCCAAAATGTTTCTAAAGTTTTGTTAATTCGTTTTTCACCTAATTTTACTAACATGGTTTTTACTGTATGTGACTTAATGCCTTTGTTTTGCCGAACAACTTCTTCTGTCGACCCCTGTATTGTCCAACCCAGTTTCGTTTTTTGTGCCTTCAATAAGGGAGATATCTGTACAAATTCCTCTACCGCTACACTCCAATAAAAATCTACACCAATCAACAGGTCGCATTCCGTTTTTGAATTCTCGATACACGCGGTATCTTCGGCTAATTGTAATCCCTTAATTTTCTCGTGTGCCTCAATTTCTTTTAAAGTGCTAGTGCTACTTATAGCTTCATAGCATATAAACGGTAGCTCTATAGCCACAATTTCTGCGAATTCCCCGGAATTGTTTCGATTTTCTAGTCGGAGCTTCACCAATTTCGCCTTCTTTTCTTTAGGTTTTTCGTTCCCGCAACTATAAATTTCTAAGTTCTGCTCACCTACAATGGGAAGCTTAAGTTTTCGTGACAGCTCCTCTCTTATAAATGTCGCTTCACTCCCCCCATCCATGAAACATCTCACCCTTTCCCCCCGTTGAGGTTTCTCTGGATTTTTCATAATCCCAACACCTGTTTGCAATAATACGGCGTTTCGTCTCGAATTTACTTTGGCCGCTGCTGAATTAATTTGAATTGTTTCCTTAATTGCGGTATTTTCCGATTCAATTTCCTTTGGTTTATGTGCCCCATTAGTTTCGCAAATTGCATAATTGTGCTTTTGTCCACAACCTTTACACCTATTAAATCTAGACCTACATTCTCTAGTTCTGTGCCCGACACGGAAACAATTGAAACATCTATTGGTTTCCCTGACAATTTCTCGTTTTTTCTCTAACGTGTGATTTCTACAATCTAGGGACCTGTGATCATCGCTTCTACAAAAAATGCAAAACCCGTTTTCCTGCGCGGCGACTACTTTGGTTCCAAATGCCCTTGCCGTGGACGTATGCCTGATATTTCTATTATCCCGACTTTCTCGTTCTGAATTGAATTTAAAATTGCGAGGTTTTTCTTCCTCTAATTTTTGTTTACTAATTTTGGAGTCTCCACTTAAAATTGCCGCCATCTCCCTACTTTCAATTTGATCTCTAATAAAGTCAATTAATTCTTTCGCATCCCATTTACCATTGTTTCCCGAAGGTTTATGTTTTACACAGTAATCGGTTCTAATATCGTTGGGCAAACTTTTTAAAATTGCTGGGCAAACGAAAGATGCTTTATCCTTTACGTCTACACCCAAAACCTCTAAACTACGTAAACTTATCTCGCAAGTATCTAATAGGTTACGTAACGCTTTTAGGTTTTTGGAATCGTGCGCGGGCTGAATTTCTAAGAGCTTATTCATATGATAATTTATACTCAAATCTGTACGCGCGAATCTGTTAGTTAGCAAAATTACGGCTTGGTCGTACGACGCGTCTGTTTGGGTTAGGCCCTCGATTGTTCTTAACGCGTCACCTTCTAGATAGGTGGTTAGGTATATGAATTTTTCTACCTTTGTTAAGCGTTGACTTGAATCCACCGTAGCTTTAAATCGTCCCCAGAAGTTATTCCAGTTTTCGTAGTTTCCGTTGAACGATGGTATGGTTAATTGTGGAAGTCGAACTTCCGTGTGAGAGCTTCCGGTTGCGACGGTCATTCCAATGTTGCTGCTGTTTCCGCTATTTTGGCCGGAGTTGGTGGACACGGAGCTGCCATGCGTCGATCCTGTTCCTCTTCGAATTGCTCGCGCTAGAGCTGACTTGAGATCTCCGATTGTTTCCTTGTAACCAATTGCGTCGGTGACTTCCTTTTCCATTTCGTGGTCATCCTCAATTAGCGCCTCTACCCTTGAATCAATTTGGGTCAGATCATCTTCTTTTAGCACGATGGCATCTAAAGCATCCTCCAATTTTTCGACTGGCGTTTCTCGTACGCGCAGCAGCACCTCAATTTGTTTAATTTTATTCGTCGCCGAGGTTCTAATACTTTTCCTAGCGGCCTTTGCGAGTTTGAGCAGTTCTTTATTACTTCTCGTCGAATTTTGTCCATTGTTGGCAGTGTTTGAAGCCGCTGCAGCTGCAGCCTCGTTTCCTATCATTTCTACGCTTTTAATTGAACTTAAAACTTAATCCGTACTCATCTAAAGATCCTTTTCAATTCCCGGGTTTCCGGACACCATGTAATATTTCTTGAACCGATTGAAGGTTCTGGGAGAGCTTATTTCCAATTTTTACACCTAATCTCTCGGACTGAAACAAGTGACTAGGTTTTAATTTAGTTGGTACGCTAATTTAGATAATGATAGTTTTAAATTTTCGCGTAAGAATCACAGGAATACTAATTTTAACTAATTGTACCTCGGAAGAAACTACAACTTTTAACAATAACAACGCTGGTATTTTAATGTACTTTTAAAACTTGCTACAAATTTTGGGTCCTACTCGAAGGAGCCCCTTTTCAATTTCGTTCAAATAGAATTGTGTTTTTAGAAAAACTAGCCAGAGTTTCAATAAAGGGAAAGGGAAAAAAAATTGTCCCCCGAAACACCTGAAATTTGAAACTCTCGCTAATCCTCTGGTACCCCTTCGAGAGAGGAGTTTTCAGAAACAGTTTGAATTTTTGTTACAAATACTTTTTTTTTTTTTTCCAAATTCACATACATTCTTTTTTTTTTTTTTTTTTTAACATAGGAATTTATTTTTCGCGCGCTTATATTTTCTACAGGGGGTGTATTTATTATTTTTATTTTGTACAGGGGGTGTATTTATTATTTTTATTTTTTACAGGGGGTGTATTTATTATTTTTATTTTTTACAGGGGGTGTATTTATTATTTTTATTTTTTACAGGGGGTAAATTTATTATTTTTATTTTTTACAGGGGGTGTATTTATTATTTTTATTTTTTACAGGGGGTGTATTTATTATTTTTTTAGTTTTTACAGGGGGTGTATTTATTATTTTTATTTTTTACAGGGGGTGTATTTATTATTTTTATTTTTCACATGGGGTGTATTTATTATTTTTATTTTTACAGGGGTGTATTTATTATTTTTATTTTTTACAGGGGGTGTAATTATTATTTTTATTTTTTACAGGGGGTGTAATTATTATTTTTATTTTTTACATGGGGTAAATTTATTATTTTTATTTTTTACAGGGGGTGTATTTATTATTTTTATTTTTTACAGGGGGTGTATTTATTATTTTTATTTTTTACAGGGGGTAAATTTATTATTTTTATTTTTTACAGGGGGTGTATTTATTATTTTTATTTTTTACAGGGGGTGTATTTATTATTTTTTTAGTTTTTACAGGGGGTGTATTTATTATTTTTATTTTTTACAGGGGGTGTATTTATTATTTTTATTTTTCACATGGGGTGTATTTATTATTTTTATTTTTACATGGGTGTATTTATTATTTTTATTTTTTACAGGGGGTGTATTTATTATTTTTATTTTTCACATGGGGTGTATTTATTATTTTTATTTTTACAGGGGTGTATTTATTATTTTTATTTTTTACAGGGGGTGTAATTATTATTTTTATTTTTTACAGGGGGTGTAATTATTATTTTTATTTTTTACATGGGGTAAATTTATTATTTTTATTTTTTACAGGGGGTGTATTTATTATTTTTATTTTTTACAGGGGTGTATTTATTATTTTTATTTTTTACAGGGGGTAAATTTATTATTTTTATTTTTTACAGGGGGTGTATTTATTATTTTTTTAGTTTTTACAGGGGGTGTATTTATTATTTTTATTTTTACAGGGGTGTATTTATTATTTTTATTTTTTACAGGGGGTGTAATTATTATTTTTATTTTTTACAGGGGGTGTAATTATTATTTTTATTTTTTACATGGGGTAAATTTATTATTTTTATTTTTTACAGGGGGTGTATTTATTATTTTTATTTTTACAGGGGGTGTATTTATTATTTTTATTTTTTACAGGGGGTAAATTTATTATTTTTATTTTTTACAGGGGGTGTATTTATTATTTTTATTTTTTACAGGGGGTGTATTTATTATTTTTTTAGTTTTTACAGGGGGTGTAATTATTATTTTTATTTTTTACAGGGGGTGTAATTATTATTTTTATTTTTTACATGGGGTAAATTTATTATTTTTATTTTTTACAGGGGGTGTATTTATTATTTTTATTTTTTACAGGGGGTGTATTTATTATTTTTATTTTTTACAGGGGGTAAATTTATTATTTTTATTTTTTACAGGGGGTAAATTTATTATTTTTATTTTTTACAGGGGGTGTATTTATTATTTTTTTAGTTTTTACAGGGGGTGTATTTATTATTTTTATTTTTTACAGGGGGTGTATTTATTATTTTTATTTTTCACATGGGGTGTATTTATTATTTTTATTTTTACAGGGGTGTATTTATTATTTTTATTTTTTACAGGGGGTGTAATTATTATTTTTATTTTTTACAGGGGGTGTAATTATTATTTTTATTTTTTACATGGGGTAAATTTATTATTTTTATTTTTTACAGGGGGTGTATTTATTATTTTTATTTTTTACAGGGGGTGTATTTATTATTTTTATTTTTTACAGGGGGTAAATTTATTATTTTTATTTTTCACATGGGGTGTATTTATTATTTTTATTTTTACAGGGGTGTATTTATTATTTTTATTTTTTACAGGGGGTGTAATTATTATTTTTATTTTTTACAGGGGGTGTAATTATTATTTTTATTTTTTACAGGGGGTAAATTTATTATTTTTATTTTTTACAGGGGGTGTATTTATTATTTTTTTAGTTTTTACAGGGGGTGTATTTATTATTTTTATTTTTACAGGGGTGTATTTATTATTTTTGTTTTTTACAGGGGGTGTAATTATTATTTTTATTTTTTACAGGGGGTGTAATTATTATTTTTATTTTTTACATGGGGTAAATTTATTATTTTTATTTTTTACAGGGGGTGTATTTATTATTTTTATTTTTTACAGGGGGTGTATTTATTATTTTTATTTTTTACAGGGGGTAAATTTATTATTTTTATTTTTTACAGGGGGTGTATTTATTATTTTTATTTTTTACAGGGGGTGTATTTATTATTTTTTTAGTTTTTACAGGGGGTGTAATTATTATTTTTATTTTTTACAGGGGGTGTAATTATTATTTTTATTTTTTACATGGGGTAAATTTATTATTTTTATTTTTTACAGGGGGTGTATTTATTATTTTTATTTTTTACAGGGGGTGTATTTATTATTTTTATTTTTTACACGGGGTAAATTTATTATTTTTATTTTTTACAGGGGGTAAATTTATTATTTTTATTTTTTACAGGGGGTGTATTTATTATTTTTTTAGTTTTTACAGGGGGTGTATTTATTATTTTTATTTTTTACAGGGGGTGTATTTATTATTTTTATTTTTCACATGGGGTGTATTTATTATTTTTATTTTTACAGGGGTGTATTTATTATTTTTATTTTTTACAGGGGGTGTAATTATTATTTTTATTTTTTACAGGGGGTGTAATTATTATTTTTATTTTTTACATGGGGTAAATTTATTATTTTTATTTTTTACAGGGGGTGTATTTATTATTTTTATTTTTTACAGGGGGTGTATTTATTATTTTTATTTTTTACAGGGGGTGTATTTATTATTTTTATTTTTTACAGGGGGTGTATTTATTATTTTTATTTTTACAGGGGGTGTATTTATTATTTTTATTTTTTACAGGGGGTGTATTTATTATTTTTATTTTTTACAGGGGGTGTATTTATTATTTTTATTTTTTACAGGGGGTGTATTTATTATTTTTATTTTTTACAGGGGGTGTATTTATTATTTTTATTTTTTACAGGGGGTGTATTTATTATTTTTATTTTTTACAGGGGATGTATTTTTTAGTTTTATTTTTTACAGTTTTCCAAATCTCAGTTTTCCAAATCTCAATTTTCCAAATCTCAAAAATCTCAAAAATCTCAAAAATCTCAAATCTCAAAAATCTCAAATCTCAAAAATCTCAAATCTCAAAAATCTCAAATCTCAAAAATCTCAAATCTCAAAAATCTCAAATCTCAAAAATCTCAAATCTCAAAAATCTCAAATCTCAAAAATCTCAAAAATCTCAAATCTCAAAAATCTCAAATCTCAAAAATCTCAAATCTCAAAAATCTCAAATCTCAAAAATCTCAAATCTCAAAAATCTCAAATCTCAAAAATCTCAAATCTCAAAAATCTCAAATCTCAAAAATCTCAAATCTCAAAAATCTCAAATCTCAAAAATCTCAAATATCTCAAAAATCTCAAATATCTCAAATCTCAAAAATTTCAAATCTCAAAAATCTCAAATCTCAAAAAATCTCAAATCTCAAAAAATCTCAAATCTCAAAAAATCTCAAATCTCAAAAAATCTCATTTATTATTTTTATTTTTTACAGGGGGTGTATTTTTTATTTTTATTTTTTACAGGGGGTGTATTTATTATTTTTATTTTTTACAGGGGGTGTATTTATTATTTTTATTTTTTACAGGGGGTGTATATATTAATTATATTTTTTACAGGGGGTGTTTATAATTTTTATTTTTTACAGGGGGTGTATTTATTATTTTTATTTTCTACAAGGGGTGTATTTATTATTTTTATTTTTTACAGGTGGTGTATTTATTATTTTTATTTTTTACAGGGGGTGTATTTATTATTTTTATTTTTTACAGGGGGTGAATTTATTATTTTTATTTTTTACAGTTTTCCAAATCTCAATTTTCCAAATCTCAATTTTCCAAATCTCAATTTTCCAAATCTCAGTTTTCCAAATCTCAATTTTCCAAATCTCAATTTTCCAAATCTCAATTTTCCAAATCTCAATTTTCCAAATCTCAATTTTCCAAATCTCAATTTTCCAAATCTCAATTTTCCAAATCTCAATTTTCCAAATCTCAATTTTTCAAATCTCAATTTTTCAAATCTCAATTTTCCAAATCTCAATTTTCCAAATCTCAAAAATCTCAAATCTCAAAAATCTCAAATCTCAAAAATCTCAAATCTCAAAAATCTCAATTTTCCAAGTCTCATTTATTATTTTTATTTTTTACAGGGGGTGTATTTATTATTTTAATTTTTTACAGGGGGTGTATTTATTATTTTTATTTTTTACAGGGGGTGTATTTATTATATTTATTTTTTACAGGGGGTGTATTTATTATTTTTATTTTTACAGGGGGTCAATTTATTATTTTTATTTTTTACAGGGAGTGTATTTATTATTTTTATTTTTTACAGGGGGTGTATTTCTTATTTTTATTTTTTACAGAGGGTGTAATTATTATTTTTATTTTTTACAGGGTTGTATTTATTATTTTTATTTTTTACAGGGGGTATAATTATTATTTTTATTTTTTACAGGGGGTGTAATTATTATTTTTATTTTTTACAGGGGGTGTATTTATTATTTTTATTTTTTACAGGGGGTGTATTTGTTATTTTTATTTTTTACAGGGGGTAAATTTATTATTTTTATTTTTTACAGGGTGTGTATTTATTATTTTTATTTTTTACAGGGGGTGTATTTATTATTTTTATTTTTTACAGGGGGTGTATTTATTATTTTTATTTTTTACAGTTTTCCAAATCTCAATTTTCCAAATCTCAATTTTCCAAATCTCAATTTTCCAAATCTCAATTTTCCAAATCTGTTTTCCAAATCTCAATTTTCCAAATCTCAATTTTCCAAATCTCAATTTTCCAAATCTCAATTTTCCAAATCTCAATTTTCCAAATCTCAATTTTCCAAATCTCAATTTTCCAAATCTCAATTTTTCAATTCTCAATTTTTCAAATCTCAATTTTTCAAATCTCAATTTTCCAAATCTCAATTTTCCAAATCTCAGTTTTCCAAATCTCAATTTTCCAAATCTCAATTTTCCAAATCTCAATTTTCCAAATCTCAATTTTTCAAATCTCAATTTTTCAAATCTCAATTTTTCAAATCTCAATTTTTCAAATCTCAATTTTCCAAATCTCAATTTTCCAAATCTCAAAAATCTCAAATCTCAAAAATCTCAAATCTCAAAAATCTCAAATCTCAAAAATCTCAAATCTCAAAAATCTCAAATCTCAAAAATCTCAAATCTCAAAAATCTCAAATCTCAAAAATCTCAAATCTCAATCTCAAATCTCAAATCTCAAAAATCTCAAATCTCAAAAATCTCAAATCTCAAATTTCAAAAATCTCAAATCTCAAAAATCTCAATTTTCCAAGTCTCATTTATTATTTTTATTTTTTAGAGGGGGTGTATTTATTATATTTATTTTTTACAGGGGGTGTATTTATTATATTTATTTTTTACAGGGGGTGTATTTATTATTTTTATTTTTTACAGGGGGTCAATTTATTATTTTTATTTTTTACAGGGAGTGTATTTATTATTTTTATTTTTTACAGGGGGTGTATTTATTATTTTTATTTTTTACAGGGGGTGTATTTATTATTTTTATTTTTTACAGGGGGTGTATTTATTATTTTTATTTTTACAGGGGGTGTATTTATTATTTTTATTTTTTACAGGGGGTGTATTTATTATTTTTATTTTTTACAGGGGGTGTATTTATTATTTTTATTTTTTACAGGGGGTGTATTTATTATTTTTATTTTTTACAGGGGGTGTATTTATTATTTTTATTTTTTACAGGGGGTGTATTTATTATTTTTATTTTTTACAGGGGATGTATTTTTTAGTTTTATTTTTTACAGTTTTCCAAATCTCAGTTTTCCAAATCTCAATTTTCCAAATCTCAAAAATCTCAAAAATCTCAAAAATCTCAAATCTCAAAAATCTCAAATCTCAAAAATCTCAAATCTCAAAAATCTCAAATCTCAAAAATCTCAAATCTCAAAAATCTCAAATCTCAAAAATCTCAAATCTCAAAAATCTCAAATCTCAAAAATCTCAAAAATCTCAAATCTCAAAAATCTCAAATCTCAAAAATCTCAAATCTCAAAAATCTCAAATCTCAAAAATCTCAAATCTCAAAAATCTCAAATCTCAAAAATCTCAAATCTCAAAAATCTCAAATCTCAAAAATCTCAAATCTCAAAAATCTCAAATCTCAAAAATCTCAAATATCTCAAAAATCTCAAATATCTCAAATCTCAAAAATTTCAAATCTCAAAAATCTCAAATCTCAAAAAATCTCAAATCTCAAAAAATCTCAAATCTCAAAAAATCTCAAATCTCAAAAAATCTCATTTATTATTTTTATTTTTTACAGGGGGTGTATTTTTTATTTTTATTTTTTACAGGGGGTGTATTTATTATTTTTATTTTTTACAGGGGGTGTATTTATTATTTTTATTTTTTACAGGGGGTGTATATATTAATTATATTTTTTACAGGGGGTGTTTATAATTTTTATTTTTTACAGGGGGTGTATTTATTATTTTTATTTTCTACAAGGGGTGTATTTATTATTTTTATTTTTTACAGGTGGTGTATTTATTATTTTTATTTTTTACAGGGGGTGTATTTATTATTTTTATTTTTTACAGGGGGTGAATTTATTATTTTTATTTTTTACAGTTTTCCAAATCTCAATTTTCCAAATCTCAATTTTCCAAATCTCAATTTTCCAAATCTCAGTTTTCCAAATCTCAATTTTCCAAATCTCAATTTTCCAAATCTCAATTTTCCAAATCTCAATTTTCCAAATCTCAATTTTCCAAATCTCAATTTTCCAAATCTCAATTTTCCAAATCTCAATTTTCCAAATCTCAATTTTTCAAATCTCAATTTTTCAAATCTCAATTTTCCAAATCTCAATTTTCCAAATCTCAAAAATCTCAAATCTCAAAAATCTCAAATCTCAAAAATCTCAAATCTCAAAAATCTCAATTTTCCAAGTCTCATTTATTATTTTTATTTTTTACAGGGGGTGTATTTATTATTTTAATTTTTTACAGGGGGTGTATTTATTATTTTTATTTTTTACAGGGGGTGTATTTATTATATTTATTTTTTACAGGGGGTGTATTTATTATTTTTATTTTTACAGGGGGTCAATTTATTATTTTTATTTTTTACAGGGAGTGTATTTATTATTTTTATTTTTTACAGGGGGTGTATTTCTTATTTTTATTTTTTACAGAGGGTGTAATTATTATTTTATTTTTTACAGGGTTGTATTTATTATTTTTATTTTTTACAGGGGGTATAATTATTATTTTTATTTTTTACAGGGGGTGTAATTATTATTTTTATTTTTTACAGGGGGTGTATTTATTATTTTTATTTTTTACAGGGGGTGTATTTGTTATTTTTATTTTTTACAGGGGGTAAATTTATTATTTTTATTTTTTACAGGGTGTGTATTTATTATTTTTATTTTTTACAGGGGGTGTATTTATTATTTTTATTTTTTACAGGGGGTGTATTTATTATTTTTATTTTTTACAGTTTTCCAAATCTCAATTTTCCAAATCTCAATTTTCCAAATCTCAATTTTCCAAATCTCAATTTTCCAAATCTCAGTTTTCCAAATCTCAATTTTCCAAATCTCAATTTTCCAAATCTCAATTTTCCAAATCTCAATTTTCCAAATCTCAATTTTCCAAATCTCAATTTTCCAAATCTCAATTTTCCAAATCTCAATTTTTCAATTCTCAATTTTTCAAATCTCAATTTTTCAAATCTCAATTTTCCAAATCTCAATTTTCCAAATCTCAGTTTTCCAAATCTCAATTTTCCAAATCTCAATTTTCCAAATCTCAATTTTCCAAATCTCAATTTTTCAAATCTCAATTTTTCAAATCTCAATTTTTCAAATCTCAATTTTTCAAATCTCAATTTTCCAAATCTCAATTTTCCAAATCTCAAAAATCTCAAATCTCAAAAATCTCAAATCTCAAAAATCTCAAATCTCAAAAATCTCAAATCTCAAAAATCTCAAATCTCAAAAATCTCAAATCTCAAAAATCTCAAATCTCAAAAATCTCAAATCTCAATCTCAAATCTCAAATCTCAAAAATCTCAAATCTCAAAAATCTCAAATCTCAAATTTCAAAAATCTCAAATCTCAAAAATCTCAATTTTCCAAGTCTCATTTATTATTTTTATTTTTTAGAGGGGGTGTATTTATTATATTTATTTTTTACAGGGGGTGTATTTATTATATTTATTTTTTACAGGGGGTGTATTTATTATTTTTATTTTTTACAGGGGGTCAATTTATTATTTTTATTTTTTACAGGGAGTGTATTTATTATTTTTATTTTTTACAGGGGGTGTATTTATTATTTTTATTTTTTACAGGGGCTGTATTTATTTTTATTTTTTACAGGGGGTGTATTTATTATTTTTATTTTTTACAGGGGGTGTATTTATTATTTTTATTTTTTACAGGGGGTGTATTTATTATTTTTATTTTTTACAGGGGGTGTATTTATTATTTTTATTTTTTACAGGGGTGTATTTATTATTATTATTTTTTACAGGGGGTGTATTTATTATTTTTATTTTTTACAGGGGTGTATTTATTATTTTTATTTTTTACAGGGGGTGTATATATTATTTTTATTTTTTTAATAAATACACCCCCTGTAAAAAATAAAAATAATAAATGCACCCCCTGTAAAAAAATAAAAATAATAAATACACCCCCTATAAAATAAAAATAATAAATACACCCCCTGTAAAAAATAAAAATAATCAATACACCCCCTGTAAAAAATAAAAAATATACACCCCCTGTAAAAAATAAAAATAATAAATACACCCCCTGTAAAAAATAAAAATAAAAAATACACCCCCTGTAAAAAATAAATATAATAAATACACCCCCGTAAAAAATAAATATAATAAATACACCCCCCGTAAAAAATAAAAATAAAAAATACAAATCCTGTAAAAAATAAAAATAATAAATACACCCCCTGTAAAAAATAAAAATAATAAATGCGACTTGGAAAATTGAGATTTTTTCAGATTTGAGATTTTTGAGATTTGACATTTGAGATTTTTGAGATTTGAGATTTTTGAGATTTGAGATTTTTGAGATTTGAAATTTTTGAAATTTGAGATTTTTGAGATTTGAGATTTTTGAGATTTGAGATTTTTGAGATTTGAGATTTTTGAGATTTGAGATTTGAGATTTTTGAGAGATTTGAGATTTTTGAGATTTGAGATTTTTGAGATTTGAGATTTTTGAGATTTGAGATTTTTGAGATTTGAAAATTTTTGAGATTTGAGATTTTTGAGATTTGGGAAATTTGATTTGGAAAATTGAGATTTGGAAAATTGAGATTTGGGAAATTGAGGTTTGGGAAATGGAGGTTTGGGAAATTGAGGTTTGGGAAATTGAGGTTTGGGAAATTGAGGTTTGGGAAATTGAGATTTGGGAAATTGAGGTTTGGAAAATTGAGATTTGGAAAATTGAGATTTGGAAAATTGAGATTTGGAAAATTGGGATTTGGAAAATTGAGAATTGGAAAATTGAGAATTGGAAAATTGAGATTTGGAAAATTGAGATTTGGAAAATTGAGATTTGAAAAATTGAGATTTGAAAAATTGAGATTTGAAAAATTGAGATTTGGAAAATTGAGATTTGGAAAATTGAGATTTGGAAAATTGAGATTTGGAAATAAAAATAAATAATAAATACACCTCCTGTAAATAAAAATAAATAATAAATACACCCCCTGTAAATAAAAATAAATAATAAATACACCATCTGAAAATAAAAATAAATAATAAATACACCCCCTGTAAATGAAAATAAATAATAAATACACCCCCTGTAAATGAAAATAAATAAATAATAAAGACACCCCTTGTAAATAAAAATAAATAATAAATACACCCCCTGTAAATAAAAATAAATAATAAATACACCCCCTGTAAATAAAAATTAATAATAAATACACCCCTGTAAATAAAAATAAATAAAAAATAATGGAAAATTGAGAATTGGAAAATTGAGATTTGGAAAATTGAGATTTGGAAAATTGAGATTTGAAAAATTGAGATTTGAAAAATTGAGATTTGAAAAATTGAGATTTGGAAAATTGAGATTTGGAAAATTGAGATTTGGAAAATTGAGATTTGGAAAATTGAGATTTGAAAAATTGAGATTTGAAAAATTGAGATTTGAAAAATTGAGATTTGAAAAATTGAGATTTGAAAAATTGAGATTTGGAAAATTGAGATTTGGAAAATTGAGATTTGGAAAATTGAGATTTGGAAATAAAAATAAATAATAAATACACCTCCTGTAAATAAAAATAAATAATAAATACACCTCCTGTAAATAAAAATAAATAATAAATACACCCCCTGTAAATAAAAATAAATAATAAAAACACCATCTGAAAATAAAAATAAATAATAAATACACCCCCTGTAAAAAAAATAAATAATAAATACACCCCCTGTAAATAAAAATAAATAATAAATAATAAATACACCCCCTGTAAATAAAAATAAATAATAAATACACCCCCTGTAAATGAAAATAAATAATAAATACACCCCCTGTAAATGAAAATAAATAATAAATACACCCCTTGTAAATAAAAATAAATAATAAATACACCCCTGTAAATGAAAATAAATAATAAATACACCCCCTGTAAATGAAAATAAATAATAAATACACCCCTTGTAAATAAAAATAAATAATAAATACACCCCCTGTAAATAAAAATAAATAATAAATACACCCCCTGTAAATAAAAATTAATAATAAATACACCCCTGTAAATAAAAATAAATAAAAAATAATGGAAAATTTAGAATTGGAAAATTGAGATTTGGAAAATTGAGATTTGGAAAATTGAGATTTGAAAAATTGAGATTTGAAAAATTGAGATTTGAAAAATTGAGATTTGAAAAATTGAGATTTGGAAAATTGAGATTTGGAAAATTGAGATTTGGAAAATTGAGATTTGGAAATAAAAATAAATAATAAATACACCTCCTGTAAATAAAAATAAATAATAAATACACCTCCTGTAAATAAAAATAAATAATAAATACACCCCCTGTAAATAAAAATAAATAATAAATACACCATCTGAAAATAAAAATAAATAATAAATACACCCCCTGTAAATAAAAATAAATAATAAATACACCCCCTGTAAATAAAAATAAATAATAAATAATAAATACACCCCCTGTAAATAAAAATAAATAATAAATACACCCCCTGTAAATGAAAATAAATAATAAATACACCCCCTGTAAATGAAAATAAATAATAAATACACCCCTTGTAAATAAAAATAAATAATAAATACACCCCTGTAAATAAAAATAAATAATAAATACACCCCCTGTAAATAAAAATAAATAATAAATACACCCCTGTAAATAAAAAATAATGGAAAATTGAGATTTGGGAAATTGAGATTTGGAAAATTGAGATTTGGAAAATTGAGATTTGGAAAATTGAGATTTGGAAAATTGAGATTTGGAAAATTGAGATTTGGAAAATTGAGATTTGGAAAATTGAGATTTGGAAAATTGAGATTTGGGAAATTGAGATTTGGAAAATTGAGATTTGGATCAAATGCGTTCAAATTTAGTGGGATATAGTTATGTTTAAATGAAATTTGGTAGAATAAATATCAATTACATTTCACTATAGACTTTTTGCCGCGCCTTATGAAGGGAGCTGCCATTTTTTCCGTTCCCCTTAGTTTCGACCCCCCAATCCGCCATTTTGGTCACCCAGAAACGAGGTGGTAGTGGCTCTGCCTACTCGTTTCTGGGTTACCAAAATGGCGGATTGGGGGGGCGAACTAAGGGGAACGGGCAAAATGGCCGCCCCCTTCATAAGGCGCAGCAAAAAGTCTATAAGAGAAATTGCCAAAGCTGCTTACATTTAAAATGTAGTAGTCAACCAGCGGCATGATAAAAAATAGATTTGTCATGCTTGTTTTGTTTAAGATTCTAATTATAGATAATGATGGATCAGTCGCTTCTCGATTGTTAGTTAATTTGGTCTTTTTAAATCATTTTATACAAACGTAACACACCTATTAGTTTTTCTTTAAAGCATTTGATCAATGTACATGTTAGTGAGCCGCCTCTAAATGTAAAAATAAAAACTCCGTTTGAAAGTTCCGCCAATAAAATAAATGACAAGGACTACTTTAAGTACTACGAAGTATAAAAAATAGTCTGTGGAAAAATCATGAACCAAAAAGCAGATGGCGCTGCACAAAAAGTGTTAACAGTTTTTTAACGTTAGCACGCCTGTCTAGTTAGCGCAGACTGAGCAGAGTCGTCACTCGAAACTTGACGAGGTCTGCTCAACCACAATTTGCTGGTCAATTTATATTTATTAGTGCCCGCTTTTTTACAACTTTAATTTTTAGAAGTTGGTCAGGGCATGGATAAATAATAACTTACAGGGATAAATCTTAGTGGTAAAATGTTAGATTTCGTCGCACCCTCGCGGCCGAAATTCTTAGAACCGGAAACTTTCGTTTTACCGATTCTAGGGGTCAAGTTGGTTGTTGCGTGGATAAATGTTTCGTCTGCTATTTTAGTAGCTTCGTTAGCCAAAATAGTAAGCCAAGGCTTACGTAATTTTGGTTAAAAACGATTTTTTTAATATGTTGTTCCGCCTGAAATTGAAATATCAATTAGGGATGAACATTAACTTTCTTAAAAATAATGTATGCATGTTACTTACAGTGTTTAATTATGTTAATCAACATTAACTAACCCCAAACAAATTCTCAACGAATTCGTCATTTTTTATTTTTAATTTCCCGAAGTCACCGCGAGATGGCAAAGTTTTTATAAATCTATTTCCGATTTAGAATCGGTAAATGTTTAAAAAATAAAAATCGGCATCAAATCTGGCAGCCATGGCGCGATCAAACGTATTTCATTCTTAGTAATGTAAAGTCTACGAGCCTGAACTATCCCTGTAAGTTATTATTTATCCATGGTCAGGGCCACTGCAATGAGAGGTTATCCTGTTCGGATTAGTTTCATATTTGAACTTAAAAATGAATCGTTTATCAGGGCATTTTAGATTTTCAGTTTGGGATCCATTTTTAATAGTGTCCCAAATATTCACGCTACAAGGACTTTTTTACGCGTCTTTAGGAGTTTTTATCTATATTTCCGATTTAGCTACTGACGTTAATAAATCTCTGGACCATTTCTTTTTGTACGAAGCTTTGCATGTCAAAGACGCTCATGGGCGATTCATCATCATTTCCTACCTTCTAAACTCGTTAATTGGGTAAAAAATAGAAAATCCTTAACTTACTTAAAGTTTTTCATGAAAACTCTTTTCTCTCGTTTACAGAGCCTTTGGATTATGGTTTTTTGTGCAACGAACTCGTTTATGTTTAGACTTTAGTTCAACCTGTCACATTCTTCATTTGATTATTTGCTGGTGCTATAACGATGAATTTCCCAATACTTTATCATGGTGGCTCCTGAATGTAGCTTGCGTAGCGATTACTTGCGTTTGTGGAGAATTTTTATGCATGAGAACTGAACTTAAAGCAATCCCCCTTAGCTTGGGACCCAAATCAGATCTGTGATCTTTATATATATTCTTCTTTTGTAATAAAATGCAATTTATTTAAAAGAGTTTCTTATTTTATTTTGTTAAATTAAAAACCAAGCTAAATGATATTCCTTTTTTATACAACATCGCTACATTTTTACTATCAATTTTTTGAGCCTTAATCTAAAATATCCTACAAATCACAAATGTTTTTTTATAAGAAGACGTTTGAGGTTTTAATTTTAAATTCACTGGAATGTTAATTACCTAATTTATGCGTTTATCTCGTAGATTTTAATAACGTAACTATTTTTTAGAATGATTTGGGTGAGAGATTTCACTTGAAATCTTTATCAAAATTAAAATGAATTTATAAATCTTCAGTCGACTATTTTCAAAGGCACATTACCTCGAAAACATTCACTCTTAAACTGGATTAGCATTGTTTTGAAACTGCGTGTCTGCTTAGTTAGTGAGGCGCACATATACAACCAATAGCGCATAGCCACTTCTTTGGCAATTTTTGAGAAAAATCTACAAGATTCTGAAAACTTCTCCAGGCAATTTGTCTTTACCTACAATTTTATAGCAAAATACTACAAAATATTTGAACGTTTATCATTAATTTAACCTTAAATGGACTGATAAATTCGACGGAAGTTTTAAGTTGTACTTTTAAAAGCCACCTTTTTTTTTTTTTTTTTTTCAGTCTTTTAAAACTCTTAAACATTTAAAAACTATAAATTAACCAAACTAAAACCTCCTTCGCAAGTTAAATATTGCTCATTTTAAAAAATATTGTATGAAATCAATTTTAGTTTAGTGAGACAGTGAAAGATCACTGCCCCTTCATGTCATGGCATTGGAAAATTGAAAATGATCCGCTTACTAAAGTTGGGACACAAGGAATATTTTAAAAATATTCCCGCTACTTCAGCACAAAATGACCAACTGTTTCAGGCTTTAACACCGCTCTTCGGGTACACAACAGCGTGGCTAGCCTAGTGCACTGAAGAGTCTGTATACCAAGTAGCACCGCTAGGCGACATTTGACTTTTTAAGTTCGTTGTTCAACTTATTGATTGAGAAAATCCTCAGGCAATATTCATAGGTCTGTTTTATTTATGTACAAAACACGTTTCCATTTCTTGGAGACAGCGCTCTACTATCATTCTGGCGTGGTTCAGCGCCATCTATCATTGATAAATAGAAACAATGCATTATAGAGGACGCCACCCACACCATTCCCAAACCACTTCCAAAAAAAAAAAAAAGTAATAAGCGGTGGGACAAAAGATCATCTCCGCCTATGACTGTAGCCATCTTGAAAATAGTATATAGTTTCATAATTTCCTAGTCAATAAGTCAAACTACAGACTTAGACGTCAAATTTCGCCTATAGGTGCTAGCAAGAATAAATTTAACACAAGAATATGGAAACGTACGCTATACCTCCAGTAAAACGCTAGTCACAATATATGCTTCATGATATTTACCCTATCACGAGCTTTCGAAGTCCGCGACAGTCAGTGAGTTCCACTGCCAGCGCCTCCATCCCCGCAACCTGATATCCACCCGCACTTATCGTATAAAACCATAAACCTCTTCCAGCGCACGTGACAGGAGGCGCGGCGCAAGACCCCATAGGCTCCGCCTGCTTGTGACTAGCGCACATATGATGGTATAGCTCTTCCATATTCTTGGTGCTAGTCTTGTCTACAGATACTCTATGTAGACTTGGCTTTTCTGCTTGGTGTAATGGTGACATTTTCCCAACAGTTTCTGTACTGAAATAGTGGCGATTTTCTCAAAGCTTCTCGTGTCCAAACCAAATTTTAACAGGAATTGAAACTAAAAAAAAACATCAAAATGTTGAAAATTCAACGAGGGAAAAGTAGACTAATAGCAAGAGCTACCGTGAGATAACTGTATTTGCTCGAATTAATATTAACAAGGCCATAAATTTTAAGTTTAAATAGAACGTGACATATTTCTGATTCAAATAAAGATGACTGGCAAATAAAACTTTCGAAATAAAAAATATAATTACGATTAAAAATCTGGGTATATATTGTAAGTTTTTTAAACTTTTCAATTAAAATTTGGTTCACATTTCATTCTTTTAGTACATGAAAACAAACTTTATGAAATGGAAATGATATTATTCGTATAAGGTTGGCCTAAGATTAAAAAAAAGGGCATAACAATCAATAATAAGGGACATTTTTCCTGACTTTGGATTAATTAAAGTCCACACCCTAACTTTGATCGAAACATTCTGAGATTTCTTCATCCTCTTCAATCACTTCTTCGACTAGAGGGTGAAAATTTTGTTCTCGATCTTCTTCTAACCGGGCTTTAACCTAATTTCATATTATGCGTTAAATATTTGAAGATCTAAAACATCTAAATAATTCCTAGGGTTTGCGCACGATTATCTTGGAAATATTAAAATTTTTAGACCAATTTGGTAATTAACACTTCCTTTTCTTTTCCTCGTAGTTTCTTGCACAAACCCTATTATTAAGAGCTTCTAAACGATTGTTACCCTTTCTTATCACTTTAAAGAGTGTCGGCTCTCATAGTGGTACGCTTGTTTTTTCTGCTGAATTTAACTAAAATATACCTTGCCCAGGCTGCGGAGGAGTTAACTCCTCCTACTGGAGGACTTAACTCCTCCTACTTGGCTAAATTCGCACTAAGAACTGACACTCGCATTAAAACTAAAACCAAAAATAGATTTAACACAAGAATATTGAAACGTACGCTATAGCTCCAGTATAATGCTAGTCACAAACGGGAGGAGCTTTCTAGATTTGATGTTATATGCGTTACGATTTTCACCCTATCACGAGCTTTCGAGCTCTGCCGCCAGCGCCCCCCTCTTAGAAAACCTTTAACCGCTTCCTGTGCACGTGACAGGAGGAGCGGTGTAACACCCCATAGGCTCCGCCTGATTGTGACTAACGCGCATACAAAGGTATATCTCTTCCATATTCTTGAGTTAAATGTATTCTTGCTAAAACTATAAGCTTTTGAGATGAAATTTAAAAAGTAAAACAATATAATTTTAAACGAAAAGTATAAATTTTAAATAAAAAGTCTAAACTTAAATTTACTATTAAATTAAACAAACCTAAGATAAACATTAATAAAATCAGTTAAAAACAATAAAAATTAAAAATCTAATAACAAATGCGTCGAAACAAAATTCAAAGGATTAAAAACTGTGGAGTATTTTTTAGTTCACTATTTAGGCTTAAATATCTGAATTTTAAGTTTCCAAGTTAAAAAAAAAGTTTAATAATCTAATCTATTTTAAAATCATCTCATTTCTAAGTTTAAAATATTGTGCGTTTAAGAGAATCATGCTGAAACAAAAAAGGAAGAAAAACTAAGAGAATTGTCTTATAAAACAAAGAAATCAACCCCCAAAAATGGCCCACAATTAAGAATAAGAACTATTAAATCGTTACTTACAATATCTGAAAATATTTGAATTCTTCCTTCAACTTTGGGCTCTAATTTGCATTGCTTATGTTCAACTTCGTCTAAAGAAGGTTGATGCAGTACGTGAAATAAATTTCTCCTAGCATTTGCGTCTAAACTAACTCCTCGACGTAAGGGAGCCTTTTGGATCGTACTGTCTTCAAACATTTTAACGATTGAATGTCTAAAATCAATTAAAATTTGGTTCAAAAAACGCAACATGTAAAATACTCTTTTAGTGTAAATTAAGATTACCACCACTTTTTCTTTGATTTTCCAGATCCCCAATAAAGATTGTTTTTCATTTTCCCTGATCATATTTGGCCTTTTCATTTTCCCTGATCATATTTGGCCTTTTCATTTTCCCTGATCAATATTTGACCTTTTCATTTTCCCTGATCAATATTTGACCTTTTCATTTTCCCTGATCCAATATTTATTTAGCATTTTTATTTTCCCTGATCAAATATTTATTTGGCCATTTTATTTTCCTTGATCAAATATCTATTTAGCCTTTTTATTCCCTGATCAAATATCTATTTAGCCTTTTTATTTTCCCTGATCATATTTGGCCTTTTCATTTTCCCTGATCATATTTGGTCTTTTCATGTTCCCTGATCAATATTTGACCTTTTCATTTTCCCTGATCCAATATTTGTTTAGCCTTTTTTCCCTGATCAAATATTTATTTGGCCTTTTTATTTTCTCTGATCAAATATTTATTTAGCCTTTTTAATTCCCCTTATCAAATATTTATTTGGCCTTTTTATTTTCTCTGATCAAATATTTATTTGGCCTTTTTATTTTCCCTGATCAAATATTTATTTGGCCTTTTTATTTTCCCAGCTGATATTTGGCCTTTTTATTTTCCCTGATCATACTTGGCTATTTAATTCCCTGAATCATATTTGGCCTTTTAATATATATATATATATTGGTCTTTGATTTTCTATAAATTAATATAAATTGTCCTGAAATTTTGTCCAAAATCTCTTACCTACGAGACATGCAAACTAGACTCTGTCGATGACGTGTTTTGCAATTGGTGTTCCCAGTTAAGATTTTTATGGCTTGAAAGTGATTTTGAATGGCAGTACACAGTTCTGGACTATCTTCTTCAGTCATCTAAAAAAAGTTTAATTCATTATTTGTTATTAATGTTAGAACAATTTCGTAGTTTTCTTACCAACGCCTCGCATTCTTTCAAAACATCATATCCATCCCTTCCTTGATGAAGGTAACCTTTCGTGACTAATCTGTAAGACTTTTGAAAATAATGATAAATATAATAAGGTCTAAAGATATTTGTAGTTTTTGAGCATCACACATATATTAACAAATTGGTCAAGCCCATAGAATAGCCACACCTCCCATGTTCAAGTTTAACCTAACCGAAATGTTAGACGCTTTAGATTAGGTTGAGCTGGCTCAACTTGCCATGGAGCTGGTTCAACGATCCATTGAGCTGGCTCAATATGCCATTGAGCTGGCTCAACATGCCATTGAGCTAGCTCAACATGCCATTGAGCTAGCTCAACTTGCCATTGAGCTGGCTCAACATGCCGTTGAGCTGGTTCGACGATCCATTGAGTTGGCTCAACGATCCATTGAGTTGGCTCAACGATCCATTGAGTTGGCTCAACGATACATTGAGTTGGCTCAACGATCCATTGAGTTGGCTCAACGATCCATTGAGTTGGCTCAACGATCCATTGAGTTGGCTCAACGATCCATTGAGTTGGCTCAACGATCCATTGAGTTGGCTCAACGATCCATTGAGTTGGCTCAACGATCCATTGAGTTGGCTCAACGATCCATTGAGTTGGCTCAACGATCCATTGAGTTGGCTCAACGATCCATTGAGTTGGCTCAACGATCCATTGAGTTGGCTCAACGATCCATTGAGTTGGCTCAACGATCCATTGAGTTGGCTCAACGATCCATTGAGTTGGCTCAACGATCCATTGAGTTGGCTCAACGATCCATTGAGTTGGCTCAACGATCCATTGAGTTGGCTCAACGATCCATTGAGTTGGCCCAACGATCCATTGAGTTGGCTCAACATGCCGTTGAGCTGGTTCAACGATCCATTGAGCTGGCTCAACATGCAATGGAAACGCGCAAATATGAAAGAAATCTCAAAAAACTGGAAATATACAGGAAAAAGGTTGAAATTCTAGGAAGACATTGAAAATATAAGAAATGTGGTGTTTGGATTATTTTACTTGTTCTAAATCTAGAAATTCATCCCCTATTTTAACGTATTTTGGATCAATACGTTCGCCTGCTGGTTTGGAAGGATCAAATGCAAAATTAACGCCAGCCACTTGAGGAAAACGACCCTCTAATTTTGGATACTGCGAAACTCCATTTTCTAAAGCTTTCCATATTTGTTCCCCTGTAAACCATTAATCATTAAATTTTTAATATTTAAATTAGTTTTTATACGAGTCTTACCCGTTGCATTTATTACTATTAAATGATCTAGCATTGGTAGAATGGTTACTAAATCGCGAAGTTTAAAGGGTCCTCTGGGATGAATTCTATCCGATCTCAATGTCCCAGAGTTGAGAATGGCCAAATCAGAATGCGTTGCGGCCAGCATTATATCGCAAATAAAATTACCTAAAATAATTTATAATTAGCCACAAATAACTTGGTTGAAGAATGAAGATTGACAACGAATGATTTTGTATTGATTTACTATCGTTCAAATAAACTCAATTTAAATTGTACATAATTCAATACTATTAGCCGTAAACTCACTAACATTGAAGTATCAAATTCACCATGGATCCTTGTTAAGCCTATTTCTAAAAACGTTAAAATAATTCCTAGCTTAGAGACCCTAGAATTAATCCTTTGAAAATCAATCATCTAATATACACACAGACTACTTGAAGGGGGCTTTGCAAATACTGTTGTATTAAGCTTTATTTAAACAATTAGAAAACAGGTAGAAAAATCACTTGTTATTGGGCTTCATTCTCCCTTAAAAAAAATTCTTACCTAAATTAGTTTCATGGGTTCTTATGCTAGAAAATCTACCATCCAAATCGACAGAAAAGTGACCTAAAATGTCGTCCATTTTACCTTCTACCACATCTATAAAAACAACAAATATTAATACTTAAAATCAATTCTAAAACCTTATTTGTATAATTACCCGAATATTTGGCCAATTGTTCCACTAAATCCAAATCCTCGGTGTATTTCGAGGTAACTGGAATTCTTTCAATCTCAACATCAACATTCTTGTGATTGAAAGTTAATGTAATTTTGGAAAATTCTCGGAAATCTGTTCCACTCTTAACAATATATTTTCCATTGACCTAAAAATTTATATTACCCAACAAAATTAAAGTGATATTTCTAAAAAAAATTTAAAAGTTTTAAATACTAACTTTCTTAACCTCGTATTCGTGATCGTGACCTCCTAAAATTAAATCAATTTCATCTACATTTACCGCTAATTTACAGTCATTGGGCGTTCTCATGTGCGTCAAAGCAATGACGTAATCAACTTTTTCTTTTTCGCGAAGTTGGCGAGCCAGTTTCCTTCCTTCAGAAACAAAATCTAAATAAGTCACGTCTTCTTGATCGATTGTGGCAAGAGTCGCAAGCCATTCCTCTTCGACTAGTCCAATTAAACCAATCTATATAAGAAAATGGTTTGTATGAGAAAACGATTTTCAATGCAATATTTATTTGAATATGACCTTTTTTCCACAAGTTTCGATGCAATAAGTAATTAAACCTTCGGCTAAAGGCTTATTCGTTTCATTGTCAACTACATTACTCATTAACCACGGTGTTTCTGTGCGTCTAGAGAAGTCCAGCAGATTATCAACTCCAAAGTCTTTTTTTTTTTTTTTTTTTTTTTTTTTTTGGAAAATTTTTATTTTTAATTAAACATAAACAAAAGTATTACAGATAAATTTAAGAACTTGCCAAAATCGTGATTTCCATAAACAGAGCAGTGAACTCCGCATGAATTTAAAACCGGTATCATTTGTTCACCTTTAGTAAAGGTAGACACTGGAACACGGACAACAAAATTACAACTATATAATAATTGTGGAATTGATAGAGAGCACAAGTTAAAGAGAGAGATACTCACTTATTGATGGAGCCAATATGTCACCGCTAAAGAACACTAGTGGATTGAGGGAGCTGAAACTTTTAAGAGCGGTACAAAAACGAGCCGCACCTCCAATAGGTTCTTGCGCTTGCGGTTCAACATTGTAACAGTCGTTAAAGTGTAATATGGTGATGATACTTTCTTTAGGCATTCTTGATACTAAATTTAAATGCACCAGGTATTCAGTCTTCACGGAATTTTGGCCTTGAAAGCAAAAAGCAAATTTGGTATGAATTTTGACAGTTCTCTGAAATTTCTTTCCACTTTGCTATAAAAACTGAAATTATTGACATAAACCTCAAAGATAAAATCTGATAAAACATACTTGAAAATTTATCAAAATTCTTACGTAACATACCTCTAAACTCTCCCAAGGTCTTCTTATTAATTAGGCAATTTTGGCCATTGTTTTGGGCCTACTCATGATATGATGCCTTGCAAGAAACGAAGACGAGTATGGTGGGATTTATTATTTGCCCTATGCCTTGGGTAATGGGTTCATACAAGTTTAATTCATAAAATTACTATTCAATGGCATTAGTTTTCCGCAAAAATACTTCATAAGTATTTAAATACACTAATTTTAATTTATAGCAATTGGTTTATGCATTAGTTTATATTTAAATTGGCACACCTACAGAAATTTTAAGAGGATGGAATTAAAAAAGCCGGTTGTCCTAGAACCTTGGCCCTATTTTTTTAGTACCCCCAATGATGGGGAGCGTCAAAATACTAAGAATTCTTTCAAGGAAAGAAGAAAATTTTTATTTTTTCTTCTTCTAACTTGTAAGTACAAGTTTAAAGCTTTACGGCTCCAAATATAAATTAATCACGTTATAAAAATAAAAACATTATACAAGAGCACGAAAACTGTAGTTAAGATTGACAATTAAAAGTTAGTAACTTGATAATAAAAAATAAGATTGAAGGAATAAGAATCGCAGATGAAATTGTGACTAGATGTTTTTAATTAAGTACGGTAATACATCATACATTTGTGCACCATTTGGACTCAGTCCATTCCATAAAGAACCAGAAGTGTAATTAAACCATATCTTAAAAAGTTTAATAGCCAACTTTAAATTTCGCATAAGGCAGTGCTTATTGTCACGGGAGTCCCGTGGCAATAAGACCACACTTATAGCCACGGGAGGGGCTCCCGTGGAAATAAGACCATGCTTATTGTCACAGGACTCCCGTGACTCGTTAAGGGTGTTCTTTTTTACACTGTTGGATGAATTTTTTCCGTGAAAATTTATTCTACAAGGTTGGGTTGGGTTGGGTTAGGTTAGGTTAGATTTTGTATATTTTAGGTTGGGTCACCATATAACGATGGTTTTGAACTAATTAGGGCTCCCGTGGAAATAAGACCATGCTTATTGTCACGGGACTCCCGTGACTCGTTAAGGGTGTTCTTTTTTACACTGTTGGATGAATTTTTTCCGTGAAAATTTATTCTACAAGGTTGGGTTGGGTTAGGTTAGGTTAGATTGGGTATATTTTAGGTTGGGTCACCATATAACGATGGTTTTGAACTAATTAGGACCTGGGGAGTTCAGAAAAAATACTTAAAAAAATCTTCAACCATCGGAAGTTTGAGAAAAACGCATTTCAAAATTTGAAGTTTGCATGTTAAATCCCATAGATTCTAACCCAACCCAACCTAAAATATACCCAATCTAACCTAACCCAACCTAACCTAATCCAACTTTGTACAATAAATTTTCACGGAAAAATTCCTCCAACAGTGTAAAAAAGAACACCCTTAACGAGTCACGGGAGTCCCGTGACAATAAGCATGGTCTTATTTCCACGGGAGCCCTCCTCCCGTGGCAATAAGACCATGCCTATTGCCACGGGACTCCCGTGACAATAAGCACTGCCTTCGCATAACCATTTTGAGTCTCAGTCTGAGAGAAATGTGACGCAAGCCAATCAAATCTCTTCTTTTCAGCCAGATATATGATAGCCAACATTATACAGGCCCCCAAAAGGTGGCACAACTGTATCGCCATCTAAATCCATAAACCAAACACGTTTGTCCAAAGTAAAATCTGATTGGCTGATATCCCCTTTTCTACATGGAACAAAATGGTGGACAATTTAAATAAGTCAGGGAGGAAGAGTAAAATGGCTTTAAAGCATAATTTTGTTTAACTATAAGAGGAGTAAAAATATTTGATTTGAGAAAGGGTCTTTTTAATTGCCGTTTTATCAACAAATAGGGCTTTTGATTTTTACTTCTGGCAAAAAAAACCAAATCCTTTGCGTATCGCGGATTTGCAGTTGAATGGACTGAGTTACCACTTTGTTAGAAATAGGGCAGTACCACTAGAGAAGGGGAAAACACAGTATATCCCTTCCTCTAGGCAGGTTTTTAAACCCACATAGGGTATGACACCAAGATAAAAGTTTGAAAAGGTATGAGTTTGCAAATTAATTTAGATATTAAATTTAACAGATAGTGATATCAAGGTTTAACCAATAATAATTCATGAAAAGAAACAGATATTAAGTCACGAGTGCCCTCTATCTTGGAATATCGGTATCACTATATATTGCTCATGTAAAACTTCAGTATTAGTGAAACCTCGATATCAATCAAACCTTGATAGAAATAAAATTTTTGATAACTCCAGAAAAGCCTTCATACCCGGGGAAAATCGCTAAAAGTCATTATCACTATCATGGAGAAAAGCCACCTGGCTTGAATTCTGCTTCTTAACACCATCCATATTTTCAACATCCAAGTCAACATCATCGTCACTCAAATCAGAGGCATCATCGTCTTCTCCTTCTAAATCTAGATCCGAATCCGATTCGAGGCTATCATGCTGTTTCAATAATAAATCTTTGTAATCCCTTTTAAATTAAAAACAAGAATGTAAAGGCAAAATATATTACTTCAGCATTCATAGATCCAAATCCCCGCCTTCTTGAATCCCTTCGGAGACCAGAGCCTAATAAAATGGATCAATAGAAAAACTTTATAAGTATAATAATCTCAATGGAGCTAATAAACAAATTACCTGCCGGTTGAGGCCTCTTCACTTTCTCTATAGTAGCAGTTTCTGACACGGCAGTATCTTCCACTCCATCATCATCAACATCGTGACGCAACATTTCTTCTTCACGCAGTTTCTCTACCATTTTCTTAATTTGTTGTTCGCGTTCCTAAATAAGAAATTTCAGAATATATATTTTTTTTAACTCATGTTTTAGTCCACTAACTTCTAGATGATCACGTTCGGCCTTCTCCAATTCTTCTAATTGCTGCTCTAGATACGCCAGACACCGAAATTTGATCATGTACTGCTCGTAAACCTTTTCAAGCTCTTGCTCCAGACGTTCAAACTCGTCCATGAATGCTGGCCTAAACTCAATAACGCGAATTTGGTTAGTTCTCTCTAAAAGGGAGAATAAAATCCGACAATAGATTTTTCTATTTGAGTCCTATTCTTTTAAATAGGTGTAATCCACTAGTAAACAAAAATTGCTCTTTTTTTAAGCTAAATCAATCTTTAACTTACAAGAAAATTAGGCTAAAAGGGATCAAGAAACCAGAGTTCGACAATTTTGAGTTACACTGATTTTAATATAGAAAAGAGCGTAAAAAAAGGTATAAAACATCAAATTTGGTATTTCAGGGTCCCGTTAAGCATATTTCCAAAGCGAGATAAAAATTCAATTCTAGCATAATATGCGTTTGAACTTTTTTTTTACTAGTGGACTATTTAAACGATAAAGGGCTGCATTCTCCCTTTAAACAATATAAAAGTATATGTAATACCTAACACTCTTTAATGTTGCTAATCTTTTTTGATTACGTTCTAACTCCACTTTCTTCTTTTCAATTTTGGCTTCTAGGTTGGCTTCGTCAGCAGCAACATTTTCAATGAGATTGTTGGTTTTACTTATTTCTTCCTCGACGCTTTTGATGGCATCTTTTAAGCCTTTCTCTATTACTGATATGTCCATCTGCTTAGCTATTACGGTATTACGAATCTCCTATAATACAAAAATATATACAGATACCAAAAAAAAAATTTTAAAATATTTATCTCCATTCTTACTCGTAATTCAGGTTCTTTGGCTAGCATATCGTATAAAGAGGCGCCTTTCGTTGTAATTTCTGATGCAAGCTTACGGGTTACTTTCAAATCAGCCAGCTAATTAAAGTCAATTAGGATATTGCTTATGTTTTCAGATTACTTTTTTAAAACCCATTACTTTTGAATTTAAATCAAAATTGAAAGAAGGAATAGTATCCTCGTGCATATCGAGGGACTGATCCACGTTAGTTTTAGAGGCATTATACAAGATTGCAGCAACTTTTATCAGTTCTTTCACAGCATATCCATCTGCCATATAGAGCTTTTTGGTGTTCAACTTTACATGTGCTTTTGTGGCCTTATACAGGGAAGTTATTTAAGTATATAACATACTCAATTAAAACTTGACAGTAATCTGGTTCTTACCATGAAATGTGCTATAGTTCGAATGAAAACCACACGATCGGATTCAGTTTCAATATCGAATGGGAAATCCGCATTTGGATCGTATCTTTGAGCATATATCACAGTTGAAAACTACACTGGCAGATCTTAAGTGCCACTGTGCCAGCAATATTTGTGCGGGTAAAGAAGTTCTAAATAAGAGTACCTTTTCAGAAGCCAAGTAAGAACTTCCGCTACTAGCGCAAAGTTTGGAGTGCGAAAATTCTCCATAGACACGAGTCTCGGGAACCCAAGGGCTCTCATCATTTCGGTAAAATCTTTACAATTAAAATAATTTTTGCAAATGAAAAAGGATTAAATTCCAAATTATATAATAAATCAATGCCTCTTATAATTAATCAAATCAAATTTGATAAAATATAGCCTGGCGTTGAATAAATTAAATCATAAGCCTTGGTCTAGATACTAGAAAACAGGAGGACTAGGGCTGTAGAACACACATTTTCTTCATAAATCAAAAAAGGAGAATAGGAAGATTAAGATGTGTGAAGCCATATTAGTTTAATATTAAACTAAAATCATTCTAATTATTTAAAGTATTAAATCTGGAACTTACTTCTTAAATCTTTAAATGACATGTTTGATATTATTTTTTTTTACCAAATTTCAGAAACGGAAATAAGCTCATTATCCCACAAAGTTCAGGTTCAATGACGGATCTCTCCATAGAAAACATATAGGCGCCGGCGGTACCCTACCGGAGGTTTAGGTATGCGTCAGTGAACAAGGTTTAATTTAGAGTTCGAAACATCGTCTGCTAAGATATTTTTCTTTAAATCAATTTTAAAAAATTAATTTCTAAATATTTAAAATATCAGATTTGGAAAACTTCCTTCTATGACATGTTTGACAAGTTTTAATGATGTTTTATCTTTTGGTCAGGCAGACAGGCACGAAAATAAGTATCCGGCATGGACCATTCTGAGATCAAGACCTTCCAACTATTTATAAATTATAAAACTTTGATTTTCTTCAAAGGGATCATTGGCAGGAGCGGAAATAGGGTTATTTTCTTATTTGGCAATTGTCCAGTAATCCCCTTCACAAAGTTTTCCGACATTTAAAAAAATATCAGGCATGGTCTCATTTGCCTGATTTCCAGTGCCAGAAAATACTTTTTCTTATTGGATAAATGTCCAGTGACCCCTTCTAGAAAATTAAAGATTTGCCAAACAATTTTACTTTGTTTTGGGTATTAAAAGTGAATTTTTGCACTATTAGAGACTATGGATTTAGCTAGTGTCATTGAAGTTTATGCCCAAGTACTCTTACTACAAACATTTCTCTGATTTATGCCAAAATTTATCAAGTTTATTGATATTTCCCCGTTTTTTGTCAATATTAAAATTCTTTGATATTTTCAGGTTTTCCAGGTTTATATGAACCCCGCGTTATTAGCCGTAATGTTCGTCACTGCGACGAGGGCTAAATAAATTAATATATACTCGAGAGTCGCGAAAGTATTTAAAAATCCATCGCGGAAGAAAAAAAAATGCCAGTTGAATATAAATTATTTATAGACATCTCCCACCCATATTCGACAAATTCCTAACACGAGAAAGCGAAAATTAACATATCTAAATACAACTTCATTTTAAAGTCCAAGTCTTTTAAATGGTTGCAAAAATTTCTACAGAGGATATTATTACAGTCTAGGACCCCGCCTTTAGAAATCTTACACCACATGTCCGCCATAGGTACGCTGCGCCATGGATTAAATTTCCTTATTTTAACCTTTAAAGGCCCTGTCTGCTCTGAAATTTCCTCTTCCCTTATAAGCACAGTCTAGATTTGACTATACAACTTGATATGGTCAACGTCGTCTTCTAAGCTAGAAAAGAAAGCGACTTTAAACTTTAAAGGGACTTAAAAACGCAGATAGTCCCTTTAAAAGGACTATCAAAACAAACTGTACAATCAAAGCTAAGTTGCGTGCGTAAGGGAAGAACATTTTAAAGGGGCAAGTTTCAGAGCAGATAAGGCTTTTAAAGTGGCTATCCTCGATTTTTAAATCTCCATAAAAGTTGACTTCCAAAAATTTTCTATCGTGTTAGAAGTTTCGTACTGGAGGGCCAAAATTTAATTTTCACTAGAGTAAAAAATTTAAAAATTTATAAATTCTGTAAAATTATTAAAACTTTTAGGAAAATTACTAAAAATTTGGGTAAAATTATTATATATTTGGGGAAAATTAAGAGTAAAGACGTCATTGTCGTATTACAATGGGCATATTTTCCACTCATAATACCGAGACGAAACCTTGGTATGGTTATTTTACCAGATAACATTTAAATATTATGAAGCCCAAATCCACCAAATTAACTGAGCTGATAGGTTGTAATTTTTTTCTATAAAACCGCGACACTTGTCCTTTAAACAACGTTAATTATAGGCTTCCATTTTCGCTAGGTGTTGGCAAACCTTAGAACTTTCCCCTCTCATCCAGCGAACCTAGTGACCCGCTAATAAAGTACCGTATTTATTATTAATATTAATCGTAAGAAAATCGGCTTGATGAAGTTCAAGGAACTCCGCTATCACCTCCCGGGGTGCGGCGGCGTTGTACCGCGAGAAAAAAAAAAAAAAAAAAAAAAAAAAAAAAATGTTTCCAAATTAAAATTTAGGACATGAAAAAATCTTCTTCCCGTATTTGCTAACACTACGACTACGAGTGGTGTTTCAGTTTCTCCAAGTATACAACTAAATGAGGACTTAAACATCGTAACTACTTCGCTAACAATAAAGGTAATAGTAAAAGAAATACTAAAATTTGTTTTAAGGAACCAACAAAATGGGCCCTAGCTTAAGTTAAATCTCGCAAAAGAACCTTCTTGAGGACCATTAGAAACACTATACATAGAATTTTACCCAAATTCCCTTTTATGCCGCCCTGATTCAAAAGGGTGTATGATGTACGGCTTCCCAAGTAAGCCTATAAACCTCACACAAATACAAGTTTTTTCCTAAAATCTGGCTCATTTAGAGTTGCCAGTGCCCTTGTAAGAATTATTTCATAATGAAATCTGGTCAAGGCTCTATGTGAGAGTCACGATTCAGTACATCGCCTCTTTAAAGGGACTATCTGTTATTTTATAAGCCCCTTTAAAACCCCCTTCTTTTTTGCAAGTTAGCTTTGGAATTGGACATTGCAATTTGAAGAGAACAACGTTCTCTACCAAGCAATAAAAGTTGGCTATATAACCTCAGAATATACTTGTGGTTGTGTTCTATAGCGCTCTACAAGCTTGATTATGGGAATATTTAACATAGCAAAAACTGGTTCTCTAAGCAAGAGGTGAGAGTGCGTGTCTGCTCCATACAACAAATATCAGAATAAAGTCTGTACTCTGTAGGCTTTCGAATTAATTCATCGTCATCAGTTTAGCCGGCAATATAAGTAATCGAGAATTCCTTCTTCGATAACGTTAAAAACTTAGTCACAATCAATATTTTGTTGAATTGTCATTTTAATAATGGCGCTTTTCTTTTGGCTGCACCGACTGCTCCAGGAGCACTCCAAAATACAATACGTCAATGATTTTCGGAGTGCTCCGTTAATAGTCGGAGGAACCCAAACCAAAAAAAAGCCGTAAGAATTAATCACAGTAGTGATTGAAAAATTCGAGTTTAAAAAAATCATATTTTTCCAAGTTAAAACCTTTTTATTCTCAAAACAACAATAGGACATATTGACTATTCGTGAATTTTGGGATACACCGTTTTAGAAAATGAGAATTTTGTCTACGTAATGCTTGCGAAGAATGGACTCTTGCTTGAGTGAATACCATAAAGACGAGAGCTTTGTGAAGGGGGGTGAAAGGTTTCTTCCCATGGGATGTGGAAATTAAAGATGAAGATAAGGAAGAGAGGAGGATTTGTCTAGGAAAAGGAAGATGCCATAGGAAACCTAGATTTTTTTTTCCGATTTGCTTAAATACGGGTGTCAAATGACTTCTTAGCTACACTTATAAACAAGCGTTTCCAACGAAAAGAACAAGAAAAAAAATCTTCGCAGTTTTGGATTATACTCAAATTGTGGTTCCCTTTTTAAGTAAGTAAATCCATTTAGGTTGCTGGAACTTATTAAAAGTTCTGTTAAACAACAATTTGTTTGAAGAATAGATTTTGAGTTCGATCTAGGATTTTGTGATCCGTGCGCCATATAGACGAAGGACAATTAGCTGAAAATTGCATACAAATCAAGGGAGTAATTTGTCCAGCTTCCCATTACCCAATACTCGCGTCTCTAGTGGTCACAAATCCATGACTTTTACCAGTCCCCACCATCACTTCAATTACCCTTTAATAATTAAAATATGATTTGAACTTTCATATGGATCGTATCTGTAAGATTAAATTAGAGCGTTATTTAAATTTTAAAATAAATATTTAAGGGTAATGATGGCGAGAAACGTGTTACTTTTCATCAATAATGAGTTAAATTATTCATAAAAATGTAAACTACTCAACAAACGGTTCTCATTGATTTACAGTTAATTGAGCCAGCTAAACCGAAATCCATCTTAATTCGAACGAAGCGTATTAACTTCATCATAGATCGAAATAAAGGAGAGCTTTGTTTTGTACGGGTTACAAACTAAGGTTGATGTGGTGATATTTATTTATAAAAACCAATCAGCTGTGAAACAGGACACGAATCGAATACTTTTTTTCTTATCGTTTTCCCGGTATATTGATAAATAATAATAGTATTATATAATATTAGATTCATGAAAAGACATTGTCGCTGAACCCTATCTACGCAATTCATTGAAATTTCGATTGAAATTGAAATTTTTATTCCAAGTTTTACCCGAATTATATCCTTATTTTCATTAAAGCTTAAATTATATGATTTCTTTCTAAATATTTTTAAAGATTACAATGTACACAAGAAGAGCAGTCACGTTTCTGGCGCTAGCTTTATGCGCTGTCATCATAATGACATCGTTTCAAGAAACGGAAGCCATTACCAAGACAAAATTATTGAAATTACTTTTATTGAAGAAAGTTCTACATCCTACCAAGATCTTAATTCCTATCCCATTGCCCATGAAGTAAGTACATCTTTAGCCTTTTGAATTGACTCTCAGAATACTCATAGGGTGAAGGGTCATTTTGACAGCTATCAAAACATTTTCATATATAATTTAATAATTATTTAATTAATGCGATGTAACGAATTAGAATTTTAATTGCCTTATATCAAGAAGAATCCCTTCGGTACGAGTTCTAAATACGCAATTTACCAGTAATTTACTCGGTAAATTACCAGTTTAACGGTATTTAAAATAAGCGCCAGTAGAACTGTTCTAACCATCGTACTTTAGATATTTTTATTGACGCTGACATTCAGGAGCAATGGATTTTAAATTGGTAATTCGTTTCATAACGAAACTAGAACATAGAACAAACTACACTTTACAGGTGTTACTCCGGGCTGCAAGTATCGAGGAAAGTACTGAATCAGTATTTTGCTTATACGTTAAAATTTCAACCCTTTTCATTAGATTTAACTACAAATCTTGTGAAATAGTTCGAGTTCAAATCTAAAAATCTAATGTTTTGGTTAATAATTAATTTAATTTCTGTGTTAAGTAATTAATTTTGCTTTAATTGCGCAGAATGAAAGAGGAAATGCAAATGATGGACTGGCCATCTATGCCTCAGATGCAAGATTGGCCGATGCACATGTCAATGTGGTGATAAAATTGCACTCAAATAAATTGCTCATGTTTTTAAATAAATGTAATTTAAACAAAATTATTGTACAGAATATGTTCAAATATCGTTTGAATACTGATATCAATGATATCTTTTAAAATATTAACTCCAAAAATTAATTTTAAACCGTTTTTAATTTGTTTTGAATGTTTCGTGTTGAACCGGTATTTTGTCATCTTGTAACAGTTTATTGTTCCTGATCTATGTTTTGTTTTTAATTTTACCGAAATATATCTATATTTTTTTAAGAGAAATTTTATCTGACGTCAAATAAAATTAAATGTTTACATCAAAAATTTTGAAATAACGCTGTCACTAATTTTTCACGAGTTACAAATTAAATTTGAGTAGCATTTTTGGAAAGATCGTTAAAAAATTGTTAAGAATATCACAGAATAAATTACCTCAACAGTACAAAAAATATATACAATTAGTCTCTTTGGAAACGAAACATTCCCCACATTCTACGTCATCACTTGTGGACCTCGAGCAAGTGTAACAAGTGCCAGAACGAGCGCGAAGCAACAGTTGGCTCTTCAAAGCCACGCGACCATAGTGATGACGTAGAATGTGGGGAATGTTTCGTTTCCAAAGAGGCAAATTCTATATATTTTTCTACTGTTAAGCTATTTTTTTCTAATTTCTATGGCATTCTTAAGCATTTTTAACGATCTTTCCAAAAATGCTACTCAAATTTCATTTGGTTAAACTTTCGATTTCATCTCAGTGACGTCACGCGAGCGAAGAAAAGAAAGGGGTAAAAATCGCAACTTTCATCTCGCGAAACCATGTTGGTTGTTGCTTAAGTTAGTTAAGCTATCGGTCTTACGGTTCATTTTAAAAACTTAAAATCCTCGAAAAAAAAAAAAAGTTAAAGCATCACTTTAAAGGCTCAATTACCATTCGGACATCGGTTCCGGATGTTAATTAGTTTCCTGAACATATTTAAAATTAATGATTTTATAAAATGAAACTAATTTAAAAGGTTCCAGATCAGTTTGCAAGGATATACATTTTCAATTATGTACCACAATCCGTCTTGTATTTGCAAACATCTCTTGAACGAGATAATGAATTCCATTATAACTTTATAAAATATAACTATTGAAAGTGCATCGATAAAATTATTTTATAACCCTCATTTATTTTCCTCAGTCCTTTCAACTTTATTGGTCGATACGCGTATTTTTGTGTTTAGAATATTAAATAGGCTTATCGCGAAGTTCTGGAACATTGTACTTTCGAATCCACGCAGCCCCTACATGGATAATTTCGTAAAACATATTTCGCTTGTCTGCGCGCACAAAGCGTAATCTCTACGATTCTTTTCTACATTTTATTTAGATTTAAAAGGAGACTAGTTTCTCCAGCGCTGCCAAATCAAGGAGGTATATAATTTAGCAATAAATACTGATTGTAGTTGCGAGCAACTAGATTATAATTATCTATCCAATATTATAGTTGTAGTTCGATAGACGCGTCAGTCAAATCAGCCGATTTGGCAAATATACAATTTGGCAATAAATATCTGATAATTTAATCATAATTTTAACTGTTCTGTCACCTGATTAAAATGTGTTGTACAAATTTTGTGTTATAGGAATATATACGTACGCAAATTGTAATTGATTACACGGTGACCACGCCCAAGAGATACAATTGCAACACTCCCAAAAATAGAGGTATATAGTTTCAATTAGAAAGAGAATCACTAATGGCGAAGTTTATTAATAATATAAACTCAGGGCTTCATTATAAAACGAAATGTTAATATTAGAGAAAATTACGGGAATTATAATTAGTCAAAAAGAAAAAAATTATAATTTGCACCTGTAGAAGTGTTTTAACAATAGTACTAGGGTTTCGAATGAATTCAATAAGCAGGTGCGAGTATAAGATTGGCCTACATGTATAATTATAATAGGAGCGCCTGTAGAAGTGTTCAGTGTTCAGAATAAAGCTGAACACAAAAGTACTTTTGCGTGTATTTGAATGAAGTAACTATAAGCCGCATTCACACTAGAGACTTTGCAATCGTTTTCAAACTGTTTTGAATGCTCAAATCAACTTCCCAACAATTTGACCTTTCCTTTAAAAACGGTTTCAAAGTTTGAACGTAACTTATGCTTATTATTATATTATTCCAGCTGCACATGTTTTAAGTACATGCTGAGAGTAGTGCAAAGTTTAAGGACCTTACAACCTTTGTAAAGTTTTGTTTATTCATATCATCATTTGCATTTGATAACATCGTAACCCATTAAGCTTGTCTGGGATGTTGCAAAAAGTTTCATCATTAACCTAAAGTATATTCCGCGACGAGGTTTCTGTACAACAGAAGCGTAACTTCTTAAATTTTTTAAAAAGGTTAAAAGACTTTTAAACTGAGATGATCTATACGGTGTATAACAGTATTTGTTTTTACCGAGAAATCATCTAGCGCAATCATCCGTCTGTTGTTTCTGAGTATGTGCTCTAATTCGTTCCAAATAGAGTGTACACTCCGGCTAAAACTAATCCGATCCTAGAGGATACATCTTACAAACTGTTAACTCCGAATGGGACGGACCTTATAGTACGTTGACGCGCCCCGGAAGCTAATAACATATTGCGAAATGTTCTTAGTCCATCTCGTACTTAATATTCGGTACTACTGTGGCTTAAAAGAGGAACTATCTGAGGAGATAGTCTAATACTTATTGAATACTTGTAATAAATATAATGTAAACCAGACTCTCGCGGGAGGGAAAAAGCCAAAGGGAAGGAAGGAGAATTCTGGTGTTTATACCCGTTTGCGCATGCGTTGGGTCTAGGCTTCGAACCCGATCCAATCCAGTGTCAGAAAAAAATAGTGACTACTTGCGCGAAATAATGGCGAACAAAGAGTTCTAAACTACGACGTTTTAAAAGTAACGCTAATCGCTACAGATGAATACCAGCTCATGATTTAAGTTTTAAAGGGGTTCCTTGGAGGACTCCAAAAATGCTGGAATTAGAAGTCGTTCCCGAACGCTCGCTAACTAACGAGCAATGGGAAATAGGCCTAGTCTTAGGTAAGTAAACTTTTTAAAGCTATAGAGACCCCTTTATAAACGCGACGCCACAGAGCTCGGCCTAGAAACAGCTGACTGGCCTTCAGTGCCTTCGGATTAGCTTTGTTCGGAAGATACAACCAAGCCCCTAGCTATAGGATGTCCCGTGTCCTTGGACATTCAACTTGACAAAAAAATTTGGCCTATTTTTTAAACTATATTTATAATGTGGCTACTGTTTTTAAATTTCATAGTATGCTTTTCATTTTTAATGGTTGCCAAAACTCGATTGTTTACATACTTAAGTCAGGGTAATTAGTCATCAGGTCTACGCCTATAAAATTGCCTGGGAATTTCTTTGTTGTAGATGTAACTTTGGTCTATTTTATATTAATTTTAAGTGACATTTAATTGGGTTGTTAATAATGAAGTGACATTTGGTTTTATAATTTTATAGTTAAGAGGGATTTTGTTATATAGTTTAAATAATATATTTAAATAGTATTTGTATATAGACAACGCCTAAATTGAATTTAATATAGAGTTTTGTGCATTAGTGATAATATTTTGGCCTATTTTTTTAAACTTAAAATGAAGTTTTAGTATATTTTTATCTTTAGTCCAACTTGTTCAAGAAAATTAAATGCTTATACAGTATTTATAGTTTAAAACATTGATTTAAGTTTATTTTTCACCAATTAAGTTTAAATTGATATTAAATTTATATTTCATGAATATAGGCATGACTTTCAGTCAAGCAGTTTTAATTCTACAACAGCATTATCGTACTATAAGAGATGTAGAAGTCATTTATAGTGAAAAAGTAAATGCAAATTTAAACTCCTGTCGTTATATTTATTATTACAATAATTAATTATATTTATATGCTACTCGTAGAACCCTTTAGGAAGTGACCTAATCATCAATTTATCCCAAGATGGGATCAGACTTATTTTTGACTCAGTCTGTCAACGGCTCAAGGTTTTTTTTTTTTATTATTATTAATTAACTAATATTATTTTAATAATTTATAGCACAATTTATTTATTTTTTCAAATGTTTCAGATCATAGAAGTTTATAATATGAGTAAAGTTAAGCTAAAATACTGGTGAGGATTAAACTTCATTACTAATTGTAATTAATTTTAATTATAATATAATTATTATAATTTATAGTGGTATCGCATTCAGTTCAGCAGAAGTTCCACCAACTATTGAACAGATTGATCATTCGTTTGGCGCAACCCACCCAGGAGGTTTGAAAATGATTACTTAAGTTTAATTATTATATAAATTTACTTAAAATTTTTTTTTTTTTTTAATTAATCCAGTTTACGATGCGGCGCAGCAAGTTTTTGTTTTAAATTTTAGAGGACTGTCATTCTCATTTCCCATAGAATCTAAATTCCAGGTACAAGAGTAAAATTTATACAAAATTGACAATTTTACTCTAAAATGGCAGCCAATTGTTGTCTGCTTAGTTGTAAAAAATATTAAAACTGCTGAAATCTGACCCAAAACTTATCATAAAAGTTAAGACCAAAAATCTGACCTAAAAGTTGAATATTTTTCATAGACTTGTAATAACCAGAAATACAATTATTATAGACCCAAAATTTGGCCTAAAAGTTGAAACATTTTTCATAGACCCAAAATTTGGCCTAAAAGTTGAAACATTTTTCATAGACCCAAAATTTGGCCTAAAAGTTGAAACATTTTTCATAGACCCAAAATTTGGCCTAAAAGTTGAGAAACATTTTTCATAGACCCAAAATTTGGTCTAAAAGTTGAGAAACATTTTTCATAGACCCAAAATTTGGCCTAAAAGTTGAGAAACATTTTTCATAGAGCCAAAATTTGGCCTAAAAGTTGAGAAACATTTTTCATAGAGCCAAAATTTGGCCTAAAAGTTGAGAAACATTTTTCATAGACCCAAAATTTGTTCTAAAAGTTGAGAAACATTTTTCATAGACCCAAAATTTGGCCTAAAAGTTGAGAAACATTTTTCATAGACCCAAAATTTGGCCTAAAAGTTGAGAAACATTTTTCATAGACCCAAAATTTGGCCTAAAAGTTGAGAAACATTTTTCATAGACCCAAAATTTGGCCTAAAAGTTGAGAAACATTTTTCATAGAGCCAAAATTTGGCCTAAAAGTTGAGAAACATTTTTCATAGAGCCAAAATTTGGCCTAAAAGTTGAGAAACATTTTTCATAGACCCAAAATTTGTTCTAAAAGTTGAGAAACATTTTTCATGGACCCAAAATTTGGTCTAAAAGTTGAGAAACATTTTTCATGGACCCAAAATTTGGTCTAAAAGTTGAGAAACATTTTTCATGGACCCAAAATTTGGTCTAAAAGTTGAGAAACATTTGTTATAGACACAAAATTTGGCTTAAAAGTTGAGAAACATTTATTATAGACCCAAAATATGGTCTAAAAGTTGAGAAACATATTTCATAGACCCAAAATTTGGCCTAAAAGTTGAGAAACATATTTCATAGACCCAAAATTTGGCCTAAAAGTTGAGAAACATTTTTCATAGACCCAAAATTTGGCCTAAAAGTTGAGAAACATTTTTCATAGACCCAAAATTTGGCCTAAAAGTTGAGAAACATTTTTCATTGACCCAAAATTTGGCCTAAAAGTTGAGAAACATTTTTCATAGAGCCAAAATTTGGCCTAAAAGTTGAGAAACATATTTTATAGACCCAAAATTTGGCCTAAAAGTTGAAACATATTTCATAGACCCAAAATTTGGACTAAGAGTTGAGAAACATTTTTCATAGCCCTAAAATTTGGACTAAAAGTTGAGAAACATTTCCCATTGACCCAAATTTGGCCCAAAAGTTAAAAAACGACATTATAGATACAAAATCAGAATAGCTTAATAAAATTTCATATAGACCCTAAATTTCTTCTAGAAGGTATAAAAATTAAAACCCCTTAACCTAAGACCAAAAAACAAACGTTAATGCTCAAAAATATATTAAAAAATATCAAAATCTGAGAAAAAATATAATTAAATCTAAGCAGACGACAGATAGAAGCCATCTTGGGGTAAATTTAGCTTTTGAATAATGATTAACGTATTAAACTAATCATTAATTAACCCTGTAGAACAAATAATTAAGACATATGTAGCATTTTTTAACACAGCCCCGCTTTGCCCATGGACTAGGAAGTTTACAATTTCCTAATGGCTCTTCCCCTATAGTATCTCGAATGTGCATTTATAGTGGAAATAGTTTACAAGACACAAAGTGAATATCATACTCGCTTTCAAACCCTTTATAAATAAACTAATTATTTCCATTCACAGGCCGCCCCCACTACCTTTGCCATGTTTTTACAACTCATGCTATTTAGAGAAATTAGAGGTGATACGAGATAAGGATACTACAAAAGGAATACGATTAAATATAATTGCGGAAGGTAATAAAAGTTAGAGTAAAACCAAACCCGTTATAACGAAATATTTCTTAGGCCTATTTTTAGCAGACGAACTATGCTTATGCTGAAATTTATCCAAAAATTTATAATCCAGTTAGAATTAGACCTATTTCTGCCCGAAATATTTACTTTTTTATTTCATCCAGTTAGAATTAGCTCTAGTTTTAGCTGGGGAACTCTGCCAAAATTAGGCCTAGTTTTAGCAGACGAACTCCAATTTTGGCATAGGAAGCTAGAAACTCTGCCACAATTAGGCCTAATTTTAGCAGACGAACTCCAGTTTTGGCATAGGAACTTAGGAAGCTAGAAACTCTGCCACAATTAGGCCTAGTTTTAGCAGACGAACTCTAATTTTGGCATGGAAAGTTAGGAACTCTGCTAAACCTGGGCCTAGTTTTAGCAGACAAACTGGTATAATTAGGCCTATTTTTGAGTCTAGATATAGCAGAGGAACTTAGAATTAGCCCTATTTTTGGACTGACAAAAGTCCTTGACCAATAACTATCTATGTTCTATACAATGCCAAGGCTTAGCAACTAAATTGAAAATTTGAAATTCAGATATAACGAACCGGATTATTTTCTCCTCAGAATTTTGTTATAACGAGGTCAATATAATGTACCAATTTCTTTTTCAAATAATGTTTTAAATAGCATTAGGTCCGAGGAAACTTTTGGAATTGAAAAAACATTCTATGACACACGAAATTAAATTTGGAGATTCTGCTCAGGTATAATTAATTTAAAAATTATAATTAATTTTAGTTGATTCTTTATTATTTTACAAAAATTTATAGGACGTTTTATCAGCCCTCGGAAATCCCAGTAAAATATTTTACAAAGCAGAAGACAAAATGAAAATCCACAGCCCGAATTCTCATAAGCTTGTTTCTCTACGATCGTCCGATTATTTTTTCAATTATTTCAGCTTAGGATTGGTAATATATTTATATAGTTTCCTCCATTTAAGTGGTTTTTAATGGAAAGTGATAAAGAAAATTCACTTTTTTGGTTAAAGGGATAATTAAACCTGATAAACTATTTCTTCCTTGGGTCATTAGTGAATTAGATAATGTTATAAATAAGGCATAGACTTCGCCGTGACGGCATTTGTTCTACGTAATAGAGAGATGAATACTGGATGGTCTTACATTTAGCTCCCCCTATTAACGGAGTAAGAATGAATACTAGACTCTGGAAACTGGTTATTTTTAGTCGATTTAAACTTTTAAAACATCATCAAAACTAGCCAAAGTCTTCGTAGTAATTCGTGGTTAATTATTAAAGTTACGAAATATGTCAATGAGAGCTCGTCTTTGAAATGTTGTCAGCCTTCATTTTCCCTTTAAATAAAATTTAAATGGTCCCAAAATTTACCCTTAAAAAACTGAAAACTATTTTAAATAGTAGAAAAACTCCCAAAACCCGTAATGTTATAACTTTCTAATCTCAAAAACCATTATTTAGGACGTACTTATAGACGCCCGTCAGCACAGCGTTAAAAAATTCATCTTACATACAAACTATCCGGGACACTACAACTTCAACATGTACTTTCGTTGCAACTTCTCTTTCCCAGTAACTGTATTGGAAAAAACCCCAGCCATCCAGGGTTATCGAAATAATGGTCGACGATCGAAACATCAAGCACCCACGCTCGTTGATGTCGGGCCTCCCCAAGAAGTTATCACCGCGACCACTAAAGTAAATCAATTTCAAGCCTTGTCCCAATTCAACCCTAATTAAAATAAAATTTCACAGTGGGATACGATAAAAGACAAATTAGACGGAGTTTCCGAACGTCCTGTAGTTTTAAATCGAACTTCCTCAACTAATACGACGAATCCTTTTGGCTCAACATTTTGTTACGGATATCAGGATATGATTTTTGAGGTAAATATTAATTTAACGCGTTTTTAATTTAGTAAGACTGTCACGGATTGTTCATGAGCTTGAAATGAAATTTCAGTAGAATTTTTAGAAAGATCGTCCAAAATTCAAATTCAATAGAAACAAATTACCTCAAGAGTGGAAATAATTATTTTATAATTGTCATGAGGGGTTTTTTAGTTTTGAGTCTAGTCCCGAGCCCAGGAAAACTTCAATTGTATTGAAATAAGTTCGAAAGATCTTCAAGCCTCAGTAGCAGTGCCTGGAATTTTTTCCCACCTAGGCTGATGACTTTAAGATAACTTTTTTAAATTTCCACACAAAAGCATGGCTTCTATATGGTCCTTAGAATTCCCTTAAGTCATTCCTGAGATCATTGCGAGTAACGTTAGGATGTCACGAGCTCTAGCAGATCGATTATTTTTTAGCTTAAACTTCCTTCAAACAACAATATCAGTCAACGCTAGAACTAATTTTCAAAGTTTGATTGTCTACGTTCGTCCCCTCATTTTTTTCAGGTTATGCCAAATGATCATATAGCTTCGGTAACGCTTTATCAAATTAATAAACAATCGCCGTGCTGAGACATTAAATAACTTCGTATAGAATGAGTTGATCAATTAACAAGTCTTGACTGTATCTTGCGCGCGTGATAATGACGCGCAGCGTTTGCCTCAAGGAATGCTACAAGATATCAACCTTAAAATCAGTCGTTGTAAAAAATTATTGCGTCTAATATCGTAATCATATCCGAAAGATTTTGCGAGAAATAGATTGATAAATTATGAGAATTAAATTTAATACTACGACAGGAAATTTAAATTAGAAATAAAATTTAAAGAATCATTCCAATGGAGATTGATTTGAATTTCAAAATGATTGTAAAATAATAGAGAAGGACTTTTTTTTAGTATATTCAATTGCGTAAGTCACTTTTAATTATTTTTAGTGGATTTTTACTAGAATGTCTTATTATTTTCCTAGCGCAATTTAGTGTAATTATAATAAATATATTCACCACCACCTTTGCCTCTTAACACATTTAAAACATTTCAAAATGATTTTAAAAACACTAAATAGTAAATACTGATAATGATTATATTTTCAGTAATTAAACGTTAATTCATTTTTAAAAAAACGTTAATAACATTTTCAATAATTAAACGTTTTTAATCAAACATTAATGAATTTTTAAGTAATTAAACGTTAATTTTTAATCAAACATTAATGAATTTTTAAGTAATTAAACGTTAATTACATTTTAAGCAATTAAACGTTAATTACATTTTAAGCAAATAAACATTAATTACATTTTAAGTAATTAAACGTTAATTAATATTTAAACGATAAGTAATTAAAAGATAATTAATATTTAAGTAATTAAATGTTAATTAAATTTTAAGCAATTAAACGTTAATTATATTTTAATTATGAATTGAAAATACAAATTTTTATTTTATCGTTAAATTCGCACTATTTTGAAACTCTAAATATATCGTGAAATTTCAAATAAATTTTTTTAAATTAAAATAAAGTGAAAATTTAAAATTTACTTTAAAGAAATATATAAATTTTCTTAAAAATTAGTAATTATTGAATATTTGTGTTGAATCTAACTTTAACTAACCCCGCCTAAATTGTTTTTGATAAAATTAATTCGTCAATTATTTTTAATGATACTTTGTTTTCATCCCAATCCCCACTGTGCCACATTTTTTGTGTAAAATTAAATATAACCTTTGTACAGTTAAAACAAAAAAATACGCGTTTATAGTCGAGAAAAAAAAATCAATTCCACATTTGTGTCGAAAAATTTCATAGGTAGTGCCAGCTAGATAAATATTTCGCGCGTTTATATTTACGTCATCTGTTAATATTAACGGTATTTGAACTTTAAAAAGCAATACTTTGTAATTTAAAATTTAAATTTTTAAACAAACAAGAAGACCTCGTTATGTTCCCAGATTTTGCAGTAATTTTATAATTATAAAAAACCAGAGATAAAATAAATTAACTGGCCTTTTTATCGAGAAGTGCAATTAGATTTAATTACGAATAATTAAATTAAATGATTTGGATAAATATTAAATATCCTCTAAAGACTGATTGTAAAAATAAAAAAAATATTTTCGCAGAATTTTGTGTTGCAAGTAAAACAAAATTAACTTTGTTGATAAGTAACTTTGAAGTAGTAATGGGTCCGAGCTGATATCGTTAAACCTGCGGTATATTAGATTTTTGGTTCTAAATCTTTGATTCTAAAACAAAACTATTAAAACCAAAAATATTATTATTGGGTAAACCTTGATATCGGAATTGATTAAACCTTGATATCGGAATTGATTAAACCTTGATATCGGAATTGATTAAACCTTGATATCGGAATTGATTAAACCTTGATATCGGAATTGATTAAACCTTGATATCGGAATTGATTAAACCTTGATATCGGAATTGATTAAACCTTGATATCGGAATTGATTAAACCTTGATATCGGAATTGATTAAACCTTGATATCGGAATTGATTAAACCTTGATATCGGAATTGATTAAACCTTGATATCGGAATTGATTAAACCTTGATATCGGAATTGATTAAACCTTGATATCGGAATTGATTAAACCTTGATATCGGAATTGATTAAACCTTGATATCGGAATTGATTAAACCTTGATATCGGAATTGATTAAACCTTGATATCGGAATTGATTAAACCTTGATATCGGAATTGATTAAACCTTGATATCGGAATTGATTAAACCTTGATATCGGAATTGATTAAACCTTGATATCGGAATTGATTAAACCTTGATATCGGAATTGATTAAACCTTGATATCGGAATTGATTAAACCTTGATATCGGAATTGATTAAACCTTGATATCGGAATTGATTAAACCTTGATATCGGAATTGATTAAACCTTGATATCGGAATTGATTAAACCTTGATATCGGAATTGATTAAACCTTGATATCGGAATTGATTAAACCTTGATATCGGAATTGATTAAACCTTGATATCGGAATTGATTAAACCTTGATATCGGAATTGATTAAACCTTGATATCGGAATTGATTAAACCTTGATATCGGAATTGATTAAACCTTGATATCGGAATTGATTAAACCTTGATATCGGAATTGATTAAACCTTGATATCGGAATTGATTAAACCTTGATATCGGAATTGATTAAACCTTGATATCGGAATTGATTAAACCTTGATATCGGAATTGATTAAACCTTGATATCGGAATTGATTAAACCTTGATATCGGAATTGATTAAACCTTGATATCGGAATTGATTAAACCTTGATATCGGAATTGATTAAACCTTGATATCGGAATTGATTAAACCTTGATATCGGAATTGATTAAACCTTGATATCGGAATTGATTAAACCTTGATATCGGAATTGATTAAACCTTGATATCGGAATTGATTAAACCTTGATATCGGAATTGATTAAACCTTGATATCGGAATTGATTAAACCTTGATATCGGAATTGATTAAACCTTGATATCGGAATTGATTAAACCTTGATATCGGAATTGATTAAACCTTGATATCGGAATTGATTAAACCTTGATATCGGAATTGATTAAACCTTGATATCGGAATTGATTAAACCTTGATATCGGAATTGATTAAACCTTGATATCGGAATTGATTAAACCTTGATATCGGAATTGATTAAACCTTGATATCGGAATTGATTAAACCTTGATATCGGAATTGATTAAACCTTGATATCGGAATTGATTAAACCTTGATATCGGAATTGATTAAACCTTGATATCGGAATTGATTAAACCTTGATATCGGAATTGATTAAACCTTGATATCGGAATTGATTAAACCTTGATATCGATATCAATTAAACCTCAATGTCAGCATCGTCGTAACTTCAATATCAGTATTGATTAAGCCGCAATATCGGCATCAATTATACAGCGATATCAGTCTAGATTATAACTTGACATTAATATAGATTAAACCTCAATATCAGCAAATCGGTTAAACCTTGATATCGGCCAACACTATTTTAAAGTTACCATTTAATTTTTTTGCTTTTGAGCTTTTCAGCTTTGTTAATAATGCCACAATATTAATATGCGTCTTTTTTCAAAAATTTAATTTTTTTTTGGGGAGGGGGAGATATAAAAATATCAAAGAAATGAAACCTAAATCTTCAAATTTAATCTTAAAATAAATATTCAAAATCTATTTTCAATTACCGAAATAATTATATAAAGAGTTAAAAAAAAAATCCCCGCAGATACGTATGATACATTGAAGTTAAACTGGAAATAATAACGCTCAGAAATAGCGTAAGCCCGAAATAAATGTAAAATGTTTTTGTTTAAATATTTTGTCATTTTACGACAACTTGAAAGCACTTTTTAAAAAAACAAAAATTAACCAATAAATAAACAGAAGTAAGCTGTGATAAATTAAAACAAAATAAATCCCGGAGTTTACGTAGGCCTACGTAACTTTATGATATTAAAAAACGTTTGAGAAAAATAAAGACTCCTTTTTGAAAGAGAAACCTTGTTAAGGAATCTAAAATAAAAAAAGGTCAAAGAACCAATTTAATATTCTGAGAACAGTTAACCGTATTAGACAGGTTTCTATCCAATACTTAACCTATCGCTTAACCCCACCCATTAAATTTTTACCGACTCGTATAAGGGGATCATTGATCATATCTTTAACCAATTTATTGTGACCAATAAAATTTAGCAGTCTTACTTGATTGGCTTAAAGAGAATAGAATCTACTTGGCTTTCTTAACGATAGAACTCCGTAACTTTAGGCATGACCCCCCACAAAGAGCCACAAATTCCTGGTGGCAGAAATTTGATCCATAAAAGGGGGTATCAAAAATTGAAGAGGTTCTATTTCCTTTAAGAATATTATTAAATCTGACGAATGAAAAAAAAATTATGTTCTCAGTTAAAAATTGGTTCTTAAAAATGGTTATGTCCCAGACTGATAACGCCATTTATGTAAATGTGTATAAAATTGTATAGCGAAAATTTAAAACAATATTCACCGAAATTGATCAGCTTTTTGAGCTGGTGCTATTTTAAAAAATAATTAAAAAATAAGTTTTGTTTCAATTTAACATTTTTTATTTGTGAAGAACGAATCTTAAGTTTTTTCTGCCAATTAATTTATTGAATGTCTGATTATTTTTTAATCTTTATTAAATTTTGAGTGTTTTTTTTTTTTTCTGTTGATACGTTATCGTTTGTAAAATATTTTTAATTTCTATATTATATATTCAAATTAGTTACGATTAGGGATAAATAAAATTATGATAAAACTAACAAAAAAATCCGTCTGTATGAAAATCATCGCATTACGATGGAAGAAATTTATTTCTTTCCAACGTTTATCAGTAATTTTCATTTTTCATGAATAAAATTTTTAAATTATTCTATCAATAAGTAAATAATTGGCCAAATTAAAAATTCGTCACACTGCTGTATATTAAAAATATGTACCATTTTGTGTATAAATCCAATCTTATATAAAATCAAAATGTGTGTGTTTTTTCTCAATTACTTTTACATATTCTGAAGATGTTAGTTAATTATTATCTCTCGAAAACGTTAAGTTGTATTTCAAATAGCAAGTGATATCTCCCGTGTAATTAATAATTATATGAAATTGATATAGATTTCTTCTAAACGTCACTGTATACGTCACCCGCCTTCTACTGTAGTGACGATTCTGCTAAACCTAGCTAAATTAATCTTCAAAATTAAAGGCCCTATCTGCTCTGAAACTTGCCCCTTTAAAATGCTCTTCCCTTACGCACGCAGCCTGTACATTATGTTTTGTACAACGTCGTCTGCTAAGTTAGAAAGGAAGGCGACTTTAAAGGGGATTTGAAAATCGCAGATAGTCCCTTCAAACCAGCCCAAAACGCGTTTAATATATATACCTACTCAGTATATTCGAAACGCCATGGAAAAATAAATACACACAATACCCTTCTTGACGTTCGTTCCCAAGAAACAATGATTAACCAATGAGAGACGTTCCTCCGGAAGAGATATTTAAAGTTATCACATGGATTAAAGGGACTACCTGCGATTTTCAAATCCCCTTTAAAGTCGCCTTCTTTTATAAGCTAGCTTAGCAGACGACGTTGTACAAAACAAATTGTATAATCAAAGCTTGGCAGCGTGCGTAGTGGAAGAACATTTTAAAGGGGCAAGTTTCGGAGCAGATAGGGCCTTTAATAAACAGTTTCCCTAAAGATAGACAGTTAAAAGTAGCTAATCCCAAGTTCTAACGTCTTTAACGATGGCAGTCTTCATGCGATAAAGAAAAAGGGTGTGTTCGGCCCAAAAAAAAATGGAATTTACAGACCTTTTTACCATTAAATAAACGGCAGCCGGTTCTCACCACCCCGCCTTTACCTAAGTTCGAGGGAAAGTTTGCTCAAGGCAGTTTGATAATAAATTCATAAAAAGGCATTGCAAACTCTGCTCTAAGACTATTGTAACCACTTCTTACCAAGCCTGTGAAATTCCAAGAATTTTACGTCAAAGCTTCGTAGGGTATATATTAGGTTTGAAATGGGTACTGCTATGTTACGTTCGGAACTTCGGACTGCCAATTAAAGGTGAAATAGACTTATGCAGTTTCACCCAGAGCTTATAATATACCTTTTTGCGATCCAAATAGCCCCATAGAGACCAACGCATTAAGAATAAGTATTTTTATCCTAATTTATTGTTATCGATGAGTTAAATTTTGGGTGGGTGCAAACCAATCTTCCATTAAATTTAAAGCATTTAAAGCAATAATAATAAAAAGGTCGTTCCAATTTATTAGTTTTTACACATACCCCACGCGTCCTGCAAGCCAAACTTTCAACTTTTTTATATAAAGGGAATGTGAAATGAAAAATCGAATACTTTTCAGTAGTCGAAACGCCTCAAATGATTATTTAAGCAATTGACAAACTTTTGAATTTTTGAATTTAAAGGGAATAGAGCCCCTCAATATTTTTGGCACCCGTATTGTGTATTGATGAAGATGTTTGCCACCAAGGGCTTCGTCTTTGCGAATTTTAGTGCTGGTTAAAGGGAGTATAAGGTCTTTAATTGTTCGTCTGCTTATTAGATCTTGCCCACTAGCTGATAACAAAGACCAGATACAGTACTTTTAAATAGAATGAAAGGGTAAGTCCGATATGTGGTCTTTAGAATAGGAAGAGACCGTTGGAAAGCGAGATCAAATAAAGAAAGTAAAGAATCGTGTAACAAGAATAATTTTCACGCTCCCTTTAACCAAAAACTAAAGATAAAAACAGAAGAGAGGTTGAGGGTATTCTTTCCCCTAAAATTTTCAATGGGATTTTTTGACAGATTTAAAGCCTTTAATTTCTAGGGAGGCAAAAATTCAGAAAAACCGCAAACTGTCGTTTCATCTTACTACTCTCTTACAGAGTCTTACCAAATATTAAAAATGGGAACTTTTACATAAATCAGGAGGTTGGCCCTCTTACACCCCCTATAAATGTCATTAAAATTCTTCACGGGTAATCACACTCATTTCAATCTAGTACCAAAGGCGCTAAAGGCAATAAAAAGCCCAGGACGGAATAGCTAGCGTGTGCGTGAGCGTGGGAGAGAGAAAGAAGTTGAATAGGGGTAAGGTTGAATTATATCCGAATTACAATCCATTGGATCGCGCTGTATCTCTTCTCTCCATTTCGGATAAATAGGCTTAGCTATTCTTTTTTTTTTTTTTTTTTTTTGTTTTTTGTTTTTACTACCCAATGTCCCTAGCGCGCAGTTTTTGCATGAAGGAGTTTTGCTAAGGAAAAAGGGATAAAAAGTTTACCATAAAGGACAAGCCTCGGGAAACGGGAGATCAATAACGTCTGGGTTGATTCAAAAGCTTAAATCATCTCCAGGGACCAGGACTTTACTAAGATGTAGAATAGTTAAAAATATTATTAAAGAAGACACGTAATGTGCTAGATATAATCTAAATTAATAGTAAAAATGGCTTTACTCTGAACATTTTATAGCGGGGAGACTTGACCTTAAGAAGTTCTCCGGGAATAAAATACGATACGTCCCGTTAACTGGCCACCCAAAAAATCGGGAGGGAAATTTCTTCTTGGCGACATAGACGAACGGGTGATTGCTCGGCTTGGTTTAAGCCATTTAGAATATATACACTTTGAGTCCCCTCCTCCCATTCCTCTACTGTCTTAACGATTGGTTTTGATTCTAAGACAGAGTCTCGTTTCCATTAAACTTGGACGCTTAGGCAACTGACTCTACCAAGCTCGAGTACTTGGAGGTCATGGTAACAAGACTGGGAAATCCCTTACTCTTACTTCACTTTGCATGTTTGGACTTTGGGGGCTAATTACTCGGGGAGTTAAGATCATATAGATAGGAACAGAATTAAAATACATACTTTTTGCGTAAAGATTTAAATAACATCAAAATAAAAATCTTAAAATTGAATTAATCGCACTTAACCCAATTGGTAACATTTCAAGATACCGTGGAAAGGTTTTTAAACTTGGCGGAATTATTTTTTGTTCACCCTTTTTGTCTCGAAAATGGCTCGATAAAAAAATTAGTCATTATTCTTGTGTGTTCGAAAAATGATGGCGAAACTAAAAATCATCTCACAGTTCATCTCGGAGAAAAAGATTTTTAGATTGAGAATATCTTACGGCACGTTCCCCATGAAGCAATAAAAGGGGAAACCCAAGTACTTTTATCTAAATTTACATGATTCGATTGCGGGGTAAAAATATACGGAATGAAATGCAATGCGACGTAAGTTCGTGTGATGCGAACGCCACCCCTGGCCACTATAACATTTCCCCACCTAGCTATAATTTCCTATTACTTATTGTATCCTTATATTATACTTAAAATAAAAGAAACAAGATGGAAAAGGCCTTAATATTTCCAGATATAGTCACATTTTACTCCTAGAATATCTTAAAAAGTCCGCAGCGATATGTAAAACAAAGACAGTTTACAACAGTTAAATCATAACTCAAAGATGCGAAGGGCTAATCCCTGTACACTGATTACGGATTACGCGTAATAATTTTAGCACTGCCAAACGCAGGGATTTTAAAGATTACGCTTAATCACTTTAGTTATATGCGTACTTAGCAACAACCAACTCAAAAGCATTCTTTACAAGTATACGATATTAATCATTCTCAAAAGCTCATGAAGTTACGCGAGGACCATGGTAGCGAGACATTTCAAAATTAGGCACCGGAGATACTGGGTGGGGGAATAAGAGATCAAACAAGCCTCGTCGTCATTATAAATTTGTGTTACGCCACAAACTCTCGATTAATCCACTTTACCAAAAACTTAACATAATGTCTAAACGTAACACACACGCAAATATAGTTAATGGTACGCGCCTAAAAAATAAACTTCCCCATCTCATCCAAACCCGTTATCTAAAGGTATCTTTTCCTCCCATTACATTATACAACCATAATTCTTTGACTACGACCCCGAAGCCGATTATAATGTGGAAGAAGCTGGAAAGAAAGAACAAAAAAAGGTTCCCCTTTCCCAAAACTCCCGCCTTTTAAATATAAAATAAAAAGATGCGCGCAAGAGGAGAGACTGGAGCGCGTGGGATATAATTTTTTCGGTTCCTAGATTGAAGAAGGAAAAGCGATGCACGGTCGGGGTATCCGTTTCCAGTCAAAACGGTTTTATGGTTGAGAGGGAAACTTGTAAATCTAAAAGCCATTACAATTGGGTTTTTCGTGGGTGTAGGGGATAGAGTAGGGTGAGGATTGTACCCCTTCCCAACCCTCCTTTAATGCCGTGTCAAATAAAAAGGGTTTTACGCGATTCTGTCCTAAGTTACGAGGGCCCATTTGCGACTCCGATGAGGCTCGCGCGTTCGTCGAAAGGAGCAGACCCTCCCAGGGATGGGATAGGGACGATAGAGGATGCGACTCTGGAAAGGGCGTGTTTGTTATCGCCATATTTCCGGATTAAATGATAGTAACTTGGTAAAAAACAAAATTTGGAACGACCACAAATAAGTTTGGCAACATTTTCGATGACGAAAATATTACTAATTGTATTCAAATTCATATGATGTTTAAATATAACTTTTTAACTACAGCACCAGAGAGTGGTTTTATCATCTTAAATACTATTAGGCCTCGTATCTAGGTGTTTCTCATCTCTGTACTATTTTCTCCAAGTTCAATTTAATCGAAAACATTCACATATTAGATAGAAATGTCAATACAGGAAAGGTTAACAAACATTACTACCTTTTTATAATATATTCCGAATTAGCTTCCGTTCTAGTAGGAAAACTGAACCCAGGGCGACACGATTAGTCCTATCAATAATCGAGACCGGAAGTCGCGAAGAAAACGTCGCAAAACTGAAGATAAGTGGTTTTAACCCTGAAAATGTGGATCTGTAGCGGGTCCTATCCTCTTTCGAATGTCCAACCCTCCCCTCCTCTACTTATATAAGGGGTTCGCGTCCCTAAGGTGCCGTTAACGCATGGAAATTGTGGTTAAATAGAAGGGCCTCGGTACTCCTCCCTTCCCCTTACTTCTAGCCATCTTCTATTAAAGCCAACTATACGAATTTAAGGGGGGAAATGAGATGAGAAGGGGGAAGAGGATTGGCAAAAGTCCCTAGTCGTCCTAAAACTATACGTTTCTAGACTTTTGGATTGATGAGAAACTATAAATTAAGCCCAGTAATGTCAAGGGGGACCCTAGCGAGGGCCACAGTACTAGGGAATGAGGTGGGACAGCGTATATATAAATATATATAAATATATATATAGAATATTGTAATTTTAGCCGGAAAAGTTTAAATTTTCCAGGGAGATATCGCTTCGCTCATAATGACGACTTATTGTCGATGCTTGGAGAATTTTAAATTCAATTGGGAATATAACGGCCGGCTTTCGACGACGCTTTCGCGATCTTCTCGAAGCCTTTAAGGCTACCGGTCCTTTAAATTAATTGTCAAATTGTGATAAGGATATTTTAGGACCCTCCAAAATTTAAAGGGATGTTGATATAAATGACTTTGCAATTAATTTCCTCGATTTGTTTCTTGAAAATACATTTAAACGCGTGATGTTAATTGAAATAGGACGTAACAAAGAGTCGTAAAACCCAACAATTCGCATAGTGGGTTCAAGGTTTATATTTAACCCGCGAGATCTAGTAGGCTTTTACATTTAAAACGTCGCGATTAGGGTTGTTTCTCGTACATTAGTTCGCGAAACTTTACAAAATGTAATCTACGACAACGTCAGGTTTAGGTTTACATTTCTCACAACTCATGAGGAGAAGCGATGGATTATCATAACTCCTAGGAAGCGTAACCAATAGAAATTTTATGATAAAAGTGTAACGAGGCCCGGAAAAATTTTAAAATGGTCTAACATTGTTCTTTAAATTGATTCCACGGAGTTTAACCCTTTGGTTTGACCTCAACGTTTTTACATACACGTATATACAGTGTTTAAGAACTGATTGCGGGGAGAAGGGTAACCTTACATTCCTGGTAGCGGTCGGAGGTTTTGGTAGGTCTCAAAAAGCTTAGAAAAAGCGCGTTCTTTTTCCGCTTTTGGTGGCAGGGTGAGACCTATAAATCTTGCTCGCTCGCCACCTTGGCTTGAGGTTGGAACGCCGAATCGTCGACGTACCATGAGAAACAGATTGGTTCCCGTTGGTAATAAATTGTCCGATAGACTCTTATACGTATTTCTTTAACTGTATAGAGATTACCCAGCGAGGGGGTGACGTCAGGCCCAGGGAGAGACGTCTGGATATAACAAGGAGGATTTACAATGGAGTTGGAAAATAAGATTACGCGTCTTTGGTTAAAAAAATTCTATCAACATGAAGGTTGCGTATCAACCTGATTATATTAAGCATAATGGAAATAACTTACACCTTACGTGGGAAGTATAGATTGCTGATGTGACTAACAAACGTTTCTCTGACAGTTTCTGTCAAATGTATAATGAAATAACTGACCCTAACTTCCAAAATTTCACGGAATAATTTAACATCCAATAACAATGAATTTCGACATCATTAAATATATAAAATTTACTGTGAAATGAAGGTCTAATTTCTTTCTAACATATTTTTTCTCATGTACGTAATTGCGTCTCCACTTTATAATCCTCCATGGCAGAAGAAGAAAATGGGCGGGAAAAAAACTCCCGCCATTTTTCCTTGCCGGAAGTCGGGAGCGCGGGCGCGATGGACGAAAAGGTTTGAAATCGAGCGACTGACATCGGATGGATTTACGGTTATTCTTTGTTTCCAACGTCACTTGTCCACGTTTCATAAAGTAAAAAGCCGAAATTGATAGTTATTCGTCTAGGTACAGGAAATAAGGGTTTCATTACGTAAACTTCTCCCCACATCTTTTGACTTATGACGATTGTTTGGCCGCCTTTTGGCCCCCAGAAACTTTAAAACAAACGACTGTCGAAGTCAATGACTCGTTAAAAAGCGCTAAATTTCGAAACCAAGCAAGATTTATGTTTATAGACAAGGGGCTTCTGCGAAATATTTTTTGGTTTGAAATGCAAATTGCCAAAAAAGCAGGTGGTCAAATTTTGCGCAGACATCTCCAAATTTACGATCCCAGACTGTTCTTAAGTTTTTTTAATAGTTTTTGTAAATTAACGTCCAGATTGGGCCAGTTATTCAGGGTCACGTGATGAGAAATTACTTTTTATTGCGTATAGGCAGGTTGAGTAACGGCCTTAAAGAAGAAAATTAAAGAAAGTAAACTAAATATAAGAACTGCTGGCGATGATGACTTAAAGTGTCCCAGAACTTTTTTCGGTACAAGGGAAACCTATTACATAGATCGAACTCCGAGAGATCGTTCAATCCTTATGTCATCCTTTTGAGTACCAGGCTCAAAAAAAATCGAACAATGCAATGTCTGCGAGTGATGTTTCAGGGAATATACAAGATATATTGAGTTTATCGAAGCTTACTTTGTTAATTAAAATCAGATAAAAATTAAAGAGATAATGAACCCAGACGACAAGTGAATTTTTAACTATTCCGTTTCATTAAAACATTAAAATTATTAATTTAGAAATCAGTTTAGATTTAGATAAATGGATCCATCCATGGAGAGTTTGAAAACTCGCCGACAACCATGCAGCCAATCACGCGAGAAGCTCGGAGAGATTTTAAACTGTCAATTGAACCGTGTTCAGCCTACTTTCGAAGTTTTAAAAATGATTTTTAATTTAATATTGGTTTGTCAATTAATTTAGCAGCGAATTACGTCTAGTTCTGACCGAAACGTCGTCTGCTAAGGTTTTATCCCTATGTGAAATAATTATAAGCAAAAAATGTAAAAACAATAACTGGAAATGTTTAAAAATGAGATTTGTTTTACATTTTGCCAAATCTTCTTGAAAATAAGTAATCATTATGGTTTATCTTGTAGAATAAAATTCTATATTTTGGCTTTTATAAGGTCAAAGAAATTCTACAAAATTTAAACTCAACCGAATTCTTCTGAAGTCAATTATTTCTAAAATGACCATTACTGCCTCTAAAAACCTATGATAAACTATATGTCCATTAAGCCTAAAAGTGAGACCCAATCAGTTACTAAAGTAGTGACTATCATTATCTATTTTTATATAAAAACGTTCGTAAGAAACTAAAACTTGAGGGGGAAGTCCCTTAGGAGAAATCGCGAAAGATAGCCAAGTCAAAATTCTCCTCCCACCTAACCCCAACCCATCTGTATCGAAAGACAATATATTTTTTGGTTTTTAAAGAATACCCTAAAAAATTCGTAAGCATAAAGAGTTGTTTTAAACGGCTTAGCTGTCATCGTACGACGCCATTGCATTTTCTTTCCCCCCAAACACATTAACACGATCTCCCAACACACTTTTCGATTGATAAAAAAAACACCATACATTTGACTTGTTTGAAACAACGAAAGCGATATTATGAAAGAGAAGATAAAACAGACAGACGCGCCCTTAAAGGATCAGTCTTACGCAAAATATAATAAGGTCCCATTTTTGGTGATGCCCACGAATCTGGTTGTTAAAAATGGAACAGCTTTTGAAATTATTTCATGGTAAATTCGAGACAATCATATTATTTCAGCCTTCAACAGAGCTATCGCGATTGAGTTTCTTAAAAGGTCGCTGGATGGCGAGAGCGATGCAGTCTGTATTGTTGGAGGCTGAACTATTGTGATCATCTGATTGGTTCGATTTTATACTTCATTTACATTCAAATATAACTAAACTTTAGAAATTAATTTAAACACCAAAAACGGGTTCAATAATTTTTTGGCACGGTGATTCCAAAAATGAAAGAAACTAGATTACATATTTTCCCTTTAACACCATAATGACATCAGAATTTGAGCAATTATAGATTTTACTCTCATTCTAAAATTTATAAAATAATTATTTTCTCTAAAATGAATTGTTTTGTAACTTTCTAAACTGTTAAGAGTGCTTAATTGAACGAAATTTTAATTTTTAAAATTTTCAAGAAGATTCCTTAAATCTCAGTTTGCAAAATTATTAACTTTTTTTTTGGTACTCATCCTTTAAAATTCTCCACCCCTTCTAGCTTTGAACGTATTGACTCTAATGTGACGAACAAAGATAGAGTTCGATGCATCGTGAGGGGCCCAAAAAAAAAAATAAAAAAAAGTCGGCACTGAGAACAAAACGTTTTCGCAAATGAAACGGAAAAGACAAGGATTTTTTTCCTTCTTCTTCTGTCCCTATTTTTTACTTGTTCTCCCATTGCACTTCCCCTTCTAGTTTTTCCCCCCGATTTTGGGTCTTTTTCCTCTAGAGCTGGGAGAGGATAGAAGTTTTTCATCTTTGACGTCCCCTTATCGGAACCCGCAGCGCAAAAGAAAAAAAAGAGTACTCTTCTAGCCGCGACCATGGAGTTACTTTTATAGGGAAGTACATTCATTTAGTGTCAAAAATTTAGCAGAAGGGGTTCTTCTCTCTGGGTTTTTGGGAAGGAATTCCGGGGAAGAGGAGCTTTTGTTAATCGCGTGGGACTGCAATGTGGGGTGAAATATATGATACCCCTTTTAACTCATCATTCCACAATAATTTCCTTCATCTTTACTTAAAATTGACAATTTAAAAAGAAAATTCTTACACAGCATTGATAAGAAAACCTTTTTATTATTATTATTTATTCTTTTAATATATGCCTAAAATATTTTTGCAAAATTACTTTTATCAGAAGCCGATGAAACCCTCCTTTGAAGTCTATTACTCCCGGGTCTTGTCTACCCCTCTCTGTATGGGTTAGTTTCAAAAAGCGCGATTCGTACGCCTCCTAACGGTAGATATTTTCGGAGCGGGAGTTCGTCGAGCGAATATCTCTAGCAGCCTTGGAGTTCGTCAAAAAAAAACGTCGTCGTTTGTGGAGAGAGAGAGAATTTCCAATTTTCCGTAGACAGGGGGGTATGAAGTAGGGCCCCTCCGATTTCGTAAAATTGGAAATTTTACCCATACAGAGAGGAGCCCTATATGGAACATTAGTGTAGTAGACTTCAAAGGAGAGTTTCATCGGCTTCTGCTTTTATTCCCATTGTGTTAATTCGCTTTAGTTTGGATATTAAAGACAGGTTGTCTTTGAGAAGAATTTTTGGAAAGATTGCTAACAATAGATTCGAAATATATCTAGGATAATTAACAATGGATACCTGTCTTAAACGATAAAGATGAGTAACATAAAAGTCCTCTAATGGCAAACAGAGGCTAGTCATAGTTAATTTAGCTACACTATATGTCAGTTCTATATTTTTCGAATCACGTAGATCAATCGTGTCAGAATGATAAGTAATAAAAATATATATATATGTTTTTGGAGCGAGGGATCATTTGGCCATCAACATCACGCGGACCAAATGTATCTCCCGGCAGACATTCTAGTCGAGGGAGCTCCACGAGAACGATATGTGATGAAGTAAAAAAAAAGGTTTTCTTATCGAAGATTCGCAAACACGAGTCGTCCCCAACCCACCGAAAGCGAGAGAGAGCGAGGAAATCTTTCCCGAAAAGAGAATTACAGGCATGCAGCCCTTTCGAGCCTTAAAAGTTCAAAGGGAGGACGACAAAAGAAATTCAAAGTGGTATTTTAATTGCGTCAGGGATGATTAAAATATGAATGAGTAATTAACAACGTGCCTATCGAGTACAAGCAAGCTCGACTGGTGTTTGTATCCCTTTAAACCGAGGGTACTAATTTCTAAACACTTATATACCTGACCTCAAAAGACTTCACTAACTTAAAGGCCTAGGATTACTTCTGCCTGTCACCCTGGAAACAAACTCACTCTCCAGGCTTTCTCTTGCCTTGCTACCCAAGGCGAAGCTCAAAAGGTGAGCCCACTTCCAGTGAAACAGGCAGGTGACAGGCAGAAGAAATCCTAGGCCTTTAAACACAAAACGTTTGGAAACATGACTGAAATCGAGGCGAATTTGCATGAATTTAATAAAAATTCAAATGACTTTTCAAAAAATATTGAAAATTCAAATAACTTCAACTGGAAGTGCTTACATTTGCCTGATGTTGTCGCCATTACCTCCAAACCAATGAGATAAAGGTGACTTTAGTGACGTTTCGCGCCTTTTCTAGTTTTACGCCGGGTAGAGAATGTTTTCCTCCCGCGAAAAGAGGACCAAAAGGTTTGCTCAAACTCGTGGATTATGTCTACATCCATTAAAAGTTAATATTCGATAAAATTTACGAATAATTGCATTCGATAAATTGATGAATTATTTAAAATATATTTTCCATTTCACCATCCCTTTAAGGAAGATCCTTCCTCATTCCTTTTCTGATCTCCTGAATTTTTTTCTTACTAGCATTCTCTCTTGGTTTTCTACATAGGTTGCGTTAGGGCTACACTACTAGGTTTGCACTTTGGGCCCCCGGTTGACGTCGATCAGGGACTTTTTTTCCGAGTCTCAGGAATCGTCCGTCATCCACCCCCCATTAACCATGCGCCCGCCCGGCGCGACTGACACCCATCAACGAGAAATTTTAACACCCTACCAACGGAATTATCAACCTTTAGTCTTTACCCTTCATTTGAAATCAGAGTTTTTATATTTTATTTTAAAGACGGCTGTAAATATTTGAAATGAGACCTTTTTTTTTTTTTTTAATAATTTTTTGAAATGACTGAACTAGTTATTTCGAAGTCGGAAACAGTTTGAATTTTCTGTACAAAGAAGGGTAAAGATATTGCCAAAACTTGCATTCAAGACGGGCTGACAAAATGAGAAAAGCTGAGGCGAATTGATACATAATGTTAAAACTAATCATGAAAAAAGTAGTCTTTCCAACTTAGGTTGAAACGCGAGTATACGTTAGATTTCGAAAGAGAAAGCTAGATTTAATCCTAGTTTTATCATTAAATTAAATTAAAATTACTTCTAAATGCTTTTACGAGGTCAAGATTAGTTCAGCGAAAGCTAAAGCGGATTGCTACAAAATGTTAAACTTAACAGTGAATAAAGTAGTTTTGTAAACTGCAGAAGTATAGATTTAAAATATAGAAATTATTTATATAGTATTAATTTTAATTTGAAAGATAATTCATTTATATGCAAAATAATTATTAATTTATTAACTAAAGAAAAATAAAGATGATATAAAATATAATTAAGGCTATCCCCTGCATGGTTGTTTCGTAAGAAACACAGTTGTACTGATGGTAAAACATTTCTACAGGCGCCTATTGAAATAACATTATATCTTTTGCCCCTGTAATTCGATTTCTTCCTTAATGATTATATTTTTCGATTATGTAATCAGCTGGGAATATATATTAGAAAATAAACATTTTTCTAGATGTCTTTTAGGCATAAAAATATCAACTTTAGAAGAATATATATTATCAAAACAGTAAAATATATTTAAAAGTGTGTTATCAAATTTATCTAACCCCAATTTATTATAACTTAAGGTTTAATTTAAAACAAAATAAAGAAGACAACCGGTAGACGTTAATCAAATCCCGCCAAAATTTAAATCCCCTTTCATTCTAGACATGCGTTAGGCCTAACATTTCAAATCCTGGAGATACGCGGGCATCTTTTAAAAACGTTTCGGTTGCGAATCCAAGAAAGCTATATAGGGCACGCATTAAAATTCAGCGTCCGTTTTAAATCCCTCGAGAAAATCCCTCTTTTACTTCTTATTAAGAAGACTAGGAGAAATACCCCTAGCCTTTTCTTCCTATGACGTCATTCTTGATTGACATTCTAGGTTTATTATATAAGTAGAATAAGGGCGAGCCTTGATCTTTCGCCGTTTCGTAAAGAGGAATACGATCTTCCCAACATCACCCGGTACCCCCAAACCTTTTTGACTTGTACAGAAACAGTTCCAATGGAAGGGCTGGTTGGGGTCCGGGAAAACGTCACCCCTCCGCGCTAATCTGTGACAGGTTAATCCCGAAACCTGGATTAACTTCTAAATAGGGAGACCCTCAAGATGAATACTTCTCCATTCTAACTTTTGGCGTGAGGGGGACGACGACTTTGCAAGCGCGGAAACGAATGAGCTTATTTTAAGGACGAAGGTCGAGTTCGAATATACGCGATAGTCACTCAATAAGAATTGAAATTAATTCCGAACCCTTAGTCGTAAAGTTCAAAGTTTGTAGTTTTTAGTCACACTTATTCACCATAAAGAGCCCAAAGTCTACTTTTAATTAACTATTTAAAGATGATAGCAAACATTTGATTTCAAATCAAGTTAATCAACGATACTATAGCTACGGTCACACTAGCATTTCTTAATCGATTTGAAACGGTAAAATCAAACCGATATTCAAATCGCCAGGAATCGTTTTAAGCGTCATGTTTACACACATTACCGTTACAAATAGCTTCATCTATCGGTTGTTGAAACCGAATCGGTATAAAACTGGTTTCCGAAGCAGTTTTGAGAAATCTAATCAAATCGATTCGGGAAAAGACGATTTCCAGCTCAAATGACTCCAGCGAAACGTTAATTCCGTTGGAATAAAATTAATGTTTTTTATCTTGTCTTAAATATTTTAATTAAGCTCCAACTTTACATTCTTATCTCTAGTATGAATAAGACCGACCAAAAATGAACTTCAAGCCTCAATATTAATTTCTAGAATGTCGAACAATTAATTTTAAGAACTGATAAAAAAACTGGGTACCTAGATTTTTTTATCTGTCAGTAATTCTGCTTGATAAAGGGAGGTTTTATAAGTTATATTTTATAGAGATCCCATTTTTTTTTCGGGGTCGCGAAGTTAATTAAAAACGAAGTTCGCGTGATAACGTTTGCGAATCAATTTGAATGATAGGGAGGGGTTATTTGGCAGATTCATTTTTCATCTCTTAAAGGGTTAGCGTCACTTAAAGCCGCGTTCATACTAGGCTATGGAATCGCTTTAAACCGTTTCAAAACGTTCTTTTTAAAGTCTTTTATCGAATCGATTTGATAAGATTTCTCGAAACTGCTTCGGGAACCAGTTTCGTACCGATTCGGTTTCAAACAACCGATAGATGAAGCTGCAATAAATCGATTAATGCTTGACGCTTAAAACGATTCCTGGCGATTTGATTTAACCGTTTCAAATCGATTAAGAAATGCTAGTGTGACCGTAGCTTTACAGTAAAGTACGTTACGTGACTTAAACTAGTAAATCTCTGACTCTGGAATGAAGTTTAAAATATCCTCAAATTATTTAGTCGGTATTCTGAACTTTTTGGTGAATCTATCACTTTTCAATTTTTTCTTTTTCTCGAAAACCGTCTTTAATATTGGTTATAATATTCGTAGATTTGTGGCAGCAATTTTGTCATTCGTGAAAACGTCATTTTTACTTTATATACGATTAATATAATTTCCAATTTTGATCATTGAACGTTATAGAGAAATTTAGTTTTTCGAGTTAGAAATAAAACAGGCGTTCCAACACACGTATAGAAAGGGAAAAAGGGGGTGGTATATTTCAAACATAGATTGGACGGGGAAATGTTAAATGGGCCTTGCCAATTTTAGTTTCAAAATCGATATAGGAATAGATCGTGGTGAAAAAAATATAGTATACTTCGCATTTCAAACTTATTTCTAATTCAATTATTAATTCTCTAAATGACAGACGTCATTTCTTAGAAAAACTTTAACTTTGTTTTTGGGCTCTGGCAAAATACTATTAAATATAGAATAGATTGACTCACCAAAATTTTCCATATCCATTCAAACTCTTCCATTTCCACGACAAATTAATTTCCTTCCATTACAAATGAAGCTAGAATAAAAAAAGATAAGGTAATCATTAATTAAATATTGTATTTCAATAAGATATATTAAGTAATAAGAGAAGCGTATAAGAATTGAAATACCCAAACCCGGCAAAATTTACAAATGAATCCCAATATTTCGCTTATTTGTGTAAATTAAAGAATACTGGCGAAGGTGCAATAATGGGCGGAAGTTATATCTAACCGGTCCGATGTTGTAATTCAAGAGAAATTAATATTTCAAATAACATAATCTACGTACTGTATACGTCATGAAAATTATTTGTACTGATAAAAATATTTTTACTAAAAAAAAGGCCATAATCTATGGTATCATTTTTTACAAATTTGTATTTTAATTCCCTTACCCTCTATTGTATGAAAATTTTTCTCAGCAAGATAGATAATTCGAGCACCTTTTTACGTCACGTAATGAGGCAATCTCGAAGTTTTGTGGCAGCACGGCCGGCTCGGAGTATTTTTTATAACCTCGCCTTAATATCTAAACACATCCTACATGGGGGACGAAGATGTTAGGGTTGGTAAGGTTTGAAATTTTTTCTCCCTACATATAGAATTTTCGGGAATCACTAGCGTTTACTCTGGCGTTTCGATTTTACAATAAGATTTGCCTTATAAAGCAATGTCATTGTTTACCTCGAGTAATCTCATTTTAAACCATAACTCTGATTGAAACATAACATATTTTTAAAGTAATACCCTTCATGATATATTTCCCGTAAGATTTTAGAAGAGGCTGGGAGGGATAGAGTAGGGTTATAGCATCTGCGGCTAGGTAGTCGATCGTACCGTAAGTGCTCCTGACAATCCCATTCATAACGGCTTCAATTTTCCAAATTGTCAGAAACAATAGAGTTTACGAGAGAGAAAACCGATGAAATCCATACCATGTAGAAAAAACATCGGATAACTAGTAGTAGAGTAATTGAATTGCCGACTCGCGGTATTGAAGTCATTTTGTTTTAACCTTTAGTCACGTTTAAAGAAAGATTACTGACTGAGAATATTTCAACCGTTTTTTAATTTTTCTCTTGTTTTTTTTTTTTTTTTTTGTAATTAAATATAAACTCAGGAATTTTTTCACAATTTTCTATTACTTATTTTAACAAAAAAGTCAAGTTTGAAACTTTTTGAGGCTTTTATTTTAATGAAGTGACTTACTGACCAATCAGAGGATATAGGGTATATCGACGTGCCACGAGATAATTTATAATATTTCTCTGTTTTTTAATACGGCCGGTGATTGGACATAAACTCATTGTACGAAATTTAAACGCGTGTTTAGGATAAAAAAACATTTCTAATATAATTTATTCTTTAAAATTTATGAAAAAAATTTCAGGGCATATTTTTACATAAGGAATCTGATAAAAATGCTTTGGGCTACCAACCAGTCACCACTGGTTAGTGGCCCAAATATTTTTGTAAAAAAATAATTGTGTGTTAAAATTGTATTGTGTTATCTGGATTATAAAGGAACGTGTGGTCTCGTTAACCATGAAGTATCGGTCTTCTAGAAAAAGGTAATTTTATATTCCACCGTTGTTAAAAATTTTAATATTAAAGAATCAATTTAATCTAATTCAGGGAGAGTTACTATAGGCAGCACGTAGATACAGTTTCATGCACCATCACTAGAAGGGGAGAAAAAATGGATATATCCTATTTCTCAGCTACATGAATGTTTCCATTCGCATCACAACAGCGTAAATTTGGAGAAAAATAAGAAACCTGAAGATTTAAAACATTACGGATGTCGTAATTCTCTCTGAATTAAAAGTAAATCAATTCTTGGTATATTAAGAAATTTATAAAATGAATATACATATATTTTCAATTTGTCTTTAGTATAATACATACTGTGTAAGCCTTTATAATAAATCTTTGGGTTTCATTTTCGAGAGGTTATAGGCAGACACTCAAGAGAATTATTTTGGCGATCTCTTTGGGCTTTTTCTCCCCGCGATCCGTTATTTTATCTCTAGCTAGCAGCCAAATGTGAATGGAACCAGAAGTTGCTTGTTCCTTCCCATTAGCGTCAACGTTTTTTCTTAACCCAAAGAGTGTATACGAAAACAAGATGGATACCAAACAGTTAAGATTTAGTTTCACATGAAATTATTAAAGATTCAAGCAGATAGAATCTAAAAATTTAAGTATTATTATAATCATTAACCTGTCAATACAGGAGTCAGGAATTTTAAACTTGAAAAAGTTGATTGATGACGTCATTTTGGTTTACGTGATTTTATTGACTTTGAAATTTGTGAATATCAAAAGAGTATTTTTTTGTTAAATCCTAAGGCGATTTAACTAAATACCTTAGGAATTGTGGTTTTTATAGGAAAGAATAGTTTACAAGGCGAGATTCTGTCTAATAAACTCTCGCTATTGTCTAAATATATAGAAATATTTTACAGCCACACTCTTGATTTCATCTTCCCTGTCGCCCAAGTTAGTACTTAAAATAAAGCCTTTTTTAGTCATACCTATCCCGATATTTTTGTTCAACTATCCTTGCAATTCTTCAAGCCTAATCGATACTAGGTTTTAAGGTTTAAGCTTATTAGTGGACTTAAATAGTCCTTCCTGTGAATATCTTGGCCTGACCCAGTTTGGCTTTATCTAAATCTTCAACATAAATACAAATTATTCAGAAGTTTCAGCATATTAATATAGTTGATACATAAATATAGCTTTAAAAAAACATTTCCCGCCAAAATTCCCTCCTATCTTCCCCTTAAGATTATTTTTTTTTTTCGTAAATTCAATTCCCCTTTGATAATGGTAGTTGAGAGACGCTAGCAAACATTAGTCTTCAACAGCCTTTTCCTTAAGCAAAATGTCAAAAACGGCGCGCGCGGCTGAATATGACGAAATAAGAAGGGTACCCTCCGTCATCAACAGCCCAAAAACCCAAGACCTCCGAAGAATAGCTCGAAAAAAAAAAAAAAAAAAAAAAAAAAAAAACCTTCTATGCAAAAAAGGATAGAAGAGAAGATATGTTAGCTTTATAATAAAAGTTAGGCTTAGCGAAAGACGAGCTTCAGCAAGAGAGAAAAATATTTCCCCTACACGCGCCACCTCGAGCGGAACGCTGAATTTTTGGCGGGAAAAAAAAATGATAGGCTTCAAAGTTTGGAGAAAACCTAACGCGGGCGGCTAGGGTAAAAAAAAAAGAGGCTCAGAGCCTCCGGGATTTCAAGAAATCAAGCGTACAGAACGACCGGATGATGAATTAGATATGACAATGACTTAACAGAAATTCGTACCCCCCTATCCTCCCTTTTTTCGCACACCCCTTCTCTTTAGCTACGATATTTACGTTACATATATAAGTTTTTGAAAAGTTTGTGGTTGATTCTTTGGTTTCTAGCGTGGAGAAAGGGTACGGACCAGGGATCGTCTAATAAGTACCGTTTGTTCAAAGGGAGGATGAATTATTTTTCTACGTAACGCTTAGTTTTAGATTATATCACACTTTTAGATCTTCTCAGACAATCAGGAGAAATTTAATTGATTCATTAAGCCTAACTTCGGTCTTATTAAACCTGATAAGCCTAGCTAAATCTTTGTTAATCATTCTTTCTATAATTATTTGATTTAGCAACTAACAAATGTCTCGGAATGATCTTAAAATCGAGATATCTACCATCATTGCTTTTGAAAACTGTGGATTTTTTTTTGTTTTAGTTTTTTCTATGTCGTATGTATATATTTTTAATCGTTTTTTTCACTCTAGGTAACTCAAATTATGTCTGGATTGCAAAATAAATTAGTGTCAGGATTCCTTTAAGCCTAAATCAAAGGCACTCATATTTAAAATTAGGCTTATAGAAAATATACGATGTTTTGGACGACTTTAAAAAATGAAAATCATCAAAACAAAGCACTCGTAATACATTTCACCTTTCTCTTAAAATAAAACGTTATCAACGTAGCTATGATTTAGGAACGTTCCCCTTTATGGTATAGAAGAACCATAGTCTAATCGAGAAAAGATAGAATATTCGAAAGACGAACGCCAGAAAAATGGTGCGCTGAGTTAACAGAGTATGGAAGCCTAGGATTTCTTTCAACCCAATGACTATAGTTTCTCGAAGAGATCTTTATATCTTTAGGTTTATTGTCTGCTGAAAACTGAGACTGAAAGCGCCAATAGTTGGGTGTTTCTTTCGCATATGTCACGGAGCTGCCAAATACAGGAGGGGAACATTAGAAAACAACTCCCGGAAATGTATACGTAAAAGGAAGCCAGTTTTTACTCCCACCCATCCACCACCAACACCCTTTCGGATCTTTTTCCATAGGAAGAAAAGGATAGGGTTCTCTCTCTCCTCCTTTTTTGCCTAAATACAAATCGTCTCTTTATAGATTGACTGTCGTAGCCTATTCTTTAGAATCGAGTATAGAGCCATGATACAAACTGATGCGGAGGTTTTTTTCTGTCGAAGATGGCCGGCGTTAAGCCTTTGTTATAAAATAACCGACGACAGAGCGATTCGCGCGTGCAGTTTTTTTTAAAGAATAATTCTTTGTCGAAAATTTTCTCTCCCTCTTTTTTTTTTTTTTTTTTTTTGATGAAAGAAGTAATTTTTAAATGTCTGATTTATATATTAATAATATTAATATTAATATTATATTCTTAAATATAATCTAGGGTATTTATTATTTAGTTTTATATTACCGTATTTTGAATTTCTAGGAAGTTTAAGACGTTTTTTTTTTCACTTAAAAATGAATTTTTAAATAAGTTTCGTCGATTTTTAAATCAGTCTAATTTCTTTATTCCTACATATTTTTCTCCAATTAAAAATAATTATCTCCCTCTACTAAAAAAAACAATTTAAAATGCAAATTTCTATTATTTTATTCACTAACTCACTGAATTTCTTAATATAGTTCTAATTTACATGCAAATATGTAGTTAATAAAAGAAATATCCCAATTCTCTCTAATTCTTAATTTATAGGAAAAAAATACTAAATATCTCCTGGTAGGCAGCTTTTCTCTGAACATAATTGCACGGCAGTTGAAACACTTCTACAGGCGTTCAACAGAAAACGCAATATATTATTTAACCCTAAATGCGGGCTTTGTCATGATGTTGTTACATTACTACTGCCGAAGTTCAAGTTATTTCCTCTAGGTCGAACTTTTCTCTAATATCTCTTGAAATCAAACCATGTCCAGTTTGAAATCAAGCCAAATCGGTGACTCTCGCTAAACAGTAGAGGCTCTATTTGAGTGATTAACTGCAGGGACAGTTTCGAGGGGTCAGATACTCTTGAATTTGCTGTACACCTGAGTTAATATAGTTCAGCTTCGACGGTGCATTGAGTTCGAACTCTTATGAACTCTGAGTTCAGCCTTGATAGTGCAAAGAGTTCTAAAATTTTGTACACCTAAGTTCGCGAGTGTCTGCCCCCTCTCGGACAGTTTCGGCTGGATTTCAAACTCCCCATGAATCCGTGTTAAGCCTACTTCCCTAGTTAGATAAAAATATTTGTAAAAGTTTGATTGCAAGTTTTTTCACTACTGAATTGGACATTTATAATGATGAAGGGTCGATAGAAAATCACTTGTAGCATGGGTTATGTAACTCAATATCCCTTTAAATGTCTATTAAGCAAACGTTTAATTGATTTTTGAATGTCTGAATGATTGTATTCTTCCTTAACACGAATATGATAATATAAAAGGCGGTAAAGGACTAAACGTAACTAAAACTTGGGTATAAGCGAGCTCAAAACCCTAATCGAGATCATCGCAGAGGGAAGGAAGTGTGGTTTTCTAATGAACAAACCACAATTTTATTTTTATACCAACCCACAAGTTTCTTTTTTTCGCCCTCTTCATTTTTATATACAAACGGTAATAATACGATCCCCACTTCTAAATTATTCCCCTTGCATAAAGAGAGAGAGGAAAATGTTTAAAAATATTCGCGAATACCAGTTTAATATAGGATACAAGTGGGGTAGATGATAAGCCCGGTTAACTAAATCACTACCTATCTATAGCTTCGTAATATTGGCTTCTTCCTAGCGAATATTATTCAAAATTTCGTTCGCGAATACTATCGAAATGAAATTGAAGCGGAGGTTAAGATATATAGGGTATACGTTGGTTTTAAATACTTCAAGTTCTTTCTTTATTAATGGGGTAAGTTCAAATAAGGATCGTACTCGAAAGAAAGTATACATACATATGAAGCGAAGTATATGTTTGGGATCCAGTTAGGAACTAACTACTACCTAGGGTTCCATTTTCCCCGCAAACTCATTCATTGCGTTAAATAGCCAACCCTCGTGGTCCTATAAGTTTAAAGAGGAGATGAAACCTTACATTTAAGTTCTTTATTTAAATAATATTTTCGTGTATTAAAAATTATTTGATAAATAAATGAAGATCAAAACCAATGAACAAAGGCATGTCGTTTAGGCGAGATCTCCATGAGACATCCAGTAACATTCGATTGGTCGCTGACCCTTCAGGATCTCCGTGAATCCAGCCAAGAAGGATCAGACAAGGAGAGGAAAAGTGGGAACGGCGCGGTTCCTACTGCGTCGGCCTAAACTCCCACTCTGGGAGAACGGGGGACAACCAGGGGTAGAGACGCTTCGTGGTAAATTGTTGTCACGTGGGTAAAACGGATCCTTTATGAGACGCGTAGTAGCCGACGACACTAGCGACCACGTGACAACAGTTTACCTCGAGAATTTCCTATCCCCCTTTCCACCCGAGTGGGAGGTTGGCTCTTCTCTCTCTAACTCAACGCAGCCCCACTTTTCCTCTCCTTGTCTGATCCTTCTTGATCCAGCTTAGAATATTTTCCGGGTAAGTTTTAAATTTATTTCTAGTTTTAATATTTGATTGTAACTGGTATATTAGGCCTATTTTATTTAAACGATAAGGAATCGATAAAAAAAAATCACCTGTTTGGCTCAACTTGAACAGAAATATAATTTAAACGTACATTTCAAGTTTAAGTTATTGAAAACATTTTACAATCCCTTTAATAGAACCGTAGAAACCTTTCTTTTTTTCCGGCACCTATATACATTTCTAAGTTGAACCCATTTGGCCCCTCGCACCCAACTTTTTTCCTATTTGCAAAACTCTCAGAAATTCTATTGCAATGGCTTTGTAAAGTTTTTTTTTTTTTTTTTTTTTTTCGTGTGAAGTCTAAACTTATTTGGCTTCTGGTTTTTTTAATATCTTATACGGGCGATTACTATATACAAGTCTCCTCTCTTTTTCAATTACGAGTAACTGTTTAGGGAAGAGAGCTAAGAAGAAAAAAAAAGGACTTAGAAAACCCCAATCTAATCTGCCAGCTTTTTACCGCTCTTTAACAACACCTATAATTTAGTATATATATATTTTTGCTGCTTCGAGGAGCTGGAGGAAAAAATATATACCAAACTAATTAAGGTAGCTCTATCCGGGGAAGGCCCTAAATTTCCAAGGAAAAGAAAAAGGTGTATTTATTTATAGGAAAGATGAAGAGATAAATATTTATGAGCCATATGGATTTTAAACATTAAAATTTGGTTAAATTAATCAAATATTTGGTAACGATGTTAGTTATGATATACATTGCGTGATATAGTTAGGCCTAATATGAATTCGCTAAGCCTTAATGAATTCCCTAAGCCTATTTTAAAATACTCTACCACGGAAACTTCAAACTTCAATACAACTTCGTAGAACAGTGATATTCAATAAACAAGGAATAAATTCGAAAATCAAAATAAACGCTAAGCCTAAAATTTCAAACAAAGCGTTTAAGACTAATTTAAAGACTTTCTAAGCCTAAAATAAAAAAAGGCGTTCCAAATTTACAAGGTATATATTTTAACGGTCAGTAATCGAGTAAAGCAAAACTAGTAAACGAGTAAACCTAATCAAAATTTTGAAACTCATTTCTCAGGCGCTATAGCGCGAAACTCCAAAACTAGGCACCGGTACACTTTTGCCATCGATAACTCTTTGTAAAAGTCGCGCTTCCCTCTAGTTTTCTTTACGAATATGGCCCCTGGGAGTGTCACGTGACATTCGAGCTCCCGGAAAACCAGTTTTCATTCCGACGTCTATAAATTATCCCGCATTAGGTAATCTACCCTTTTCGAACAAAACTGAAAACGACGCGCCGTCGATGGGGGTGTGAGAGAGAGGTACATCCCCACGAGAGCGATAGCGATACCTTACCCCCCACCCTCTTGATAGACCACTTCGAAGTATAAGGGTAGGGCAATCGGGTGGAAGCCTCGTCAAAGGCGGGGAGAAACGAGCGTTAGTCTCTTATCAAAATAGTCGGTATCAAATTAGGCTTAGCGAGGTCTAAAGGAGTTTTGTCGCGAGAAATGGTTCGAGGGAAAAATGGGGAAAAGATGATTTTACGGAAGACCCCCTTTAAGTAGACAAATCACCTTTGACTGGTAGGGTCTCTTTTCAGGGCCTTTTATAAATACGGATATGGAAGGGTCTCGGGTAACCCCGAAAACGTAGGCTCGGCCTCATAAACTTGATTTATGTCGGCTTTAGCGGACAGACAAACGCCAGGCTGATCCAACGAATTCTACCGCCTATCCATCTTATATTTATACGAGTTTTCATCCTAACCTCCTCTTTCTTTAAAGGGGAAATGAAACAAAAGAAAATTGAGATTTTTTTTAAATGTTTAAAATCTTCTTTAACCAATCAGATTAGCGAGTTATCTAAATGCTTAAGGTAAAAGTAAAGTTAATTTACATGTAAATTACTTTTCAATTATTCCTGAATACCACAGATAAATTATAATTATAATTATAATTCAACCAAACTTTTATGTAACGCTTGAGTGAAGTATTAATTTGTAGTTAATTAAAATCAACATAATTTTTAAAATTGTCAGCGACTCTGTCAGCGCTCATTGAGTTAATTTCGTTTACTTAAGGCTTTTATTTCGCCTAAAAATATAACTAAAGTGATAATTGGAATGAATTAAGGGGGTGAGGCAACTTAAAGGTTTATATTAATTAAATTAGATTCATTCCATTGGTTAAAGTTTCTTTGAAAAATACCAATCATCATAAGACTAGAAAATATTTTAAGCCTGAAATTAAAATAATAAAATTTTATGAATTTCATCTATCCTTTAAAAATGTTTTTCTTACGGAATCGGAGGGTGATGGAATAAAAAGCACTATAGGGTTTTTGGTGGGGTACTATATACCTCAAACACGAGACGGACGGACAAGAGAGAAGATGCTGTTAGAAGGAAAAAGTTCTAGGCGTATTTTTTGATTCTTGAACAAAGTTGCCATGATTTATACCACGATTCTTAATGTCCAGCCCCTTCCCCCACGTATATACCCGTGGGTTTTTTGAAGGATCAAGAAAACCGGAGGTTATTGCGATAAATAGGCATAAATATACGACTAGATCTCACCGCATACCCACCTTACTCTCCTTACAATGGGTTTCGAAAAATAAACAAGGGGTATTTCATAAAGAATAAAAAATGATTTTTATATTACACAGAAAAATCGAAGAATTAAGATTCAAGGTTATTTAAATCGTAATAGAAACCTTCTCGTACAAATGTAGATATATTTACACCAAGTAGATTAAGTCCTAGCGTGAATAAATTGGGTTTTTAGAAAGTAGCGTCGCTAAGATATTTTTCTTTTGTTTCTTTTGTTTAGCCCTTCATAGTTACAATAAATTTGTAACTAAACCACCAATATGAGAGCAGTTTTTAATCTAGGGAAAAGACTTAAACAAGGAAAATACTTATTTCAAGTTCACGGGTCCTTAGAATGGAACAAAATATTAAAAATCTAATGCGAACACGACCTCTGAAAAGGATGGTGTACACGCATGAAGGAACGGGATTTGCGCGGGAGTAAAATCCCCGTGAAAACCTCGACTATGACAGTCATAAGTCTTGATGGAATGCCGTCACCTTCCTTCAAAGACTCGCCGCCGCTGTTCTCTGTCTAGTACGCGCGCACACTGCCGCGAGAGAAACTCAAACCAATATATTGTTACCCAGGGCTGCGAAACTCCGACACATAATGCGCGGAGAAGGGATGAGATGGAGAGAGTTCGAGAGAAAGGGTTGTCAGTTATCAAATGGCAGAGAAAGAGAGGGAGTGGGGGTTCAAAGAGAATCGCAAATCCCAGACCCCGAGTTTATCCCATCGAGCTCAGTGCTGGTTTTCATTTTGTTTGATATACGAGTCAACAAGAGAATAGAGGAAAACAGATAATATTCCCACTAGAAAAATTATAAGATTAATAATAGATTATTGATTTCGCAATATATTCACAGTTACAACCTTAGAAGAGATCTAAACTTAGTTTTTAGATAGGAGTTTCGGCCGAATCCCGAGTTTTAAAGGTCATATCTGCTCTTAAATTTGCCCCTTTAAAATGCTCTTCCCTTATGCACAAAGCCTAGCTTCGACTGTACATTTTTTATGAACAACATCGTCTGCTAAGCCTGAAAAGAAGTCGACTTTAAATGGGGCAGATAGTCCATAATTATCGTATTTTTGAAAACTTGTAAACTACGCACTAAAAAAAATATGGCGCCGACATAGTTTTGCTCTATTTTATATCGCGAAAATGGTACCTATTTCACAATAGTAATAGAGCAAAAATTGGACGCCACCATTTTTTTTTTTTTTTTTTTTTTTTTTACGTATGACAGCGTCGCTGCATTCAACAGGACCTAAGGTCAATTTACAGAAAAAACGCAAAGATGGCTCTTCTTAATTTTCTCCATGGTTTAAGGTACTATGTAGGCAGGAAAACGTATTTAAGGTTTTGAAATATACCGACGAGTAACAAAATATACCTAATGGGATGGATTACGGCTTTATTTTGAAGATATGCCATATAGGCCTAAACTGAAGAAATTTCAAAATCTATGTTAATTTTCAAGCCTTTTTGTAAGTTTGAGGCTTATCACGCGAGCGAATAGAATCCATTAGTTGATAACACATATACGAGCGCCAAATGAATTCTTAATAGTAAAATTTCCCTTCCTTGTTTCAACAAGCTTAAAGTTCTAGTTCACTGCACTCTTCTTTCGTTTTTTTAATAAGATGGCGGTACGCCCGTCCCATTAGCGAAATCAATTATTCAACAGTTAAGTCTGATAAGAAGAAATAGTGTCGACAATCTTTTCAAAGGTAAGCTGAAATGTCAGCAATCGACCGGGTACCAAAAAGCTGCGTTCATACTAGGCCATGGAATCGATTTAAACCGTTTCAAAACGTTTCGAGAGAGTCGTGCGAACGGGAAACAGTCTATTCTCGAATCGATTTGATTCGATTTCTCGAAACTGCTTCAGGAACCAGTTTCATACCGTATCGGTTTCAACAACCGATAGACGAAGATACAATATATCGATTTATAAAATAATTCGTGAACACATGACGCTTAAAACGATTCCTGGCGATTTGAATATCGGTTTGATTTTACCGTTTCAAATCGATTAAGTAATATTACGACTTTAAATTCACGGCGTGAAGCCGGCCGTTGTAAAAAACATTTGATCCACTTATAGGGAAGCTTAGAACTTCGGTAAGAACAGTTTTAGCTTACTTGGAAAAGAGATGTTGAAACAAACAAATCTGCGAATTAATTTTAAATGATCTGTTTTAACTAAATCCAGACAACCTATAGGCATTACTTAAACTAGTTTCTTGGACCCATTTAGCACTTTAGTCCTAATGCAATAATCATTTGAAAATTATTTAACAATCCCTTTAAAAAACAGAATAACTCAAGTTGGCGAGCCCATCAAAAATATATCTGTTTATCTTAAGATTTTTCAGCGTCAAACGGATTTTCGAATATTCTATCCCCATGCCTTGAAGCGTAATTAGTTCTTCCGTCTTTTGCAAAACAATTAATAGAGTTTGGCTACGTTAAATTTGTCTCGGAAACAGGGAGGCTTTTTTTTTGGTTTTGGCCTGAGTTTCTTAAAAATGTTTGCTTAAAAGGAAATTGAGATATCAAAATTTACTTTAGGAAGAGAGAGGAGCTATACGAGCCGAGGTAAGGAGAAGATTTTAAAATTCAACGATTCGCCTCGGGGTATATGTTTCCTAAAACACTTATATTATATTAAATTTAGCTCTCTATTTAGATATAAGAGTAAAATTTAAAAAATACATCGTCCAATCATTTTGAGTCTATCTAGCTTGAAAATTTAAGCATAGAAAATTATGTCATCATGATTATTTTAAAGGGAAACTCTTGGAGCTAAAAATGGAACAGCTTTTAAATTCATTTTCGGAATCACTATCCCAAAAATGTATTCGAGAATTTTTCACAATTTTTAGACACAATTCCTAAAGTTTTGTAAAATTTGAATAAAAGTAGATATAAATTTCGGCCAATCATATTATTTCAGCCTTCAATAGGTATGTTTGATGCCCAAGACCTTGCCCGTCAATTGTTGGAACAAAACAAGCGCTATTGAAGGCTGACCCGAATTTATATTTACTTTTATTGAAACTTTACCAAACTGAAATTTATTTAAATACCAGAAACGTGTCTAAATATTGGGAAAAAATTTATCATGATGATTTTGAAACTAAATTCAAAAACTGCTCCATTTTTAGCTCCAAGTTTCCCTTTAAATTTTGTAAAATGAGGGTGATACCAATTAAATTGGAGGAAAAAAAATATTTCTAAGGCGCGCGTTAAATCAAAGTCTAAGAAAAAAAAGTAGAAATGAAGAAAATATTTAGAAACGGGGAAAAACCCGCATAAATTGACGCCTACAAGTAGATCTTTTAAGGCTCGCACGTCCCCATCACCTGATAAATTCCTTTTAAGTCTGCTTTTGGAGTTTTCCGCAAACAAAACGGGGCTTCTCGCGAGGAAGAGAGAGGCGAAGCGAAGAATGAAAATGAAGGATGCTGAAGGAAACGAGATGGCATAGAAAAAAAAAACAAGAAAAATTGAAGACCAGAGCTGCATGATGTGAAGAAAGGAGGGATAGTCATTGAGAAGTTTTGGCCATGCAACGAAAAAGCGAAGTTTTTTTTTTTTTTTTTTTTTTTTTTTTTTTGCTTTTGCAAAGCGTTTTTGCATATAGTCAGATTCACTGTGAAATATGACTGACTATGAATCCACCCGTAATTAAAACTTCACATCATATTAGATTAAAATCTCTCATATTTAGATTTTTGTTAATAAGAACTATTTTTTCGGTTTAGAAGTTAAATAATATCAATTTAATCGGGTCTTATATATTTCCCTCCAAAAACTTCCCAGCACGATGACGGCATCCCGTTTGTGTTTGTGGACCAATGAGAGAAGGGAGGGGTTTTAGAAGGAAATGGAAGCGCAAAATTAAACCTAATGAAATAGATTTAATTTAATTTTCAAGCCGAAAAGTATTTTAACGACGATTTTGATTTTTTTTAACGAAAAAGATCAACGTATTTAAAAAGTTAAAAATATGATGGAATTTCCCTTAAAGGGAGAATGCAACCTAACAAGTGATTTTTTATCGATTCCTTATCAATTAAATAGGCCTAATAAAACAGTAAAACAATTTCAAACTCGAAATAAATTTACCATCAAAATAGGCTTAGATGAATTCACGGAGATATCCATTAACTCACAGTAAAACTACTAGCGACCAATGACATCCTGCATTCCCCATATAAGAGCCGTCGATCAATTTCATTGGTCGCTAGTCCTTATAAGAGAGTTCAGGTGATCTCCATGAATCCAGCTAAGCCTATTTTGATGGTAAATTTGAAATTTATTTCTAGTTTAATATTTGTTTTTAAATTTTTTTGCTGTTGGATTAGGCCTATTTAATCGATAAATAAATCATTTGTTGTTAGGTTGCATTCTCCCTTTAAGAAATTTAATAATATTTGGAATATAGTTTAGTACTGGTTTGAAATTCAAGACTGAATCGTACCATATATTATTCTCCTGTTTTTTTAGAGTGAGAACAACACTCTTCTCTTCACCTCTGAAGGGGGTGAAAGAGAAGAAGAAGAAGAAGAAGAAAAAAAAAAAATTTAGTTCCGAGGAAAAAATCTTGGGATGAAATAAGCGTTGTCGAGTTATACCCGAAAGAAAAGGATGGTGGGTTTAGTTTTGGAAGATGGGTGAAGGGTGTATATACGCTTCAGACGAGTGGTTGCAGTTGTCGACCTACCCTTCATCACATTAATGCAAATCGAATCAACTAGGGACCTCCTGGCTCAAACCAGTACCCCCTCCACGTGTACCCCCACAAACCTCTTATTTTGACAAGCCTTATGAAGAATCCCCCCCTCCTCCTTTCTTACGCTGTCTTCCCAATTTTTTTCAGGGGGGGCCTGGAAATAAGGGAGGGTAAGAATCACCTATCCCAATATTAATATTCCGTATTGTTTAAATATGATGGTTTGAAAATATTTTATAGATTTAATTCTAATTGTTTAATATTGAAAAGTATTTGATAATTGGATAGAGGAGGTCATGGGGTTACTTTCTACATATCGTTCTCACACACTTTTCTCAGGGGATTTAGACCACAGCGAATGTAAAATCATATTAAAATTTAAATTGGGGTAAAGATTGAAAACCTTATGACGTTTTGGAAGATTGAGTAGTAGGTGCGAACAGTGTTTACTGAGCAAATGTTTAATCTTTTTTTTCGATAAGTAAATCATGATCCTTTAAATCTTTGTAAAGCGGTGGTGGATTCTAACTACTCCAAAACTTTATTACAACCACCAAAAATTAAAATTCACAATAAACTGATCTTATATAAAATACTTTTCATTCAATGAATTTCAAAAATGGGATGAACTACATCTCGTAGAGATTCCACACTCTGTACGTCTTGAAAGGCGAGCGAGGGAGAATGGGAGAAGAAATTCTGTCATCTAGTCGACATCAAGCGTCCAGAATTTGGTAGACAGTTAAAGGGGGGTGTTTGTAGGGTGTTGGCAACGAAAGAGGGTGTCTTAGAAGCAAATAAACCCTAAGATAAGTAAAATATATACCGGTATACTGCGAGATGAATTCTATGTGTGAGTAAACACTGGCTATGAATGCGCAAACGACGCTTATATATGGAAAAAATATGAAAAGAATGATGGGAGATATGTTTGTTCGTTTATTAGGTTGAGTTAGGCTTAGCGTTTCAAGAGTGAGCCCCTTTTTCTCGACACGACATCTAAGGGCTATAAGGGCCGCTATCTTTTAACACACGTCCTTATTATGTCAGATACATTTTTACTACTGGAGTATAGAATTTTATTGGATATTAATTTCCATAGATGGATCTGAGATTCTGATGGCGCATAAGTTCTTTCACGAAAAAGACATATCACGTGATAGTACGCTTGAGAATTTACCGTGGGCTCTATAATAATAGCCACGCGACCATAGTGATGACGTAATATACCGGGAGATTTTGGTTTTTTAAAATTTTCGAAATAAAATATTTATTATTTTGCAATAATTATTTTCTTTCTCACACGTTCTGAATCTGGTTTAATGATCTTTCCAAAAAGCCTACTCATATTTGGAACTTTTGAAACATTCATGACACCCTCACTTCAAAACATTATCCAAAACAAATACAAACATGTCATTAAAATATTACAACAAAAGTTATTCGAAAAATATGTTGACAGCTTCACTTTAGCTTTTTGATTATGGTAAATATTAAGATTACGAAAATAAAAATGACGTAATAAATTGACGTGTCATCAGACTCGTCTGCCCCCTTTTCTCTCTAGGTCTAAATCGATAAAGAAGAGTAGAATAATAAAAGGATTGCCATCTCTTAATAAATTTGCCTATTAATAAAACCGATTTTCCATTAGAGAAGCCATTTCAGTCCATCTCCCGGCCATCTTTCTATCCCTTCAAAAACCTAATTCCTCCTCATCCTTTTCTGTTCTCAGCGTTAATCGGAAATGACGTAACTAGCAACGATACGATAGAGGGATACACTATGTTAAATCGCGTAGAAAACTAAAATAGCGCCTATCTTCTCCGATTCGACAAGCCCATCTTTTTCTCTCGTTCCTATATGCAAATTCGGATCACAGTTAAATGTTTAGAAAATTTGAGACAATGAAATGATGTAGGGGCAAAGTATAAAAAGACGCTAAGCACGATATTTAATAATAAAAAAACACCTGCAGATTTATAGGCATTAGTTTAAATGAGTTAAAACAAAGGTATATGACGGTATTGTTTTGGAAGAGGATAGAAAACACAGTTATAGAGAAATTCTTTGAATTTATTTAACATTCTTTTAAGTTTAACTTCATTGGCTCAAATACGTTTAATAATTTCATTCGTTCGACTTAATTGAACCAATACGGTTAATATTGGGGTGGTAAAAACCAACGGCAAGCGATTATAGAACTGTAACTTTAAACATATTGGCTCATCAAAGTTTAACATTTTTTTGGTTCAACTTTACACGGGGAAACTTCTTCGATATGTCAGAGAAGCGAGAGTTGAAAAGAAAGTAAATATCAATGTCAGTTAGAAATGGAAGAATAGAATTAGTAAGGTTGCTTCTGGTTTGATTTTAGTACCGAGTTATATTGTGAAGGTGTTATAGACTTCGTTATCGGCATTTCATTGTGCAATTTGACAGATTTAAAATCGTCCAGGACGCGGCCGCCTGGGCAAAACAATGCAAATTTTAAAAGGGGATGCTATCAAACAGTTTTGACTTTTCCCCCAAAAAACCGCGCTAAAAACCTCAACTCATCTTCCAATGTTTTCGCCATTCATTTTATTTTTTATTTTTGACTTTTAAAAGTCAGTGCTCACTTCTTTTTGTTGATAAAAAAAGAAGCTATGGATAAATCTGCATAAATCATGACAGAGCTTGACAGAATGGAGAAGTGATTTTTGATAAAAAATTTAAGAGCGATGAAAAAAAAACTTTCTTTTTTATAAAATGGGATGAGAGTTGAATTTGAATAAATTAAATATATTTGTGGGTTTTTTCGGAAGGAAGGCGGTTAGAATATAGATTGTTTCGGATCGTTTTTGATTGGAGAGTATCGATATTCAACTTTTATATACATTTTTGGTTAAATTAAATAACTTTATAAAAAGGAATATCTTCAAAAAAGAGTCAGCGCTAGAACGAAACTATTCACCCAATATCTTTGAGATACCGAGATAATCCTTTTTTAGATTGAGAGCGTCCATCATTAAACTGAGGAAGTCCGCCCCATATTTTTATTAGCCCCAGTCTCCCAGACCGTTCGTTTGTTTTAATTAGGTTGAAGTTTGTCTAAGAATGTGACCTATTTTATTTTTAAAACTAGAAAACTATAGAAAAAGTCGGCTTCATAGCGCAAACGCGCTGTATACATTTTAACGAGTTTTAAACCCATCTCAACTGTAAAACGTTAAAACAGCGCAAACAAGAATATACCATATCTTTAAGGTATATAGAAAACAACAATTTTCTTTGCCGCAGGACCGTAAATCACGTGGCGCGGCATAAAATACAAATAATGGAGACAAAGTGGAAACGGAGCCTAGTTAGGCGACCATCTAACGTTCTTCCTCCCCTTTTCCAGCCTAAGACTTTTGAAGATAAAAAAAAAAAAAGGAAATAAAAAATAGAGAAACAGGAGGCCATCAAAAAAGGGCGCGACTTTGATATTTCACCTCTTCACGCGCTCGGGCAACGATTCGTTCGTCTATATTCGGAGGTAATGAGGCGATATTTGAGGGAAAGCGAAACTGGAGAGGTCCGGGTGTATCGAGAATCAACACCTTTCGCGGTGTCGCGAGGGTTACTTTAAATTCGGTGGACAAGCGAGCGGCCCTAGCGATTCCGTCAAGGAACAAAATACGTGTATAAAGCGAACGCTTTTTCTCCCCAAGCACGTGCCCCGTGGCGCGTAACGCGTCGTCCATAAAAGCTCGCGCCTATTTCTTAGGCCGTCGGCTATCCCTTTCCCGCGCGCGAATTTTTTTCGCGCCCTTTTCTCTCTTTCTCTCTAGTGGTGACACGGCGTTATAAGTTGACGGGTGCGGGGGTGGCGCTGAGTTATACTCGTCGGCCTTCTTAAGAGGGGCTCGCGCACGCGTGAAATATCCTTCAAACAGGACGGAGCAGCTAGAGCCGTGCCGCGGCGTCGAGAAGGTAAGGCTAGGGGTAAAACGCGCGGGAAAACTAGCGTTATGTTCCATTAGAAAGCGGGACGTACGCGAAGGAAAGACGAGGACGACTCGAGGTTATCCCGCGAATAAATCACGCGGCTTTTCTTCCCGCTATGGTCATAACCGCGCGCCGCGCCCGCGCTTTAGCCTATTCCTATAGCTTTCTCTCTTACCCTCCCGCGAGACAGCGCGCGAGCAGAAAAGAGTATAGCTCATAAACCCCCGCCAAAAGGGAAATTTTGGCGCGAAAAGAGCCGGAGGAGAGAAGAGGAGAGGGGTGAAGCTAGGCGAGACCTATAAATCGGACGGTCCCGGGGTTTATATTATAGCCGTATACGCATAGAGGTGACTTATAGACGCGTACGTAAAGGCGGGCGGGCGGCTGCCCAGCTTGAAGGGGGGAAAGAGAGCGACTCATTACGGGGCGGCCATAAATACCAACTATAAACGTCAAAGGGCAGAGGAAACCTTGCCCAAAATGACGGAAGGTAATGGAGTGAGGAGACGGCAGCGGAGAACGGAACGACACGGCGAGCCCGATGATAATGCCGGGTTTCAATGACGTTCAGGCTCTATTCCGACACACTGATCTAAAGTTAAGCCTGTCTTTTAAAAACGAGAGATATCACTTCCAATTTCATTCGGAATGAGGTGCTGCATTATTCCACTTCTGGATTCGTTCGTTAACATTTTTTAGCCATCAAATCTATTTTTTACACATATTTTCTTCGAAGAATTCGCGACAAAAGCATAAGCAATCCTAAATATCTTCAATTTATCTTAAGATTCGATTGATAAGTTTACGGACACCTGTAAAAGTGTTTCAACTGTAAAGCAGTAATGTTTAGGGCAAAGCCGACAATCAGGGTTTAAATTCCAATGTTAAGTATAACGACGCCTGTAAAGGTATTTCAACCGTATTCAGGACAGAGCTTACTATCATAGTTTATAGTCTAACAAGTGAACGATATTTAAAATATATTATTAATAGTTTGTTGTCAATGTAAATAGAGTAAAAAATACGATTTAATTGCTAATATTTCCTACATGGCTGGTGAAATTAAAATTTAAGGCGAAATTCACAGTTTATTCCAGTCACGAAAAAACGGATTTACTCTAAAAAATTAAGTTTACTTTCAAAACTGCAGCCGATAAATTTTTGAAGATGACAAATTTAGTAAAATTAAATTCTATCAGCTAACCCTAAAATTTAGATAATTTCTTTTATTTCATTTTAAAGGGAAACTGCCGGTTTTTAATTAATTTTCAGAAACTAAATTTTAATATAATTAAAATAAAAAAATTGAAATGTTAAGATTTTAGTGTTTAAATAAATTTCTAGTGAGTCAAGTTTGAATTTCAGGAATTTTAGGCCTTTAGCAGTGCTATCGAAGTCGAGTTTCATTAAAACCTCGTGACTGACGCTATTGCTCGAGTTTGACAACATTTTTTTAAGGGTGGAATTTCCTAAAACGGCCCCATTTTTAATTTTTACCGAAACTCAAATTTGACTAAAATTTATAAATTTATACAATAAAAGGAGTCTTTTATTTTCAGCTCTGAGTTTATCTTTAAACTTTCAGAAATATTTTCTTCACAAAACTAAATAGATAACTAATAATAATCCTTATGACGAGAGTATGATCAATAAAGAACGATATCACACGCTCGCCATTCGATAGGCACTCGTGTGACTTCGACTGGCGGTGGTGCATGATGGTGGTGCTAGCGTTTGTCCCCGGGATTATGGGAAACCCGTAAAACGTCCTCGCTTTTCCCAAACTAGACGCGACAGGCATATCACTCATTCGTCATCAAGTTGATATTCTAGCGCCCACGAAAGCTCGAGAACACCCTATCCAACCCTGTCCCTTCTTCCATACTTTTCTAGAGACGCGGAGTATATATATCCGCGCACATACTGGTATCCACGCGTACGCGGTACAGTCTATTTTCCATTTATATCGGGATACCCTTTGGACCAATTTATAACCGACGCGGCTCGACGACGTCTTTTATAGTTTTCTCTCGGCTAGAATCTTAAACCCCTTCATTCTCCTAGTTCTCCGCTTCTCCTACGAGCGTGCGGGTGGGAAGAGAAGGGAGGGTCGACCCGAGAGAGAAAATAGGGTGGATGGTAGGGGGAGGGGACCCCAATGGATTATCGGAGGCTTTTCATATCAGCCTTGTCAAAAATTTTCCCCTCATAAATTGGGAGTGAATTGAATGGAAGTGGACATGCACGACGAACGCGCGTTATAGATATAAAGCTCGCCATCATATAGGAGAGCCACGACTATAAACATTTATTTCGGAGCTTTCTAAAACGCCCGGATGAAACTCGCGGAATTTAGTGAGATATATGCGCGCAGTCACAAAGATAAAAATATGAGTGTTTTCAACCATTTTTGACCATGATCTTTAAAGGGGTGGTTTCGCAGTTTTAAAATTATTTTGGAAATAGACTATAAAGGAGTTATTCTCACGATCACACACTTTAAGGTTTCTCTAGAATTTATTTATTTTTCTCATTAAAACTATTGACGTCAATTTTCATCTCTTTCTGAAAGTTGTTGAAGTACAACTCCAATTTTTTGGGAAGGAGAAAGAATAGGGGTAGTTTTTGATTTTTTTTTTTTGTTTCTATATTTAGTGGCGAAACATCTTTTTAGAGTGGCGAAAGGTTATTTTATACCTTAACATAAATATAGGGAATGTCTTCTTTCTAATGGTGCAATCGGTTTATGCCGAGGAAATCGTTGAGAAAGGTTATGGCCATTTTTATATATGGTACCATTTGTACAATAAAATTTAATAATTAATAATTCTGTAATAATTTGATTCTCTTTTACACACTCCCTTTATCCTTGGAAGTCGACTTTTGAAGACAATTTATTTAGGTTTTGGGTTGATATACTATTCTTTATTTATTTTTATTTTTTTTTTTTTTTTGAAAAACAAACTGACAGAAATGAACTTTTGATTGATTGGTTCGACCCATTTTGTTTATATTTTGGGAGGAACCATCTTTCACGATATAGACGTTATATTCCCCCAAAGACGCTTGCTCGAAAAAGTTATTTTAACTCGTAGTTAAAAATAGCAACGGGGCAAACAAGGTCTTTCCTCGCTTAAATCTTTAATTCTGGTTTAGAATTACACCTAGCTCAAAAGAATTGACAGACAGCTTACATCTAATCCTATCTTATAATTATTTAAATACCCATTTTAAAATTTAATATCATATTATATTCTCGGCGGGTTAAGGCGCCAGAGAAAATGCGGTGACAAAAGTTCACGTTTACAATTAAATGTAAATGAATTCTTTCCAGGAGACAATATACAGATGAACTAAAAGTTCAGACGACGATTGGGCCAAAAGGCAATGACGTAGTTTAAAACGTCACGCTTTACCTACGATGTTTCGGCAAGTTAAGGTGGCAGAGAAAAATGGTTAACGCTTAAACGGTATGGAAAAGGTGTATTGATCATTGCCACAACGGAATTTGGGTGACGATGATTGGCCCCAAAGGAGAGGACGTCATTAAAACATCGCACTTTTATTGTGACATCAGAGGTATTCGTCCATTCCAGCGATAGCTGGAAACGGAACACGTACCCAACGACTATAGGTAATGTATAAAGGGAATGGTTTTACAACAACACTTATTTTCAAGATGAGTTGGTAATGGAAAAAGATGAGTTGGATATTAAACCTCATACATAAAGTAATTTGTGGTAGCTATATTGAACAAGAGTTTATAATCAAAAATAAAACTAGAGTTTTAAATCATTTTTGAAGTAAATAGAAAAAATCTCAGCCGTCTGTATAAACAGGTTATAAGAATAACAATAAAAAAAAAAAATCAATCTGATTTGATTTATTTTTTAGTTCGCGAAATATTCTGATTCTGACCATATAAGTACGTATGAAGATGCCCACGTGCTTGGCGCGCGAGATATTTTTTTCCCGCCCTTTTTTATTTTATTTTATTTTATTTTATTTTAAGGGATAGATATATAGAAAGGAGGGTGGATTGGTGATGGGTATACCGCTTGTGGCGAAGGTCTAAATGGCGATCAAACAGGTAGTTAGGGATCATTTAGGATGACAGCTCCCGTGATGGATCGCGCGCCGGGCCTGTCATGGCGGCGAGAGAGACCACGCAGCCCTACAACGCTCGAACTAAACTGAGAAACTCCGAGAGAGCAAAGACGTAGAAAGAAACCAGCGCGCTTTGAGAATGTGCCACGCTAACAGACTTACAGCAAATTCTATATATATATAGCACTATATACTATTAACGTTGATAGTAATATCGTTATCCTATCCAGAAGGCTATTATCTAGAAATAGTAAAACCCACCAACCCTACATAAGATGGATTCCAAGATTTACTTATTTCCAGGGACGGAAATAAGAAATTTTTCTTATTGGATAAATGTTCAGTAACCCCCCTTTAAAATTCAAAAGTTATCGGACATTTAACAAAATCGCCGAACAATGAGCACATTTCCTGTATTGAAAAGTACTTTTTTTTATCGGACATTTGTCCAGTGACCCCCTCTTAAAAATAAAAAGTTATCGGACATTTGGAAAATTTATCGGACAAATGACCAGTGACTTGTGCTTATTTCCGTCCCTGATTATTTCACTATACATTTTTCTGAAAAAACTCAATAGATGTCGCTATAATCTTGATCTCTAGGGAGTAGTATGGAGAAGCTAAGGGAAGCTTAGGAGCTAATAATGGAAAATCTTTTAAATTTTTTCGGGAGATAGTAAGAGGAAATATATTCGAATTGCTGTAATAAATAAATTATTTATAAAAATTATATTAAAACCGCAAATCTTATATGTGAACAGTGCCATTTATTTCTTATCAAAAATAAGAAGAAAAAACCTTTAAAGAGATGGCGATCTCTCAATGTTGGTAGCGGCGCGTGATCTGACCCTCAGCGGTTCATTTTGAACCTATCAACCCCCGAAGTCTGTTTTTAAGGCAGTTACGTACGGGCCTCCCATCACAAAAATCACTTTTTTTTCTTCTTCGATATGAGAACTTGGTAAAAGGCATGAAAGACCTTCCCGATTCTCGAATGAAAAGCCCCCTTCTTTATTTCTCTCTTCCCCTCTTTTTCTATTGTGTTTTGATCGAAGCATCTTAGAAAGAGAGAGAGAGAGAGAGAGAGAAAGAGAGAACCGATAATGGGCCAATTAGATTCCATCCCTCTTCTCCTCCTCGCGCGCGTATTCTTAACTTTCCTTATATACTTAACTATACGCGTATTCAAGAAGAATTGTTATAGCGACTATTTTTTCCTAAGAGATTTAACATTGCGTATCAATCCGACAAACTTTTGGTAATATTATCAACTCGTCTTGAAAAGAAGTATACCTTTTTAAGACTTTTCAACTATCGTTTTGGCTCCTGGGTCACGCGTTTGAAGGACAAGTCTCAATGAATGGCTATTTTAAATTAAATACTCGCTGCCTTGGATAGATCATAGTTTTCAAATAGTAATTAAGTTCCATCCAAGGATATTATATCACATTTTTAGTGTTTTCATATGCGATGAATGTAATTTTTTCAGCCAATACAAAATTTACGACTTTTTAAACCACTTATACGAAGATTTGCACTCTATTGTAGGTGGTGAACAAATTATTGCATTTACTTCTGATATGATTAATATAGGTCAAAGTTTTCATCTATTAAACTCTATAATTGAATAAATTCTTTTATATCCACGAGACTTGAACTTTAACCTCACTTTCCTCAACTTTATCTCCAAAGAGGAAATCGTCCAGTAAAACTTTTTTGATGATCGACTCTTTTACTTAGTAAGAGAATGCAGAGGGAATGGGGGAAACGTTTCGCGCGCTTTTTTTTTTTTTTTTTTTTTTTTTTTTTTAACGGTTGCGCGCGCTTGCTGTAATTGACAGTGGCGTCGACGCCTTTGCAATGTCTTTTGACCCCTTAACCCCCGCCGCCTGACCTATACGACACTATCTTTTTGGCGGGAAAAGAATAGAGAGAAAGAGGTGGGTGGGTATGGTGGGTAACCCCCTGGAAGTTTAGCCAACCAGAAAAAGCGCCCTGTTCTCTCGCCTCGGCTACAAATGATCAGAAAAGCTTCAAAATAGCGCCTCTGTGATTTATTAGAGAGAAATTGTCTTGAAAGATTTTTTAAATATTTTTTTAATTTTTTTTTTATTAAATATCTTTCGCTCTTTAGCGTCAGACATCTCAGATTAATTACACATTGAAAAAGAGAGATGCATCTGAAAAGATCACTATAAGGAATCCTAAGTTCTTGTTTTTAAAAATATATATCTCTATATTTACAACGATGTTGGATAGATGGCGGGACTATCTTCAAGAGCGCGCTAATTTCTCTGCTCCAGAAAGTTTTTCGCGGAAAATCTTCGTGGCAAAACTATTATAGTTTTCGCGCGATTGATGGTATTGTACATCTTAACGTTGTGTAGAAAAATAGTCTCTCTAGCGAGTGTGAAATTACGCTACACGATTGGATAATCAATTCCGGAAAATATGTACACCGACTACGCGATTACATAACTGATTACATCCTTTTGTTAAATATGTAGCCAGTTACGTAATCATTTAGTACAGACAAAGCTACGGGATCTTACACCGACTACAACGCCTCATGGCGATTAATAAACTAATAATGGTATGCAAATATGTACCTAGTGTTTATAATTCCAAGAATTTATAATTTAAGCTGAAATAACATTTTCATCCCGAAAAAGGCTTAGCATAAGATGATATTCAATTGTTAATTGTTCCTACCTTATTTTTGTAATTAAATACACAAATATAAGCATAAATGACAAAAAGGCTTAGCAACAAAATGAGTATCAAAAAATGCTCAAGTTTTCAAAGTCACGCGTGGAAATAAGATCAAAGGAGGGGTACAATTACATCACGACGTGGCTTAACAATAATTTAAATATGGCGCAAACGATAGAAAGACTTTGATGGCGTAACTTTACGGCATAAGGTTTTAAATCTTTTTTAAGCCTATCTAAGCGCGTAATTTTTTATTGAAAATTCTCCTAACTTTACGATTCAAGAGAGGGTGAGGAAAAATTTCTAGAAATCGTTTCTCAGAGGGAATAAGGAAGGGGTACGAGGATTATGAAATAAAATAAAGTCGGTGTGAAATGACGTAGACATATATCCGCAGCAGACGCTGATCCGAGAAACGTATAAGGCTCAAAGCTCGAGCAAACCAACTAACCATAAAAGAGAAACCGAGAGAAACTAGGGTGTTCGGGCTCGTATATTTCCAAAAACCGAGAAAGAAAAGGGGGTTGGGCATGAATAGGGTGACTGGTGCAAAGAGTAGGGGTCAAAGTAAGGGGGGAGGGACCTAAACCAACCACCATAATACTGCGGGCCCCAAAAGTCTAGAGTAATATTTCCCAGAGCGACTTTGCCATTTGCATTCGAATTCCATTAATCTCGACCACGTCGGGAACGCGTCAAGAGAAAAGTCGTAATTTTCGAGGCTTCAAGCTAGAAACGGAGAAGGGAAGGTTAGGTTTTAGAGGAGGGGGGACATTCGCCCCCGTCCGGGGGTAAAACTTCCATATTTCTGACTCCAGAGCGTTCAAATCTCCCCGCCATCCTGCCCCGTTTCCTCCTACTAGTTTTGTGTCGGCCCATAAAACAGTCCAGTTTTCCGACGGCCCAAGTTTTAGTACCGAGAAAGATTATGGCAAGGTGGTCGGTAATTTTAACCAGGGGGTAAAAGCGGAGATGGGGGGTTTGAAATGAGAAGATGAGGAGGAATACAGCTGGGGGAGGTGTGCTAGAGATCCGTGTTAAAGGGAAGATGTATTGTTTCAGGAATTAATAAATAAATATAGAAGAAATATTGAACCCCTTTACTGTTTTCCGAACCATAACCCAAGGAAAAGCTCCACCCCTCAACGCTTAGCAATACTTTACATCTTTGAATTGCCTAGAAAAGGATTGTAACGCGCATTCACTAAAGTCAGACAAATATCCCTTCTCTGCTTATGAATTTCTAGCTAAGTTATTAAAATTAAAATTTAAAATTATACAGAAGGCAAAATATTGTCATATGTATTTACATATATATAAGGAAAAGAGGTTAAAATTAAATTAAATATGAATTTATTTCATATTCATCGTTAGCACAGATGAACAAAATTATATTGCAGGGTTTCTCAAAATTTCCATCAGTTTTTCCGCATTTTCCCAAAAAAATACCATAATTTCTCTATATTCCGTGATAACACTTTCATCAAATCATTTTTGCAAGTACTTTTACCTGACATTATATCCAAATTTTCAAATTCCTTCGCCTTTTTGACTCAAATCCTAAAATTTCCTATTTTTTCCGGGTTTTACCTGACTTATATGTAATAACCCCGAGCAAAAAATCAAACTGAAAAGGATGAACCCAGTTGTACACTAAAACTGCCTTATTTTCATGAGAAAACATATGGATATTAAAAATTTCTGAGTTTTGTATAAGTTACCTTCCCTTGATCGTAGAGCGGGGTAAGAGGAGGAGTTGTTACTGAGAAACAAGGGATTCTAAAACTTTTGACACGACTCCATCACTCATGGATGGTGGTAGCTAGCGCTGGGGTGGGGGGAGGGAGGGAATGGTGGGTGGAGGGTGCTCGACTCACTCCTACTCCTGGCACCATCGTTCCTCTCCTGTCTGTCCAACCGCGTGCTGTAGGACTCTCCGCTGGGCAGCAGCTATTTTCCCACCAAACACGATTTATAACGATTAGAGAAAGTTTTGCCAAGCCGAGACCGCGCGCGCGCCGGGCACAATGGACTGCTTTATTGCTTTACCTTGACTCGCTCTCCTAATTTACATGCGCAATAATAATATACAGCTTCGGGCCACGCCGAGGATACCTGACACGAAGCGATGCCGAATTCAGCGACCCTAGACGATAAACCAACTTCAACGGAGAAAGTTGGTTAAAGGGAGCGTGAATTATTTTTATTGAAGTACTTAAAGTGAGACTGTCACAATTTTTTCCCATGATATGGATTATGTTTTGAATTTTTTCAGACTATGGAAAAAATCATATTCAAAATTTTACACCTCTGGAATGACGCGTTTTTAATTAATTTAAGTGAGATATAATAAATATTTTAAATTTGATTCGTATCTATAAGTACAATATTAAATAAAACACGAATATTGAAGTAATCAATTCAGAATACTGTTACGTGAAAGTTTGCATTTGAAGAAGCTATGATGCAATATAAAATTTGCCTTTGATCAATATAAAGTTCATTTTTAAATATTAATTATACTTTTCATGGCTTGTTCATAACGTTATATTAACAATTAGAATGCAGCACCATTCCTTTAAATTTAAATTGGCATTTACGACATGAAAAAACTCATTCTTGGACCAATCGGAACAAGCTTTTTAAAATTCAATATCTTACTAGCGCTAAAGAATAAACTTTATTTGCTAGAGAGATCATGATTTCTAGCAGGATTTACTCATATTGCGCAATAATTTGACCACACAACTTATCTGAAAAATTTCTCTCGAAAATAACGGTTTAAAACGCGAGTTTTAAAATTTTTCAATTTCGATTGCGAAAAAACTAATAAAATAAAGTGAAATTTTGTACAGCTCTCTTTTATATAGAACTTCACCCCTTTCAAGAGGTATTTTTGAACTAAAAATATTTAATTATCATAGTTTTGGAGGCATAAATTTAAGGATTGATGTCCCATTTCGTTGAAGTTGTCTATTAAAATGTATTGTTTATATTTATTTTCAACCTCACTTTATATCGCGTCTTTCCCTTCATTCGTTTTCTCTTCGTGGATAAATTTATAACTGGGTCCTTTTTTTTTGACGAAGGAGGACACATCCTAGATTTTCTCGTTAAGTTATAGGAATAAGGAAATTTGAGGAAAAATAATTGCGTTGGCGTGGTGGAAGCGCGGTCAAAATGAAACTAGCAATTGTGTTTTTCTTATTAGATTATACGCGGAATAGGAGGATAGGGTATACCAGGATAATTAATAAAAATTTGCGGTTCCATGCAGTATAGGTTTTTGCGATTATGCGCGAGTTGACTCTTTTTAGTTACGGCTAAAGGTTCTCAATCTAATTTTTAATTATCTAGAGGAAGTTAAAACTGATTGATAATTAGAGGACCAACTCAATTAACTTATTACCGAGATTATAAAATTAAACTATATGGTTTTCAAGAGAAGTTGACGACTAGTTATTTTCAAATTAGGTTTAACAAAAGCCTTAGAACATATTTAAACCGTTTCAACAGGATTTGTGTGAACGGGAAACCGTCTTTTCTCGAATCGATTTGATTCGATTTATCGAAACTGCTTCGAGAACCAGTTTCATACCGATTCGGTTTCAACAACCGATAGATGAAGCTACAATAAATCGATTTATAAAGATAATGCGTGAACACAAGACGCTTAAAACGATTCCTGACGATTTGAATATCGGTTTGATTTCACCGTTTCAAATCGATTAAGAAATGCTAGTGTGACTGTAGTTAAAGTGTATCTATAGTGAAAGGGCAATTTGTATCTTTTTTGGACTTTGTCCCTAAAATTATTCAGTGATTTGACTCTGATTGAGAGCAATTTTCATTTCTCCATGTGTCAAAATCTAACCGAACTGGATTCCTTGGTCATTTCTAAACTAAAAGTGTAAGAGGTTGTCAAGATAGCCGAGATATAGCGAAAACCTCAAAATGTTAAAAATTTCTTCCTGGGAAGAAAAGGATTTTCGGAGGGTTTTTTTGGGAGAAAGGGGTGGAACCTCAAGAAGTCGAGAAATTTCAGGCTTAGTCCGAAGAGAAGAGGAAAAAGAATGAAGGGAAGTGCTTGGCGTCGCTCAATCACTTTACGGGACGTTTAAGAAAGTGTCCGTCTAACGGGGCGCTTGGGCGCCACTCCCTGTGATGGATAGATCGCGTTCTGAGCAGATGCTTTCGCTTCAATCTTAAATACAGTCAGTGTCGGCAGGCGGACCCGACTGAGTATACTGTGCTCCAAGGGTAACACCAGAGCAGGCGCAGCTAGCCCGGGTGCAGCTGTGACTACCCTAGCTATAAAAATACACGTTTCAGACTAACCTACCATCACTACCACGCGTAAATAACAATTTTAAATATAATCAATTTGTACTATAATCATAAGTAAATACATATTTAATAGAAGTGTATAAATTCAAAGAACTTCATTTAAGATAAAGCAGAAATAATTTATTTTAAATTTAAGATAAAGCAGAAATAATTTATTTTAAATTTAAGATAAAGCAGAAATAATTTATTTTAAATTCAAGATAAAGCAGAAATAATTTGAAGATACAAGTTAAAGCTAAAATAATTTGAAAATATAAGTTAAAGCTAAAATAATTTGAAGATGTAAGATAGAGCAAAAATATATTTTAGAGACAGAGCAAAAATAAAATTCAACATACTGCAATGAAAGTTCTTTATATTAAATTATATACTTCTGATAATAGTGTTAACCCAGAAAAATAATGATCTACGTACATGTACGTCTATAATTATAATGGTAGAGCAATTTAAATATCTCTAATCATTCACTAAGTTCTAAAAACAAAGAGGGGGAAATATAATAAAAACCCATCAAAAATTACACATAGCTCTTCTAAAAAAAAAGGCATTACTTAAAAAAGTCGTGAGGAAGCAACTCCGCTCTAGCGATGGAGAGCTAGAACAGATCATTTTTTAACTTATTTGTAGATAAATAGCGGAGTGTATGGCAGCTGGCTAAAATTTTCTAAAAAAAGTGGGGAGGGGGGAACCAAAGAGAAGATTATTTTTTGTTCATAGTTCTGTTTTCATCTGTTTTGGCTCACGAGGAGCTCTCGCGGATCAGATTATCCCCACCCAGTTTTTATCCATTTTTATAACAAAACTATAAAAGGTGTATATATATGAAATATTTAGAGCCAGATTCACGTATCTTTTAGCTTTGATTGAAAATGAGATAAGTTATTTTCGGTTTAAAACTTTCACGAGGGTACGCGTTGTCATAGTTACCCACCCATCACGCCATTTAAAAAGAAAAAACATAATAGTATACCCCCTTCATTTTTTGATTGATGGAAAATTGCGGCAGCGCGAAGCGAATTCATTCGCAGCTTTTCCTCCCTTTCGCATCTTTATTCCCCCTTCAGAAAAAAACGTATTTCCCGATGGTTAATCATTATTTCTACAGAGATTTTTCTTCATTTGTACAATCTTCCTTACAAAATATTGCTATAAATATTGTCGAATACGCAATTGTATAGCTAAAGATCTAATCCAATGATTTGAAAACTAAATTTAAATCTTTCGGAAGGGAAACTAAAAACCTAACAAATAGTTGCTATCATAAAAGGAGGAGCTTACTTAGGGACGTCATCAGCTACGTAATAGCTTGTAAAGCTCATAGCGCTCGTGAGCACCGAGCATTTTTAAGCTTATCTTTTCCATATCCGTGTCAGCTCGAAAGCTCGGCTCTTCCGAGTGACGTCAGAGCCGTCTGACCCCTAGCGTTTTATGAAAACGGAAATAACTGCCGTGTATAACCTTAACGCCACGTGATTTCGTGACGTAATTAGCAATATTTGAACAAGATATCGCACCCACAAGTTCTTTTATAATATCAACTATTGTCAAATTGATAGGAAACTATCAGGGAAGAGCCAATATTCCAGATTTTTCTTTGAAGGATCATGTATTTTTATTTTAGTTCATTTCTAATAAAGCTAAAAAATACCTATAACCTTATAGGTCACAAAACTCTTTATTAGCCCCGTCTCTCACTGATGAACTATGGCCAATAAAATAAAATGAATTCCGGAGTAGCCTAGAGTGTGTTCTTTCATTTAGGCTGCACGAAATTCATGCTCGAAATTAATAACGCGAAAGATCAGCTATCTAGCTTATATAGCTCGCGAAGTAACTTGTCAAAGGTCATACTTGGAAAAACTCCTCTTAGAAGCCCAAGCCGAGAGGAGGGGGGAGACAAAAAGGGCGGGAAAATCGAATTTTTCCTCATTAATATCTTGATGAAGCGTACGTCATTAAGAAAAACGGCTCTTAACAAAATTCCGTGCGTCCCTAAATAGTCATTTTTTTTTCTCTCTCTCTCTTTTCCCCTCCGCGCCTTTCTTTTGAAAAACGAATTTTTCAAAAGCTGAAGTTTAAAAAGGGAGACAAGACGAGAAGGGGGGGATATTGTCTAAGATCATCTCATTGTAAGAGATTTGGAGAGTCGATTTTCCGGGCGGCTTAGGTCTGCGTCCAAGTGAGAGAGAAAGAGAGAGGGGAGAAGATTCCACCCATGTAATACGCCACCTATCGGTAATGATCGCCTCTACATCGTTTGCCCATTTTGACAGAAACATCATTTGTTTCGGAGCTAGAGCGCGCGTGTACTTTTTTCTATACCGAGTTTAAAAAAGGGGGCAGATATTTCAGTACCCCCTTAAAGTGATAGTGAAAACTTGTGAAATTCAAGAATTTCATTGATATTTATTAAACGAAATGCACTAAAGAAGAACCACCATCCCTCATGAATGATAATTTCAAAGTTTTTTAACAAGCTGAACTCACGGGGGCCAGTCTAATTGTTAAATCTTTCCCCTAATATGAGATACTCCAATTGTCTTTCAATTTCCCTTTAAGCAGCGAAGATTTTGTGGGTGCCGGGCAGGGTATGGGTGCTGTTATATACGAAAACTATCATTTATCATTTGCTTTCCCATCATGCCTGAGTCGTCTGCCAAACAATGAAGCCGCGAGCCTGAGTTTTACGCTTAAAATGGCGCGAGATGCGTGGCATGCCTTAAAACTCATCCCATTTCCCCCCATTTAGTCTTAATCACGCTATGATTACAATGCACATTAAGCTATAGATATCCAGACTCTAAAGAGCCGCTATAAATACAAGCCGAAATTTGTTAACTGGCGTTGAAATATTTGACTAATTTCAAATTCAATTAGATTCAACTCTAGAGTTCATAACGCGGAAAGGTTTTTCCATTTTTAACAAGGTTTATACTTTTTAGGATTAGATGGCGTCCGAATCTGAACGAGCTGAAATTTTGGGCTGGAACAACAGACCAAATATCTAGTCTATCTCTCTCTATTCAAAAGCAGTTCTCCTTTTTGAAAGATAGCGTTTAGGATTCAAGAGTTTTCTGTATTCTCTCCTATTCAAGAGAAGTTTGCGAAACTACTTTTTTTAAACCATATGAGGTTTATCCCTGGGATATTACGTACTAAACCGCTACAGTTTGCAATATATTGCATACTTTACAGTGAACAAATGTAATAATAAATATATATAAACATAACTTTTCTCGATATAGTCGGTCATATTTAAGCAAATACGAAGTTATATTTTGAGCGGGGTATATTTGATCAACTCCTTGTAGGAAGGAATGCATCATGGTTATTAATACAAGCTTAATTACCCTTATTACCGCAACCAAAATGAGGAACCCCTTTCATCGATAATGATATGAGGTATATCGATTTTACTAACGTCGTAGTTGTACGTAAGATATATTTGAAATTTAAAAATTTGAACTTACTTTTTTTAATGTTGAGATATGACAGTTGATTGAATTTCTTTTGCACAAGTTTCCTGGCTCGTGATTGCTCAATAAATTGTTTTGCTGAGTTTCCTGACTCGTGATTAGTCCATAAATTGATTCACAGTTTCCTGACTCGTGATTAGTCAATAAATTGTTTTGCAGAGTTCCCTGGCTCGTGATTAGTCCATAAATTGTTTCACATAGTTTCCTGACTCGTGATTAGTCCATAAATAGTTTTGCACAAGTTTCCTGACTCGTGATTAGTCAATAAATTGTTTTGCAGAGTTTCCTCCCTCGTGATTAGTCCATAAATTGTTTCACATAGTTTCCTGACTCGTGATTAGTCCATAAATAGTTTTGCACAAGTTTCCTGACTCGTGATTAGTCAATAAATTGTTTTGCAGAGTTTCCTCCCTCGTGATTAGTCCATAAATTGTTTCACATAATTTCGTGACTCGTGATTAGTCCATAAATTGTTTCACAGATTTTCTTGACTCGTAATTAGTCAATAAATTGTTTTGCACAAGTTTCCTGGCTCGTGATTAGTCAATAAATTGTTTTGCAGAGTTTCCTGGCTTGTGATTAGTCCATAATTTGTTTTTGCAGAAACTGTGATAAGTCGGAAACGTAATAATTCAGATTTTGGAGTGATTAGTCCATAAATTGTTTCACAGATTTTCTTGACTCGTAATTAGTCAATAAATTGTTTTGCACAAGTTTCCTGGCTCGTGATTAGTCAATAAATTGTTTTGCAGAGTTTCCTGGCTTGTGATTAGTCCATAATTTTTTTTGCAGAAACTGTGATAAGTCGGAAACGTAATAATTCAGATTTTGGAGTCGACGTGAAGTTTTGAAGTTTATGTTTCGGAGTTAAGTTTTAAATTTTCACCTAGAAAGAAAGTAAAAAATAAATATATTTCATTAATATCACATTTAAGAGCGTTACGACTCGAATTCGCGTATGAAAAATTCATGATCAAGTATATATAAGCCAGACGACATTACTTTCCCGTAAATAATTTTAACATCCGGCACGCTTTCAAAATCTAACAAAAAACTAATCCACATTTGGGATTAAGAGTAGAAAACGCTGTGTCGGGTCAAAATTAACTGCGCGTTGGAACTTGACTTATAGAGAGCTTAAAATTTATAAACTAAGGTGTACCGGGAACTTCTTGTTAGAAAAGGTAGCCAACCAGCCATAGTCTTAACCCATCGCCAAAAAAAAAGAAGGAAGTCTTTAAATTGATTGGACACTAATCAATTACCAGATTTATCGAGAAAAGACCTCAACTCGTCGTCTCAACATCCCCTCACCCCCCAGAAAAAAAAAAAAGAAAAAAACATCACAGAGCGTGAGACTTTGCGAGAGACGGTGGGAAAAAAATCCTCAACCTTATAGGGATTAGGAGCCTTTGCACCCGCGCGACAAGGAATAATTTCACAATTTCCGGCGGGCCCACGCGATATCAACGTTTATTAGAAACGAGGGTTACGACCCCTGGGCTCAATCAAAAAGGGTATGGACCAATGTAGGTCTTCGCGGGAATTATTCATATCGATATATCGCTTTTATTACTTGTCGTTTACGCTACGTACACAAGTAATAGCAAAAGTAATATATATATATCGAGTCAGGTTGATATTTCAGTACGTACAAAGCTAATACTGGCTATTATTTCTTTGAAAACAAAACATAACGATAAGATAGAGTTACGTTCAGTAAGTGATGAAATTTTAAATTGATTGCGATACTAAATATTGGTGGAACTTTTATTTGGTCGGTTATTGGGGTGTCAATGTATTTAATAGTAAATAGGCCACATCAAAAGATACTCTTTTTATGTTAGATCTGATCTAAGCCCTTAAAGGGAGGATGCAACATAACAACAAATGATTTTTTACCGATTCCTTATTGTTTAAATAGGCCTAATCCACTATTTAAAAAATTTACAAACAAATATTAAACTAGAAATAAATTTAAAACTTGCTCGGAAAATAGGCTTAGCTGGATTCATGGAGATCCTAAATTTCTTTGCATTGATGGGTCATCAACCAATCGAATGTTATTTTAAGTCTCACAGAGATCTTGCCTTAACGACGGGCTTTTGCTCATTGGTCCCTGACCCATCAATGCGAAGAAATTCCAAGATCTCCATGAATCCAGTTAAGCCTATTTTCCGGGTAAGTTTTAAATTTATAACTAGTATAATATTTGTTTGTAATTTATTTTACTGGCGGATTAGGCTCATTTAAACGATAATGAATCGATTAAAAAAATCTCTTGAATCTCCCTTTAAAGGATTAAGAAGGACAACCTGTTCCAAAAATTTGAAACCTTTAAAAACAAACCTATCCTTACGCCTTACCAAAAAAAGTTAGTCTTAAGGTCTTGATGAAGTCTTTCAGGTGTCTTACATAGTCTTAAGAGGTCTTGGAGAGGACTTCCATTATGTCAAGAATTCTTGGGGGGTCTTAAAGACTTCCCCCGAGACCTTTTTAGTGTTCTTGAGGACCTCTTCGCATCAGAATACCTTTTTTCGGTAAGGGTACAAAATATGATCATTCCTAGCTCGTTGAAATTGTATCAACTTTATACAATTTATGAAACTTAAAATTAAGTGTATTTCTTTTATAATTAAATAGTTCAATTAAATCAATCATACCACTATTAACCAACTTAAAAAAAATCTGAGAGTCTTTATGCGCTTAATATTTGCATTTTTCTTGGTAATAATTTTGGTACTCACATTGTACGACACATTTTTCCGACACAAATCATAACATTGTCACACGTAAGCCCGGTGTGTTATTTGTGTTAAAGAGTCTGAATAGGTGTCTAATACTGAATGATGAGAGTTCAGGAGGGGACAGGGACTCGAAACCGGGCCCTATATACTCCCGATGGTAATATTATACTTTAGATAGGAATCCTCAATCCGCAGATGTCCCTTTTCTTCGAGGGATCTCTCCCGTGTCATAATGAGAATAGGATAGGTCGATACTCACCCCGGCCGAGGAGGCATCGACTCAAAATATGAACATAATTCACATCCATGTTTTTCGGTCCTATTCATAAGCCGACGAGCTAACCACTAGAATACATCACCCTCGAATACAAAACCGTCAAAAAATTCCCCGACTTTTCAATGGGCCTAACCTCTAAATTATGTCTTTTTCCGTAAAGATCCGGGAATATAAACACCTACATAAATCAATAAATATCATAATGGAGGCCAAGATATTCAATGTTCAAACCAAAATTTAAATATAAATCTTGTAGGATTAAAGACGATTTAAATATTTATGATTTAAATTCAATCCCTTAGGAATAGTCGTAAATTTTGGGCTCTGTTTTATGGATCAGCATTGGGTTTAAGCTATACGAGTAGTAAAATCCAACACCGCTCGTAAGTACTTAATATTCTAGAATATACGTAATAAAATTGTTCCCGTAAAATCCTAGATCAAAGTGATAATGTCATTGTTTTTAACCAATGTCAATGGATTATATTTTTAGCAAGAGTTGATGAAAGCTCTAACGAGAGACTGACAACATTCCCCGTAATCAATGTACACGCCTGTAGCTTTGAATCTACTAAAGTGATTGCGTAACTTACTGCGCATTTAGTACTACCAAAGGCTGTAATCATTTCCGTAATCTCGTAATCGGTGTACAGATTTTAGGGAAGTGATTATAGCCCCCCGATCGAGTTCTAAATCGGTAAAATACCCTGTTAATTTAGGCGTTAAATTTAATTTTCACATCTGTTTCACGAGCAAAAATATGAACCTTTTCTTGTTAGCGTCATCGAGAGACGAGTGTCAATGTCATCTTGTATTTCTTTTTTTACAGAAATCTATTTACTTTACCCTTAAATAAACCATAAGCCTATTTTGAATGACAATCAAGCATGGTATATAGGTATCATTTATCAACACCAATAACCTTTTGACCTCGGTATTTTGTTTAGCTAGCGTCGGTCGTCGTTTCTCGCGTATCGTGTTTTTCCAGATATTGCAACTAAGCGTCCCCAATCGAAATATATATTTTTTGGTCCTACCGTAAAAAAACTAGCAGTTTTAAAATATCGGGGGTGCATAGTGCGTAGCTAAAACCTTAAGGGAGGACAACGTGGAAGCAAAAACCATTTATTACATTTTTAGACAACAATCATAATAGGTTCGTAAATTCCGCGATACGATCCGTGAAGGATAATCACTCAACGTCGAATTTGAATGAACGTCGCGTATACGGTCTAAACTTTTAAAAGCTCCGCGCTCTGGCCTCCCCGCTGTACTCTAAATTTTTAACGTTTAAAAACGGTTGTCTGGTTATAAAATAGCGTTAAGCTCTAGCTTATATTAATGGGGATGGGTGGGGGAAGTGACCGGCTAGAGAACAGAACACGTGATAAAGCATTGTTGAACGTTGACCATTTCAAGTTGCACGCGCTATATAGGGGTTATCAATCAAGAAGGATACGTATGTCGTCCCGGAACCACCCTTTAACCAACACCCCCTACTTTTTAATACAATATTCTATAAAAGTCACCAATCTCACCCTTCTTCCTCTTTCCTCCCGCGGTGATAAAGGGATGGTGAAATACACATTTAAGGGCTTGATTATAAAATTAAGAGTCGGCCGGTTGACCTTAATGAGAACGGTTCGTCTAATAATACGGATCCATCTAACGAAAGGAATTGATTCGATCGAATTAGAATTTGGCTCGACTAAACTTCTGTATTTTGAGAAGTTTACATTTAACGAGAAAGGTTAGATCTAATTAGAGTGTTTGGTCAAATGAGAAGGTAAAATCTAATTAGAGTGTCTGGTCAAATGAGAAGGTAAGATCTAACTAGAGTGTCAGGTCAAATGAGAAGGTAAGATCTAATTAGAGTTTTTCGTCAAATATGAAGGTTAGATCTAATTAGAGTGTCTGGTCAAATGAGAAGGTAAGATCTAATTAGAGTGTCTGGTCAAATGAGAAGGTAAGATCTAATTAGAGTGTCTGGTCAAATGAGAAGGTAAGATCTAATTAGAGTGTCTGGTCAAATGAGAAGGTTAGATCTAATTAGAGTGTCTGGTCAAGTGAGAAGGTAAGGTCTAATTAGAGTGTCTGGTCAAGTGAGAAGGTAAGGTCTAATTAGAGTGTTTCGTCAAATAAGAAGGTTAGATCTAATTAGAGTGTCTGGTCAAATGAGAAGGTAAGATCTGTTTCGTCAAATAAGAAGGTTAGATCTAATGAGACTGTTTGGTCTAATGAGAAGGTTACTCTAATGGAAAGGGTTACTTCTATATTTTGAGAAATAAGGGTCATTCTAACAAGAAGGTTAGAATGGTTGTTTTAATGAGAAAGGTCGAACTATCGAGAAATGGTAGATCTAATAAGACTGATCACCTATCCAATCAGCATGGTAGGTCGAGAGTCTAGAGGTTTTGATGTAATGAGACTGACAACCAATTTAATGAGAAGGTTTGTTTAATAAGTCGATATAATTCCAGAATGAGAAAGGTAAAAATCTAATTTCAGAGTAATGGGAAGGATAAATTTAAAGATAAAAGTTGGACCGATGAGAAGGTTCGAACTGCAGTTTCAATTTTCTAGGAATTGTCGTTCTTCAGAGAGATTTCAATCTATTGACCCTAGTTACATGAGTATAATTAGAATTAATGATGACAAGGGTCGAAACCAATGAGCGTGGTTACTTGGTATAATAACCAATAGTTATACTACGTTTCTGTATCCCTTTAAAAGCAGTCCCCTTTTTAACACCGCGTTCAGAACACATAGGGAGAAGAATCGGAGCTCACGGAGAAGCTCGAGATGAAAATAAAAAGTGCCATTTCTGCCCCCTTCATGGCCTGGCGTGCTGGCTATCCTTTACAGAAGGAGGGCGACAACGCGGCCATGGACGGACGGATGTATGGCCTGTCAGAATGCTGGCAGCCCAAAGAGAGAGAGCGAACGAGAGCGCGCATTGTACCGGCGAAGAAAGTATAGAGATGGGGGTAAAAGAGGGCTAAGAGAACATAGATCACCATCGTGCAATATTGTTCGAGTCAAGTCAGCTTAGGAAATTCTTATCCGAGATTATTTATAGCCTAGAGCGATCACAAAGAGCGTCCCGCGATGTTCACAATAGGGCCCGCGCGCACCGAAGCCATCCCTATATATACCTTCCCCTAAAAACCCGCTATATGGCCTATCACGAGAGTCGCGTAAGGATAAAAAAAAAATGTCGTCCGACTATATTGGCTCCATTTACACGCCGCTTCTTTCTGACACCCTCCGAGTGAACGTTAAATGCTTTTTCCTCTTTTGCCTCTCTCCTTCTCTTCTCCATCTATAATCTATCCCACAAGGAATTTTCAATATACGCCTATAACCACACCTTCGTTCGACCAGTTTATGGTAATAAAGGAATCTTCGATGCTAGGAGAAAAACCTAGACTTACAAAATCAAGCACTTCTCCGATTTATTAGCGTTGAATCGTAAAAAACGAATGGATTTTATATTTTAATATCAAGATGCGTTTTCATAGTCGAAAAAGGTTATATTAAAATTGATGTTTAGTTTACTATGAAATATAAAAGCGGTATAATGCAAAAAGCATATTAAAAAATGATTCAATAAACCCACAATTGATTATAAAATTAATTTCATTTTCAGGGCTCCCACCAAAATCTTGGGTTCAATATTATAGGACGATGGTATTTTTAACCAAATTTACTAGATTTAGGGACCAAAATCACAATTTTATGGTGATTTAGAGACCAAAATGATGATTTTATGGTGGTTTAGGGACCTCAAAAAAAGTAGGGGGTTTTAGGTATTTTAGGGACCTAGTGGGAGCCCTGCATTTTTAATTAAGGAAATTTGTTGCAGCCATCGCTAAAGAAACCTTCATCGCCCGATGTTATTGCTTTACAGTTGTCAAACTTATTTATATACTAATTTTAAGTTCATGGAGATGAAATATCTCGAAGAATATATTTTCGAGCTTAAAATGAAAAAACAACTTTATAAAAACTAGGAGAACTCCAGCCCTAAATAGTGTTGTACTCCCCACTTGAAAATTTGTTTGTTTGGTAGCCGAACTCCGTACCATTTCTATGAGTTAACAAGTTCAAAGTTGTGGAAGGTAGTTTTTTCTAATAGTTTTATTTCAAAATACGGTCGAACAGTCTGTGGGCATTTCGTACAATGTCGTAGTTTTGAAGCCGCGTGGGGAAAAACTCATTTATTTTAACTTTTATCCTTCTTTGATGTCTTTAAAAAAAAACGCGATGGTAAAAACATTTCTTGACAGGATGGGTGCAATTTTTTTGACGTCTGCTAAGCCTAAGAGTGATTCTCTTTCCACAAGCACCCCCTCCTTATGATTCAAACCGCGCGGGGTAAATTTACGGGGTTGCAAATTTATAATGGCCTTGAATAGTTTGATATTTTATCCCAAATTTATTTCTGTATTACGTTATAGGCCAACCATCACGGATGCCCGCTTGAATTATGGTTTCAGGGATGATCTAAATACGGTTTTATTGGAAAGAAATATATTTATCGCTATATATATCGAATACACTATCGTTAAATTGAAGTTATACAAACTCTTAACACAATTTACAATTTTTCTACGGACAAATAAGATTTCGTCTCCATCCCAGAACATGATTAATTGCTGCAATTCTTTGACACATGTAGCTAAATCAATTCGTCTAATCTATTGAAATTTGTGTAGTATGGATTTAAAAAGCGCCTATACAAAATTTCTCTCAAAAACATGCTACAGTTTTCTCGCAAAGAAGATTTGAAATTCACCTTTTTTTTCTCCTAGCGAAATTTGAATTTGCAGAAAAGTTGAGAAGCTAATTTTGGCATCAAAACTGTCGCTATCTTTGTGAAAAATGCGCGAATTCAATCTCGATTACATTCATTTTCAGAACTGGTCTCTCTCTGCTCCATTTATATGCGTAGATGATGTACGCCAGGTTGAGAAAAAAGCGAAATCACACTAAACTACAGCAAAATCATAGTATTGAAATTTCTGAAGGAAATGAAACTATACACGGATAACACAAATAAAATTTGTTAACACCAGCTGCACTGACTCTGAATATATAGCCAAAGTATATCTAATAGTTTCCCAAATATATAAGATATGAAAGATCATTTAATTTTGCTACAGATGACGTTTAATTTTGATTTCCTTGATCATAAATTTATGAAAAAAATTTCAAATTCATACACGTACTCGTTAACGAAATAAATTTGTCAAAATTCTGAAGTATGTTTTTGACTAAACTATAATTCATCAAGCATCACGATAATCAGAAATATGACCAATTTAAAAGTGTCGACTTTTTTTTACCCATCCTCCTTAACCCTATACTAAAGTCAAATCAGTTTTCAGCTACTATAGCTCCTACAAAACAGGTAAACGTGCACCTAAAAGCTGAAATCTAAGCCTGATTGTCGCTATCCGCAGCGTGATTAATAAAAATCTGTTTTAGTCGCTCTGAACTGGAAAACTATTTAAAATAAATCATTAGTTAGGGCTGGTAAATTCTGTACCCGAAATTTTCAAAGGATTAGAAGATCATCCATTCGATTTTGGCGAAGCAACGTGTTTAATACTTATCTAAACAGTAGTTAGTACTGGCTTTTTCACATTAAACCCCCAATATTACTCAATTGTCTCAAATAAGTATAACATTGTGTTCGCGTCGAATTTTCAAAATATAACAAGCTGAAGAGTATTGATACAAAATGTTAAAACTAAAGTTAAAAAAAGTAGTCGAAACTATTCTGAAATACGAGGAACTATATGCATATATATAAGGGCATCCATTAGGCCTGAAGACTCGTTGAATAAATGAGGCGCTGGACACACGTGTTCCATTTTAAAACGGCGGGAGAGAGATATAGGTCTTCCTCCCCATTCATTTCTCATCATCTAATAATCAATATATATTATTTAAACTTGAAGCAGTTGTCCTATGTATGTATGTATATATATGTATATTTAACGTTAACCACACATTCACCATACATACATACGCAAGAATAATCACCCGACCAAGATTTTAAGTCCGCTCTCTATCCCTTCTAACTCGGAGCACGCTTTTAGTTATTAATGAGCTCTGATAGCGAAATTGTCTTTGCGGCAACCAAAATCCCCTTAGAATGTCACTTTCACCATTGGCTTTACTCCTAATTAAAGTTAATTGAAATGTGTATAACTCCGGAAAATATTATTAAAACCTTAGCGTTTTTTTTAAACCTTAAGGTTAAGTCTCAAATTGTTTTTGATTTGATATATTTAAAGAACTTGTGAATATATTACATGGCCAGTCAGAGCTTTTATTCATACCAATATGAAAAACTTAAAATATTCAATATTTCCAATAACTTTCTTATTTATTAGCCCATTTTCATTTAATTAGTAGCATTTTAAAGCTCTTATTAAGCCGTATACGTATATACAGTTATCTAAAACCGTAGTTTTCCAATAAATAAGGCTTGTCCTTGGATTAAAAAAATTGACGCGAATATTTGATCAAACATTTTAAAAACCGCCTGGAAGGGTAGAGAAAAATTAACCATAAACTAGGAAATGTATTACAGATAAAAGTATGGAAACGAGGTTGGAGTATAGGTTTGGGGTGACTCTCTCTCGGGCGGTTAGATCCCTCTGAAAACTTTTGGTCCCCCTACGCGTCCAATGAGCTGCCGTGACCGCTTCAATCCATCACTGTTCTCGAGCGGCAACCATCCCTATTAATTTGGGGACATTAATAACATCACGTGACTCTCGCATCTGCGTTCGAGCGTCTGGAAAACTTTGGTGGCTTCTAAATCCTCCCCCTCCATGCCTCTAAACCTTTTAAAGGGATTATGAATTCATTTTATTAGGAGATAACTAATTTTTAATCAAATTAAACGGCCAAAACTACGATACTTTATGGAAGCGAAAAATAATATATTAAAAAAGGTTTCTGGGGAGCTTTCAATCAATCCAATTATAACCCAGTTATTATTCAACAAAGATTATTTAAACTCGTTTTTAATTGCTCAGTACTTGCGTTCACTAATTTAGATTCTCACTGAACTAGAACCAAAGAACTGGAACCAAAATTATATTAAAATTTAAATTTCAAAACCATTTTAAGTTTTTATCAGAAGTTCACGGTGACTTCTATAAACACATCTTTCAATTGAACAGATTTCCTCGTGGAAAGACCTTTACTCTACCGTTTCCAATTATTTAATTAAATAATAATGATGTATACTTCGAGTAATCTCGTATACTTCTGGTATTATGGTGATCTTTGAAAATGGTTTAGATAATTTTATTATCCCTTTATCGTTGCTATTTCGATGCAAAGGGTGGGGTGGATATGGCTATAGGGTGTATTTGAGAGCCATAACGGGAGAGAGAAAGAGAACGAGCGCGTGCATGGACCAAGGCTTAGCTTTTATAAAATTCCATCCATCAGTTATGGGTTTTGCATTCGTTTCGGACCGGTTTCAGCGCGAACCAAAAGAGAGAGCGCGCGTCCCGGCCCCTGGACCAAAACTTTTCCTCCTGATTTGTCCTCATTCCCCTTAATTTTGCTTAACGGGTAAATTTATAGATATTTTGTGGCAGGGTATCAATTTAAGGATGGGATATGTCCCCTAATTCTCCCAAGTTCTGTTTGGTTTTACTATGGAGGAGTATAAACACAGTTTGTAATACATACTTCCGTGGTCATTGGTATTTTTAAATAAGCTTGTAAGTTTAATTTGAATATTTAAATTTGTAATAAACATATTGGTGTTATTAAATTAAAAGTTTAATTTATGATATTATGACGATAGGGATAGTTTTGAAACATTTTTCCTCACTCTTAAAATTGCAAAAATTAATTCTCTGCGAGATTAAGGATTGGATAAACAATCGCATCTTCATCCTTTTGTAAATTCGTCTTGAACACGAGATTATACACGATTTAATTTAATTTTTTCTCCCTTGAAATTTAAAAATATTTGGCTATCTAAATTTATCTATAAAGGGAGAATGAAGCATGCGAAAAAGTAATTTTCGATCAACGTTTATTCAAAAAAGTTATTAAAAAGTTTCTATAGATTCACGTAGTGGGAACTAGCCTAGTTGTAGGTTTATAAAGTTTACAAAGCGCGAGTGAAATTGATACTTCTTGTATTCCCTCGTTTCTTCATATCTATCTCTCTCTCTTTCACTATCTATTCTAGCTCGAATATTGCTTTATTCCCATTTCGTTGTAGGATCATATTGGATGCAGAAGTGACGAAAGCGACTTGACCGTTAATAGAGTGGACTTTTGTGAGGGAAAGCGTGGGAAAGGGGTAGTTGTCTATATCTATATAGTAGCCTTGGAGCTCTTTCATCAAGTATTTCGGTGACATTCGTTTTGGCCGATAAACATCGAAGGAACTCGGCTAATGTAATAAATACATCCCGCAGAGGCCAGCCAGCCAGCCAGCCCATACTTTTCTTTATATCCAAAGCAACCCATATCTTATAGCCTTACTGCTCCTCACTCGGAGGTTGCATTATTATATTTTGTGTCCATGAAATTTGTAGACTTTTAAGATTACTTATAAATTGTTAATTAAATCTAAGTCCTATACCAGCTAGTATATGAATTAATAATTAAATCTATATCATGATTCAGTATATCAATTAATTAAATCTATATCATGATTCAGTATATCAATTAATTAAATCTATATCAAGATTCAGTATATTAATTAATAATTAAATCTATATCACGATTCAGTATATTAATTAATAATTAAATCTATATCATGATTCAGTATATTAATTAATAATTAAATCTATATCATGATTCAGTATATTAATTAATAATTAAATCTATATCATGTTTCAGTATATTAATTAATAATTAAATCTATATCATGATTCAGTATATTAATTAATAATTAAATCTACATCATGATTCAGTATATTAATTAATAATTAAATCTATATCATGTTTCAGTATATTAATTAATAATTAAATCTATATCATGATTCAGTATATTAATTAATAATTAAATCTACATCATGATTCAGTATATTAATTAATATTTAAATCTATATCATGATTCAGTATATTAATTAATAATTAAATCTAAATGATAACCTGTAAATTTAGATGAATTTATAATTATTAAATCTAATTACCATTAAATGAATTGATAATTATTAAATATAATTAATATAATGAAGTTATAATTATTAAATATAATTAATATAATGAAGTTATAATTATAATCTATCTAATTATCTTAAACTGAATTGTTAATTATTAAATCTATATATTATCAATAAATTAACTGTCAATTAAATCCATCTCATGAACTAGTAAATTAATTGTCAATTTAGAAACTTGTGGCGATGTTCAAAAATATTAAATTAAATATGAAAGATATATTACAATTATAATAATTATATACAATGCAGTTTAAACGAAATGTTTTAAAAATTAAACATTGATATTTGGTTACGTCTAACATTTCTATCAATAGAGAAAACTGCGAATGATTGCTAAATAGCCGTATGAACATAAGAGAAAGGGGTACTTTTTTTTCTTACGTGTCTCGGATCGCAAAAAGTCATTGCCATATATATATCGCGCCCATATAGGGATCTCCCTATAGGATAAGATTGGCGAGGTCGGTCCGCCAACCGACACTACGGGAAATACCCGATAAATCTGCTGCCAGTTTCGACTATCCATAACACGTCTCTCTCTTCCCGGCTCACTCTCCCAAATACACCAAGACCCAAAATAACTCAATAGCGCCATCAAAGGATGGTTAGACCCTTCCCAAACCTTATCCTTACTCTAAGGTGACGCCGAATCAATCCCACCTTGTGTTTTCTGCTCGTAAATCCTTTGTAGGTTCCCTTTTAAACCTCTAATATATTATGATTAGAAAAATGAGAGAACCTATAGCTTTAAGGGTTGTGGAATCTCGTAATGAGACCAACTTACAACCAATCCCATACCGAGTTTTCAGTACGTACGAACCTATAATCTCTCTCTATCTCGAATTAAAGAATCATACGGATATGGCAGCCTATAGCTTCGTACGCGCTGAAAACTCGTATATATTTCGAACTGGTTTATAGTAACGCTTATAACCGGGTCTTAAATGTCACGTGGTGGCGCTAAAGGCGGCCTTCTTATCGCTTGGAGTCCAGAAACGGTCCGAATCCGTGACTGACAGAAGGGTCAACAGGATATTAACGCTAGAGAACGGGGGTTTTCGTTGGAGGGGGTGTTGAAGGAGTTCTTGGACGAGAAAGAGAGGGAGAAAGAGAGAGCATCCAAAGGCCGAAAATGACGTTTCCTTTGTCCACTATTTATATGACCGTCGATATGAAATGATCGGTTCACCCCCATTTTTGGGGTAGTTTTTATTTTATTTCTATTTTTTTTAGGGTTTTTCTCTTTCGACCTCTCTTACTCTCTCTCGCTTTCTCTCTTTGGCGAATGGCAGAGTGAAATATATTGGTTATTTTTTATTTATGGCGGTTTTTATATAGAGTTTTATAACAGGAGTTTCTCTATATCAATATAGAATCCCAGGTATCAATCATAAATATAGTCTCAACTTATACAGTATAGAAATGTTGAGAATTTGTTACACTCTTTTAATAGATTTTTTTATATAAAAAAAGTTGATATATTTTTCCACTTATGGTAGTGTATTTGAATTATTTTAAATTGTCTCGTATTTAATTATATTATTTGGTACCTCGTCTAATTTATTTAAATACCATGTTTCTAATTTTAAATTAAATGCCATTAGTATTTAGCTAATTTGTGTAAACCCCTATATGGAGGCTTTGTTCTGAACATAGTCGCGTGGCAGGTAAAACACTTCTAAAGGCGAGGAGTTGAAAAAGCATTAAGTCTTTTTCCCCTATTATTAGGCTTCGTTCTGAGCTCTGAATTTAAATGCAATTTAAATGATCGGCATGCAATTTAAATGATCGGCATGCAATTTAAATGATCGGCATGCAATTTAAATGATCGGCATGCAATTTAAATGATCGGCATGCAATTTAAATGATCGGCATGCAATTTAAATGATCGGCATGCAATTTAAATGATCGGCATGCAATTTAAATGATCGGCATGCAATTTAAATGATCGGCATGCAATTTAAATGATCGGCATGCAATTTAAATGATCGGCATGCAATTTAAATGATCGGCATGCAATTTAAATGATCGGCATGCAATTTAAATGATCGGCATGCAATTTAAATGATCGGCATGCAATTTAAATGATCGGCATGCAATTTAAATGATCGGCATGCAATTTAAATGATCGGCATGCAATTTAAATGATCGGCATGCAATTTAAATGATCGGCATGCAATTTAAATGATCGGCATGCAATTTAAATGATCGGCATGCAATTTAAATGATCGGCATGTAATTTAAATGATCGGCATGTAATTTAAATGATTGGTATTTAAATAAGCTGTATTTAATTTAAAAAAAAAATAATCCAAATAAATAAAATTGAATATATTTATAAATGAAAACATTAAATAGAAAGAGAGCAAAATATTCATTTAAGTAACTTTTGTCTGATGACTAACCTCTCGAAAATATAATAGATCGAAAAATGTTTTTATAAAAACAATTCCAAACCTAATATAAATTCTTGTATTCTGTTAAACATCACCAGATCGTCTATTCACTCCTTCCCGGGCCCATAAAGAGAATTTTTTGAAAAATTTCCCGCGGAAAATGTGGCGGTCGCATTTTCTAGCCGCGTCATTCCTTTTCTCGCGCCATTCCGTTCCTCTCCAACTTTCTCGCGCGCCAATTTTTTTCCCGCCTTATTCCATTGCCTATATATTCTTAGAGAAGTTTCCCGCGCTTTTCCACGCGCGTTTTACCGCGAACGGGCACGTGATGGATGCGAACCTGTTGGTTGTGACAGAGAAGCGGGGGTTTTGGAGCGCGCGCGCGAGAGAGAAAGAGAGCTTGGATCTTCCTTTAGGCCTATCGTCAAATAAAAAGAAAGAAAACGCAAACCTTTCTTCTTCCGCTAAGCCTAACGTTAAATGCGAAAACTCGGGAATGAAAATTGGGTTGTTTTTTCTAAGTCTATATTTTTTTTTCTCTCGGACTAACTGAGAATGGAATCTTTAATTTGTAAGCAACATCTTAGCCGCGTTAATTGAAGTCAGGCAAAAAATATAATTAAAACGTCTCCAAATAAGGTTGATTGCATAAGCGTGTTGTTTTAGATACATACGTATATTTATATACGTATGTCAAGAGAAAAATAAAGATTATAGAAACGCGTGACATAAGAAGATTAATTTAACTAAGATTTTAAAAATAAAAGGAACTTTTTTCTAAATACAAATTTTAAAATAATTATATACCCACTTTTTTTTTTGTCCACCGGTAATTTGGATAGAATAACACAGATTACTACTATTTACCGGTGTTAAAGTATAACATTTGGTTAACTAAAAAGACTAAATTAACTAAATTCATCTCGCTGAGGGGAAAGGTTTTGGGACGGAAATTTATCTTTTAAGCCGAAAAACATTTAAAGGAAGCTTTAAAGGGTATGGATTTAAAAATTAAAAATATTGAATTATAATTTTCCTTTAAACGTGTTAAAAACTTGCTCCTCTCTATAATATAATATACTAATTTGCGGTTTTACTTTAGGGTTTAGTCTATTAAAAATATAGGAGGAGGGGGCGCTGCCCCTCTTTCATCTTAATATAGAGAGGACAACCCTCTTTTACAGAGGGGGTATAGTGGGAAAGAGGTTCGTGTCATTGTGGTGTTATAAGGGGAGAACTTTCAAAGGAAGGATCAAAAGGAAAAAGTATTTTTTTTTGCATATTTCTTTATACTTTTAAATGACAGTTAAGCAACATGTTGAAACTGTTTTTATTTGTTGACGACGTTTCTGTTTAGTAGACACTAACATTTAACTATAGTCGCGTTCATATTAGACCTTGGAGAAGATTCAAACCGTTTCAAAACTTTATTTGGAGTCGCGTCTTATTTATGACTAACATTTATGGAAAAATGCAGTGTTTTTCACAATATTCTTGACCATTTGACTTTGCATTTTACGACAAAATGACTTAGACATGAAAAATTACATTATCATGTCCTTAATGACGCAAAACACGAATAACTATTGAAAATTAGACGATTTAAATCGTTGAACTTTGACCTCTTTTAACAATTTGTTCACTTTTAGTTCCCAAAGGATTGAAGAACGAATAACTATTGAAAATTAGACGATTTAAGTCGTTGAACTTTGACCTCTTTTCGCAATTTGTTCATTTTTAATTCCCAAAGGATTTAAATTATAAATTATAAATTATAATTTTGGTAATTTTACCAGATCAAATCGTTAATTACCGATTTAGAACTCTACACATGTCATTTAAAAAAAGCTTAACATAAGAATATTTCCATTTCGAGATAAAATATAAAATATATTTCAATAATTTTTGAAAATTGTTAAATTATATTTTTAAAGAGATATAATTCGATTTTCTTTTTCACCATCCCTTTAAAGGCGAGAGGACCGTGGCCGTCGAGAGAACGAGAGACAACGAAGAGTGAGGGGCAAGCGAGGAAGGCTAGCAGTGGAAAAATGTATCAAATTAATCTTCATCGCCCTAGTCCGGCACATTTAATTAGGCTTTGTCAGGGCGAATCATGACCACCACCTCGGTGATGACGGCCGCCCTTCCATAGACTTCTAACCCTAAACCCCTACTCTCCCTACATAAAGCTAACTGTACTATATGATGGCCAGTAAGAGAGACAACTACACATAGACCATATACTCAAGAGGAAAATATGATTGGTGTGGAAGGAGTACGAGGGATATAGTTATATATATAAATATAGTTCTACAACATTTATATTTATATAACTAGCCTATTCTATATTATTTTGTTAAAGGAACAAACAATATTTTAACACTTGGTTACTCAATCAATTTAGAGCAATTCATAGTTAGTTTCGATGACCCATCAATACGAAGAAATTCAGGATCTCCCTGAATACAGCTAAGCCTATTTTCCGGGTAAGTTTTAAATCATTTTCTAGCTTAATATGAGTTTGAAATTTTTTTACTGTTGGATTAGGCTAATTAAAACGATAAGGAATAGATAAAAAAATCAATTGTTGTTATTTTAGGAATTCAGCTCTCTTAAAGACAGTTACATAATACTCCTCTTAAACTCCTCAGAATCAATCAAAAGCAAAAAAACCTAAAATTGCCGCTAGAGGGACCAAATACTCAACGTTTATCCATTCTATACCACGAGACGTTAACGTCAAATGAGTTTAATAATTAATTTCTGACTCTATGAATTTTCTCTCCTCTTTCGCGATCTCATATAGTTGTTTTATTTTAAATAAACCATCCTTTATGTAAAGAGATAATTGTATATAAAGTATAAATCTATTGGCTGCATTATGTTACGCACGTTTCCATCATCAAGAGCGAAGCGGACTGTGGTCGGTCTCCATTTACCCAAAGAGATAGGGAGAGGATGGAGGGAAAGTATCACCCGGAGAAGTAATATGGGAAGAGGCTTAACTTTCGTTTTAACGAAATAAGGGCTGTACAAAAGTTACTCGCCGAAACTTCCGCGTGGTTGTGACGAGGGATGGGGAGTGGGCGCACTCGGGTGTCATTTTCATCCGACGAGGGAAAAGACGCGCGCGCTGACAAGCGAGCTAGTCGGGCGCGGGAACCCAGAGCCGAACCACCATTTCAAAACTATCAGATCCCTCCCTCATCCCTCACCGACCCTTATTATAGCTCTATAGCTCGTCGCCCCAGAAAACCAAAACAAGTAAACTCGCCGTCTCTCCATAATGATATAATGATACCAAATACATATATCCATAAACCCGGCCCTTTCTCTTTCTCATCTCGTCTCTACTTTCTTTTTAAATAACGGGACTCGTTCTCATTATTAATTTTAAAATTTATTAATTTATTAACCGAGGGATTGGAATGAAAATTTAAAGTTCTGGTTTCTTGGTTTGTTTCGTTTAGATTTCGCAATGTTTTGTTATTATCAGACTTGTTGCGTAACTAAGACCCAAAAATTAAAAAGCTTTTGAAAATGATGAATGAAATAATCTTTTCATAATGTTTAGGTGACATTTTAGTGTTTAACTTTTATATTAGGTTAGATTTGAATTTCAGCGTAGGGTAAATTCAGGACGAGCCTTCTACGATTGTGTTTCTTAAAACTTTCGCCAGGTGGCGTGAGTGACGCCGTCTGAATATATTGGAAAATATGCACTGTTGAAGGCGAGAGACGTTGCGTTCATCTTATTGGTTCGATTTTATAGTTTACTGAATTTCAAACTAAACCAAATTTTACATATTAATTTAAACATAAAAAAGTGTCCAATAATTGTGAAAAACCTCTCCAAACTGGATTTTCATTTTTCACTCTAAACGTTTCTGGTGAACTTTCAAATGTACAAGATCTTTTTCAACCAAAATAGACTTCATTTGGGTTAAAAATGATGGTGTACGTTCGAAAGCTCCTCAAAAGATGTTAAGTTAATAATCTGTGTTTTTAATAACTATGCAGTACTTCACGGTCTCGTCAAGAACTTATTTATGGATCTACGAACAAAGATATTCCAAACCTAACTTCGCGTACTTGATATATATTCGTGAAAGTTTTAAATAAAAAATGATAAAGTAAAAGACTTCACTATTAGCGTGAAACAATAAGGCCTATAACTATATTTGTGAGGATGGTACCAATATCCCAAAGTTCCTATTTGCATAAATGAGTAAGTACTTGGTCTCGCTCAACGAAAATTATTTTAACCAAAACTCCAATTATATTTTAAAATTTTCAATCATGCATAATTTATACCAGAAAATGAAAATGGACACATATCCCATTTTAAAACTGCCAAATTCAAGCCTAAATCCGCGGATTTATCCCAGAAACTCAATTGTGCCCAGCGCGTTATAGGTGCCACTAAAATTCCGAATTAAGCTTCGATAAATCTTCACACTCTGGAAACGGCCAATGAAAACGAGCGTATTAACGGGGATGGAGAAAGTTTCCCGAAAATGAGAAATAACGAATGCGAACGTAATTTGTTTAAGACAGTGATATGTGGCAAGCAAACGAAGGGGATGGGAACCAAGGGGGTGCAGGATTGGGTGTGCTGTGTCTGAAACCTTTAAGAATCAACGCGCGCGTGGGAAACGAGATGCTCGCAATTTGCCTCGCGTTCTCTAGAGCTGTATGCCTTAGCCTTATTCGAGGCTTTGCCTATATTTCTTGGAATATCGTGGAGAATTCAGCGTGTTACAGGGCTGGGTTTCCTCGTATCTCTAAGAGTTAGACTCCTAAAGGAGAACTCTCATTAAATAGAGATTATACTTCGAAATAAAACTATTAGAAATAAAACAATTATTTAAAAAGTGATATACAAGACATTGAAAAACAAGTTATTTTTAATCAATTTAAGACTGTTAAAATATGCTTAAAAACTTTATCAAAACTCCCCAAAGAAATCGAAGTAATTAACAATTAATTATCAAAGTTGCTAAGCCTAAATATGATTTAATGCCAATGATAGATAATCTAAAAATAGAGCGTGAACCAGTTAAACTATACCAAACATTCGCTATTTCATAAATTACAGCGAAATTTCATTGATTCAACACGAACCTTTATTGGCATCAGCAATTCTGGCTTTTTATTTCATTCTGATATTATTTCTTTAAGCCTAATTTTGATAATTAACCGAGAATTACCACGAAACTTTTGACGCGTTTTAACAATGTTTTTACACATATTTAAACGATCCAAATCGATTTAAAATAATTGGTTTATCAGATTTTAGTATCCCTTTAAATAAATCATTTTCCCATGGAGTATAAGTACATTGTTCCAAGTATAACACGATAATTTTTTCTCCGTGTTGAGACTTAGAAGAGTGTTTATTTAAAGGTCTACCTAACCATATAATTTATTTTAGAAAGTGAAGCATAGTTTGTTTAAACAATAAAGGTAGGACCTAAAAATGTAAATTTTCTGAGACGAGTCCTTTAGGGATGAAATACATTTTCTACACACTGACATCCGAGTGTGATATCAACTAGATCTTTGGGTCCTACAGTCAGAAGCGGGTGTCAAGCTAATCAGAGAAGCCGGGAGAAAACGAAGAACAGAGAAGGGAAGAGAAAGAGAGGCAGGGTGGGCATCAGAGGGGGCGAGAGGGAGAGGGTGGGCGCGTCACGGGCAGGCTTCGGTGAAGGATTACGAGCCGATGGCGGTTGACAGGCTTCGTCATCGCATGGCCGGACCCAAACAGGATCCCTTCCCTGCCTCTCTTCGTCCTCCTATCATCGCCTATAGCGGCTCTCTTAACCGTCTTGCCCTTTAAGTAACATCTCTCTCTCTCTTTCCTTTTCTATTTTTTTTCTTTCTAGCTAGTGGCGTGTCCTCTAGCATTCTTGTTACGCAAGAACGCCCCTGAAGAGGACATCTTACCCTCAGGCAGACGTACATATCCTCTTCTACTGGCCAGCGCCCCATCAGAGTCAGACACCCACCACACAACCAAAACCGCAAGAAAAAGATAAAAAAAAACAAGCTATATGCTTTGCAATCGCGAAGGATGATTTTGACTATGGGACACTATAAGATTTCGTATATAATAGTAGGATTAGTTTCGGGTAATTTTATGTAGCTTCATTAAGAAGATATCTTTAAGTTCGTATTCAATAATGTAGCCAGTGATTTCTTCACGCCCTTTTTTATTTAGTTACTTTTGACAACCAGTTCTGAATGCGCATACCTCAAAAAATGATAACCATGAATATGTCTTACGATGGAACGTACCTCATCTATTGGCTAAACATTATTAAGAGAGTTTTTTTCCTCAGAATAAATTACAAAAATAAAAAAATATCCACTATGCCTCGTGTATACCTTTTTTTGTAATGCGACTTTTTAAATTTTTTTTATCAAGAACGAAGATACAAAAGAAGCCCTTTTGAGGTCGATAACATTCCCTAAAACATAAATGAAAACTCGCTCTTTGGAAAGTTTTCGAGAGAAATTTGAATTTTCAGAAAAATTATTGCGCAATTTTTAATTTTTTTTTTTTGTGAAAGAACGTCGTACATAACAAACCTCTAGATAATTATATTTTTCTTTGATCGGGAATATTCGTTAAAGGGGTTTTAGTTTGAAATCATTCAAAAACATTGGCGTGGCCCGATTGATCACGATAAAAGTTTTTGCATAATTCGAGCTAATTAACGAAATATAGATTGTCTTGGATAGTTTTTATAATATATTTTTTTAAACTAAAAATATCGAGACTTTTGTAATCAATTGCCTGTCTTCCTTTAAGAATCGTTGGCTTATATAACTGCATTTGGGAGTTGACAATTGACTGCGGGCTTCAAATTTCAAAGCTAATTTTCTCTAAAATAAGCTTATAAAGCCAAAATCCCTGGATATTAATTCTTTAAGGGCCAATTTATAACTGGACGACATTTGGGTGAATTTAATCTCAATATAAATTTCAAAATCAGGGAGACTCTTATTATATATAGAAAAGGGATCCGCTCGTCCCGCGATCAGAAATGATACTAGTTTTCATAAAATACTAAGGCAAAATTTGATTGCAAAGTAAGCCAAAACATATATTTAAAACGTATTGTCTATCTTTTACACGTAATGAAAACTGAAAGCGCTTCCTGCAGGATCGCTGCCACCTAGTTTGAAATTTTGGGTGAAAAGGGTGAAGCCGTCAAGTCAGAAAATTGTCGCGAAATGGGAGACAGAAGAGACCGAGGGTTAAGGGAGGGGAGGAAGTGGTACAAAATGGGGAGGAGTCAACTATTAAAAGGAGAGAGAGAGAGAGAGGAAAACTTCAGACGTCCAAGTCAGAGAGCCCAAGATCCTGTTAATTAGGTGCCCTGTCATCCGCTCAGAGCTAGAAACCGTATACCGGAAAGATGCTTGTGACCCCCTTACCCTTCTACCCATTCTCTAACGTTGAATGACGTAACCTCTTCCCCCTTCCAACATGTAACCCGTCCACCTGAAGTAAGAGTATTTAGTATATTCAACAAGAAAAAAACAACAAAAAACAAACAAATATACCCAACTTTACTGTTTTGTCAAGATACGTGCTAAGCCTAAAATAATAATAAACAGAATTGAAATTACAAGAAAAAAGCGGTTTGGTACGTATATTTTATAAATTCTCAAAACGTGATGGAAGATTGATATCCGATGATTGATTTTTTCAAACAATTTCTTATTCTTATTCTTAAATTAGGCCTAATCCTATTAAAATTTATTTTTAGGCTTAGCTTGTATCTATGCTGGGAGACTTAATTGATGTGACGATTAAAATGAGTAAGTTACGAATTTCGCCGCTAATAGCTCAAGAGCGTTAGGGTTAATCGAAGCAGATGAATAGTTCTTCGTTGAATCCGCTTCGTCTGCTTAGAGAACCTCTATCGCAATTACTTTCCTTGCTTACATACTCATTTTAATCTCCCCATGATTCATATATATTTAAGCCTACTTATCAGAGGAAGTTAAAAATTAATTTTTATAATTCAATATGTATTTGTGGGTAATTATTTTTAGGTCTATTTTATCCACATATATATAAATGAACGCTTAGTTAACGATGAAAGATGTCGAGTCATCATGGGATAGAGAAAGACTGGTGATGCGTGGACCGTTTTGACCGTTTTGTTGAGGAACGAGGCTATAAGAGCTTCCGACATTTCGTCCTGTTTACTGTCACATCCTTTCTCCCTCCATTCTTTCATTCGCTCGCAATCTCATATATGTCAGACTACAACCAACTCCATCCCCATTTAGGAATATATCCTCTCTTACATGGATGGTCTTATAGCGACCAATTTGTAACACTTTTTGCTACTACTATTAGCGGCCTAGCGATGCCAAGTGTTAAGCATTAACTACTACTACTATCGAAACGATTAAATCAGAAGTAAGGGATATAAGTTTAATTAAGAGTCAAGATTGCCATACCAAAGATCGTCATTTAATGTTCTACTACTAAACATAATTTAATTAGCAGTAATTAATTGCTACTACTAAAACAAGCAACTATAACTACTATTAAATTAAACACAAACTACTACTAAATCAATATACAACACTACTATAATAATGACACTTAAATATAAAAACCCCCTTAAATAATAACATGCGACATGCGGACTCGACCAATGCCCTAACTACTACAATTAAACTAAAAATGTTCTACAAATTATTTACAACTATATAAACACGCGAGCGCGCTAAGTTTATTGTACTCATCACTAAGTTCTTTCACGAAGAGTCGGGCTTCTGTATCCCATCGGGAAAGTGGCCATGAGCGGATGAACGAGCGGGAGAGAGAGAGACGATGACCACATCTACTATTGGAGAGTCGACGACGCCGTCGGAGATCGGCGGGTGGTCCGGATTAGTCAGGTAGATTCGCGGCCAGCGCAAAGGGTTCCGTCAGTTCTCGAACCATCCTACATCTCCTTCGAGTGGTGACATCATCTCGGGAAAATGGCTAAGTCCCTATCAGAACTTTTATTTTAAAGTCCTGATTCCTTTATGGATGTTGGTTCCACTTCTCTGGTTAGGTTGGTCAGCTCTTCTCTGCTTCGGACATCTAGCTGTTCTGTTTTTACTCTCTCTCTCTATCCTAGTTTTCAGGTCGGTCACATGATTGGGGAAATACCGGGATCCATCGGATACCCCATCAGTGACTCCTGGGAAGCCATCGCCTTATCTTTTATCACTTAGTTCGGTATCTTTAGAACGCGTAGGGTTCGTTACCGAAGCGTTCTCACGCGCTTTACACGCACTTCTTAGAAATTCTCGGCATTGGTCGAGCTTTGATAAATGGGCCTGGTTCGAGTCGTCCATGCCATTAGTAACATGCACACAATAAAACATATAATATTTGACAGTTTAATTCCTATTCACCTGCATATTTATTTACAACCTTTATTTTTCATTTAAAGGAAGGGGTTGACTTAATGGCTTTCTTGGGTATGGCAATGAGTTTTGTAGATAAGATAAAAAGAAGTTGGGGAGATCTAACAAAGGGAAGATAGGCGACTTAAAGTCGCTATGCCGCCAAAAGTTTATTTTCTAAAGGTTGCCCTTTTGAAAATATTATAATTGGGTGCTCCTGACCCATATTCAACTTAATGGCTTTTTGATAGCACAAGAGAATACCTGGAAATCGTTTTACTTGGAATAACCCAAATATTTTCCTATTATTCGATACGACACAAATATTTCGCTACACTCCCCCCCGCTAAGACTCCGAGCGACCTCGTGAGGGCTATCCAACCTCCCAAAAAAATTAATAACTTAAAAAATTTAAACACTAACATAAATACACTAAAAGGATTGAAATATATATACAAGGGCTTGAAATAAGACTAGGCTACGGCTATAATTTACAAAGACCGGGAGTGTACCTTTCCCAGCACGCAAAAAGCACGAGATCAAATCTCTTCTCACTTAGAATATATTCAAGCTATCAGATTTATTTGCGGGAACGCAAATTCATATGAAACCCACTGTCCGCTGGAGGCCGTACAATTTCTGGGCGAGGTTTACGTTTTTTCTCAGGGGTCTTGGCCTGAGAATTTTTCTCAGGGATTGCTATCTGAGGGGATGCTCCGTTTTCTAGTGGACGCTCCGTATAGAGCTTGAGTTCACGAAGATTAAAAGTACCCTTTAATTGCTGACTACTATCTATATTACCTAGTTTGTAAGTGTATGGCGAGAACTTTCTAACAATAACGAAGGGGCCTTCCCATGTTTTGGCCAGCTTCGCCGAAAACCTATCACCGGCTGACGATTGATAGTGCGTTTTCTTTAGGACTATGTCTCCCTGATTAAATTCAAAATCTCGCTTCTTTTGGTCATACAAAGCGGCGTTTTTCTCTTGAGCTACTACTAAGTTAGCTTGAGCCTTCGATATAGCGCTGTTAATAATTTCAGCTCTGCGGAGGGGCTCTATAACCTCGCAGGCCTTTGAGATTTGGTGATTGTCTACGTTCATTATGGGTGCTTCTCTAATTTCTCTACCAAAATTCAAAAACGATGGCGTAAAGCCGGTAGATTCGTTTTTAGAAGAACGCAGAGCCATAACGAACTGTTGCAATCCCTCGTCCCAATATTGGTGGCTCTCCTTTACGTAGCATTTGATCATCATGCCTAGATTTCTATTCGCTCTTTCCGTTTGATTGGATTGAGGCGAATAGAAGGAGGTGAAGCGCTGTTTGATATTGAACAGCTTGCAAACCTCCTGCATGAGATTTGAGACAAATTGGGGACCATTGTCACTCACAATTCTCTTAGGTACGCCAAAACGAGAAAATACCTGATTGACCAAAAGAGTGGCGATATTTTTGGCAGTTGCCTTCTTTAAAGGAAAAGCCTCAACCCATTTAGTTGAATAATCTAGTACTACTAAAATTTGCGAATTTCCTTTTTTACTTCGAGGGTATTCCCCCTTTAAATCTATTCCTATAACTTCCCAAGGTTGGGATGGCTCCGCTGATTTCATAAAACCAGCTGGCTTCATCGGCGGGGATTTATGCTCTTGGCAAATTTTGCAGGATTTGACAAAATTACTAATATCTTTTGTCATTCCCTCCCATGTGTAATATTTACGAACTCTTTCTAATGTTTTGGATTTACCCTGATGACCGGAAGATGGGATATCGTGGCAAGCGGATACTACTACTTTAATAAGGTTTTTGGGGACTACTATATAAAACGAGGCAACTAACCCTTGACTTTTTCTACTATTTTCGTCTTTAGGGGTACTACTACTACTATTATTTGTGCACGTGCTATTGTTTCTACTACTATTTACTTCTCCTGATTGACTTATTGGATTTATGCTTCTATAAGCTATTCCGTCAATTAATTTACAGGAGGGTGCTACTCGCTTAACCCAATTTCCTACTTTTGTATTAGCGTTATTAACATCCATTGAACCTCCCTCCAGAAAGGTCAATAAACTGCCAACTTTACTATCCAATCGCTGCTCTTCGATTATCCGTTCTCTATCTAAAACTATCACTTCGGATTCGGTGGTATCTAATTCCACCGTTGCTACTACTATATTTTCGGTCTCATTAGACTCGGGTATTCGAGAAAGGGCGTCCGCTACTATGTTATCCTTACCGGGTATATAAACTATTTTAAAATCGAAAGGTTGGAGTCTAGTACTCCACCTGGTGAATTTACCGGTAGGATCTCTCGCGTTTTTTAACCATTCGAGCGACTTATGATCCGTAATCACCTCAAAAGGTGCGCCCTCGAGGTAGACACGAAATTTTTCGGTGATTGCCCAAACTATTGCGTAACATTCTCGTTCTGTTACTGATAACTTACGCTGCGTGGCGTCTAACGTTTTACTAGCAAACTGAATGACTCTACTCTTCCCTTCTTTATCTTTTTGCGTTAACACCGCGCCGATTCCAACGTTCGAGGCGTCAGTGTGAATTGTGAATGGGAGCTTAAAGTTTGGAGAGGCAATTATAGGGGCAGTCGACAATTTTTCTTTCAAAGTTTCAAAAGCGCGTTGTTGTTCTAAACCCCACTTCCAACTTACGTTGTCGTGTGTCAAATAATGCAAAGGGGTAGCTATTTCGGCGAATTTAGCGATGAAACGTCGATAGAAACCCGCCATTCCCAAAAATCGTCGGAGCTGTCTCACTGTACGGGGAATGGGATATTCTTTAATTGAACTAACCTTCTCGGGGTTTACTTCTATTCCCTGTTTAGATACAACATGACCTAAAATAGTCGCTTTCTTTCGGCAAAATTGAGTTTTCGACGATTTTATTGTCAAGCCGTCGTCTTTCAAAACGGCGAAAACCTTTTCTAAACTGACTAAGTGTTCTTCGAAGGTATCTGATACAATATATAAATCGTCGAAATAATCAAATATTCCTTCTTTAGCTAGACTCCCGAATAAATTGTTGACCAATCTTTGAAAACTCGGGGGAGAATTACAAAGCCCAAATAACATGACCTTTGGCCTATAAATACCACTATGCGTCACGAAAGCGCAAGTGTCGCGACTTCTCTCATTAAGAGGAACCTGCCAAAATCCCGACCTCATATCCAAAACTGTGATATACTCCGGCTCCCTTATGGATTCTAAAATATCCTCTATTCTATGCAAAGGATAGGTATCCTTGCGCGTTACACTATTAAGCTTGCGATAATCAACCACTAAACGAGACGTTCCGTCACTCTTTCCTACTACTAATGTTGGTGCGGACCATGGACTGTTACAAGGTTCTATTAACCCTAGCTCTAACATTTCTTGAACAATCCCTTCTATTATTTCCTTTTTATGGGGAGAAAATCTATAAGGGGGACACGCTATTGGCATACTATCGCCCGTGTCAACGAAATGTTCAGCGGATCTAGACAGGCCAGGTTTGGTTGAAAATACTACTTTATAGCGATAAACTAAATCTCTTAATTTTTCCTTTTTATCGGCATCTATTGGTGCCTCATCTATCGCTTGGTTTATAGTTTCCGAATCAAAGTCTTCATCTTCGAATAGATGGCATTCGGTTAAATTATAATTAATTCCACTATTATGGAAATCATACCAAGCGGTAGGGTTTGAATCCCAACACCAACTTAACTGGCCATAGCTTACTGTCATGCCTGAACTTTTTAGGAAATCTAAGCCTAAAATACAGGGATACGCTAGGTCATCGAGTACGATTGCATCATGTGTCAAAGTTTTTAATCCTGGCAATTCCAGATCAATTTTAATCATTTCTTTAGCATTAATTAATTTTCTATTTACTACTCTAAGTTTAAGATCTACGGTTTTATTTTTATATCCTAAATGTTTTAAATTACTATTAAGCGTTGAATCAATTAGAGTAGCGGAACTCCCCGAATCTACTAATGCTATGGTAGGAATTCCGGCTACCCTAATATCGATTAAACATCTTTTTCTACAACTATCGTCTGACACATGATGACAATCTACGGCGAAGGGGCTAATTTCTATTTTCTTTGGGGCGCACCGTCTCTGGGTCCACCCCTTTTTTCGTTTCCCGAATTTAATTTGGGACAGTATCTTTGAACGTGACCCTTTCCTTTACAATTCGAGCAAGTTATATTCGGGCATTCTGGAGTCTTGTGACCCACTTTATCACAAGCAAAACACCGAACCTCGAAACGACGGTCTCCCCCGTAGCTGGGCCTAGCCTCGTATCGCGAGGGACCGTTAAAATTTTTGTTTTGAAAATGGTCTCTACTACTATAGCTTTTGTCATTTCCCCTACTGCTATAATCCCTATCTCTCCCGTTTTCACGGTGACCCCCGCTGTGCCCACGAGAAAGTTCGATACGAACGGCGCTTTCTAAGAGATCGCCTATCGTAGCGAACGTTTGAGTCGCTAAATAAGGCTTAAGATCCGAACGCATATTTCGATATACCGAATCTACCTGTCGATCATGGGGAAGGGGGTTTTCCATTTGAAGGAGGATTTCTCTCATTGCATTGACATAGTCCCTAACTCCCTCAGTATGATTTTGCCTTCTATTTATCAATTGCTCGTTTAATACCGAGTCGTTCACTTGATAGGCAAATTCCCTTTTAATTTTTGATTGTAATTCAGCAAATTCTGTTGGTTTTGCTGGGAGTGACTGCCACCAATCTAATGCAGGACCAATAAACATCTGCGGTACCCACGACTGAATAAAAAGCGCATCAGTCATTCCAAGGGTTTCCCTAATCTGTCTAATTTTTACTAAAAAATCTTTCGTGCTCATATCTCTTGGTTTCCCAGAAAATACGGGCATGTTTATTTTTGGCATTCTAAAGTGATGCGTGCTAGAAGTGGTTAATCCCGAAGGTGTGCTATTTGGTGAATTAAGATTTCCCGAAATACTATTATTACTACTATTTGAATTTACTACTATCTGAGTATTCGATGGGACTACTAAATTCTGACTACTAGATGGGATTATTACATTCTGACTACTTGGGACTACTAAATTATTACTACTCGATGGGACTACTATATTTTGACTATTAGATGGCGAAAGTACTAACGGACAATTTTGACTAGCTTGATTAGAAGCCGACGTTTGACTAGTGGGCGGTTGATTAGCTACCCCCAAGGTCGCCGTGCCATGTTGGGCAGCGGTCTGTTGCGCCTGAACTTGAATTATCATTTGTAATTGAGCTGTCAAAGCCGCCATTTGTGTCTGCATATCTAATAACATTTGAGTTGAAATTATTGGTACTATGGGAGTTGCGTTGTTATTTATGGGAGAAATCGGGGTTGCCTGATTAAGACTAGTAGTCTTTACAAAATTAGCGGCACTAGATCTAGTTGGGGTTACTACTATCGGTGAAGTAGAGAGATTTGGAGGGGCCAATCTACTATATACTGGACCCCCAGCCCCGGTGTTTCCTATCGCACCTGGGCTAAGACTACCTCCCAAAGCTCCACTACTTCCGGCTAAAGCGTTAGGATCCATATTCGAGTTTCTACTATTTCTACTATTTCTATTCTGTGCTCTCAAAGCTCTATCTATAGCCTGAGAATCTTTATACGATTTAATGCAATCAGAACAACTCGAATATGTACCTGCTTGTGGTTTACAAAAATAATGATCTACCCGATATTCCTTCATAAATTATCCAACCATACTCCTCATACGTTTACTATTTTCATTCCAATTTAGTCCTAAAGACTAGCGAGTTCAAAGGAAGTCTTCGTACTAGTTTAACTGGCATAGAAAGACTAATCCCGGCGGAAGGCCCCCAAAATGTAACACTTTTTGCTACTACTATTAGCGGCCTAGCGATGCCAAGTGTTAAGCATTAACTACTACTACTATCGAAACGATTAAATCAGAAGTAAGGGATATAAGTTTAATTAAGAGTCAAGATTGCCATACCAAAGATCGTCATTTAATGTTCTACTACTAAACATAATTTAATTAGCAGTAATTAATTGCTACTACTAAAACAAGCAACTATAACTACTATTAAATTAAACACAAACTACTACTAAATCAATATACAACACTACTATAATAATGACACTTAAATATAAAAACCCCCTTAAATAATAACATGCGACATGCGGACTCGACCAATGCCCTAACTACTACAATTAAACTAAAAATGTTCTACAAATTATTTACAACTATATAAACACGCGAGCGCGCTAAGTTTATTGTACTCATCACTAAGTTCTTTCACGAAGAGTCGGGCTTCTGTATCCCATCGGGAAAGTGGCCATGAGCGGATGAACGAGCGGGAGAGAGAGAGACGATGACCACATCTACTATTGGAGAGTCGACGACGCCGTCGGAGATCGGCGGGTGGTCCGGATTAGTCAGGTAGATTCGCGGCCAGCGCAAAGGGTTCCGTCAGTTCTCGAACCATCCTACATCTCCTTCGAGTGGTGACATCATCTCGGGAAAATGGCTAAGTCCCTATCAGAACTTTTATTTTAAAGTCCTGATTCCTTTATGGATGTTGGTTCCACTTCTCTGGTTAGGTTGGTCAGCTCTTCTCTGCTTCGGACATCTAGCTGTTCTGTTTTTACTCTCTCTCTCTATCCTAGTTTTCAGGTCGGTCACATGATTGGGGAAATACCGGGATCCATCGGATACCCCATCAGTGACTCCTGGGAAGCCATCGCCTTATCTTTTATCACTTAGTTCGGTATCTTTAGAACGCGTAGGGTTCGTTACCGAAGCGTTCTCACGCGCTTTACACGCACTTCTTAGAAATTCTCGGCATTGGTCGAGCTTTGATAAATGGGCCTGGTTCGAGTCGTCCATGCCATTAGTAACATGCACACAATAAAACATATAATATTTGACAGTTTAATTCCTATTCACCTGCATATTTATTTACAACCTTTATTTTTCATTTAAAGGAAGGGGTTGACTTAATGGCTTTCTTGGGTATGGCAATGAGTTTTGTAGATAAGATAAAAAGAAGTTGGGGAGATCTAACAAAGGGAAGATAGGCGACTTAAAGTCGCTATGCCGCCAAAAGTTTATTTTCTAAAGGTTGCCCTTTTGAAAATATTATAATTGGGTGCTCCTGACCCATATTCAACTTAATGGCTTTTTGATAGCACAAGAGAATACCTGGAAATCGTTTTACTTGGAATAACCCAAATATTTTCCTATTATTCGATACGACACAAATATTTCGCTACAAATTCCATTGATATTCGATCTTATACTATAGGAATAATATCGCATAAGCCTAATTTAACATTTCAAAATGATGCTTTCAGTTTTAAAAATTTGAGATAAATTAAGCCTCGTTCATACATAGACCTAAATGCGCTTCGTTGCGCTTCGATGTCTGTAACTGGTTATCAAACCAACTTGAGAAATCAGTTCGTGTTGCAGGTTCGGGAAGCAATTTGGTCAAGTCGCTTCGGTTCAATCCGCTTTGAAAATAACGCGGCGGGGAGACAAATTTGCTGATAAATCTTAAAATAACGCGATCAAAATTATAGTTTTTGTCAAAAATTATTAACCAACTAGTTACAAACACGATTTGCTAATTAGTTTGAGATAATTATTTAAAAATCTTAAATTCTGTGCATTTTTTAAAACGACGCTAAGCCTTGGCGTAGGTCGAACCGGGGCGAACGGCCGCGAACCGTCTTGTCAGCGTGTGAACCAAGGAAAACGGAAAACGCTTCGTACTGGTTTTGGAACCGATTTTGCCCTCAAGTATGAACGAGGCTTTATTTAAAGTCCAACGAATGTTCTCGAGGAGTTAGTTTATTTTTGTCTAGAGTATATTCCACCAAGATATAATAGAAAGCTCAAAACCAGGCTACCCGTTTTATTTAAGTCAACAAATCATAGAGATTACGATTAATCAAGGTGGTATATATAGAATTTAATTTTGAACCAATTTTAATATATAAATTTTATCTTGCATATTTAAGCGCAATATTAGATATCAATAAATGTTTTTGTTTTAAAACAAAAATCGGGGAAAAACGAGTAAATTTTTACACCAATAAGAGCCCGCAAAATTATGATCAATCCCCTTCTAAAAGTGACTGTTTTGATACGGAAGTGTTGTAGGAAAGAGAGGAACATATTTCAAAGGAGAAGAGTACTTCAACAATTCCCTAGCTCTATCCATTCCCCATCACAAACAACATTTATAAAAGATCTCGGGATACATTTCCTCCTTCAATCTAGAGACCAAGTGAGCGGCGAGAGAAGCCAAGTATATCTTTCCACGTCGATTTTTCGACGATACCCAAACAGCTATATCCTTAAGAAACAACCAACGAATAAAAAAGAAGAAGAATACGCCACCGGAAGCTGGTAAAAAATGAGCGCTTTTCCCGAGAAAAAGCTATCATCTTCTCAGCCTCAAAACAAAGCGGCACTTTGTCTTTGATCCCGCGTGGCATCGCGGCGCGGTGAGAGAAAAGCCTAGCGCCTTAGCTTTATTATAAACTGCCGTAGCGTCCCCTGACATTTTTTCTCGCATTTTTCTATATATATACCTATCCGCTAGAAGAAAAAGAATGAAGATATTGAAAGAAAAGCTAGAGATTCGTCTCCTTTTTCCCGCAATTTTTTTTTTTTTTAAGGCGCGAGAGTTTCGCAGGTGTCATAGCGCGTAGGCTGTTAGCTTTCTAGCGCACGCGAACGATATACTGGGGGAAAAGTCGCGCCCTTTAATTTATTTCCTCGCGTCAATGATTGGGTGTAGGTGGACGATATAACCCTGGTTTTCGCGCGCTTTTCAACCTCGAGTTCCCGCGAAAAGATGGCGACGCGCGCTTATACGGAGCGTGAGTTATGAACGGAGACAGGCGATAAGTTTCGGGGGTTTCTGGGTCCCTCCTCTCTTTTAGTCTTCTTCCCCGCTTGAACGATTTCCTCCTCCCCTTCCCCGACCCAATCTCCTCCTTTAGCGGAACAGTTTTCTTCCATAGCTGGCTCCTACGCGCTTCCGGAGCGAAAATTTGACAAGCTTCTAGATTGTAGTCTAAGACTAACATTCTTCAAGATAGAGAGAAGCTCCTAGTCGTCGGCACCCGGGGATGATATCATAATGTTGGCCCACCTCCGATTCTCGTTTATTTCGGGGGCTATAGCTCGGGATTTCTTTATGGGACCCGCTTATAAACCCCTTGTCTTCGCTATCGTATACTATAACCAAAGATATGATATCCTGAATTTATCTAACTCAAAAATTACCATTCCGTATATATGGATAAAAATATAGAAAATATATATATTCTTCCGGGAACAATAGATACGAGAAATTCGGAACAAAAAGTATTCGGAGATTTTTGGATATTTGTCGAGTTTACGTTGCAAAAGTGTTGGAACTCTTCTACAACAATAATAGAGAGGGGAAATAATTGATTTATATTTTAAGTTTCTGGGAAGAAATAAAGTGTATAGTTTTTTGTTAGAAAATATATAGTAAACCAGTTTTTCTAGAGAAATTTCATGCAAGTTTGATATTTAAACCGTCTGCAGTCTGAAGTACAAAGTAAGCTTCTTTGAAACCCGGAAGTTACTTGTTCTTAAAACGGAAGTAAGCATTCTCATCCGGTGAATTGAAACGTTTATAATGATTATTTAAATAGGTTACTAGAAAGTTTGATATATAAAAAAAATGCAGATTTCACAATAAAAGAAGCCTAGCCTTTCCGCTTTATCCTTTTTTGTTTCAAAAATTATTTAACTTTAAACAGTAGGCCTAGTAAGTTTTTATTATTTTAAAACCCCGATGATGTATCTTATAACTACCCATTGGGCTATATTATTTTAATACGACTGATTAACTTATAGGAATCTACTAATTAACTTATGATTGTATTGATCAGTCTACTTAACATCGCGTAAGAACATCACTCCTCCTAGGTCGACTTGTTTAGCGATCTATACTACAATTGGTATCGCAGCATCACCTCTTCTCTCGTCGTTCTCGATATTCTCCGAATGAAATAAAAAAAACAAGGGATGGACGGACTGGGGATTAGGAGGAGGGGGGAAAGGTTTAGGATTTAGGGGAAAGGGTCTTCTCTGAGGCGGTACACTGCCCCCAAGGGACGAATGCAGCGAGTTGCCTGTTCTACAGATCTGTAAGACACTCTCGATGAACATGTACATCTTCAATGAGACCAGTTCACATTTATTAATATATATTTATAGTTTAATCTCACGAATGAATTGTATACGTAATATGTAGCTAATTTGTTGCGAATCAATTAGTCAACATAAAATCTAAATTATTAAAGTTTAATTATAGTTAAGAACGTTTTTAAAGAATGTCAACGTTTTAATATTATCATATTACGATTAATTAATTAGATTAATTTTTGCATGAATAATTTTCTTACCGGTAAAAAGATTATATTTTCTACGAAAAAGATTATTAGAGATAATCTTATTAATTTTTCAAGTATAAATTAATTATGGATTTTGCGCTATTTTCCCACGAATAATTTACCGATTTTACTATTTAAAACTGTTAACGAAATATGAACGCCTGTAAAAGTGTTCTAGCTGCCGTGCTTCGGCGTCCAGAGAGAAGTCTATTTTCAGGATGAAAATTGACAAATTGTGTGTAAGTATATTTCTAGATAGTGGCAATTAGTTGGAATATATATTATGTATACAGAAAGATGTGGCGGAGGGATACAAATAGACTTCGGCAGAGAAAACAGTTGGTGGTTTCTTTCAAAACAAGATATTTTCTTAAACTCCCACGGAAATACCTCTAATTATCTTAAATGCGAACTTGGTTGAGAGGTCACACACACACACACAAACGGAGAAAGAGAAACAAGAATCTGAACCCCAAGACGAGATCGGCCATTTTGGCGCATTCGCCCCATCAGTCTCGGTGGCTTTAACGAGCCACCCAGGAGAACACCCGGCCAGTTTATCCCCCTTTCTCCTTTTTTTCCCATCCTCTAAGCATCCCTCGATCCTCCTTTCTCCATCACTCCGTCTCTCTCGCTCTCTCCCTCTTTCTAGCTAGCTGTTTCTCTCTCTTTGATGAATTCCGTTCTTTTACGACCCGATCTCCCGCCAAAAAAGCCCAAAGCGCGCGCCAAAACCTTCAGCCCCCTTTCCACTCGATCCGCTGTCTTCTTTTTGGCGCGCTTTTCTCGGGACGGTTCCCTCGGGTTCCGCGCGTGACGCTGCCTTCTTTAGCGCGCCCAGGACGCCCAACACCAAAGAAACTGCTACGGCGGGAAGATTTCGAACTAAAACTCGCCTCGCGCTCTTTTTCTATACCAAGCCTCTTCCATAAAATCAAAGAATGAGTTTTGTTCACATCCTAACATGGCGATTTAAGAAATTGAACAGGAACGAAATCACGTTTCTATAATACGCGGTAATTTGCAATGTTCTGATTGTTCTGCTCTAGTGTTCTTATTGAAGAGGTAATAACTATATTGCGTAATACTCAAATTATGTGAGAATTGCCCTTTATCCTCTACAAAAATTAATATTAATGATCTAAAATGTTTCGTTAGTAAAATGAAATTGTTCTAAATCAGGCCATATTACGCCCATCTTGCTTCAAGATTGGGTTTTAGAAAGATACCGGTACTAAATTACAATTAAGAAAACTGTCGAGAAAATTTACGACACCGCGTGATGTAATGGGTCCGAACAGAGAAAGGAATCGGACACGAGGCGTAAAAAGCGTCATCCCACGTCTCCAGAAAAGGGCGCGTACTTTTTGGCGCGCTTTCAAACGACTCTCGTGAGATTCTACAGGCCGCGTGGTTCGCGCGCGCTTTCACTTGTTTTCCCCTCTCTTTTCGCTCTACTCCCTCGACGCCGTCCGAGTCACACCGAAGCTGTATATCACGGGCTAACCTAACGTTCCATTTTGGCGGGAAAAAGGAGAAAGCGGGAAAAAAGACACGGAGAGATAAAGGGCCAAAGTAAAGCGCGTGACACGAAACTTTGGTGATTCGGCTATAGGGCGGCGAACACTATACGCCAGAGTGTCACGACGTATATAACAGGCTCTTTTTTGGCGGGAAAAAAAGAGCTTCTTTAATTAAAGCTTCTCCTTTTGACGCGCGCTTAGCGTAGGATCCATTCCCTCAACCCCACCAAGGGCCAGAAATAACCGTATCAGGCATGGTATACCGAGGAGGCGAATATTGGCCCTTAGCGACCAATAAAAATGTTCGGTTGGTCAAAATGTCACGCGGTAGGGTCCCGGATAAGATCTTTCGTGATGACGAAATGTTCCACGTTTTTGGGATGAACGATACTCGTGGGTGTAATCTTTAACCAAACAAAAGCTATTAACGTCATCTACGATATGATGAGATGACTTTATACTAGTTAGACCTATAAGCTTTAGCAGATAATTAAAATTGGGGCTAGAAATAAGTTTATCCAGGGTTTAGGATTGTACGTATTAGTTAAAGATTCATATAAGAAATTGTAAAAGTTTTAAATTCCGACCAAATTGGTCAAAATTGAACTCTATGGACCGATTTAAAATTATTTGCTCTTAATTCGAAGATGTTCTCTCCAAAGTGGAATATAATGCGTGTTTAATTAAGTTAAAGTTGCTTAAATTGAGGCTGTCACAGATTTTTCGTGAGTTTGAAATGAAATTCGAGTAATATTTTCAGATCTGTCACAAGATAAGGTAGCTTTCACGAGGCATTTTTATGAAAAATACTTAATCTAGAAACTTCAGCCTTTCCTTTGAAACCTATCGTTAAATACAGCCTTGTATCCCATGAAAAACCCAATAAATTGCGTAATTAGTTCTTTAAGAACGGCCCCCCACATTAAGAAATACGCCATTAGTCCTAACATAGCCTTTATTTTATGGGGGGAAGATGTTAGGGGGAATCTGGAAATATCTGCCTTTTGGGCATTCTTGGCTGGACATTTCTTTTTCGTGATTTGTAGAGGTGATTCATCTCGATCAAGGCAAGGGAACAGAGATAGATACACCCACCCATTGCGCTTCCAGCTCCCCACCACTCCCATCCCCCGAGTTGCTATCCTAGTAAACAACGGCGTTTAAGACCACGCCCCCAATCAATCACAAATCGAACGGCTAAAGAGGCCCCACGATCCGATAACATGCCAAGCATCGTTTTAACCCTAAATGTCCGCCGCCGAAAAACGTAGTTTCGTTCAACAAGCCGCAATATATACCAAAGAGTGGACCCCCTCACTCAATGAATCAAAATGAATCAATCAAATTTGCGACAATTACTTTTATAAAGAGAAAGTGAAACACGAAACTCATTTCTATCAGAAGAGAATAATAGAAAAAGGGGGACACTGTATGATCAAAATATATAATTTTCTGTCTAACAATATGCATGTCTGTCTGACTGTCTATCGGTAACACTTAACTTTAAAAAGCGACGTGATCAAAGTAAGAAAAGATGTAGCGAATGGATACACAATGTTAAACTTCATTTAGAAAAAGTAGTAGAAGTAAACTCCCCTTGAGTATAGAAGCGCGAGTTTTAATTTCATTTAGGCTTAATGATTTAGAGGATATAACGTGTTTTGCAATGTTTAACAAGCGTTTTAAGTTAAATTTAAGTTTAGTTTCGTGGATTAATTTATCTTTAAGTCAAGGAAAACATCGTTTCAAAGATAATTTGAACGACTTTCATTGACAACTTAAAAACGTTTTTAATTGTATAATTTACTTATAATCTTAACACTTCTATGCAATTGAAATATTTTGTAAACTACTAATGTTTTTATAAATTTTTAAATATTAATCGTGTCTTTTGATTTAAACAAAAAACATATCTGGAGGTCGCCAATAACCGCTTAAGAAATCTTTCAGCTCACACTAACTTTAACTTTTTAAGTAATTTCTTTAAGTGCTAATAATGTAAGCTAAAAAGTGGATCGTACTATAGATGGCGATAGTTTTCTTACAAGATATATTTAAAATTATAAATTATAAACGATTACGAACCGGTTTAGGCGATAAGAGTCATTTCTTCCCGCCAAATCATTATTAAAATTAGCCCAATTAAAATTAACCTTAAGTACCCTCGAGTTTTGGATGAAAACACTATCTATTAGCGGCTATCGTTTTCAATAAGTTAACGCGGTTGAGCGTCAGAACTCCGTGTATAAGTTTAGGAAGAGTACAACGGGGCGCATACCTCAATCTATCTCTCGCGTGTCAGAAGTTCAGAACCCCCAAAAACAAACCAAACCCTAACTACGGACTGTAATCTACGTTATAAAGTAAGTACTCGGTACTGTAGAACTTTATTTCGCCTTGAGAATTTTTACAATTGATAGCCAATAAATCATTGAGTAGGCAGTTTGGTTTTTGGCAAGATATATAGAGGTGGGAATCAGATGGAGTCTTCGACCCCGTGAAAAGTAAGGGTATCTCTTTTACTTGATTTTGATATCTTAGAAATATGTGGAGAATAACTTTCATCGCGTGTAGAACACTTAAACTGAGGCTGATTATGGAGGTGGAGTTAGTACTGGGGCGCTAATTATTACTTGGTAAAGAATAAAAGGTTCGGTTTTTGACGAGTATCCTAACACTTGATTGATTACATATCCCTCTAAAATGGGCCACCCCTAGTTGGACCTCAATTTAAAGGGAGGTTAAACTCTCTAAGTTTTACTTAACAATTACTTAATAATGAACCAAAATTAAAAGATTCAAAAATACTTATTAGCAAAATAAATCGGAAGCGCCATTCTTTGGGAAAATTCTAGAGTTGGGAGGGAAGACAATATAGCCAAGCGCGGCCCGCCTATCCTCTCTCCCAACTCAAAATATCGAGTAAGAGTCCAAATCACTCGAGCCAGACAGGAGTGATGGTTTTTTGGGCCCTTTGCTGATAGTATTAAGCTACGTCGATCTGTTTACTTTTATAGAAAAAAGTGAAACTTTTGTTATTAGCAGAGGTATATAATAACCCCCTTCGGGGGGAAGTATGAAAGCCCCTATACTACCAATGCTAAAAATCACGAACAACAAGAGCCCGCTGCTGACTATCTAGGCCACTAGCTCGTGCTGAACTTCTCAATGTCGCTACTCTAGTAAATGGTCTTTGTATAAACAAAACGGCTCGATTTGTGTTTAGAACTTCCTGTCTCAGGAGTCAGGCTGTCTGTTTAATTGGAGTCGAAGGTTGACTTCAGCTCGCAAGTTCCGGAAGTGTGCGTAGGGAAAATTTAGTGAGGTTCAAAATGGTGTAACTATTTTTTGGGAGTAAAGCGGTGTGTCGATCCGCCGCGATTTACGCCGGGCACTTGTTGTTCGTCGATTTTGCCTACCTTTCATACTTCCCCCCCGAAGGGGGTTATTATATCCCCCTGTTATTAGTTATAAATAGCCCGTAATTTCAACTTAAACCAAAGAAAAACGTCTAGTTAAATTAATTATTTATCAATTGTTTTGTGTGCAGTTTCGGCTTATCTAGGAGAATCAATACTATAACCATTGTCCAACTAAACTAAAACTATAATCTTCAAAAGGTATACCGTAATAAAACATATTTAAAGACAGAAAACCCCCTACACTTTCTAACCCTAAAAAGGGAAGTATAACAATATATCTTTCTTTCAGCTAAGCCTAAAATAAAGAAGAAGATTTGGAAAAATAGCCTTTCCCTCTTTCACTCTTCTCGCTATCCACAACGCGTTTACTAACATCCTTGTAGAGGCGTATAAAGCAAAAAACCATCTTATACATCCTCCCATTCTATCCTTCTTTCCTTTAATATGAAAAATAACATTTTCCTGCGCGGGAGATTGAGCGAGAGAAAGATTCGAAAGATCTCTCCGAAGACGAAAAGAGATGCGCCAAACGTCGAGGGAGATTTCGCTTCCAAACAGCTTCGAAATAAAAAAGAATCACTCCCTTCAATGTCTATCGGCAAGTTCGTAAAAGAAAACCCCGAACGCGCGTTTTTACGATCGTTTTTTTCAAGTTATACGCAAGATTCAGTCCGAGTTTACAACTTTATCTATGCACCAGCTCGAATAGAGTGGTATCCTACGAAATGTTACCAAGAAATTTCCTGTTCCCTATTTTTTTTTGGCCAAAAAGCATAAATTTCGATACAGAAAAATCAAAAATAATACCTAGAGAGTACAAACTTTACGCCTAATATTAAACTCTCTTGAATTGACGTTGCTAACGTGAGTGGCAAAAGTACACACATGTTTATTTTGGTTGCCCTGGTTACCTCTTCGGTTTCTATTGAAGGAAGAATGCAAACTAACGACTCCTCGTTTAAATAGGCCTCATCCCCAGTAAAAAACATTACAAACAAATATTAAACTAGAAATAAATTTAAAACTTACGTGGAAAATAGGCTTAGCTGGATTCATGACCCGTCAATGCGAAGAAAATCAGGATCTTCATGAATCCAGCTAAGCCTATTTTTGAGGTAAGTTTTAAATTTATTTCTAGTTTAATATTTGTTTGTAATTCTTTACTGGTGGATTAGGAGCCTATTTAACCGATAATGATTCGATAAAAAAATCAATTGTTGCTAGATTGCATTCTCAATTTAAAGTTTAAACGAAAAAAGCTAAAATTTCAGTTCGAAATCACATTGAATTTTCAGTATATGGACTGGATAAATTTTGTTTACTTTTCTTAGAAGACTTAGACTTTATAGCTTTGTACGTTTTGAAATTAAAAGCTGATGTCGAATATAGCTATAGCCTAAATCGAGACGAGGTTGAAAGCTTTATATAAATGTACGCGTAATATTGACGTTTCTTTTCCGACCGTATACTATGACGAGTGACAATTTCACTCGGCGTAAAGATTAACAGATTTTACGTGTACAAAAGTTTTCGTGTGTAGGGAAATAGTTGTTTGGTTTGTCTGTCATCTTCGTGTTAAATTTACGATTGCAAACTATTGAGTGACGAGAAATATAAGGCTTACCGAAGTTTGAAGGAGCTTGGCGTGAACGTTGCGGATGTCAGGAGAAATATTCTACTTCCGTATGAGACGCGAGAGTCGTGACGTCAGTCAAACAGAATTTCTATAACAAACAAACGAGAAAACGTGTTAGAGAAACAGTTAAAAACATTCGCTTTAGGGATAAAATTCTGGAGTAATAAAAATTAAAAAAATACAATTTTTAAGAATCATGGCGTATAAAAAATATGCAACATTGAAACCAAGGAGAATAGATTATTAAGGGATAAACAAACTTGATAAAATTTGTGAAAAAAAGGGTATAAATTAAACCCAATTTCCGTCTTCACAAAAAGCTGAGGTGGATTGATACATAATGTTAAGTCTCATAGAGAAGAAAGTAGTCAGTTGCAACTCCACTTGAGAAATTAGGAGTATGTTATGAACATTATATTGAGACTGATACTTCATGGTTTAAACTGTGTTATCTGGGTTGAGAAGTATTCTCGTAAAATTTACTTTTTGAGGTTTAAACCACTAAAATAATATTTAAATTTAATGTTTAATAAAAATATATTCATTAAAACTTATCGCAAATCGACCAATCAATGAACTTCATTACACGAAACTGACGCAATTCAAAGAGAACTTTGGAAGGAGCTTTCCAGCTTCCAGATAAACCACTTTTCACTTACTACGCTTTCATGTACGATAACACCAACAAATCATTTTAATAGGTGTTAGTTACATGACGTCGAAAAAGCTTGATATTAATAGGAAAGCGCCTTACGCAAAGTTTCACGAAAAGCGCTCTTTTTTTACCCTCCTGTAATGAAGTTCAATTGCTAAGAATGAGATTTGAATTTGAAGAGAACGAGCTTTAGTTTTATCGTTTATTATAGGGTATAATTTAAAAAGGCTAGAAAAAAACAAATTTAATGGCTATTAGCTCCATCGTATACGATTGAAAATCTCTGCAGAGTATACCGATATCAAAAAGGGTAGCTAGGAAACGAAAAGGGACTAATTTTCGCATCTAGGTTCATAATGGTGTAGCCATTAGGGTTCGAACAAAACGAAAATAAAAAAATCCTTACCCTAAATTGACTATTAGTTTTAAGAAATATTGACTACATCAATATACATCTACATGCATCAATTCAATCCAACCAATCATCAAAAACTTCCGTTATAGAAAGAAGAATTAAGAAAAAAATGATTGAAGCGACTCAAATCAATCTAATGATTAATGTAGCTAAGCCTAATGTCTAAAAATTAATTTCTAAAACCTCGTTTATTACGAAGAGGGTGGAGGTTAAATGAACGTTTTTCTGAAACATAGCTCCCCTAAAATATGACATAAACTTATGATTTAATCTTTTGCTCCCCCTTTTGAAGAAATAAAAAAAATCACTAGATGTATACCTATTCTTATGCAAAACCAGAGTATATGGGTAACAAGGATCATTGTTTCCATGGGAGTTATATATCGAAAACTATCTTTATTTGGCAGCGAGCTCAAAGCTAAGATCGCGTAATATTGAAGTATGAAGATAATGGATCGCATAACTTTCCGCGTACGGCCAAATAACGTTCTAATTGACTAAACAAATGCGTTCGACTGGTTTTAAATAATATGTAACAACCTGAATTCAAGCTACAATACAATATCAATTTTTATCATAATCCCAGTATATTATTGCATTAACTCGCACGAAGTGAACATACTTTAGACCGAATCAAACTGAAATTTCAGTACGGAAAAGATTATCTTCACAACAAATTAAAACAAGAAATAGTAAAATCCACCACCCCACTGCAAAAAGCATTATTATTACACGGATATCTATGAAACATAAGCTTTGTTGAAAATAAAACGTTAAAAATTACAGCGCCTTTAAACATTCTCTGCCGAGAATAATTTAGGACTGGTTTTATGTAAACACAGACCATAGTTGAGGGGTGGTTGGTTTTTATCCCTCCAAGACCTAAACCATAGAGATAACAGTAATCCCCATTGAAACTTTCGGTTGTTGTTTAAACTGGAATGAAGCGACCGCGCGGTCTCATTTTTCCCAATATATTATTCGCGTTATTGTCGCTAGATGGCTGGTTTTTGTTTATGTCCTGCCCCCCTTCGCCGGTGCACCCAGTGTACTCTAGAAACTATCCGGACGCGTCCTTTGGCAGTTTTCCACCCCCTTTTTAAGCCATTAAGACCACGGTTGGGGGATGGGTGTAGTTCCAGCGTATAGGACTCGGATAGATCGTCTGGAACGATGGAACACAATCGGGCGTAAAAATACTTTTGATAGATGGACGGTGGCCTTAGCGAGCGATAGATATCCGTGGTACTCTCTCTCCGCTCTCTCACTGTAACTCTGGACCGCCAGGGATTCGGAAGGGGGTAGGAAGGGGTGGGGGTAAGGGATCGTAGCGCTAATAATTGATGGCAACCATCGGATGCTGGCAAAGAAGGCTAGGCGGCCAGGGGTTCCCGTTTTCGTGATTAAAAGCTCGCTCTTGACTGATTTATGCAGAGACATAAATTGTGGGCCCATGCACGATGCTGCTCCTCAGCCTCCTACGATCCCTCTCTTCACTATAACAGGCGCAAAGAGAATAAATCTAGGGAGTAGCTAGATATCAAGACTCGAAGATTGGTCTCTTTCGTTCAATTCGCGTAAAGTTTCGACGTAGAAACTAAAATAGGTTAGTTCAATCTTTAACTCCAAGTGTGACTTCGAGTATCTAATCATGATTATTTTCCCTGGGGTTTGAAAGATCTATAAAGTCGTATAAGGTCCAATCAAGATTCCTACCCGACAAAATTATACTCTCATTATATATCGAGATTGAAAAATTATTTGCCTTTTCCACTTCACATGACCAAGAAAATTTGAGTTCAGGGTACGTAAATAAATTAAATTGCGTCTAAATGCGAAGAATTCTTCGCATATAAGGAAGAATGCCTATAATAATACTTCTCATTATATAAAAATTCTTATTTACATGGAAAGATTTCTTAGTATTTTGATGTACCCCTTTCCCTCTTCAGTTCGCGAAGCAATAATTTTAAACCACTTCCGATAGAGAAAAACAACGTAAGCTACTCCTTTTATAAATTCTCCTTGCTGCCAGCACCTCGCTATTGGAAAACTCGAGACAGGAGGAGGTATAGGGGGTTCGGAAGCTGTCTATTCCTCTCTCCTTTCATACTTTTATTTCTTTTTTATTTTATTTTTGCTTTTTTTTCTTTCGCGTGGCATGCGCTACAAATTTTTATTTTTATATTTTTTTGCTTTCAAGCATCGAAAAACTTTTCATTCGCTGTTCATAAGCAATTATAATGGGTCGGCATAAATCATCGCATTATATCAGTCATCCACTCTCTTTCTCTCTCTAACTTCGGTTCACGTTTGGGAAGCTGCGGTGAAAAACAGCGTGAAAAAGAGGGCACATTGCACTTCCGTCAATTTTTTTTTTAAATTGTTTAAATTTATTTTAAAATTTTGATGAATTACTTTTAATTGGGAAAGTCAAAAATACGCGTCTCTTGAAAATAAAAATAACTTTAGGTAAAATAGTTAATATTCTGAAATTGAAACTAAGAAAGTTAAAAATCTATTAACAAAATATACATTTTATGGGCGGTTAAACCTTTTTCGAAAAATATTACCGTTTTTCAAATATTAAAATATTAAAGATAATTCAATTTCAAGACATTCTGTTGCATCAAAATCAAGACGAAATAGATTTCAACGAAACCGAATATTCAAATTCAAATTAATATTGAGAATTTTTACAGCATCGGGTTTAATTAACAGTAAATTAACCTTACAATTTTAATCAAAGTCCCTCAAAATTAAGCTCCATAATGAAATTACCGAATCCAAATATTTATACCATAAATCTATAAAGACGTTTTTAATATTTAGAAAACTTTAAAAATAAAAATTCGATTAAATATTTAACTGCAAATTAAAAAAGAAGATAATATATAAGCGTTAGATATTCCCGGACTCAAAATTGTAAATTATATTCTGGCATTCATTTTTCTAGAATATATAATGGTATAAGCTTATACGTCACAATTCATTGTACCCATTATTATGATTATTATTAAACCAGTATAGAACAAAGCCAAGCCCGCCAGGATAGGCAATGTCTAAACTAGAAGTAGGTATAAGACTCGGGAAGTTTCGGATGGAGAGTGGAAAAGGGTGGGGAAGGCAGAGCGTGCAGTCTCTGGCGCGGTGGAGAAGTTACGATCGTCGCCTAATCTGCATCTTGATTTCTCAATCCCCATACAGCCTTCCAACCAGAATATCCTAACCTTCCCACCCCATTCCTTCATCGTATATAAAGCGTTTAATACGCTCCTTGCCAATTTACGTTTACGGGACCGTTCATAAATTGAAAGACAAACACTGCGAAGTTTCCTAGACGACGCGGGTATATATAATATCCCCCCTATCAGACCCCCCTTTTCTATAAAGTTTAAATATGTTTAGTTTGGCGCTTGCCCCCCCCCCCTTTCTACCCTCCCTGGACCATCCCGCCAAATTTTCTAACACATTATATATCGTCTTGGAACCTAGAATAGAAGAGTTTTCCCCCTGACCAGGCCCAAAAAGGGGGTAAAATCGGTACCAATCTAAGAAAGAGTCCAATTTTGCGCGGGAAAAACCGGTTTTCCCGCGTAAATTTAGCGTTCTTTTCAAGATTGTTATCGAATATAACTCGCGGGTTATTATACGTGTGAGCGAATGTTTGGTAATTTATTCGTTTGCCTTGTTGGGGCGTTTGATCGTAAATTCGGGCCTTTTCCCGCGTCCACGACCTATAACCAAGGCATTGCTGATGGGTGAAAAGAGAGAAGGTAAGGTTAGGGCTACAGTGTCACCCGAAGACTCTTAAAACCTAATAGCCTTTGGCGTGCCCTTTTCGCTTTCTGATTCGCGTCGGACTTATACCGACTGTTCGATACGTTAGGGTTAATGATAGGATGTTCGGGGAAATTAGAATTACGAGGGTACTAGAGTTATGACGTATAACGCGTGAATGGTGTTGAGAGGGATAAGTCGGACGAATTCCGGGATGATGTAAGGATCTCGAAAGATTCGCTGCGTGCTTTGACTGTAATATCAAGTCCGCGAGAGCAGAGACTTTTATCCTTCTCTAGCTGTCGAAAGGTGCCTTCACAGCTAGTGAAAGAAAATAAGAAAAACATGGCATAATGGCTACGTTCAGCGACGAGTACCGAAGATAAAATCTCTATAGAAAGTATATAAACCGGTAGGTTAACGGTCACTTCGGTAAATACGCTTCAGACTACATTCGCATTTCCTTATAGTTGAAGCCAAATTTTCATAACTTTTTTTCATAAACACAAAACCATATTTTTTAATATCTTAAAACGCTGCCAAAAACCATGGCACACCCTGAATTTGGCGATGGAATTCTAATGACGTCATTGTGAAATCTCTACCGCTTAAAAATCCAGTAATCTAGTTAGGCTTAGACTTTGAAATCTCCGTAAGCTATGCCTAAGTACAATTTTAAACGACTTTGGAGTGTGACTTCGATAGAAAAAATGCTAAGCTACAAAACCTGACGATTTTCGACTTGGTTATATGTAAATATATATTTTTGGAATCAGGTATACGGTTTGATATATCTGTTAAAAGTGAAACGAAATACAAAATATTTATTTTGTAGTCCCTATAAATCTTCAAATATTTGATGAGAATATGATTTAATTGTGGACAATGTTTCTAACCATCGTAAGTTAGTACTATTTAATTTTATTGAAGTGAGATATTTTTACAATATGTTCATGAAGGCCTCTTTACAAAGGTTCTGACTAGTTGTGTGTGTGACTGTTTCTCGCGCGGGCATCTCGGCTGTATACCTATTGGTCTTTTTAGAGGATCTGTCGTTTCATACGGTTTTCCGGATTTTAAATCAGGGATAAGACCCCGGTCGGTCGGTCAGCCAGCAAGCCAACCAAATGCCCCCCTTCTTCCCGCGATGTTTTTATTTTTATATTTTTCAAACACAAAATTTACGTTCTTTATTTTAAAAGATAAAAGTATAACTTCCAAATTTGTTTCGCGTCTCTTTGTCGCTCTAAGTTTAAGACATTTATGGGATATCGTAACGGAAGTTTCCAAGTTTTATTTGCAAAATAATGTCAGCGTATAAAAATATATTTTTAGGATTATGAATGTAAATATAAAGAATGAAAAACAAATAGCAAAGTCAACTTTAGTTCGAATCGCGTTACGAAAAGGATTAAATTCGAAAGTGAAATGGGGTTGAATTGACATGTTCATGATTGTATCGCGAATCTGATCGATTCCAGTATAGGAAGATTTCATTATCATTTCGCGATCAAGATTTTGATATCATTACTAATGATTTCGGTATAATTTTCAAAGATATTCAATAAAATGGTGTTGGCTGTACACTTGGTATCACTACTATACAACCCCCTAGCAGCGTATATTTAATTGCATCGAGTGATGTTCTTTTATAGCTTTGAAAACGATCTACTTTCGTCCAAATAGAACATTCCGAAAAAAAGGGTTTTTAGACATCAATACCATATGTATATATTCTTTTAGCGATTCTCTCTTTGGTCTCCGAGACTTTCCTCAGATTCTGGTTGCGCGTATAAGGACATGGCCCGTGCTAAATGAGTGTAACATTATAATCTACGATTGGAACGTGCAGAGAGGGCTCTTTTCCGTGAGCGGGCCGTCGCTCGCTTCTAGCTCGTTATACGTGAGTCGGCTTCGACTTTAGACTTAATGGCTCACCTATTTCAGCTGGGCTCGGCGACAGATACGACCCGACCAGTCTCGTAAAGAAGCCAGTATTAGTCAAATATACTTCGAATCGTCGTCACTTTGCAGCTTTAGCAAAGGCGGAGGACACTATTTTTCTAACCCGAAGTACAAGTCGATTTATACCAATCGCCCTTTAACCCCAAGTTGGTCCCAAAAGGTCGAGTTCGAATATATACATATTTTTTTAAAATCTACATAAGCCCATTTAAAGTGATACTAAAATGATACGGAAAAAAAAACATTCAAATTTGGAAAACATTTTGAGGTAATTAATTATCAAAGTTTGCAAAATTTCCATAGAAATTTTAGATTTCAAATGAGAGTTTGTCTTTGGAACGTTTTCTAAAACATGTATATTAGGAATTTCGCGTGATTTAAATTTAAATGAACTTAAAAGCTTAATTTTTATACGTACATTATTTAATTGGCGTCAGCAATTCCGGTTTCTTTAGAATTATTACAGATAATTATATATGCTAAAAATTTTCGTATTAAAATAGAGTTAATCCAAACTTTGATAATTAATTTCAAATTAACGAGAAATGTTTGATGAGTTTTATTATAATGTTAACGGTTCCAATCCTAATTATCCGATTTAATCAGTTTTAACCAAAGTTAACGTAGCCTTCTCAGTTCAATAAACCTCGATTAAATCTGAATAAACTGTCTAATTACGCCTCGTCTGAAGAGGGTCTTCATTATCCCTTAAAGCAAGAATCCATTCAGGTTCCATATAATGTGGGAGGGCCGCGATTCAATAACCATCCTCTCAAACTTTGTAGCAAAAGTTCGTCTGCTTCGAATCGATTTTTCAAGTAAATCGCTCCTGACATCTATTATTAACCCGCGCCACTAACGACCCTGACATAATATTTTGGGTAATAAAAATGGAGCCGACCGAAAAAAGATCTAAGGGTACAAATGTTGCGAAAATTGCAGACGAACTTCTGTTACAAAGTTTGGGAGGATGGTACCAGAGGCTAAAGCTATGCTCCCATATTCTTATGGAACGTGAATGGATTCTTGCTTAAAGTTATTCAAGAGAACCAGCAGCAAACTTTCAAAATTATTTTTTTACTAGGTATACCAGATTATAATTTAAGATTTAAAAACATTAACTCGTCGAGGAGAGTGGCAGGGGGAGGTATAGGAACTACGAATCTATATACGAACTAGGAATCAGCTAGATTAAACGATATAAATAAGGGCAGTCGCGCGAGAAGGGTGTAATACGAAGTCTTTCGGCGAATTAAGTTCGAAACCATAAACGTTTGAATATTAAATAACGCGGAGGGGATCCCGAAATCTCCGATCGTAAATACACAATTTTGGACCATAGCTATAGATACACGAGTCTGCATGTTAGGCCTTTGCGGAAAATTATGCCCGATCACGATCGAGTCCTTGTTTGATCTCTAGCGTCTTTACCCCATTAAATACTATTCCCCTATATATATAATATATATTTCCTATTTAACTTCTAACGCGAGAGTGGAATTAGAGAATATTCACCATGATCTGGATTGAGTTTAAAAGTTTTTATCAACTTAGTTCGATAATAGGTTAAAACTTAATTACAAAGATCTTAATTATACACCTAAAGCAAATATATATTCTTAAAGTAATGCTGACACGGAATTTTAATTAGTTTCAAATATATTAGATCAAAATGTATCCTACATATTACCGCATTAGTAATTAAATGTTTTATAATCGAAGTCTTTGAAATCTTTTAAAAACAAACACTCCCCGCAATTCTACGTCATCACGTGATAAGCTCTCTTTCGCGCGGTAATTTCCGTGGAAGTCCATAATTTCATTTGAAACTTAGTTATAATTAAATTCCATCTCAATTAAATTAAATTATAATAATTACAATTTAATTACACTGAAAAAAATCATTTTATCTTATCTAAATCCCTGAAAATTCCGCTAAGATTGTATCGAGCATTAAATCTGTTTTATTAAGCTTTCTTTTAGAATACAGAACATCTAATCTGTATTTTTAAAATTGAGATGGATTCTTTTATAATTTTATCGGTATCGTATATAATTGTATTTAAAAACAACCCAATTAAATATAAGGAATATATAATTAGGCCTAACATTTAAGCTTAATATCAATCAACAAAACCTCCCCTGGTTGAAAGAATTTGACACACGCGTTTCCCCATAAACTATTCTATTTTTTATAAATATATATATTTGATATTTCAATTTTCATATCCCTAATCTCTGCAACGTTCAAATATTGTACACAATTTTGACAGTACCAGCTTATTCTCGTGAATGGTGCACTAACAAGACGTCAAACTCTATCCAACTACATACAATTTTTCCACACATGGGCGCGAGAAACTAAATCCGGTGTTCAATCATTTTCTGGCTTTAAAAGGTCCTTAATGTTTTCTAAATCAAGATGACCCTTCCTTCAAATATACGAACACCTCTCTCTTCCGTTCTTATATATCCTAGCTGAATGGCGTATGCATTTATTCGCCAAGAAAAAGGTTAAGAATACTGTATGTATAGAAGATAGAAGAAAAAAAAAAAAAAAAATCCTAACGGGAGGGTGACACGCAAGGAATATGTTTATTTTAAAATTATATCCCTCCTATAAATTTCCAATCCCTTTCCCTAGAAAAGGGTTAAAAATTAACTACAATCAAATGAAATAATTAAATGCTACTAAACATGATTAAAATGTATACCAGAACATATTAGTTATGTTGGCAGCATGGATAAAGCTATAAGCTACCCGTTTTTCCTATGATTTTTAAACTTGAAATATAAAAGGTCCCATCTTTGAACGTACTGTCAACTCGATTTGCATTTACTTTTTAAATTTTAGGCATAAAAGACGTCCTCAAAGATTAATTTTGACTTCCGTTATTGCAAGCGTGGTCATTGATACGAAAAATATTTTAGAAATAAGAACTTGAAGGAAGTTCTTTTAAAATAAAAATTGAGCTAAATTATTTAGTTCTGTTATGATTTATAAATATATTTTATCAAATAAAAAATAATATAACTTTGATTTTTTGTCATTTACAGGTTCCCTTTAGAAGGGGCTATGTCTTTCTTTTTTGGCATCATATGATGGAACATGGCGACTGGATTTCGTTGCCTGCCAACTTGAAGGGATTTTTTTTTTTATCCCTTGGCCGTGCAGCTCTATCGGTTAAAGAGGGCCTAATCGCATCGCTAACGTCGATTTTCAGCTCTTTTTTTTTTTCTCTTTTTGGATCTGTCCGTTTTTGATGGATAGAGAGGGCTAAAGGAATCGGCTAACATCCTTTACTAACACTACACGCGGCGGTAATAGCGTTCCCAGCACCGCGGAGTTTCCCTATATCAACAAGTCGTTCAAAGAACGGCTATTTTGGCCCTCCAACGCGCCACTTTGGGCCTGAAACGATCTCATCCTAGATGTAGGCTACATCGCGCGCAGCGAAGCTAAACGGTTGGGACATTTTTACAGGCGTGTTACGTTTTATGTCTAAAATATCAGAATGTTTTTAATTTTCCGCTTTACTGACTGGTATAAAATTTCTTGACTTCGTTTTGTCAATTCCATTTTATTAGCCATTAAGGTTTGATATTCCCACGACTGTTAAACAGTTTGAAAAGACACCCTTGAGGATTGAGGACTATTATGGACCACATTTATTAAATTATGTAGTTTTTATATTATTATCATGAATTCATATATATACGTCTATATTTATATATAATTTACTGTTAATATAAAGTATTTTTATTTTTATGTGAGAATTTCACCCATTTTGTTGGTTTTAACTATTTTAATTATTACGAGAAGTTAAAGGCCTGTCACCCTGGAAACAAATTCACCCTCCAGGCTTTCTCTTGCCTCGCTAACCAGTAGGAAGCTCAGAAGGTGAGCCCACTTCCAGTGAAACAAGGCAGGTGACAGGCAGAAGAAATCCTAGGCCTTTAACTAACTATGACTCCATTATTAACCTAAATATATTCACCATAAAATATGCTAAACATTACATTGTAATAAAAAAACAATAAAATTATTAAATATTTTTCGAAACCTTTAAACATTTAATTATTCACCTATAAAATTTTAATTCGACAAATTAAATAAATACTATCTAGCAACACGAATAACGTAATTAATAAGCGTCCAGTGATAGATAATCGGCTGAATAACTTATATTTAGTGACTTTTAGTCGGGGTTCGTAGTCATATCAACTATAACCCGGGCGATGAAATCTGAACAAGCTAGGATCGACAGCGAGATTCCACGCACCAGGTCCTCAATCCTTACGTAGCCGAGGCTTAGAAATGGGCGCATTGGAGAAAGGTTGCAATAATCCGGTGATCCATCATATCATTGTTTCTGGCGCTTGACATAACACCTGTACTTCTCGCTAGCTTCAAAACGGAGTAGGGAACGGGCGAGAGTGTGGGGTTTCAAAGAGGGCATAGCGTGATGGCAAAGATGGATTTTTTTTTTATTCTTCCCCTGGAGGCTTTTTTTTCGGGGGTTGACCCCTTATTCCTCTTTAAATGAAGAGGAGAAGAAGAGCCCACTCTTTCACCCTCTCTCGCGTATACGTCTATTTCGAGCAGACGACAGTTCCATCTTCGATAAAGGGGCTCGAATATCAACATGTTGGGACCTTCAACATATATATATATACCACTTGACACTGTCAGAGAAAATATTTCGACCTCTTAGCGTCTATAGTAACTATATATACATTGTTGGGTCTTATTCGGATTTGGGTTCGTAACATTTTTAAAAATTGTAAACGCCAAGTTAAAGAGTTTAAAACTAATTTCTGGTTCAGTTATATATTTCTTGAAACGTAGAGCACAGGCCTATAGTTTCGTACTGAACGTTTCGGCTTCCCTGGTCATTTTATCAAAAAGTTTCCGATATTTTTACTTCCCTGAAAGGCATACATTTTCCCTGAACTTTTCGAATAGTTTCCAACTAACGTTGCAACTTAGTTATTCAACATCCCATGAACTTCTAATTATTGAACTTTTCTTGTACTATTACTCAAATTTCTTATACATACTTTGAACATTCCTTTATTTTTACAGATATTCCCTGACCCTTACGAACCCTATATATCACACTTAATATGATTGATAATCAGAGACAGCCAAACGTTTTGTAATAAATAAAAAATTATTAATTTATTTTGATAATTTTAAGCTACGCTTCGTCATTTTCCCCAAAAACAAAAAACATCCTCATCACCTACCAAAAACTCCTCTAAAAACGTTTGAGAAAGTAACCCTGTTATTATAAGATATAAAATGGAGAATTCTACGCGGCTGTCATCTTTTAAATAATAGATTTCTAGTACGTACAATCAGTCATTTCGGTTTAGGGCGGTAATTAAACGTTAGAAAAGCGAATTCTTCCTCATTTCCGTGGGCAGAGAAAGAATATATACGAAAGAAAAACATTTAGGGATCTCAAGAAAAAAAAGGTACGGAGCAGCTTTAAGCAAATCCGTCAGAAGTTCTTAACGGTCGTCACTCAACGAATGAGCGATCGTCGCTGACCTCTACCGAAGATACCGACTCTCCCTCCCTTAGCCGGGCTTGGAATATTTGGCATTCTTTACGAAGGATTCTTCTTCTCGGATATAAAAATCCCAACACCCGCCAGCCCGTCTACCATTTTCTTTTTAATCTTAACCGCTAGCTCGTGTCAAAACATTAGCTACAAAGTTCCCATGCAGGTTTTTACTTCGCTATTTCTATAAAGAGTCTACAATTTTTGAAGTTTACGAGAATACCACGTTATGAGAAACAAAGTTTGAACCTAATATATTTTTGAATAATTATATAAATTATATGAATTATACGTCCTAGCCTCTCTTACATATATAGATAACCTTTAAATATCATGATATTTATGAAAACGAATGGTCAAGATAAATTTAAACTAAAAGATTTTTGTGCCCTTAAAGGCCTAGGATTACTTCTGCCGGTCACCCTGGAAACAGACTCACCCTCCAGGCTTTCTCTTGCCTTGCTACCCAAAGGGGAAGCCCAGAAGGTGAGCCCACTTCCAGTGAAACAGGCAGGTTACAGGCAGAAGAAATCCTAGGCCTTTAAAACTCGTTCTCACCGAGAGATTAATAACTTTCATAAAATCTGTACACCGACTACTCGATTAGGTAACTGAATATATTTAGCCTTGGTAATCCTAAACACGTAGTTAATACATAGTTTTCACTAAAGGGGGTAAGTGCCGTTCCCCCATGTTGCCAACCACTTGTGAGTGCAGAGGGAAAGGCTAGAGTTCAGTTTTGAAACTGATCTGTTCTGAACTGCACTCACAAGCTCCTGGCAACCTGGGAATGAAAGAAAAGCTGGTTAAAAGGGGTGGAATTTTCTTTTGCCCCTTTACTGAAAACTATGTATTACGTAATCACTTTAATACATCCAAAGCTACAGGTTTGTACACCAATTTCGTGGGGTCAACAAACACTGTGTTCTCACTAGAAACTCAAATATTTTTAAAATTCGAAATCTAAGATTTTAATAAAAAAACCTACTAATAACTATGTATTTTAAAATTTATCTTTGATGTGAACTTGGCCATAATTTTATAGACCAATTTGTTGTGAAATAATATTAAGGCTTAGCGAGGATTATTATTCAGAAATCTATAAATAAGCACCAATTTTAATAGAAACTTCATTCCCTAACTCCAAAACAACGACAAACCAAAAACTAAAGGCCGAATACAAGTTAATCTAAATATAAATCTAACCTTAGTAGCGCGAGCGAACGTCCGCAGGTCATCTGATCGTTACGTCATTAAGGAACCGCCCAATTAACTCAACAATACAACAAAGGAGGATTTGATTGAATTAAAAAAAAATTGGATCATGAAACCTTTCCATAAGTAATTAAATAATTCAAATACAAAATCATTAATTTTAGATAAAAATGTATACGTGTTGTTAAATAAAAACCCTATAAGGGATGGTGGATTTGAATTTTTCTATATTTAATCTTGTTTAGTGTTATTCAGACCATGCACTTGCATTATATACTTATAAAAATATATAGTGAAAAAAAAAAGAAAAGATTTGAATATAACGACATTTAAAAACGCACATCTTTGTCTATAAATTAAGTTTCCCATTGTTCGTAACAAAATTTCATCGCGTTCCTAAAACATTACTCTTCCTGTAATTTGGCTATCATATTAAACAAGTTGGTTTGTATCCGAAAAACAATAGAGTTTCACTCCAGTTTCGTCCGCAAATCAAAAGTATACGAAATAATTCGTAAAACAACTTACAATATGACGTAATCTAATACTAACAACGGATATACGTAAAAACTAAACCACGCGTTTAAAGGTCAAACCCGTAAACCCCGAAGAGACGCAACATTTTGTAACCAGTTTTCTGGTTTAGACTTAAATTGGACTGCTAGGAGAGAGGTCCAGACGTATATATATAAAGGGGATATGGGGGGTTAGGTATAGTCGGATAAAAGTATATTTTCCTGGGGCAACTGAATAAACATTGAGTAAATAATAGTTGGCTCGCTCATAAAAGGGTCTCTATTGCTCCGCTGTAAGAAAAAAATGGTCTCGCTCCTTTCCTGCAGTCTCTAGAAAATATACTCTCTCGCGGTGAAGTCTAGTTTTATATATCCAGCCATCATAAATTGTCTACTTCTTCACTGGGTGGGACGAAAAAGCGCAATTTAAGGAACAGGGGGAAAACTCGACGGTAAGAATAGCGATAAACGGCCCAAGTTGCTCGCCGGCAAAGAGGAAAATACAGGGAGAATGAGACGGACCAAGTTCTTAGAACGTTCTCGGAACCAAAACACGAGAGAGAAAAATTTTATACGCGATTGGAGTGGAAATTCTCTCGAATTACTTTGTCAATTGTTACTATATAATTTGATAAAGCTGGTTCATGGGTTTACAGTAGGGTATGAAAGGAATTCTACCCATTGATCTATTGATCTATCATCTATAAAATGTGAAAATAGAACAATTTACAAACTATTCCCAAGGAGCATGATCCTACCCCTAAAACTAAAAATGTCTTTACAATCTTTCTCAAGTAGGAAGAAAATGTCGTTTCAAGTATTCGTTAGTAGTAAGAAAATTACGATATCAAACATGGGCGTATTAACGGCCAAGTCTCCCAAGAAGTTAACGATCGTATCAATACAAGCCTACCCAAGTAGTTAACGATCGTATTGAATACAAGTTTCCCCAAGTAGTTAACGATCGTATCGTATAAAAGCCTCCCAAGTAGTTAACGATCGTATCGTATGAAAGACTCCCAAGTAGTTAACGATCGTATCGTATAAAAGACTCCCAAGTAGTTAACGATCGTATCGTATAAAAGACTCCCAAGTAGTTAACGATCGTATCGTATAAAAGACTCCCAAGTAGTTAACGATCGTATCGTATAAAAGCTTCCCAAAGTAGTTAACGATCATATCGTTTAAAAGTCTGACATATCTTTTATAAATCTCCCAAAGGAAACGTTCGTTTGTAAGATCTTAAATCGATAACTCCTAAAACAACAAACATTTTTCCAAGATATTACCGAAGTATATAATCCAGAGTTTCCACTCCAATCGCGCGTTTATTTTATCCATGGTGAAAAAGAGTATATGATATATAAGGCTTGGTCTTTTAAGCCTATATAAAAAAGGCCGCGCATCGTGGCTTTCTCGTATGTCAGCGGCCTTTGTCAGCTTGTCATTCAGTAAGGCAGCGGCAAGAAGACGGAAAACTGAATAGCCCAAAGGGGGGAATGATCTGGGGGGGAGGGGGTTCAAACGGGGTGAAGGAGACCGTAGTCCGTAGGTATAAGGGTAGAGAGGAAGAGGGAGGGAGAGGAGACGTCCAAAAATCTTCCATGCGTCACTTCTATATTACCGAGACAGATAAAATATGAGCTATCCTGTCAGTCCAATGATGACTAATTTTGAAATATGTCTTTTTATCCAACGCCTGACGCCCACCCCCCTCTTTTTCCTATCCTCCCTTTTCCAAGTTCCCGCTAACTATTCTTTATTACTGTCTCTCTCTCCGTCTCTTTCTCTCTCTCTTCTTGGTAAAATATATGACTGGACGCGAACAAAGTTTGGAGCGAGAGACCATTTCTGAATTATACATACAATAGGATTCCGGTTACTATGGCCTTCCGCTATTCAAAATGATTGAAAGATGTTGCTGTTTTTCACACAATATTATATACGAGGGTTAAGTTCTCACGAGAAGATGGTAAAATCTTGGCTACTTTTTTTGGAATATTTGGTTACCTAAACGTAATTTTACAAATTTCTAATGATTTTTTTGGGGTCATTTATAGGCGGAAAATATAATTATGATGATTTGAAGTGATATTTAAAGTAGACACGCAACCTGACTCGATTCAGACCTTTTATTTTAGTTTGGAAAATATCAAAGGAGGTTGACCAATTAGACCAGATGAAATAACATTATAAAATAAATAAAAATGAACCGAAGACTGGTATCCATCTTTAATCGCCTTTTTAACACAAATTACTCTATTTCAACTTACTGTATCGTTAATTTTAAATTTCATTACAAATATAATAAGCTCTAACCATTTCTAGGTATAGTCTCGTAATAATACATTTTAGAAATTGCAATTTAAGAATTTTTCTATATTTTATATATTAATCTTCTAGCAAATAACCTTTACTTCTATCTCTCGCTCTCTCTTCTCCTTTTTAATCGTCCGCGAGTCGCCTTATGGTCTTTTTCTCCAATAATGCAATTAACTATCCGTATATAGTATCGCTAGCCTGGTTTGTCGGATATCTTTCATTTGTTAAGCCTTGTCAAGAAATGTCTCTCGCGCTATATAAAGTTTCCAAGAAAAGAGAGAGTATAGAATGCGGCGCGCAAAAGACATCTTTTGTGGCTTCTTTCATCAATCAAGGGTGAGCCGGGTAATTTCTGATGGGCAGTGAGGTAAAAGAAAAAAAAGGACCCATTTCGCGACAGCCACCGACGTTGCAGCGCATCCCCAAAAACTACAAGCAGTTCGCTCTATTTCTTTCTCTTCGCCGTCCGCCCCTCAACCCTAGTTTTATCCTTTCCCACAAGAGGCTAAAAAGCCATAAAAAATGGTAGAATTCTTACAAATCTGGCATCTGGCACCGCAAACTACACCTATTTTCCGTTTTTCAATTGTATTATTTTCGATCCCTCTTTCTTGATTCGTAAACTACATCTCAAACTATAATTATATCGGAAGTTGACGCGAGTTTTTACATAATGTTAAAGGTCATAGTGATGAAAATAGTTATTGCAAACGTCTATCGTGAACGCGAAGAATCTATAATACGTATAACATTTGAGATATTGGTTAGATATATTCGAATGATCTAGTAAAATCGAACTCTCTTTATGGCAGTTAGATATTTAGATCAGTTCCGATTATGATTTTATCTTTGAGACGATTTTCTCGGGATAGTTTTGGATGGAATAGGCATACCTACTTTTAAAACTATTCCTCCGACAATTACTCAAAAAATTTAATTTGGTTTTCTAGAAAAATTGGATCACTCTAAATAATTCTAATTAAAGACGAAGTGTGTAGAATTTTGATACATTTAAAATGGAATTTCTTATTTAAATTGTATAAATATAAACGTAGTTTGAACCAAACTTTTCTCGTTTACAACTTCAATACTTATTTCTCTAAAAATTCATATTTCACGTCTTTCAGAATACTGGCGCTGGAGGTTTTTGATTTCCCTCTTCTCGTAAGATCCCGTCGCAATCATAAATCAATAAATATATACTATGGTTTGGCTTTGACTCTTCCCCCTTATCCGACTTTGTTATATTAGAAGGGTCCCGTAATGGAAACTAAACTCCATAGCCAATGCATACTCCCTAAAATATCTATCTACCTACAGAACACATTTGTATACGGAAGATTATACTTATACGTATACGTAAGGCAGAAAAATTACGACCTAAATATTTAAGCGCGCATTCAGGGACGGAGAAGCAAAGAGAGAACTTTTTTTTGACATGTTTTCCTGGGCAGGAAAAATAACTTAAAATATATCGTCCGCGGCCGTAAAAAATCCCCAGGCCATCACTCTGCCGTTTTCAGTCTTATATTAGAACAGTTTTATTGAAGGAAGCGGCTATAATATACCTGGGTGACGCCATCAAGCGTAAGGGGAGAGGTTGTCTTAAATCCAAACCCCCAAAAAAATGAGGATATTTCACTAAGAAAAAATAATAAACGCCTAATCTGTTAGAAATGGTACTTATAGAACGACTGATGGCTGGTGATTTGAAGTCTGTCAGATTTGAAGAATTATAATCGACCTAGAATATTTCCACCTATACTAAAATTTATTCTTGGTTAAAACGTTCCTTGGCTTAATTTTGAGATACGAGGGGAATACATAAATGGCATCTTTCTTGCCAACATGTTCTCATGGTACTGAAGACGTCGTAGGAGTCCTGGTACAGTACTAACAATAACCAATAGCAATTTTTTGGACTAGGTTTTTTTAAACCTTGGACACATTGCGAAGGCTATTGTTAATTACTAAAATCGTAGGTCTGTACCAGAAGAGACACACGTTCTATTGTTAACTCCAGCAAGGACATTTAAAACCCTTCTTTTCCGGTAGAGTCGGGAGAAACTCTTTTAGCAAACAGTCTAGTCTTATTTAAGTGATAAACAGGGTTAAGAGTCTAGGCCAAGCGCGACATCTTATTGACGATGTCATTGACTAGATGACGTTAGAAATGGAAAAGAAGAGAGCCAGAGAGAAGAGGACAGCGAAGATGGTAGATGGTTGGCCAAAAAATCGACAAAGGAGTGACACGTTAAAGATATAAAAGCGAAATAAAATATATATCGAGTCTCGAGTAATGTATGACTTTCGTTGATATATGGAGCTGGACACGGAACTAACAATGAAGAAAACCCGGCCGCCACGACCCAATAGGTGACTGCAGCCCAAAAAACGCGGCTCGAATGAAGAAAAAAAGAAGGCAAATAGCTAAAGACGACGCGCGGAAAAATAAAAAAAATGCAGTCCTGAAGAAGAAGAAGCCTTTTATACTTGTCCAAAGTAAGAATCGAAGAACTGATCATCGCCCGGGCGGCGAAAGAGACCCTGCAGTCCCTATAATGGACGTCAAAAAGGCGAAAGATCATTACTCAAGAAAATGGCTGATATTTTTCAGAATCAGCGCCAACAAAAATGTCCCGACTGATGGCTCGCTCCATTTTTTACAACCCAATCCCGATATCGCCGCCCGGGTAAAAAAAAATATATATGAAAGAACTATATATACGAGGACAAAAAAGTTGATCTTCAAAGTTATAGTTTCCTGGACTTATACTTTTCCTCAAAGATATTATCTACGTTTATGAGTGTAGGATAAACTTTTTATATATCAATATATCTTTAAATTAAAAAAAATCGTCGAATTTAATTTAAGCAGACAAGTCTAAGACCCACGGTATTTAAATTAATTTAAGATCATAGCCCAAAATTTCTTCAGGGTTGGACACTCTTACCCCCTCTCCCCCGGTTCCAGTTACACTTTTATTACTTTTAAAGATAATGATATAAATAAATTAGCGTTTTGAAACTGAGAATCTAGATATTTTGGTGCCAAAATACTATACGTATGGATAATAGAAGGCATTTTCTATATCAGTTTTATGTCCAGTTTGGCTCTTAACTACACATGGTGTTTCTATATCTTTGTACAAAACAATATAACCATTGTTACACCAATAATAACACGCGCGTGACTTGTGAGACGAAAGATTAAATATATCCCATCATCCCTATTCATACCAGGGAATACGAGAATACATATATTTATATATATATAATAATTTGTAGAAAACTCTATTCTCATATGTAGGATATGTCTTTCTAATAACGGAATTCAATTAGGTCTTTAAAATAAAGGGGTGGGGGGTTATAGGAGGTTGCGTGGACGGGTATATGGGGTTTGTCGAATAAGTTTTGGTCGATTTTGTGTAGATGGAAACGAGCTTGAAAATCGCCATTCATCTTGTAACGGAGGAAACTCCCTACCGAGCCAGTTATCATTTCCAACACGGACCACCACCACCACCACGTCCACCCTTACACCCTTCGTTTTCCCTAGCTCCGAAACTGCTCCGGAGTACACCGAGGGGAGTGTGGTAGGGTCCGGAAAGCGAGGCGCCTATCTTATGCTAATGAAGGGACAGTAATTACAATAATTAGCGCCTGAGCTGATGGTCGAACGTTTGTCATTTTCAGTGACATTTCCATCCTTTGCCAACGACTAGTTCGTCCTACATACACCAGAAGGGGGAAGTAGAAGAGACATTACTCCTCCCCCGTTATACTGTACCCCGAAGCAGACGGAAAAGGGGATCATCATGCTCTGGGTTAGAACTAACGATATATACGCGCGTACCTCTATCCTAAAATTTGTGTTTTCACGGTCTCTTGAACAGTGTGATAAAGTTCCAATTTGGACATTTTTGGAACAAAAACATGAAAAATAATTTCATGATGCAGACCAATTTAGGCCCCGTTAGACGTATCTTATTCTCAATAGGTCTTACTGACCGATTGACCCTAAACCTCTTCATTGGTATAAATAAATAACCCAAATATAAATATCATCGCGTTCTGGAATTATATCTGTAATAAAGCTATTTTCCAATATGATTTAGTAGAGTTTGAATACAATGGTATTACAGCATCATATTTAAGCTTTATTTTATTTAGATCGAGCTAGGAGTATAAATATTACAAAACTTCAATCACAATTCGTGAAAACGCGACTTACGACTCTAGGAGTCTGAGCAGGACCCGAAAAGAACCCCGTCGAATTATCTACACCACCACTTTTTTTTATGGTACACACACAGGCAATGTACCCCAGCTAGCTCTCATTCTCGCTAAGCCTATCTTTTCAATAAACGCCGAAGATTAATGTTTCCAAGAGGGTTGAACGTTTATCACGCGTTCGTCACAGATGGAAGTAGGACGGGAAGGATCGTTCATCCCTCCATTTGATGTACTTTCCCCGCTATTTCGATTCTACCTTTGACCAGGCTAAAATTATTGAATATTCGTAACGTTAGAAAAGGAGGGAACGAACCAACACGCCTCTTTCGTCGGTAAGGTTCCCATGGTGTCGGGGTCGCCAAGCTAAACGCGTAAAAAAATATGGAAATCCGGTATTCTACGATTTGGGTGATGATCGTATAAAACCTAATTTAAATTTGGTAACCCCCTCTTTTCATTTTCACTATTCACGGAAAACAAGTAACCTTTGACCTCCAACGTTTTTAGATAATGCAAAATAGGTTTAAGGCGTATTCCTATATATGGAGAGGGTGTGAGAATATTTTTGTAAATTAGGATGTCTCGAGCATAACGTTATGAGCGTGATAGTTAAGGATTCACGCTAATCAAATTTTTCCCACAGCTTTTAGTTATTCTTTGTTACAAAGTCTTTCGTTTTAGTTTTATTTTCGTGGTAAGGTTAGACCAGTGATGAAGGTAGACAGACTAATATTCTTTAAAAAGAAAAGTTACATTACGGATGTGACCCATGGTCGACACTGATTCTGAAAACCATACTTCGCCTTAAAAATAGTAATAGCAGTTTAAGTTTGAGAAAGTGACCGAGAGATCTTAGGAGTCATGATGGTGGACAAGATAAAACAACAAAATTTGCTTTAATTATAAGAATGTTTGATTGGATTGCGAGAGGATAGACACACTTTACTTCGCTGAGAACGTATTCAAAATTATGGTAAAATATTCATAATAAAAAAAGTTAAAATATAAACCATTCAAAATTGACTTTTAAAATTAAGATTAAATTGTGAATTATGTATTTTTCAGAGAAAATGGCATGGAATTTATATAAAACGTCTCTGGAATTATTAAATCAGTCTCTAATATTTTTAAATTCATATTATTGTTGCTTTTATTCTCTTCACAAGGAAACACACTGCACTCTTATATTTAACTAAAATATTTTTATTAGTTAGACTTCATCATCAGGTCATTATAATGTCAAACTTAATTAAATATAAGTGCACAGTGTTTCCTTGTGAAGATAAGATAATAAAAGCATCATCAATTTGTAATTTATGTAACACTAATTTCTCAACATTGATAATAAACCGCGAATTTTGAAAATATTTTACCGAGCGTGTTTTACGCGTACTTTAACATCCTTAACATTGTATATAAGTCAGCTTTTCTCAATCTACAAACTGCTCTCTAAAACAAATTTAGTAGATTTTCATCCGGCATAAAAAAAAATATAAATAAAATAAAAAGGAAACACACAATAATATAAACAGGAGACCATCATAGGATACGATATATAAAATGGCCTGGCGGACAAAGAGTAATATATCAGACGTATAATGTTTTGGAAAAGCTCACTTTTGGATTTCAACGCGTAATATACAAAACTATAAGCATTTTTCTTTATATTTTCATAGAGATAGGAATACGAAAGAAGCTAACTTAGCACGCGTTGCAAATACAATTTTATTCTTACGCTGTATATGCGTAGAAGTTGGGGGTGAAAGTCATCTAACAAGACCAATATACGAATTCGCCTTTGCTTTATCAAGGCGAAAAGATCAGCTTGGATATGTAGTCTCGTCTTGGAGGAAGAATAGAAGGAAACATCCTAAATTTTACTGGGTATGCTACGGTTTGATGGTACCATATCTTACTCTTATTTTGGACAGATAAGGAGGGCCTTGTGGCAACGGGACTTCGGTTGCCAGTCAAAACTGGTTTAAATTCATAGTTACCGCAGAAAAACAGTCTTGGTAACGTTAGAAAAATTAGGCAACCTTCTTAATTTATTTTTGTCACCCCTTTGCAAAGTGGTTAAGGATAAAAATAATTGTGGGTCATTGAATTTTTCTCGTTAATTTATAGTTAATTAACAAAATTACGATTTGAGCTCACTAAGTCTCTTAGCAGCCAATCAGCGTTTAAAACTCACGTGTGGTTTAGGGTTAACTCGCAAAATATTTTTAACCGCTCTTTGATTAACCACATATATGTGGTTAATCAATCTGGATAAAATTTTCAGAAAAATTGCCTGAAAATTTTAGGAGTTAGGCTTAGCCTAACATACTTTGTTAATTAACTGTAAATTAACGAGAAACCTTTGGTGAGTTTCAATGAATATTTTGACGCTTCTAATCGATTAAAAAATAAGATAATCCTCCTTTTATTAGACAGGAAAGAACTTGTCGTATTCGACAAGGAGTCTGTGAAAACTGACAGTTTGTAAAACCTTCTACACTTCCCCCAAGATCTCTTTGTATATAGGTTGGTCTGGACGAGCACCACCGCGCGAACGAGTTAGTTTTCCCCAGAAGCCTATTTTCCCATTTGGGTTTTGGGGAAACAATGAGTTGAGGGTGTATAAGGGTTAGAGTGGGTATAGGCAATGGCTCTGGCTCTGAGAATAAAAGTTCGGTTGAGTCCTCCGCCCATAAAAGAGCTATAAGGGGTTCTATATAGATGGCAAACGAGAAAACGAGGCGCGCCGAACGCAATTAACCATAAATTTGGTCGTCATTAGGCTTGACAGCTTAATCATCTGGCCGCTAGATCATTATGTCAGTCCAGTTGGGCCCCCGAAGAGCGCCCAGGGTAACCAGGCCAGCTCGGTTATAGTGGACGCCATCTTAAATAGAAGCGAATGACATAGAAGAGTGGATATATTGACGCAACTATGGTGGGTATATATGAAGACCATTAACTGATGTTGAACGTATAAAAGCTAACTCGAAACTCGGACGTCATGATTTGCAGGAACACCCATATGTATTCCAAAGATTTTTTACACTTAATTTTCCTGCGCTATAAGGCAGTCTTTGAACCAATAAAGTTCTGAACTTTCACACCTATCAAAAATTAAAATTTGTTTTCTAGGAATTGAATGTTGAAGAAATCCAATTGTTTCGTTAATTATTACAGAAATGATTAAAAATGTTTTTACCTATTTGTAAAGTTCGTTAATTTACAAGAAGATCATTAATTTTTAAAAACTATATTTAGTAAATGAGACCTATTTTATAATTTTATGAATAAATCGTTTATTTGTTGGGATATCCACTCTCTCTTTAAAGTAATACGCGTGTTAATTTATTATTTTTCTTTCATTTCAACATCCGTTCAAGTCGTGAAAGCGAAACCCGCTAGCTAGGGGGTCTTTCTACCTTTTAGTTTATTCTACGGGGCTTTTGAACAAACCATAGGTGTGTTCTAGAGAAGAAATATCCACGGAGAGGTTTATAACGATGGTATATAGAGAGAGAGAGTCGAGAAGAGAGTATTTATGGAGCGTGTATTATAGGAAAGAAAAAGCTGGGGGTTGAAGCCGTTTTGATATATGGTTGATCTATCGTTGCTTATGATGGAAAAGGTATAAAAGGCGCCCTATAAGGCTAGACCAAAAGCTAAAAGGGAGGACAAGGTGATCGGGGGATGGTATAGAGGAGGGGAGAGCTAAGGGCTAAAGGTTAGGATGGTCTGTAAATGTAATGTCACCGGCTCAGCAACAACACAAAGACAAATGACCCCTAGGACGCTTTTGATCCCCTCTCTCGTTTGCTGGAGGTTATGTAGGCCGAGACGCCAGGCTGAAAACGATTTTGACTGATGGTCCGTAAGGGCTGGGCTCCGTCAAATGGCCTCTAACGCGCCAACCCAAGATGGCCGCGCCACTCATTGCGAGCGCGAGCACACACGTAGCCAAAGAAAAATACACCAAGAAACTGACCCAACCACCTATATACACCTATCATCTGACAAGAAGTTACAGGGACCGTTTACTAAATATTTTGGTGATATGTCAAAAATTAATTTTTGGTAAATTAATAACTATAACACCTTAGCTTTCAAAATTCGCTTTCGTTTCAAGATTGACGTAATATTTGTAACTAAGCCTTGGTAAGTTAATATTTACGCATGCAAGATACAAGCAGAGAGGATAAATAAAATGGAAGCTCTCAACAAGTTCTGGAAATTTTATTTCGTCTACATGGCTGTGACGAGAACGTTTTCAGAACTGTACTCTTTATAACGGGATTATAATTACTCATTTACAGTTCGACAAAGACAATGTCACAAACTTTTAGAGTATCATAATATTGTTACTTCTGTTCATATTTGGAGATGGGGAAATCTCTTTACTATAAAGTGGACTTTCAAAATTAAATTCGCTTCCCTGATCCTAAAAATTATCGGGTTTGATTTCTAAAGGGGGCTTTGGGCTTGGGGGCAGCGTACAGAATGAGATAGAAGAGCGTATATATAGAGTGAACCAACATCGAAAAGGCCCAAAAAAAGAGGGCTGTGATTGATGACCGCTGGTCATTTAGAGGTAATCCTACTCGGAGGTCGATCGTAACGACTATTTCCTCCTTAACCCCCTCCCCCTACCTCTCTCTTCTCCCGATGACCGATATCGTATCATAGCCTCCCTACATCTTGGTCCATCCTGGAACACCAAAACTGGCCACCACCAAAGGGGGTTGGGGAACCTTCTGTCTTTTGCCTTCTCAAAGAAAAAGTCTCGTGAAAATTTTCTTTTTTGACGTTACAAACAATACGAACTACAAAAGGATCGATACTAAACCAAAACAAACTTTCTAGCATCCTTAGTTTTTTTAAACTAAAAAGGCATGTTCACACAAAAAGGCATGTTCATTTAATACCGTTTCATTTGAATCTCTCCGATTTTAAATACGGAATGCCCCTTTTCAACGCTTAAACACTTATTTCTGACTAAACAACCCTATGAACTCGTGAAAAATGCAATGTTTTATGTGGTATGTTTGATCATTTGACCTGATATTGATAGAGCAAAGTGACTTAGGCATGAAAAATTACATAAACATATCCCTAACTACGTCAAACGCGAATAAATTATTGAAAACTAGGCTTGCAAACGATTTAAAACGTTAAATATCGTTCTCTTTTAACAAGTGTTTACTTTAAATCTAATTTTTAAATATTAAATTACCATTTTGATCATTTTACTAAACAGTAAATTACCATTACCCTGGTAATTTTGAAGATACTGATTTTATATCATGTTAGTCTTTCGCAAATATATTTGTAATAGGTTTTGACGATCTTTCCAAACATCATCTCAAATTAAATTTGATTTTCATCGTAAATCGGTGACAGTATAACTTTAATGATTTATTTTTAATTTTAATATTTAAGACTTGTTCTTTAAAGTTAGGGAAACTAGACTGCACTCGCTATCATTTCTTTCAGGATCGTCAATCGTCTTTGGATTAGAGTTCCATCGGATTCCATCAAGATTTCTCGGGCCATTTTATAGGTCGAACGTCAATACAGGCCCAATTCGATATATTTTAAGAAGACGTACAAAAAGCTCCCCTCTGAAACGTATAACGCTAATACAGCTTCGCTTTTTATAGGGTTTAAAGTTTAAACTCAACACCATTTTATTTTTACCGATTTTAAAGTGATACTGTCACAGATTTCTCATGAAAACAAATGGAAAAATTTTAAAAATGTTCTACATGCGCGATAGAAAAAACCATATATTCTAACATTTTGGAAAACAAAATTCTCCGACATTCTACGTCGACACTAACGTGGTCGCGTGACTATATATTATTCATGTTTTAAGTTATTATTCATAGTTCATGCTTAAAGAAGTTATATTAACATTCTGCGCATTATTAGACACATGACAGGTATTGTACAAGAATTATCTATTATACATTAATACAACCTTGCAAAGGATAGTCTACAATCCCTTAGACTTGGGTTCCTTCCTAAGTTGCAACTGATTCTATCAAATTATAATGAAACTAAAACCGTATAAAAGCTATATTTTACGAGCAACAACCAAAAAAAAGGGGGGGGGGTGGATACCAATATGTCTTAATTCAAATATCATCCCCAAATTTCAAATAGCTCTATTAACGTTCACTCTAGCGCTAAGCCTAACCCTATATATCCGTTTTTAACGAAACATAAATACGTGCTAAAGAGGAAGGGCTATTAAATCCACAGGAAAAAAAATCATAAGAGAAGAGAAGAGAGAGAAGAGGGTGGCAAGAATAACTTAAGTGGTTAGGATCAGAAGGGAAGACTTGAGGCAGAGCCTGCAGCTCGTTTCGAAAGAAGCAATTTTCTTTTTTTAAACGTAAAACTAAAAGCGGTCAATCCAACTTCATCAAGGCGCGGGTGGGTGGGCGCGAGCTTGTCCAGCACTATTACGCTCTCGCGATTCTGCCCCCCCCCCTCCCACATATACACGTCACGTGACATTCTTATCGTATCTCTCTCTTTCGGGCCATTTGGGCGTTGGGCGAGTTAGGCTTAGCCGCGCGTGGCTCGAAGCGCGTCCGACGCGGGATGGGGTCACGGCTAGTCCTTTTTAAGTGTGGAATCGTGTAAAAGGAGACCGAGTAAATCCTAATTACCCCAATAGATGGCTCTCATTAATTGTTATCATCGATTTTCCGCCCGTGGCGCTTCTCCTAACTCTATCTCTTTCCTCTCTAACTCTCTCCTCTTTCTCTCGGTCTTCCGTAAAGCTGGTGAAGAGTCCCAAAGATTCTTTTTTTTTTTCCAAAACGCGGGGCCTATCTTCTCTCGCCTCTCAACTTCGTTTCTTTATCGAGCTATATCTCTCCTTCTCTCTCTCGCTCTTTTCTTTCTCATCTTAGCATCCCTTCGTCTAGAAAAGCTTTAAAAGGGGTGAGAGGATGGTCCAAAGAATATCGTCTTAAAGGGATGCTGAAACGTGTTTACCATTCATGGTTTTTAAATCAAAGAGAATTCGTACAACTTTTGGAAAACCAATTTCCGGGGTTTTACTAGGTAAAATTTCTCTAATTTTTCCAGGTGTACAAAATAATAAAAAACATGGATTTATCTGATCGATGTCGTGGGAGGAGTCAATGTTTTTAAAGGCTTCAATAGACGTTTAATTTTGTTCCTGGGATGTGCTTAGGCATCTTAGCGTGACATAGTGAAATATTAGAACATATAATGATAGACTAAAAAATTCCCTTAAGTTTTTGGCTTTAGTAATGTTTCAGTTTCCCTTTAAAGTCTGGTCTGGTTGTCTTTCCCCCGAAAATTTGTGACTTTTCTTCTCGGGTCTCCTCCATTCCAAAGAATTAAGTCGGACGGTTTTAAATTGAAGTCATTAACTTATGAAAATTTCTTTTTTTTTTTTTGTAATAAAGCGGGGCCGGGATGCGGATGACTCGCCGGGAAACTATACAATTCGTGAGAGAGACAAAAATTACGATCTCTTCGCGAATCTTAAGTTGTCGGCGGCACTCTTTCTCTCACTCTCTCTTTTAATATCTAAAAGTCTTCTGCCGGCAGCCTCGACTTCCTGTTAGTCTTAACTTAATCTTTGGGATGAATTAGTACCTCACCAATAAGCAAATACGGTGAATTTACAATTTGTTATAGTTATACGAGGCAATGAAGGCGTATAGGGAGAAGAAGAGAAAGCGGGTAAAGGACAAATATGAACAGAAAATTTAAACTATCGGTACAAATTTATTGACGTGAATAAATTTGTTTGCTCTATAAATTGGAGATACTAACTCCTCTCTATCTCTCTCTCTTTGAGTGATTTGTGATTTGGATCAAAATGATTAAAATTAACATTAATTATACCGATAGTATATTAGTATTACTATATTTTTGGTAGGGGCTAAGAAAATAATATATAATATAACCCCTTTATTGAAAATTCGGTCTATTTTGTTTCGGAAACCAAGATTTAAATATGTTTAATTTAAATAAACTTAATACAGTCTAATTATATTATAATTATCAATGAGAATGGGCTTTTCGATTTTGACTGGAACTCTCCATTATTTTACATTGTAAATATTAAGTTTCTTTACAAACTTAGCAAAAATAATAGTACATAAACTGTATTATTAATTTATTTATTTTAACTAAACCACGCGCCACCTTAATTTAAAAATATCGAATGTACAGAACTCGTCCTGTATGTACAGAAACTACATACAAACTTGCAATTTTTAAAAACCATAAATGACCATCTGAACTACATTTAGTTAAGAATTTGTGATTCTTTAATAGAGACGTCAACCTCCCTATTGCTCTCCTTTGCTGGTCGACGTGATAGGATTTCGTGGGATCAACCACGCGTTAAACATTTGGGAGTCCTTTTCAGCGGTTCTTATATAGATTTCGGGGAGAATAGAGATCAGTGTCATCGTGAAGGGGGGAATAGCGGAAGAAAGGGTTCTTCGTATACTTTTGATAATGGTGTCAGGTGAAATTGGTTTTCACTGAAGGGATGAAAGACTACCGATGGATTCAAAGAGGAATTGGCAATACGGGAAAAGGTTAGGCGGATCGATACACAAAAAAGTAGTCATTTTCAACGTAAGCATATAGATAAAGCCCCGATATATTTACGACTAATTGTTAAATTTCATTCAAGTTTTCAAATTCATCGACAGTTTTTTTAACGGTTGCCTTCTCCCTTTAAAAAGTAACGTAATATAGGATTGATTTTTACCACAACTAAATTCAAATAGATAAATCTTTCGAGTCTTAAGTACACCTTTTAGAGGACGAAGCTTAAAATCCAGTGTCGGCATTTACAAAGAGGGTCCACCCCAAATCCCGACAGAGATATCGAGAAAAGATTTCGAGTATATGGAGACTTGGGAGAGTGTTATTAACGCGTCGTCTAACATTCCCACACCAGATTTTTCTATTTTTATACAAAAGAATGAACCTTATATTTCTTCGAAAGCTAGTGAGAGAAAGCTTTTCTGTCCATGGGCTATATACCATCAAAACCCCTAAAAAGTATCTACCAAGACTCACGCCTTTCAAAAAGGACTCAAAAATCTCAAAGTTAAAGTCTCAAAATCAAAAAATACGTAGGATAGTATGCTCAGATAATGCCCAAGTGTATTTATGTATTCTTGTTTTCTACGGACAGATGCAGGGATGCCGCCCTTGTCATAGACTTTGTTTTTATTTATCCAGCAAACAGGGCATAAAATTGTAACTAACAAAACTACGCGCGCTTCTGTTGAGTCTTTGAAAGTAGCCAAGGCTTAGCTGCTCGATGTTATGGAAGATTGATATTCAGGGAATTACTTCAATTTAGCGTACCTTGCGGCAACTAATTTGTAGTAGTAACTAACAAAGCTACGTGCGCGTCTGCTGAGACTCAGAAAGTAGCGAAGTCTTAGATGCTCAATGTTAGGAAAGACTGATATTGAGAGAAATACTTCTACCTAACCTTGTTCGACGTTTTTTATATAAATATTTAAAATATGATAACAAGCTCGTTTTTCATCATGAGATAAATAGTACCCATGCAGGCTTGACGTACCTAAATCATACTTATTTTTATTCACTACAGCCACGCGTGAGGTTTTGTTAATTACTATTTTATCCACTAACCACTAGCAGACGATTATAACGTCAGTTTTAATCGCTTCTCTTTCCTAATTGGGATAAGTGTCCATTTTATAATAGTTAATTTTAAATTAAAATCTTGAAAGAACCAAAAACGAATATTTTCACTACCCGACTTGCCCTTTATATAATATACCATCAATGTCAAATTCTGCCAAGAAGGGGAATAATGGTAAAGTATTTCAATAACCAAATACACTCTACCCATTACGGTTGGTGGTGGTACTCTCACCACCGAGGAAACTTCAATGGTAGATGATATATTTAAAATATTACATCTTATAAGGGGATGTTGCCATTAAAGAAAAATTTCACAGTCATCCCAAAAGAAAAAAAAAGAGTAGCTCCCATCTCAATGTTTTTTAATACGGCAGAGTTGATACTTATTTACTCTAGTTCGCGATGACCACTTTGCGAAACTATTTCCGTATCCTACGAGATGTAGTATTATGTATTCATACGCCTTAGTATTCGCTAGATTGTAAACTGTATTTGATAAAAAATATAGCTCAGTATCAAAATATACGAGTTGAGGTCCCCGTCGATGTTTCAAAACGAATATATTTGGAGATAAGCTTTTTTTCTCCCCCCCTTTTTTTTTTTTTTTTTGACAAAAATCATACATATGATTCGCTATTATAAAACCCAGTGACAAAAGGTTTTAAGTATAATTTTATTTAGAGTAAGAAATTCTTCATTACTTTGAAATTAAACTTTTATACAGAGAAAACTAGACGGTATTGAATGAAAAACTTAATTTACGGAGACCCTTCTTCAATCTTTAATTTAAAATTAAATCTCGGATCAAATTCAAATTCCAAAATCAGTGAATAAAAAATTTACGTATTAAATAATTTACAAAATCTTTTCTCTGTACAAAAGTTAAATTCTAGCTAAATTTTCACCATGGTAACTAATAAGTTTAATATATATCTCATTACTTTCTTGAAGAAAAGTTTAATTTAAATTGATTTTTCACCAGTTCCAAATGGAATTTGAGAATCATTTTCGGAAAGAATTTTAAAAAACTATTAAAAATATATAAAAAGTATTATTGACATCTACGAAAGCTTTTAAATCCAAATATTACAGACATTCTACGTCATCACCATATAGGTAAGTTGTTAGACAAAAAAACCCAGGCCCTGCCTAAAGTTGGAAGACTAATATAAACAACCTATTTTTAATCGATTAATTTAATATATATTTTTTTTAATATTCGCGGCTGTTCTTGTCGCCAATCACGAGCGAGTGCGCGTATTTTAAAAATACTCGCTCGTGATTGGCGACTAGATCAGACGGGAATATTAAAAATAATACGGCTCGTGCTCGCCTAGTTCGCCGAGCTAGGCAGCCAAGGCTTAGCATCTGCAAGTCTCTGAAATTGATTACAAAATAACGAAATATTTTTGGTGAGTTATATTATAGTTTTTCTCATTATTTTAGCATTCTTAATCGATTAAAAATAGGTGGTTTTAGCCTTTCATTCTCCCTTTAAAAACTATGGGACAAATGCCATAGTTACTACATATTTGAATTATTACATAAACCGCGGATCAACTATTACACAATGTATAGAAAAGTAAATCCCATGGCAGTCTGTAAAATCTACTTTCCAAACCCCACGCAGCAAATATCCCTTGTCAAAACGCGGGTAATCTTCACAGCCAACTAACGTAGTAACGTTCGATCTAAACGTATATGCCATCTTCTCATCATCATCATATTCTAGTTTTTGTTTTATCTTTCATCCCAAGAATCTACTTCGAATTCCCATAGCATCTGATATTTTAGAATCAACGAAGAAATGTTCGAAAGATGAGAAAACTATAGGTAGAAAAGATATCTTATAACGAACACCCTTTTAACTTTATAAGAATTGAATCAGAACAGTCAATTTTTTTCCCTCCAAAACTATGGATTAAAATTCCCAACCAGTCAATATCATATTTGATTGGCATTGCGTACAAAGGTACGTCGGAGAGATATTAATGTATTAACTTAGATAGAACAAAAAGTAGTCGTTAACAAACCAAAAGAGAAATCAACTTATTTTGATTCAGAGTTAGTTTTCATTAGAACTAAAGATAAAGCGGACTGATACACAATGTTAAATATAGTTTAAGTTTATTTGCAAAACTATCGTGAACTTTAAACAGGAAAAAAAAAAAACCTTGTTACCAATTTGGATCCCTCTTTTTCTATCGCTAAGGGATCTTCGTTTAAAGGTTGAATGAAGCCCAGTATCAAATGATTTTCTATAGATTACTTATCTAGTTGGGGTTTTTATTTCGACCTATAAACCATGCAACTCAGACTATAGCCCAATTCTCGCCGATTTGAGCAAAACAAATGTTCTAAGCTTTGAATAAGGGGTAGGAAACAAGGCGAGGAAACGAAAAGGTCATTTTACTCGGTTATCTTGTCGCATACTCTTCTGTTTCCGTCGTCTGTTAGCTTTTGTTTCTTTATATATTATTTTTGAACGCTTTAGGTAAGAAAATCTAATCTAGGATTATCCATTATGTTTCTCGTCACTCTAGATAGACAGTTCCTGGTGTTTTACCCAAGTTGTTTCCCTCAAAATAATAGTCTTTCGTCGAAATGGCTAGCTAAATCCGACAGTAAACGGATTTAAACAAGGCTTAAAGAGGGAGAGATATCAAACTATCCATGGACCCTTGTTAAGCCTCGTTTTCAATCAATGTTTTTCAATATTCTGCTTTCGCTTTAAATGAGAAGCGTATATCAAATTCATTATGATATTAACCTCGATTTAAAACGCGCCTTTAAGTCTACTTTCTAAGTAAAAAATTGTTTATTATAGCTATAAGGTATCAATGTTATGCGACTTCATTCTCCCGTTAAGGATACGTATCGTATCAAAATTTATACGAATTTATAGGACACAAATAACACGCCATTAAAAAAAAAAAAAATGGAGACCGATTTTAAAAGAGGTACTCTCTCTCTCTATCTTTTTTGTGCACGCATTGCATGGGGATGAAAATGGAGATAAACCTTAACGTTATTTTAAAGAAGAGTGAAGAGGAGGGTTATATTATAGCAAAAGAGAAGACGACAACGCCATTTCGGGAATATGCAAATTTATGTTCTGTCCAAATTGCGTTCCTTTTTTTTTTCTCGTTCATAAACTATATATATCTTTTTTAACTCAAATTTATATAAAAATCGTCTCGTTTATAGTATTCAGTCTTTGGAAAGTTATGTAGGTTTGACCCCGTAATTATAATTAATACACGTAATTGTTTGAACTGTTAAAATAAGCGTAAAAACATAATTGTCACTCCACACGCATTATAAGAAGATATAATCCTAATCGTGTACTCCACCCACGACGGGTTCATAATTCATTGATGGGGAGAGGGAAATTTCTAGTATAATTATCTAATATTCTAATTCAAAAATACAAATAAAAAGCATATCAAGCTTTTTTCTTTATAAAACACGAATAAAGCAAAGATTCTAAACAAATACCTGCAATCTAACAGTGAAACGATCCGTAAAGAGGGGGAAGCGAAACTTCCAAGATTTAGAGAAAATTATATCACACCTTCTCTACATGGTAAGAGAGGGTATAGAAAAACGTGTATAAAAACCGCATAGTCCAGCGAGCAAAGAATTATTACAAAGGGGGAAGTGTTGGGACGAAAAAAAAATGTTCTATATCCCATTGGAAAGCTAAGCACATATCAACCCACAGTATAATACTCCTCCTCATCACATCCACAAAGTTAAAAAAAAAACTGAGGTGCTGCTTGCTTGGTATGAAATAAGGAAAAGAAGTGTATATATATATATATATATATATATAGGCGTCGTGACAAGATGAAATAGGGTTATGAGGGCCTTCATTTTCCCTTGATGAGATAAGGTAAGGTTACGGAATGAAGGGGGAAAACTCGCCGCTCTCGACACACGTATATAGACAACTTCTTATTCCTCCCGCGAGGCGTCGCCCTGTTATAAAGGCATCGTGAATATTAAATTACCACATTAAATAAGAGACTCTGTAAAACCAAGAATCCATTCAGGTTCCATAAGAATATGGGAGGGCCGCGATTCAATAACCATCCTCCCAAACTTTGTAGCAAAAGTTCGTCCGCTTCGAATCGATTTTTCAAGTAAATTGCTCCTGACAGCTATTATTAACCCGCGCCACTAACGACCTTGACATAATATTTTGGGTAATAAAAATGGAGCCGACCGAAAAAAGATCTAAGCGTACAAATGTTGCGAAAATTGCAGACGAACTTTGGTTACAAAGTTTGGGAGGATGGTACCAGGGGCTAAAGCTATGCTCCCATATTCTTATGGAACCTGAATGGATTCTTGGTAAAACCTATAGTACTATTAACAATGGATAACTATCTTAAATGATAAAGATCATTAACATTTGGTATTTACTACTTTTGCCACTGTTTGCCGTTAGAGGAAGCTTATGAACTCCAGGTGGTGTTTTTTATATTTATTAAATAAGTCTCTATTGTTAGTCTTTTAAAAAATAATATTTTCACTTAGGTATATTACTTTGAAATGTAATTATCTAAATTTTAACCATGAGCTCATTGTGATGGCTAGTTGCCTGCAGCCATACAGATTAGGAAAAAAAGAAGTAGAAGATTAGAATTGTTAATGCGGAACGTTTTCCGAAAAATAAAAATCCAAGATTTTTTAAAAACTATGGTTTACAACACTGAAAGCTACTTCTAAGACTAAGTCTTGAATTTTCCCTACTATTTCTGGAGACTTTTCAAAAGCGCCAGTCTCCATCTCTTCTTCTAATATTATTTTTCGAGTTTTAACTACTATTCTCCGCGGTTTTTACAACTATTCTTCGCGATTTTTAGAACTATTCTCCACGGTTTTTACAACTACTCTCCACGGTTTTTACAACTACTAATTAATATCGCAAATTTTATTTTAATTATGGAATTAATTTAAAACATTTTAGAATTTCGATCGTGTTAAATTAAAAAAAGCCAAATAAAATTTCAAAATAATTTTGTATTCACGTTTTCTTTGCTAAAGCCAGTGACGACGCGGCGTTAACAAAGAGAGAGAGAGAGAGAAAGGGGGAACTTATGCCTAAATATATGTCTAATAGAGGTTCTAGATCATCTTGTAGAAGTCGTTTACGATCCCTTCCTTCTTCCCGCATCCTTCCTTCTATTTACAAGGCAGAATTCCATCCCCCGTCTCGAGTTTTTATCCAAAAGCCAATAAAGTTTTTTTTTCTCTCTAGAGTTCCTTTTGGGATGGTAACATTGGACACCTTTAAAGTTATGTGTTTCTTTTTTTATGGTACACGAAAAAAAAGTGATAAATTACGAGAATGTTAATGTAATGAGGTTTAATTTGATGGTACAATATTTGGTGTGTTTTAAAATTATTTTGCATTCTACGGAGGTTTTTTTTTTTTTGAAATGTGCCCCTGTTAAACCTATTATAGATTGTCTGCCGTACTACAATGTTCATTGAGAAGCCTACAAATAGATGCTAGAAGAGAGATTTGAAAAAAATATAATTTTGGTTTTTTTGGGTCTGGTTTAAGATAGCTAAGAATCAAAATGATTCGTCAAAGTCTTCAGAATAGGCTTGAATATATTTCCAAGATTTCAAGTGGTCTTACTAAAAATCACCTGAATATATAAATTTGCGAAAGAAATATGAAACTGCACTGTCTCAAAAGTACATAATTGCAACTACAATTATAATACAGTTATTACAGATTATTTAATAATTATTTTCAGAGATAACTACTTAATTAGTCTCATGGTCTGATTCCTCTTTTCACAGTCAACAATAGCGTAGGCGTATTCGATTTCTTACAATTCAGGGAATTTCTCGATATATATTCAAAGTTATTCTTGAATGTTTAGCCCATAAAAGCTTGGACTTCACTTTCAAATTATAATTTATCTCTTAAACTCGGGTCATATAAAGGTTTTATTACCTTTTGGGTATGTAATTAGAGAAAAAAATTAGGCCCTCATTCCTCTTTAAGTCTTTCACCCTTCAAAAGAAAGAAAGAGAAAAAAAAACCCACTTCCTTTATTCTTAGGAGGGGAGAGCTTTGATTCTGGTCGTAAATAAGTGGCGCAGTCCAATTTAGCGAAACTCTTTAGGAGCCGTTCACGTGCCGGGCTCATAAACTCTTCTCGGGACGAAACTGGCCCCTGGCTACCTAAAACACATCCCTATGGTTTCCACGAAATCTACACAGAGAAGGAAAACTATAGAGAGTGAGAGAGTCCATAACCTTGTCCAAGTTATACGATCAAGTTTAGATATTCTTCCTTGACTTGTCTGCGCGTCGAAAGGTACTCTGTCCTTTTTCTCTACGATTCATTTACTAATAGAAGTAACGGTATTCTAGCTTTGAAAGTGCTGCCAACGCGAGTGTGTATTAGATCAGAGACTAGCCAACCACGGACAAGTTAACTAAAAAGGGCTAATTGAGCACTACCAAGCGGATTTGTGGTTTGCGGTGGATTAAGGCTTAGCCGCTAAAGACCAAGTGAGAGAAATAATTTCAATAATTGAGCGCGAAAGACCATTTTCGACGAAAATTTGTTCAATATATGATATGCTCATTTTTCAACAAGAACTAAATAGTATTCCAATGAAAGCTCGTTAATGACGTTACTTTCTAATTCACGGCAGACACGCGCGAGATTTAGCCACTGTTTGCCGCAAAGGTGCAAAGACAATGTGTTAATCCATGTTTAACATTAATAAGTTCCCTAGCTCTTTGAAAATTCTGAGGTATGTAGGCGCCCGCCTTGGTCCATGGGTGGTTAGTCACTGAATTGACTAATTATACTATTCCTTAGTACTTTACAAAACTTCTGATAAAACCAGTGGGTTTCAACATTGTGTATAATACCGCGGTAGCTTTCATTAGATTGAAACACTGCCCAGGAACTGAACTATTATTCAAGAAAGATATATTGAACTACTTTATCCAGATAGGAAGTTTAACACTGTATATCAATTCGCCTTAACTTTTTTCCATAATGCCAACTGCTTTTGAAATAACAATAGTACATAAATGCGAGAGAAGGAATCTCTTCGGACTCATATCGGTAGCTGACCGTATGCGAGACTTTTGTTCACGAAGAGGGGATGAATGAAACTGTAAAAGTAATCTGAAGAGACGCTATCAAACTGACTGTGAGAAACCCTCGAAGGTATTAAACCATTCCCCACGAATTGGCTATAGACCGGAACAGCCTTATAATTCTATCCTAAGAAGAGCTGGGTTACGATCTAACTCTTTGCAATACCGTATAAGACGTTTGTGTATCGTATACCATTCGGACTAGATGAAATCACGGGTTGGTTGTAAGGAATCTTTGCCAGGAAAAATAACTGTAGAAAACCGAGAGAATATCCCCGGACGTGCTGTAAAATTCTCTTCGTTACTTTTTTTCGGTTTCGGCTACCCTGCGTGCAACTACGGTCCAATACCCCAATACCAAAGCTATGTATACCCTTTTTGAAACGGCTGGTAAAGTTGTGTTCGAATTATAACTTTGATTCGAAGTTGAAATGGTTATCTGAGGTCTAAAAAAGGCTTATTTCCTGTACTATGACTGCAATTATTTATTAATATGTATATACAAGAACCCATTCAGGTTCCATAAGAATATGGGAGCATAGCTTTAGCCTCTGGTACCATCCTCCCAAACTTTGTAACAAAAGTTCGTCTGCAATTTTCGCAACATTTGTACGCTTAGATCTTTTTTCGGTCGGCTCCATTTTTATTACCCAAAATATTATGTCAAGGTCGTTAGTGGCGCGGGTTAATAATAGATGTCAGGAGCGATTTACTTGAAAAATCGATTCGAAGCAGACGAACTTTGCTACAAAGTTTGGGAGGATGGTTATTGAATCGCGGCTCTCCCATATTCTTATGGAACCTGAATGAATTCTTGGTATATATATATATATAATAATGGTTTAATTCATCTGCCTAGAACCTAAATATTTTTCATTGAGCATTAACTTTAAGATAAAATTTGACTATCAAAACGATTTGTAAAGTTGAGAATAAAAAAAAAATTAGTTACGCTAGAGAATATTGTAAGCGTATACATAGAATTAAACCCCCATTTTAAACTATTTACCTTCATTCTACGTCATAAAGCAGAAAACTTTGGATTTGTAACTTTCTTTGGAAAAACGTATTTTTTTAAAGCATGAAAAAACTTAAACATTTTTAAATTTTGCATAATGTTTTTCAACATTTCATTCAATTTAGACTGAAGATTCTTTTATACAGTTCAATTTTAGGGGTGCATTAAAGCGAACGAGACTCTTCGGGATTAACGACGTTAGACATCCGCGCAAAAACCGGAATAGAAACTATATAAGAAGGAAACCCTGAAGAACCCAGTTGGTACGACCTGACATTCCTTCAAGACTTAATACGAAAAAGGGGGAGTGATGGGGGTCGGGGGCGAGAGTTTGAATTGACCAATCTGTGGGGGAGAGGGGGTTACCTTCCATCTCCTACTCATTTAACCCCTCAGCCTGGTTGGCCCCAACTAGGGCCATTTCGTCTCCCACTTCCCTCAATCACGGATAAGTAGCCAAAGAGATTTCCCTCTTTTCCAATCCCTAGAGGCTCCCTAGAGATTGACGCCAGCACCGCGCGGCTAGAACTTCTCATTGCCTACATTGTTTTATTCCGGTTATTAGTTGGCACCGAAGGCGAAACCACCGCGGAAAGATACCAGAAGTAAAAAACCCATTAGAAAGAAACGAGCAATTGGTAAAGTCAGAAGGAGATAATAAAGGAAGAGAGACACTTAAGATGAGTTTTCAAAGGGCAAAAATCGAACGGGTACGAGAAAAAATAAAAATTTCCCACTCCCGCTAAGCAAAAGACCAATTTCATAAAAGCGAATTTTGCGTACAAGCGTGTAAAAAAAAATCACTACCAGCTCCGATCAGATTCGATTAGATATTCTCACTCACTTTCCTTTTTATCGCACCTGCATTTATACACGTTTCTTTGAAAACCCAGCTTAACGCTTTAGTCACGTAATAGGAGTCATAGCCTGTGTGGTTAGCTTTCCTATTGTACGAGTCTACTTTCCAAAAAAAAAAAGTGCTTCAAATGCGGAGGCACCTCGATCCGGCAGAACTCCTTTTGTTATAGACTATTGTGTAATGTAGGTGTATATCTTAACTTTATCTTTTGACAATTTAGTAAGACTACTGTACATAGTATGATAAGATTGGGTTAGACTTGGTTAGGTTAAGGTGGGTTGGGTTATAATGGGTTTCATTTGTTTCATAAGGATTTGGTTCTTTTCGACTATAAAAAGCAAAATTTATAATTTTATAACAGAAGTTAGTATAAATTAGGTTTTGAACACCAAAATATCCAAAGGCTAAACTTCGACTAGACCAAATTTGTACAAAGACCCTATTTACCCGAGACCAAATCGTCCCGAAACTAAATTGGTGTGTCGATTAGCTGGGTTTAAGAGAAGCGCTAGTGTGCGTGCTTGTAATGCTCTCAAAAATACACGTCTTGGGATTTTACCCGCAGTTTCATTAATTAAACTTGTATCTCAATAAAGAGTATTATTATTAAACTATGTTTAAATTTTGAACGAGGTTATGTTATTACTCCGGACGTCTGATTCGTCTGAAGCACCGTTTAATTTAGTTTAACTCGCTTGAACAGAAACAAAACAGATCTGCTTAACTTAATGATTAATGCGCGCGTCTCGCAACTCTCACATTCGTAACTTATCCTCAAACAAAAAACTTGTTCTCAGTAGAAGAATGGTCGTATAAAGTTGGCATTTTTGTCATTTAACAGGTGTTTTGCATATATAAATATATATTTTGTAATAAGAAAAATAGAGCGTTCAAATCCAATCTGATATTGGAGAGGTGAAATATTTTAATAAATTGAGATTGTAATTTACACGTCCTGTAGAAAATATATGGGCTCATTGTCTCAAAAATGCAACGCGATAGCTTTTCCGCGAATTATTGACCCCCTTAACACCCCTCGCTATAGCTCTAGATGGGTTTAGGGTTAGCGAGGGGAGGTTATAGTACCGCTTTTATCCGTTTCAAAACGTCCCATTCTGTCATAAACATTTCAGACAAGTGACAAAGGCCTGACAATTTTGCCCCGAAGAACTAGAGAACCACCGGGACTCGTTTCTAGTTGGCGTCTGTAGTGGGAATTTGGCCGAGTGAATGCTCAGAGTGGGAGAGCTTGTTAAGGCGAAACTTTGAAGTCCCGACTGAAAAAGGACTCCAAAGTGCACTAATTCCGTTGAATTAATGTAGGGAGATTGTTCGTATACGCGTCTATTTAAAGTAGAATACCGTGACGAAATAAATGATCGAAAGCGGAATTAAAATAAAACAAGTTTAATTAAATGGTTAAAAGTTAAAAGTTAAGATTGAATAACAAATTGGGTCAAGATCGCCCATTCCGAAATGGGTCCCACCGAAGGGAAGAAATAGGTTCCCGAACTTTACGGTTTCACGTACAATTTATTAGTAATTTCTTCCTCTTTCAAGAGCTCTCTCTTTTTTCTCGAGAGGCGAAAATTTTACGTAGATGGGTTACCGGCCATTGGTCCCCGAGGTCACGTGTAGGAGTAAGCCCCACGACAATTCCTTATAAGGAGATAGAGATACGCTTCTCACGAAACGTTTAGTATTGCACCACTAAGGGAAACTGGGCTTCCAAGAACCAGCATTCCTTAGCGGTGACGTAGGCTCGAGAAACGCGACCGGTGGACAAAGGGCCGGAAACCCCCAAAAGAAACATATAAATACATAGAATCTAAAGGAAACTATATATACGATTTTTAAAGTTAAAATATACAGGAATGATTACACAAATTTCGTATACAAATATTATTGTTGATTAAGAATTAACTTTCAGAAATTGAACGATTTTTGATAATTTGATTGGTTACACTTTATTACACGCTTAATATTAAAGTTCTGTTAAAATCATTTAACATAAGTTCCCCCCCTTGAACGATCTGTTCAAGATAGAAATACCTTAATTCAACTCTAGGTTATAAAGCAGGGGGATAGGCCGTTTTAGTCGCGTGCCATTAGCAAGTCTTACCGAACATGACCTAACAAAACCGTCGCGTCCGCGAAAAACCTCTTCGACGACGGCCATCTTCCAGCACAAACGCGGTAAATTCGAATCTTCAATTAACACTACGTCGTCTTTTTTAAGCTCGATAGTAGAGTTTTGGCCCACGCGATGATGGGCAGACCGTAATTCGAGTAAGTAATCGGTCTTCCACCGTTGCCAAAAACCGTCGATTAATCGCTGGCGAAATTTTAATCTTCTTGTTAGTTCTACGCGAGTGGTCGGGGTCGGTGCGTTCTCGGGGAAGGCCCTTGAGGGTAAGGCGGTCAGTCGCCCTCCGACCAAGAAGTGGGCAGGTGTGAGAGGAGCTGGCTCCCCCGCGTCTTGGTATATATAGGATATCGGTCGAGAGTTTATGACGGCCTCGGCTTCGGCTAGGTAGGTTGTAATTTCGTCAATGTTGAGACGCGCTTGACCCATGGACCTTTTAAGGCAGCCCTTGACGGAACGGACGAGGCGTTCCCAGAACCCACCCCACCATGCCGCTCTCTCCACGATATAGTGCCAAGTGATCTTGAGGTCGCCAAAATAGCGACATATTTCCGGACTTCTTAGATTTTTGAAAAGTTCCTTAAAATCAAGTTCGGCCCTTTTAAAGGATTTCGCGTTATCTGAATAGATTTCCTTTACTATTCCTCGGCGGGCGATAAATCTCCGGAAAGCCTGGAGGAAGCTGTCAGCTGACATGTCATTCACGAGTTCTAAATGACATGCTCTCGTGACGGCGCACGTGAACAATGCGATGTAGCATTTCTTGCCGTCCTTAGTGTATAAGGGTCCGGCGAAATCCAGTCCGCAAATTTCGAAGACCGGAGCCGGGGTCGTGCGAAATGATGGTAGTGGCGCCATCTCGACCGAAGAAGCTTGGACACGAGTCCAACGGCAGTGATAGCAATGGTTTATCACCTTTTTCACCAGTTGACGACCACTGGGAATCCAGAAGTGCTCTCTTACTTCTACTAGGGTATCGTTGATGCCTGAATGAAGTAACCTTTCATGTTCATTGTAGACCACTAGTTCGGAAAGTCGATGTTGCGACGAGAGTATCCATGGGTGGCGTTCCCTGTAGGTCAAGGATGTTGAGGTCAAACGGCCTCCGACGCAGATTAAACCTTCTTCGTCGAGGTAAGGATTTAGCGAATAGATTTTCGAATCCTTTGCTACCTTCTGGCCCTTTTGTAGTTTTTCTACTTCGGAAGGGAAGCTGTCCCTTTGGGCGCGCCGTATCCAGTATTTTTCTGCGCGAATAAGTTCTTCAGTGGTCAAGACGTCCAGAGATCTTTCGATTTTCTTTTTCCTGCAGTTGTCTCCAAATCTATACAACCACGCGGTTATTCTATAGACTGGTTGCAGAAAACAAGTGCTAAATCGATTTAGGTCAAGCACTGGATCTTTGGCCTTTTCGGCTACGATTACTCCTTGCGTGATTGCGCGGAAAGAATTTCGAAGTTCTTCCTCGATTTCCGGGTTGGATACCGGTTTAGTGGTGGCTTTTTTTGGATGTACCTCTGTTTCTTGGCCAAGCCAGCGTGGTCCTTTCCACCATAATTGGTTTGAGATTAGGTCGGACACAGCAGCACCTCGGGTAGGTAAATCCGCGGGATTGTCCTTAGTTCGGCAGTGATTCCAAACTTCGGGAGATGTTAGAGTCTGTATTTCCCTAACACGATTTGAAACGAACGGTTTCCATTCGGTCGCCGTCCCGCGGATCCATTGGAGCGCTATAGTGGAATCGGTCCACATCCGAATTTTTGAGGGTTTACTTGAAAATGTTCCAAGTAAATGCGCTGTTAGTCTTGAGCCTAGTACGGCTCCCATGAGCTCCAAGCGTGGAATACTCAATTTCTTCAAGGGAGCTACTCTTGTCTTAGAAGCGACCAAAGCTGTACCGATCGTTCCGTCGTCGGTTTGGAAACGTAGGTAGGCAACCGCCGCATAGGCCTTCTCGCTAGCATCGACGAAGGTATGAAGTTCGGTATCCTTCAGAATTGCCTTTCCGGTTTCAGAGAAGTAAAATCGCGGGATTGTTACGTCTCGCAGATTTCGAAGTTCGACGCACCAGTCGTTAAATTTAGATGAGATCTCCATTGGCAGTTCTTCATCCCAGGTTGATCCAGTTTGCCACAATTCTTGAAAGAGAAACTTTGCCTTAACAGTAAAAGGTGTGAGCAGCCCAAGAGGATCGAAAATTCTGGCTACAGATTTCAGAACCCATCTTTTAGTGTTCTTTCTAGATATTAGGAATTCTAATAGAGCGTCGATGTTGAAAATTAGACAGTCGGAGTTCGTGTCCCAAGACAGTCCTAGAACCTTCAAGGTAGCCGCGTTCGCCAAACTTTGCGTGGCCTTCAATTCAGTGGAATGGTTTTCGATGTTCCAAATCTCCCGTAGCTCCGGTGAATTTGTTTTGAACTTATGTAGTTCCATTCCCGCTTGTTTTAAGATCTCGATTGATTTCTTCGAGATGGCGTTAGCCTCGTCGACTTCCTTGGCTCCCGAGAGCAGATCATCGACAAATAGTCCCTTATTTATTTTTTCGCAGATGGCAGGTTCCTTCCCTTGAAACTTCTTAACGTGGTGTCTTATAGTTCCGGCTAGCAAGAACGGACTGGAGGTCACCCCGAAAGGTACTCGAGTCATACGATAGACCAGTAGTTCCGAATTAGGCTCTGGATTATTTACATCAATCCACAGGAAACGGACCGCGTCTCGGTCATCTTTCGCAATGGAGATTTGCAGGAAAGCCTTGGTGATATCCGCGGTGAAAGCGATTCGGTTTTCACGAAACCTTATAAGGACGTCAAGTAGTTCGGGGTTCAGATTAGGCCCCGCCTCCAAACAGTCGTTAAGTGACGGCTTATCGAGCGCGTGTGATGACGCGTCGTAAACCACTCGTAGTTTTGTTGTTTCGCTGGTTTCTCGTAGGACTTCTCGATGAGGAAGGTAGTAAATAGTTTTATCCTTGCCTTTCGATAGCAAGTCTCTGACTCTCTCGACCACTCCTGATTCCAATTGTTCCCTAATGACGTCGTTATAATCCATGAATAGGACAGGATTAGTCTGAAGTTTCCTTAGAAGGTTTTGAGTTCGTTTTTTAGCGACGGCGAGATTATCCGCGAGTTGAAGTTTGTTAGGTTTCCATGGAAACGAAACTTCGTAACGACCATCTTTCTTGACAATGGAATTTTCGAAGGCAGTTAGAACTTCGCTATGGTCGGGAGATTTAGATTCGGAGTCAATTACACCGATAGCATCCAGTTCCCAGAAGGCTTTAAGTTGCTCAGATACGAGCTCTTCTTCCGTGTAAGTCACGGCGCTGGTCATAACGGATACTGTGTTTATGCCGGTAGAGGACGATGAAAGCATCGTTGGACCGTTTATGACCCATCCAAAAAGCGTATCTTGAGCGACAAGTTTCGATGAAAGGCGTTCGAATTTCGAGTGAACGATTCCCCAGTATTCATCTGAACCCAAGAGTAGATCGATTGAGGTAGCGTAATTTTTACCATTATCTTCTAAAGTGTCCACCAAATGGAGTCCTCGTTTGTGCATTTCTTCCACCACACTTGAACTTGGTACCGAGAAAACTGCTCCGCTGATTTCTTTCTTGGATTCATACGCTTCAATTGTAACTCGCCGATTTGGGTCAAAAACGCAAGAGAGTTCTAGTCGAACTTTTCTCCTTTTACTTCGAATTGGCTCTGCTCCCTCAAAGGGGTAAACGTCAAGTTCTTCTTCTCCAATGACCGGTAGATTAAGATTTCTAGAGACACTCTCCTTTATGATGGTGACCTGACTGCCGTTATCGAGTAGGCAACGAATTTTTATAGTGCTCCCATCTTTAGGATTTTTCACGAGTGCGGGTGCCATCTGGAGTAAGACCAGCTTGTTTTTTTTAGCTTCGTTCGATCCCACGTGGTTACTAGCCATTTTGGCGTTAGTCGATGTAGTAGGTTCGGGTTCCTCTTCTCGGGAATCTTGGCGGTCGCAAAGGGTTACGTGGTGTTTACTCCCGCATTTAGAGCAGTTTTTGTTATAGGAGTCGCAGTTTTTCGTTCGATGATTTGCTCTTAGACAAATAAAGCAGCGTTGCTTTTTTAACACGATTTCTTTTCGTGCCGCGAGCGTTAAAGTTTTGCACTCAGAAGTTTTGTGCTCAGGATCGTTGCAGTAAAAACAGGTTTTTACGAACGGTTGGGATTTATTTGCGCCGACGTGAAGCGCGGAAGCAGAAGAGTGTTTATGCGATTTTTCGCTTCGATTTTCAAAGCGCGAGTTTGAAAACTTGGGCGGGTATTTGGGCTCAGAATCATTTTTAGAACTAGAATATGCCCGTTCGCGAAAACTGATTTCTTTGCGTAAAAAGGATAAGAGATTATCCACCGTATAGGTTTTTTGATCGTACGTACGATTAAATTCAAGATTAATGTCCGAGGGTAACATTTTAGTTAAAACGTGACATAATAACACCCCATACGATGTTGAAACTACCCCCAAGGATTGCAGACTACGAATTTGTACTTCACATGTATCGTACAGTTTTTTTAGTCCTTCAATGTCATTAGCCCTTTTAACGGGTGTTAGATTGGTTAAAATGTTCATGTGAGTATCTGCTATAAGTTCATAGTTCCCAAATCGATCATTAAGAATCGTTATAGCCGCGTCATAGTTAGCATCAGTTAATGACAATCCCGCGATTGCCTTAGCGGCTGACCCACTTAAATATGATTTTAGGTAAGAAAACTTAGCTGATTTAGGTAAACTTCCGTTCAGGTGGATGCTTGCTTCATATTGGGTCCAGAAATTTAGCCAGTTCTCGACGTCCCCGTTGAATCGCTGCATTTCCAGTTTAGGCAGACGAATGTTGGGATTAGATGAAGTCGTGGTGCTTCCCGTCGTTGCATTATTTCCACCAACTGAGTTGATTTGCGGTGAATTTTGAGCCGCGTTAGAGTTCTGAGCCGCGTTAGAGTTCTGAGCCGCGTTAGAGTTCTGAGCCGCGTTAGAGTTCTGAGCCGCGTTAGAGTTCTGAGCCGCGTTAGAGTTCTGAGCCGCGTTAGAGTTCTGAGCCGCGTTAGAGTTCTGAGCCGCGTTAGAGTTCTGAGCCGCGTTAGAATTTTGAGCCGCGTTAGAATTTTGAGCCGTGCTATAGATTTGAGTTGTGTTAGAGCCTTGCGACGAAGTAGAAGCTTGAGCTGACGGATTTATTTGAACGTTTGATCCCCCGGATGGGGTGCTTGCCTGTAAAGTTGATGATGATGCAAGCTGAAGTCTTCCTAGAAGGCGAGTGGCGGAAGCTCGATACTCCAAAATATCATCCGAATATCTACAGCAAGTATCGAAATCGTCCTCGCCTACTACGTTTCCATCAATTAGGCGCTCGACAATTTCATTTAACTCATCCAGTTTAGGCTCTTTATCGTTAAGAAGCATAATTGCGTTTTCTAATTTGTCCGCGTCAGGGGTAGCCGCCTTTAGCTCGGCCTTTATTGCTGTTATAACGCGAGTCGTAGCGGACCGAACCGCCGCGCGCTTTTTAATATGTTTAGAAAGTTCACTAGCGATGCGAGCTTTCTCTTTTTCATTTTCATCCATTTTAATCCGGATTATTTCGAACACAAATATTAATTAAATAGACGTTTCTCCCGGGTTTCGGCACCAAAATGTAGTGGGAATTTGGCCGAGTGAATGCTCAGAGTGGGAGAGCTTGTTAAGGCGAAACTTTGAAGTCCCGACTGAAAAAGGACTCCAAAGTGCACTAATTCCGTTGAATTAATGTAGGGAGATTGTTCGTATACGCGTCTATTTAAAGTAGAATACCGTGACGAAATAAATGATCGAAAGCGGAATTAAAATAAAACAAGTTTAATTAAATGGTTAAAAGTTAAAAGTTAAGATTGAATAACAAATTGGGTCAAGATCGCCCATTCCGAAATGGGTCCCACCGAAGGGAAGAAATAGGTTCCCGAACTTTACGGTTTCACGTACAATTTATTAGTAATTTCTTCCTCTTTCAAGAGCTCTCTCTTTTTTCTCGAGAGGCGAAAATTTTACGTAGATGGGTTACCGGCCATTGGTCCCCGAGGTCACGTGTAGGAGTAAGCCCCACGACAATTCCTTATAAGGAGATAGAGATACGCTTCTCACGAAACGTTTAGTATTGCACCACTAAGGGAAACTGGGCTTCCAAGAACCAGCATTCCTTAGCGGTGACGTAGGCTCGAGAAACGCGACCGGTGGACAAAGGGCCGGAAACCCCCAAAAGAAACATATAAATACATAGAATCTAAAGGAAACTATATATACGATTTTTAAAGTTAAAATATACAGGAATGATTACACAAATTTCGTATACAAATATTATTGTTGATTAAGAATTAACTTTCAGAAATTGAACGATTTTTGATAATTTGATTGGTTACACTTTATTACACGCTTAATATTAAAGTTCTGTTAAAATCATTTAACAGCGTCAATGCCATCTGGCTATGGGGATAAAACCTTCATCTTTCGGAGCAGATATAAGCTAGAAAACTCGCTAGGCGATAACTTTGTTTTGACGAATGAGCTCGGCAAACAGATTTTATTTTTTGTCACAAATTTTACAACCCCTCCCACCTCCAATTTACGACAACCCTTCATTAATTGTTATATAAACCAAAAATTATATTAATACGTATTTCAACTTGAGATTATAATTTACTTACATTAAGTTTAAAACCTAACGATAAAATTTAAATCTATTCATACCCGTATCAAAATATTGCCAGTTGCCATATGGCTTTCGAATCGTTTTTTTAGTGACGTCCTAATTTTTTAATTTTACCCATTAGATAACATCTTATCATTTTCACTCGCCAAAAACTGGAAGAGGGCGCTTTCGTTTACCTTTTCTTTAATTATAAGCTATTAAAACTAACATTATCACTCAATACTACGTCATCATTATATGGTCAAGTGGAAATTCTACGGAACAGGTCATTCTTGCGCGTTCTGGCAAGTGGTACGGTTTCTTTCGCGGTTTTTTTCGTGAAAGTATTTAAAGGGAGAATGCAACCTAATAACAACTGATGATTTAACGATTCCTTATCGTTTAAATAAACCTAATCAACCAATAAAAAGTTTACAAAACATTTATTGAACTAGAAATCTATTTAAAACTTACCCGGAAAATAGGCTTAGCGGGATTCATGGAGATCCTGAATTGCCTACGAGTAAGATCTAAAGACAAGTGAGCAAATGCCAGTCGTTCAGGCGAGATCTCCACGAGACTTATAATCGCGTTCGATTGGTCTCTAGACCTTATACGGCAGGGAATTAGGATCTATTTTCCGGGCAAGTTTTAAATTTATTTATAGATTAATATTTGTTCGTAATTTTTTTCACTAGTGGATTAGGCCTATTTAAACAATAAGGAATTGGATGGATAAAAAAAATCATTGTTATCAGGTTGCATTCTCCCTTTAATACGTCATGTATCGGGAAAAATACTTTTGTCATTTTAAAGTATCTTTTGAACCCGAAATAAAACCTCACTTAAAGGAATTTCCTTGGATAGTTTTTTACGAGCAATCCCAGATTTTTGGAATCAGTTGTCCACGTATTAGACAACCAATTATCTTAAACTTATAATTTGTTTATACAGAGAAAATAGGGGCTTTGGGCGTAAGGTCTAATCAAGGTAGTAAACGAAAAAAATATCCTAACCATGCAAAGCCTATTCTTTACTTTACGCCAAAGATTAAAAAAACAATGAAGTATTAGCTATAGGCTGGTTAACTTAAAAAAGGATCGATTATCCGATTATTTTGGGCATTGTAAAGGAGAGTAGCGCGTGGTTACACTGCCAGGGTAAAAATCGAAGGTGACGTCGACGCCTTCTCTCTCTTTGGCGCGTTTCAACAATTAATCAGACGCCATAACAAAAAGGCCGCCGAGCAAAAGCTGTCAAAATCAGCCCCAGTCAATGTCTCTTTGTTTTAAAGTCTAAAATAGCCTAAAGGTACTCGCTGGGTGGCGACCCTAAGCCGAGAAAAAATGACTGACCCCCTCCCTCCACCCCTTAAACTCTCCCCTTTACTATCATTAACGAAAAACTAACCCCTACAGGGCTTAGGAAATATATTGGGGGAGGAGGGCGAAATCGTCTCTTTGTTAAATGGAATTCATTAAAAATTAAAACCATTGTTTAATTATACTAGCAGCTCTACTAATTTAATAATTAGGATCCGTAAATTTATTCTGTTTAAGGAAAAAAATCCTGTCTACATTAAACAGAATACGGCTAATTAAATTAAAATTAAATTCTTGATTTGGGTCACATAACTTTTTCTGTGAATTAACAGGCTTGTCACCAATGAGGTATGTTCCCATTTCGCCCAAATTGTTATTTTTCCCAAGGTTATCAGTTCTCTCCGGGGTAAAGATCTACTGACAACTCAAAAGATGGCAATCAAATTCCATGGAAGCCAGGGTTGCCACAGATTTTTCATAACAAAATTCCCTGACCATCTACACCGTTTTCCCCTGACCAATTTAAAGGTTTAAATTAGTAGTAATATGCAATTTTAAGTGAAAAACATTTTTTATTCTTCAATAACGCAGGTTGAAGACTATATAAACCCCTTATTGTGTTCTCGTGGGAGCTCTTCCTTGTGTGAATCACCCCTCTCCCCAAAAATAGTTTACTGTGAGAAAGTATTCATAAAAAAACGTGCTTTTATCAATAGGGACTTTCCATAAATGTTTTGAAGGCTCTGAACCCGTATAAAATTGTTTTACATATATTTATGGTTGCCTCCCTGGTCTAACTGAATTCCACAATTTTATTTTTGGATAATATGAAAATTCCCTGACTTCTTAGCGCAATTTTGAAATTCCCTGACTTTTCCAGATTTTCTAGGTCTGTGGCAGCCCTGGGCACTTAACATTTCCCTTGGTTTAATTAGTAAGCGCTATTAATTAGTCCATACACTTACCCTTGACAGTTGTCAGTAGGTTATTAAGATTAAAAAGTATAGTAAAATACAATATATTTTCTTATGTTCAGTTAATACCCTCTCTTCAGACGAGGCGTAATTAGCTGGTTTAATCAGATTTAACAGATGTTTACAAGTAGGCTTCTCAGTTCAATAAACCTCGGACAAATCTAATTAAACAGGTTAATTACGCCTCGTCTGAATAGTGTATTTTTACGTTGGGTTCATTTCGAAGACAATCCCATTACTAAATAGCCAAAACAGTTTGGAATTTACATTTTTAAGTCAACGTATTAAAATAATATAGTTTCAAATATATCTTAACTATGGTAAATAATTAAGATAAAAATTATGCATGTTCCTACCTCATCAGTCTATCGAATACCGTCCACGTCGTCGTCGTTGATATTATTAGTGGTTCACATCTTACAAATCCACCGTCGAAGTAATATAATGTTTAATGTTAATTTGCACCAGCCACAACATTCACCCAATTAGTTAGATTGACTATTTCTTCGTTGATCGTTGATATCCAGTATATTAGTTATATATTGGGTGGGTTCATCCACTTCATCGTAAAAATCACGGCTTCAAATACTAATAGACTTTAAACCAATCATAGCTCAGAGATGACAACAGCAGCGCGTTTTAAATCGAGGTCTAACGGCGTACTCCTACAGAGCGGGAAACCTCCGTATTAAATGTATGAGCCCTGAGTGACCAGACAAAGGCTTAACGTAAATTTCGTTCCACCGCTGTTTAATACCACGTAATTCGCTTCCCAACGTTCCTACCTTGTAAATATAGTTGATTTAACTTTGTAATTAAGTAATAAATGTTAATATTACTAAAACTAAGTCGCCACTGTAAATTAATATCAATAAAAACCCGGAAATCTTTAAGACACGCTTAAGCCGAAGTTAGTGCATTGACTTCCCGAGCGTAACTGACAGTGTAACAAACAGTCTGACTAATCGAGATTCGAGAGACCCTTGAACCGGAAGTGTGATACCGGAATAGGCCTAAAATAGGTCTATTCGTTTGAAACGACTGAAAAAGAGAAAGTTTCGGAGGAGAAAAAATTTAATGAAATTTTATGTATGAAATTCTCGTGATATATTTATATATAATAAATAACAATGTACAGCTCTTCAATTTTTGTTTCTGAGGGTCCATTATATTCTTATTCAGATTTTTTTTTACCCAAAAACACATGTTTTTGTACATTTCGCATTTTTAATTAATTTTTATATATATAATCATGGTATGGGGTTTTTAATTTAAAGATTTTTGGGTCAAACCATTTTCAAATTAAATTTGAGTTCAACATTTTTTAGGGATGGGAAGATAGTTCAAAAAATTAAATTAAAAATATTAGGCTTAGGACAACATTTTACACCAGATTTCTTTTCTTCATATAATTATTTACCACAATTCTATTAATTGTGTTTGATATTTTTTTTTGCCACTTTTTTTTAATTAATTTAGAAATAGAAAAAACTTTGGTTTTTTTATTTTTAACAATTTTTCCAGTTTAGTTTTATTTTTTTCTAGGGGTATTGAATTTTCATTTTTAAAATTTTATTTACAAATCCCTCTAGACGAGTGGGTTTCAAATTCACGACTATTTTAGTATCAATTATTATTTTTTTCTGATAAATTAGAGCAAAGTTTTATTGTGTTTTTTGCTTTTATGTTTGGTATTTTAAATCCATATTTAACCTGAGTGTTCATTTTTATTTAATAATACCTGATATTATTTCAGAAGCAATTTTTGTTGTTGTTTTGGAGAATTTTTTGTTAATTTAAAACGTTTAATACTGATTAAACTCTAAATATAAATTATCCGCGGTTTTTTAATCGTAGTTTTCATAGATTAAAAAGATTCAAACCTAATTTTATTTATCTAAGAATAAAAGGCCACCATTTTTGCTTATATATATCTCTTGATATAATTCATATTAATCCGTGAAATATCATAATTTTCCAGCTACGAGGCTTGAAACAAAATCTGTTTTAATATGATGACGTATATTCACGTCATACATGGTATTATTAAGAATTAGCCCAGCTCTCATCCAATTAACGTTCTTTGAGATATTTCCGAATTCATACAAATTAAATCATATTGATATTTAAATTTAATTATTATTAAAAACTAGTTACCGAAAAACCCAAACTTTTTTTTTTATTTTTTGAGATTCAAAGGCTTGAAATTGGAGGTAGTCATTATTATGTTATTATTAATTTTTAATTTATACAATTTTTTTAATTTCGTTTTTTTTTTTTTTGTTTTTTGTTTTTGGTTTATTATCCGAAATTTATCCGGAACCCCTTTGGATTGATGTGACCGTTAATAAAAACGAAAAATAATAAAAACCTTTTTATGGGGAAAATTATAAAAATCACATTATTAATATCATTATTATTATTATTATTTATTCAAATTAAAACTTTAACTAGATATTTTATCATTCGCCCATAAAATGTATCCTCAATTATTCCCCCAAATCTTTAATTAGTTAATTAATTTAAAGTATTTAGATTTTTTGGCCCTCTCAATCTAAAATACAAGTTGTTCCGCGCGTTATACTTTGTATTTAAAAGTCCCTTATTTAATTTATTTTACATTATTTTTTTTTTCCCATTTTTAAAATGGCCATACTTTATAGTAACAATATTACAACCGAATTTTTAACGATTTTTTTGCAAACTCCTAAATTTCTCCCCATCGTATAATTTTAAAGAGACATTCATACCCTAACCCCCTCAAACCCCTATTCAGATTTAATTTAATAAATTTAATTAATATTAATTAATTAAATTTAATTTTTGGAATGCTTATTAAGGATATGTTAAGTCTTTTTTGACGAGAGTAAATTTCGTCCAGATCTTTCGTGTATAAATATCGGTAAAGTTCGCCCAATAAAAACCGGAATTTTGAAACTTCTCTTGCCTTCTTTAAAACCGTGTACATAGTCTATTGTTTTTATCGTTTGAATTATTTAATTTCAATTCTTAAAGAGAGATCAATCCACTACGAGGAAGGTTTTCACTCCCTTTAACGCGTGACGTATACTTAAGTACTTAACGCGACACGGAAGATCTTTAATTTCAAGGTATTAATCACACGTACTTACTAGACAATTGTTTAGCCAATTCCGTATACTTTAAGAACTTCGAATGCGTACTTTCGTCGTTGATAGACGACGGTAAAGGTTGCGAAGCGTTGGCCGATGACGCGTTCTGCCCGCCACCGTTACCACCGTCTTTGGATTCGGTTCCGTTCCTGGTCCTACTCTCTTGATTATTAGAACTACCGCTATTCCCGCCACCGTCCCGATCGGACGCGACCGAAGACGTTGACGCGGCGTTTCCGGCAGAACCGGAAGTCACGGAAGATCCGGCTTCCTTCACGAAATGCATCTTGCTCAAGTGATGACGATAGGCCCCTTTGGATATGAAATGAGTTTCGCAAAACGCGCATTTCATCAGCGAATCTGAATTGGCCGAAACGTCGTTGCAGGCCCAACTGAAGGCCAATATTGAACCTGGACCGCCCGAGTTGTGTTGAATCGCGGCCGGGGGTCTCGATAAGTGAGCGTCAGTTTTGTCCAACAGTTTTTGTAGCTCGCGTAAAGGGTGGTCCGCTCCCAACTGTTCAGTCGCGCCACCGGCTCCTCCCGATTCGGAATTTTTCTTTTTATGAGAAGTACCGGATGTTTGGTGGTAATTTTTACGATGATGGTGATGGTGCCGCGAAGATTTCTTTCTCTTGGTGGCCCCCGCGGAAGATTTAACCAATTCTAAAGGCTGTTCCTCCGCGGAAGACGCCGGTCTGAGACTAGCGTCGCTGTCGCTGACCGGGGAAGTCCTGGTCCGACCACCGTCCTCGAAACTGGACACGCTGCTCGAACGACTGGGCCTTTCGGGGATGTTGGTCTTACTGACGGGCGTCGTTGAGGAGGCGCTGACAGGATTTAACGGCGAATTACCCATGGATTTGGCTGGGGAATGACGGTGAGCCGGTGACGGACCCCTAGAGCTCATTTCGCAACGATCGGCTTCTTCGTCTTCGATGTCCGTGTCCTGGTCGTTCGTAGTAGTATTCGCGTGTTCCGTCAAGCTTGCTGGTAAAGACTTGGGGGACCTGGAAGTTAACTGAGATTAAGCATCGCGCCGTTTCTTTATCAGCTCTGATACTCTTCTCGATACAAGTATACAAGCAATAAATAACACAATTCACAACATACAGAAAGCAAAAATTTTAAATTATGGCCAAGAGAATAACCAGAGGAGCATGTAGTCAACCTTTAACCTTTAAATATACTCAAAAAATAAACTTTACTGAAAAGACGAACCTAAACCTAAAAATACCATACGTAATAAGGTGTTACTACAATACTATGTATAGCAAATCCAAAATTTTAATAAAATAAAAATGTACTGTAATCCAAATTCTGTACTATGTGTCCTCAAACACTTTTAACTTTTATATTTTCATAAATATTTTGCTTTAATGAAATAGGATGATACCGTGAGAAACAATTTCCTGACTAATGTATAAAACTACTTTTATTTCCTAATCAGCTTCTGCCTCTGCTAAACTTCTCTTGATCCAAAAAACAACAATAAACAAGAACGCATTTATGTAAAATTAGAACCTCTGCGTGTAACGTTTTCCAAAGCCTGAAGATTTGCAGAGCCAAGCTTCTCGTCAAAATTACAGTTCAGCCTGGCGATATGTCCCAAACCCAAACGATTTCATTTTACCTAATGCGTTCTTGATAACGAGCAAGTCCATAGTATAATTTCAAAACTAACCTTGGAGAAGGTTCTTCGTCTTTGATGGCGGACTGATTGATATTTTCTATTTTGGGAGGCGCTAGCTGATTCAACGAAGAGAGAGATGGAGAAGGACTGGGAGGAGGGCCCGAATGAGGAGAAGGGGGTGGACTGCCCCCGCTGGTTGAACCCGTCATGCTAGAATGAGTCCGGTGTGGAGACATGGTCAAAGACCTGGCCGGTGACAGGGTGTTCATCAGGCTAACGGGCGTCGAACCCCGACTGGTCTCGCTACCGCAACCGGGCATCATATTCACGTGATTAAAGTTGTCGTAGTGATGGTGCGAATGGTGTTTGCCGTCGTATATACCGCGACCTGACACCACTGAATCGGCCGGATCGTTGCAATTGATTCGTAGCGGCGACGTCGATTTCGCCCGACCACCGTCCGAACTATAAAGATTCTTTATGAATACGCTTAACTCCTTTATGAATAAGCTAAACTATTTTATGAATACGCTAAACATTATTTCAATGGATTGATAAGGGACTTGTACGTCCGAAAGCTCTCCAGAAACGTTTATTTAATAAACCGTTTTTACAACCATGAAGTAGCAGTCTCGTCATTAATTTAAAAATTTAATTATTTCAACGCTCTCCCAAATACGGGCAGCCACAGAAACAAATTGCACGATTAATCTTTATAACAGAAATGTATGATTTGGTCTAATTGAAGTATTTATTATACTATACTTCTGCTCTGGGGACTTGGCTTAATCATCAAAGAGGATTGATACAAAATACTAGACCTCATAATGATGTCGAAACAACACCACTTGAATAGGAGTATAGTACTATCTTCAATTTATAACGTTCTCAAGTTCAATGAGGTGTAACATTGTCTGAATCTGCTCTAATTTTAGCACTTACGCAAACTTCCCCTTCCCCAACCTAAGTATCATCTAAGTTTGACTTCAATTAGAAGAGGAGTTAACAAGTACTCGAATTTGGTTGAACCGAATCATGTTGAATAATTTGATAATAAGTAGAATTTTCTTATTTACCTTGGCGTCATTTTTCCTGGCGAACTAGCGGGATGCCATGGTGGATAAACTTCCTCGTCGATGCCCAAGCGTTGCAAAATGCCGGTACTGGCGGCGCCGCGTCTCCCTTTGTGCTCGAAACTCTTTTCGATCAATCGTTCGATGGCGTTGAGGACCGAAGTGGACTCGGCGCTATCACAGCTATTGTCCGTCGCGCCCTTGTCTGTCTTGACGTCGTCGGCGGGCGAAGCCGTTCCGCGACCGTCCTTGAGCAAAGCCTTGGTGGCCGGTAGCGTCTTCTTGGTGTCGGGAGAAGACGATTTCGGAGCGGACGAGGTAGTGAGCGAGAGTACAGCGTCATCCGGGGGTTCCGTCTTTACTTTGGCGGTGGCCGAAGCCAAGAGATTCGCTTGATGATTCCTCTGTCCACTGCATTTCTTGATGTGTCGTACGAAATCTTTGGCATCGACTTTTTCCGCGCATTCTTCGCAAGTAATTTTACCGTCTACGGCCGGTTCGACTTTAACCCCGGCTAGCGCCGCGGCCGATGACCCGGAATGATGGGACCGCGAACTTTGACCCCCACTAGAAGAGTTAGCGGCTGAGTCCGTCGCGTGATTTTGTCCGCTCCCGCTGGCTCCTTGCTTGTTCATTTCCATCCGTTCCAATTCCAATAGTTTCCTAACGGGGAGACTCTTTTTCCGTCGCTCGCGGGTTTGCCTACGTCGACCGCCTCCTTCGCTAATGGACCTGAGTATATGTTCCTTGTAATGAGAATTCTTTACCATGTGGTAACTGAGTTCCTTGAGGCTACCGAAAGCTTGATCGCACACTTTACACGTCAAAACTGCGTTAACTTGAGACTGGGCGGCCACCTTGTCCTCGGGAGTCCTCCAAGAGATGATTTGTTCCTGACTGATTATGTTGGTATAATGTTGCGTCACGCGCATGTGCGTCGTCATATCAGCTAGGGTCTTAAACGACTGTCCGCACCACATGCATTTCAAAATTTGACGCGTTTGTTCCGCGCCTTTACCCAACCAAACGTCTTGTCCGCGCACCAATTTCCTAGGTAAAGGCATAGACTCTTTGACACCCTGCAAAGGGTTACCCGATGACGACGACGAGGCCGCCGAATGAGTTTTAGAAGCCGCGGATGTCGAACCCGACGAGTGAGCTGAAGTACCAGAACTGGACGCGTGCGCGTGAGGTACCGCGTTTCCGCCTTGAGAAGAAGAACCGCCGGCCGAAGGTACGGGAGAACGAGGTAAACACGACGGTATCGACGCTTGTATCCCGGCAGCTTTGCCGCAATTCGGAGATTTCTTCATATGGAGAGTCATTTCGGCCAAACTCATACAAGGTTCTTGACAAAAGACGCACGTAAACACGGCCTTTGATTGTTCGCTGCTCTTGCTCATCCACTGAGTTTGCCAAGGATTCTGACGACCGGGTTTCGACGACGAAGAAGACGAACCTCTTTCGGACGCGGATAAACCGGCGTTCGCTACAGACTGGGCCAACTGAGCGACGGTCGAATGATGTCCTTTACCCGAACTTCCGCTTTGATTGCGCGCGCCAAACGTAGGATGTCCGCCGGTAGCGTAGGTTTGCTTCGACGAAGTTGAACCCGAGGTTCGATGGTGATGTCCTTTGCTAACTTTGACACCGTTCCAAGAACCGCTGAGTGGGGCGTTCATCTGAGATTCTGGTTTCGTCGGGCTAATACCGGGCGGAAAAGCGCCGGATTTGGGAGCCGCGTAACTCCAAGGACTCGCGGAAGCTTGTTTCGCGACGGGAGAGGGGCAGTCCAGCTTAGACACTTTACCCGGTCGAACATGATGATGGTCCGAAGGATCTTTGCGTCGACGGGGAACGGAAAGGTCCAAAGGGGATTCACCCGTTAATCCTTCGGGAGGTGGTGTCGGTGAAGACACGGATTCGCGACTACTAATCGAGACGCGAGTTGACTTGGGTTTCATGCTGAAATCTAATGGCGCTTCGTCCAAGGCGCCCGACGGAGAGGCGCATGGCCCCGGTGATGATAGATCTTTGGGAGTGGACACCTATTGAGAAGAATCCAGAATGAATTACGAATAAATTTAAGCTAATTATAATTTAAATTTAATTTTAACTGGACAAGAAAATATGGTTAATTATGTAGAATAATTACCCTGAGGGGTGAAGGGGAGTGGCGTTCCATTCCAGAGATGAGATCGGCGGCTGCCAAGTGAACGGAACGCTGGAGCAAGAGCTCTTCGGGTATAGCCTTGTGGACGACCATGGGGGATGGCGTTAATCGGTTGCTGGGGGGAGGCGGTACGGGGGACAGGGGCACCGCGATTAAGGTGGGCGGTGGTAGAGGCGGAGGGGGTGTGGTTGGGGCGGCCGCGACTGGTTCTTCCTCTTCTTCGTCAGCGACTACCATACGGTGAGTACCAATCTCAGCGTCTTCGACCTGCGAAGAGAAACGAATGAAGCTTTAAATTTTAATCTCGACAACCAATTCATAGATGTTGCTTAAACTTTGAACAGTTTTTTTTATTAAACCAAAAATAGCTCTTCGCGGTATTTACCTCTTCGCCAGCGAGATTGGGTTCCAAAAAATGAGCGGTTAAGTTTGCAGGCGGTGAAGGGGAATGTGTAGAAGCAGAAACGCCGAGTTCTAGTCTGGGAGGAGACGGTGGTCGTTGGGGCGTCTTGATTGACAGAGTTGGCGAAGGCGTGCGAGAAACGGGGGCGGTGGCCCCTACTGAAGATGGAGCTTCGTCCGAGCGATCTGTCTCGCTTGCGCTCAGCAATGATGGACCTTCACCTGGCGAGGCCATCTCCTCATCCTTGCAAGCCATCTCGCCGCCATCTTCCCCTGTAAACACACAAAGAAAGAAAATACTTGTTTACTATCGTCAAATAGTTGGCTTCAACTCCTATCTCTTATAAAGTATACTCTATTTAAGTAAGCTTAGAAACAACTGAAGTAAGAGTAGACAACAACTAAGCCTAATATACAAATTTTTATAATTTAAATCCTATGATACCTTAAAATTAGTCTTAAAGACTGTAACGCGAAAAGCTAAGGCAGAACCAAAGTATAAATTGTCTAAATATTTCAAACAATAGAGTATTAAATAACTAAGCCTTAAATGGCTGACTTTGTTCGTTAACTTGGTTTGACTATAAATTTTAGTACGCCATACTTTCGAAGTCTGTTGATCAGTGAAGGAAGCGATGAAAAAGTTAAATCTGAAGTTTAATTATGCAGATGATTTTCAAACGCTTCATCGACCTATTTCACGCGCTGTCTCGATCTAGCCTTCAGCCAAACTAATTATAATTAACCCCCGAGACGTACTAAAACGTCTAAGCTTGATATCGTGGCTTATTTTTAAAACTGAAAAGGTTTTATAACCGTGAGAACGCTACCCGAAAAACATAAAATTCGCAGACAATTTAGTAGGACGTTCGGCGGCGGCGTTACCAAAAAATTGACACCGGAAATCAGAGCGATCTTAATTAATCACTCTTTTTTTAATAAAAGTCATTTTAGAATGCGCGTGAGGAAATCTCAAATGATTTTTTTTTTTTTTTTTTTTTGAATCGCGTAGAACCGCGCAAGCAGTCAATAACCTTGTGACAAGCCGCGAAAGAGGCGACAAGCTACTCTCGGTTGCGTGGAGAAAAAGGTTCACGAATGAACTAGAGCCAGTTTTAATCAAAAAATTTCAAACTCTTATCAGATTGGGAAAACGTAAAGTAAGAAAAATATTATTTGGGCGAACTGGTCCCGTTTCGTTACCGCTTACTACCCCCGAAAATAAACCTCGTCTCAAGAATGCTAATTTAATAAAATGTCATAAATTAACAGTTCAATGTTATTAGGTACTCGTTTTAAAGGGAAAATGATCCTTCCGAAGTATAGGTATTAGCTAAGCCTAACTCGTAATTCTTCGAATTAAACTCAAAGCCTAATTCTAACGTTTTCTTATTAAAAGATAAGCCTAATTCTAACGTTTTCTTATTAAAAGATAAGCCTAATTCTATCGTTTTCTTATTAAAAGACAAGCCTAATTCTAGCATTTTAATATTAAATGCTAAGCTAACACCAAATACAAACATTTACCAATTAAATCTAATCCAAAGCTAAGCCTATTTTCAAGTTTACAACCTTTTTTCTAAGCCTTGTTTGAAGATTTTAACCCTTTCGAATTAAAAGTTAAGCCTTATTTGAAGATTGTAACCTTTTCGTTAAAAAAGTTAAGACTTATTTAAAAATTCTAACCTTTTCGTATTAAAAGATAAACCCATTTTAAAGATTTTTAGCTTTTCGCAATAAGACCTAACCATTATTTAAAGTTTCTAGCCTTAAAACTATACCAGAAGCAGATATACGTAAAATTCAATCATTTTCGTATGAAAAGCTAAGCCTAATTTGAAAATGTTACTGATAATGTTAAGCCTAAATATCTTAAAAGCAATATTACGAGGTTAATAAACGATACATTCGAGGAATGGATCGCAAACCGTATATTTTTTATTATACGTATAAGAAACCGAAAGAAATATACCTTTAAACATAAATTAATGACGTAATGTCACGTAAACCGCGATAGGAGTGTCAAAATACGTGAAAAACGGTCCTTTTATAATTTGTGAGAAGTTGTATAGCGGGTGACTCGTTTTTCGGCCCCGAATTTGGTAACAATTCGATGATGTATCATTTCCGGAGCTTGGCCGGTTCCGCCTGGCATTGTATTATCTTACCCAAAGAAGCCAAGATTAATTTTAAAACGTTAAACGCCCGCCGGCTTGGAAACAAAAGTATTATTTCGCCTTATAGGAGAATCAATTCGCTTTTTCTACAGTTATGATTCAACGGATTCAATGATCTTTTAATGATTACGTATCGAGTCCATTGATTATAAAACCCACGGAAAAAGAAATAAAAAAATGATAACCGGAATTTTATAAATCGATAAATTTCATACGTGTCAACGGAGGTTCTCGCGGAATGATGTCACTGTTGGAAATCCCTTAAGAGATTATAAGCAGGTGCACTTCCGGTCGGTGTCCTTCTCCCCTCCGATTTCCGTTACGCGTATTTAATGATTAATAATTTGAACTCGTCTCGATAGAAAATTTACCCAACCTAAATAAATTAACCGCTGTTGCTACGAGGTCAAATCCCAATTAACGCGATCTGGAATTTCCAACTTTTGATGACATTGAAATCCGTTTTTTTCTGACAGGATGCTGTTCAGACGAAGTAATCGTCTTAAACCGAGCTAATACGTTGTCTTAAGACGTTAGTACCGTTTAGAATACTCAAATTGGGATATAAAATGAATTCAATAAAGTTATAGTTGTAATCTTTCAAGAAGCTTCAATATAGAAATAAGTAAATGTTAGCTTTGCAGAAATTGAATTTAGAACGTGGCTATAGACTTTATAAGGGTCAAACCAGTCAAACACCAGGGTGTCGACTGGAAAATTCACCCATTTCTCTATGGGTGTACGTTTAATAACTTGAGAGCGAAACCGAAACTATAATATTGATTTAAACTTTGATGATATACGTTCTTTTTGCTGTTAGGAGAGACTAATATAAAGTCTAGGCGTGGTATATGGGACCGTTTTAGACACGGATCATTTAGTTATAACAGCGGGAAGGCATAGGATATAATATTTTCAAGCGCGGACGAAAAAGGCCCGAACATAAGCGGCGCTAGAATAGAATGGCGAAAAAGTTTCCCACACATTACGCAAAAGCCGAAAGTCGTTAGCCAATTTGGTTCGGACTCTCTCTAGCTCACTCATTCCACCACCCTAGTTCACGCTTTGATCACAAAGAATCTAGAATTACCCGACTCCCGTTCGGATCTATATGTTGATATCCACATGGGGTTATCAAGTAGAAAGTTGGGAATTAGGCTTAGCAGAGTAAAAACATCCAGTGGTTGAAAGGGTGTATTTGATTTAGGCTTGATAAAGGTTTTTGTTGAAAGGTGTTTGAGTTAGGCTTAGTATTTTGTTTAGTTAGGCTTAACTCGTGGCGGATGAAACGTCTGATTAAGGCTTATTTTTTAAATTGAGCTTGATTTCATTTATACTTATTGAATTGCGGTTGATTTGATTTAGGCTTAGTGATTTAATTGGGGGTGATTTGATTTAGGCTTAGTGATTTAATTGTGGGTGATTTGATTTAGGCTTAGTGATTTAATTGTGGTTGATTTGATTTAGGCTTAGTGATTTAATTGTGTTTAATTTGATTTAGGCTTCGTGATTCTTTCGCGCTGGATTTGATTTGCTCGGAGAGATATTTATATTCAATTAGACTAAGAATGTTTCCGGGTTGAAACAAAATTATGCTTAATAACTAGGGGGTTGAAACCAGTTTTAATTCAAATAGGCTTTACGAAAAATTACATGTTGACTAAACAATGCGAAATTTCAAAGATGTTTCAATAAAAACGTAAGTTTAGTTATATCAATCTTTAAAAGCTTTCTTACATACGCATTGGACCAATCAGATTTATAGTTGCCGAAGTTAAATTGAGTAAAAATAAATTAAGGTCTGATTATTTAGATCTATTTCTTTAGCAATCGAGCGTAATAAATCAAAGTTGAAAAATTGTATTTGCGTTCCAGAGTATGACGGGCTGGATATATATGAAAATAAAACGGGGACTATTTATTTAAACGCGCGGCGTTTACCGCGAACGTAAAACGACGGGAGAGCGATGGAGCAACGAAACTCATCGCCGAGGTTAAGAAGATCGTGAGAAAACGGACCGAAACAAAATGGTTATAAATTACAACAGGTTGCCAGCGCTATTATAGCTTAGTCCTAATTCATCATAGTCTGACGGATCCGCGCCATACTAAAATTCTCCAAAGACTCTCCGAAAACCGCCAGACCTCAGACGAACGTCTCTGGTGAGAGGTCAAGCGTGAATAATAGATGAAAAACGGTACCAGACATTTTGGGGTCGCCAAAAACCGACACACATACGAGAATGAGAGAGATATAATTAATAGCGAACTATATTTATAAATATTTATTATAGGGTCAGACGAATATCAGTCAAATATAATTAAATTTTTAACCCCAATAGTGAATATAAGATTAGAAAGAAAACCCCATCAAGACAATACAATTAATTCATAGATTATATTTTAGCTACGGTCACACTAGCATTTCATTAATCGGTTTGAAACATTAAAATAAAACCGATATTCGAATCGCCAGAGTCACGTTATCTTTATAAATCGATTTATTGTAGCTTCAACTATGCCTTTCGGTTGTTGAAACCGAATCGGTACGAAACTGGTTCCCGAAGCAGTTTCGAGAAATCGAATCAAATCGTTCGAGAAAAGACAGTTTCCCGTTCACACGACTCTAGCGAATCGTTTTGAAACGGTTTAAATCGATCCCAATGCCTAGTATGAACGCAGCTTATCGGTTGTTGAAACCGAATCGACACGAAACTGGTTCCCGAAGCAAAATTTAGAGAAATCAAATCAAATCGATTCGAGAAATGACGGTTTCCCGTTCACACGACTCTAGGGAAAGATTTTTAAACTTCGGTTTAAATCGATTCCAAGGCCTAGTATGAACGCGGATTTGTTATATTTCAATTTAAAAATGGTCTCATTTGGAAAATGAACCTTCTATGACTTAAAATGTTCAAATAGTTTTGACAATCGAGTCAAAAACAATCGGTTGTATATTTAAAAATAGTTCATTTCAATCCGATACCTGCATTAAAATATATATTTCAAAAATTAATAGCGAATCACGTGACAGTAGGGGTTGAAAGGTTGATTAAGATTGAACGAATATTATTAAGCAAGGGACCGGACAATGTGACACCCTTCCACCCCCCTTTCCTCTCCCCCCGGGACGGTTCCGTGACAAAGATGAAATGATTCAAACCAAAGAGATAAGAATATACGAAGAGCTCCCGCGTGCAATCATCAAATTGTAATAAACGAAAAATAAATCAACCTTAAAAGGGAGGATGGAATGAAAAAAATAATTATTCTAATATTGATTTTTAACCCTATTTTAAAATAAAAGTTAGCCCCAAACGATAACAAATCGGAGAAATTACAAGGGCTTAGCAAAGTTTAAAAATAAAACAGTAACCTTTTTTGTAATAACGTCAAATAATAAGCTATGATTTAATGGAATAATTTAAATTGAAAAATAGGCGTGAAATATTGGAAAGGTCAAAATGTAAAAAATTTGGGGTCAACTGTAGAAATTCTTTGTATAAACCTGTCATACGCATTTCAGACGATATATCTATGAAGAATTTAAGCCATTATTTAAGAACTGAGAAGTAAATATCCGTTAAAAAGTATTAAATCGTCAAATTAAGGCGACTCTGAAGAGGTATTAGATTTTTTTTTTTTCCTTTGAAATGGTAAAAAATATAATATACATAATTCAAATTTAAAATATAATTTATTTTGCGTGTCCTTAATTTAATCTTTTGAATTTCTTTCCACACTCCCTTTAATTTTGGGGGGATAAACAATCAAAACGTAACTATGCCAACAAGAGGTCCAAGTGTATATGTATATATATACACGAATACAGTGAGTATTCCTGGCGCAAAAGAATGAAACATTAAATCATAATTAAAAGCGAGTCAGCGAAATGAGATTCGGAGACGTTAGGGACAGGTAATATTCTACAGAAATCTAGCTTGAATGAAGGCAAAACCGCGCGTGTAGGATAGGGAGTTTACTCCTAACGGTTGGGGGGATTGGGGGTCACTTCAAGGTTTAAAAGGAAAAGACGTATACGTCGGACGTTTTCGGCGGGGTGACAGCTTTTTCCGGAGTATTGTGTTGTTTCTAATTAGTGCCTCTTCCAATCGGGGCGACTAAGCCTCGTCGTCTTTTCAACGGCACGGTTTTCCATTTCCCCAAACAGTCGAGCTTGTATTACGCTATAGCGAGTAGACGGGGCACCTTCAAAGTCGAGCCTCCGCGCTAGCCTGTCACCCTTCTCTCCGTCAACGCCAACGTCTCTCTTTTACGACTTTATTTAAACTCCTCCTTTTCAGCTAGGGCTATAACGCGATTCCAATATAGGCCTCCGCTCTATTCCTTTTCTCGCGCGCGAGCCAAAACGCCACAGACATCGTTGTATAGAGTTTAAAAGGCAAATAAGGGGGCTAAGAGACTATAATACGATAGACTTTCCCCCTATGTTGTAAGTCGCTATATAACCAAACAACTGTGCAGTAAAGAATACAACGCTATATGTTGTCGGAAAAGTGCGATAAGATTTGGAAAAGCGCGCGATATTTTAGCGGGAAGGAGTGTAACGTTAGAAAAAGCGCGCGATATATTGGTGGGATAACGTTAGAAAAGCGCGCGATATTTTGGCGGGAAGGAATGTAACGTTGGAAAAGCGCGCGATTTTTTGGCGGGAATCAACTTAAATTTGATAAAGCGCGTGCTTCATTTGAAAAGAAAGTGTGTAAAGCCTCGTTTTAAATCAACTTTTTTCAAGCTTTTGCTTTTCCAAGAGAAGTTTATATCAAATTCATTTAGATATTCGCTTCTCTGTCAATTGAAATCTATTAACGTGAGGGTTAAAAGAAAAGCTTGATTTAATCTTCATATTTGTTTTGACTTTTGAGACAAAACTCGATTCTACAGGCCAAAAAATCCAGATTGAGCGCGTGAAGATTGGGGTTTATCGAAAAGCGCGCTATCTTTGGCGCTAAAACGAATAGCGTAGCTTCAATAAAGGAAAACACGCGCTAGAATCCCCAGGAAATAATGATGTAATGAAATACAATGAAAAGTATAACGCTGATAAACACGCGTGGGTGTTTATATCGGAAAAGAGAGCGGCCTAGAATTATTTCCCGCTGAAATCTCTAGCTGAAACCGTTGCTGGATCGGGCACGCGGGCGAGAGCGCTCCTTCCCTTCTCCCAGTTACCTTTTAATCTCATCACTCGACGAGAGCCCGCTCTCTTGATAAGTAAATTAAGGGGAAAACGGGGGGAAAAGAGGAGGTGGAATGAATGTAACGTCGGCTCCTGCCTTAACTGCCAGCAATACGGACGTATTTCAGCCACCTTTTAAGATTTTAAAAGACACGATGAGAGAGAGACGCTATATAGAGAGGGGCTAATATTAGAATTTAGAAAATTTACGGAAAAGACGTTTTCTATTGAATTCCTTAACCCACCTAATCTTATTATGTCGTATTATATATGAAAAGCTTTGAATATTTTTGTTAATCTTTATTTATACCCGCATTTTTGATTCGTTAGAAATTATTATAATATATAATTTATAATTTATGTATAAAGATATGGACAATTACTAAAAGGAATAATACTAAAAGTGGATTTGCATATCTGTATAAAGAATTCAATGCTAATCAGTCACAATATTTGATAATTAAATATTAGTTGGACTTTTAAAGCTCGTATTTGTGCAATTCAAATATATTCCATTAGAAGCTCGAGTTCATTCCATTAGAAGCTCGAGTGGTATTACCAAGAATCCATTCAGGTTCCATAAGAATATGGGCGCATAGCTTTAGCCTCTGGTACCAACCTCCCAAACTTTGTAACAAAAGCTCGTCTGCAATTTTCGCAACATTTGTACGCTTAGATCTTTTTTCGGTCGGCTCCATTTTTATTACCCAAAATATTATGTCAAGGTCGTTAGTGGCGCGGGTTAATAATATAATGTCAGGAGCGATTTACTTGAAAAATCGATTCGAAGCGGACGAACTTTTGCTACAAAGTTTGGGAGGATGGTTATTGAATCGCGGCCCTCCCATATTCTTATGGAACCTGAATGGATTCTTGGTATTACTACTCATATAGAGTAGTCGTGTTTGAATTGAAGTCTACCCTCAGGGGCAATGCTTTTTTTGTTAAAAAATAAGAACTTTGAAATTTCAAAAATTATACTCATGGCTAAATGGCAAGCTTGTTTTTCGAATAAAATTAAGTCCCATGTAAATCTGTTTCTAATTATATTAAAATTTGAACTATAAATTAAAAGATTCAAACTTAAATATTAAAAATTAAACAAAATGGAAATTAATCTAATTAAAGAGAGGTTCTAGAGGAAAATCAAGTGATTCCTATCGATTCCCTACTAAGTAATTTTGCGTAGTAAATAATGCGTTCAATTAATTGAAAGACCCCTGACCAATCACAGGACGCCTTCAGATCTTTGACGCGTTTTCCCAAGCTCTTTGGTTTGTTTATTTTCACAAGCACATCAAGCACATCAATCGAGCGTTTGTTTATTTTTAAGTGAAGAATCGCGTGTGTTACAGTACGGATCACGTGGGTCAAAGATCTGCCCAATTATTTTAATTCTAAAATTATATTTTCTACTTTTTTTTCGGTGTTTTTTCTTGCAAATTTATAGATATTTTATGAATGTTTTATTACCACAACATGCCCTATTTTTAGTAGCATATTAACCCTTCATTTAATGAATAATTTAAAATGTTATTTGACCCCCAGAATTAAGTTTCAGTATTCCTTTAAAAATCGGTAGTTTTGCGAAGGTAAAGGTATCGATTACTTGGCATTATTTTATTTCTACGTCCATTGTGCTGTTCGTCAACTATAGGTATATATCTCTAGCTCTCTTTATATAATTTCACTGCTTAGCAAACGAGTAAAACGTAACGTAACACCCAAAGTTATTTTTTGATGAAAACCAACCCGAATTTACAGAGCGTAGAAGTTTTCATTTGGCCCCCGGATTATTCGATTTTCATAGGAATTTGGCGGGAAATTAAGTTAGCACGTGCTGAAATCTAAGGTTGGGTGAAATATTCCACGCTCGCGAAGCAGGGTCTCCCCGAGCTAGCGCGGGCTGAGCGCTGAAAGGGGGACGGGAGGGGGGCACCCACTCGTTCCAGATTTGACGAATTTTGACAGTCGTCGACAAGTGGCTTTCAGTTTACTGGCGTTTCATTGTTCCCCGAATGTTCACCCTTACCGAATAGATGAATTATATTAAAGGAAAATAGCGAGACTATGAAGTACCACAATTTTATAATAAATATAAACACGAATTTTTAATATAAACATAATTTAAATTAGCGTTAAGCCTAAATCACTCGCAAATTTAAATAGAAACTTGGAAAACCTTCTTTTCCGATGAGTGGTTTTGAACGAAATGTTTGGTCTAATTTATTAAGTCATCCTTAAGCCTAATTTATTAAGTCATCGTTAAGCCTAATTTATGAAGTCATCGTTAAGCCTAATTTATGAAGTCATCGTTAAGTCTAATTTATTAAGTCATCGTTAAGCCTAATTTATTTAGTCATCGTTAAGCCTAATTTATTAAGTCATCGTTAAGCCTAATTTATGAAGTCATCGTTAAGCCTAATTTATTAAGTCATCATTAAGCCTATTTTATTTAGTCATCGTTAAGCCTAATTTATGAAGAAAATGAAAAACCTAAGCCTAAATGAAAATAAAGTGATATTAGAATATCTATTAACTTGATGGGGTATTGATTAAATGTAAATAAATAAATTTTCATTCCACTATCTCTTTAAATCGATTGTAGAATAGAATCTTTCTACATAGCTAAGGGTGTTGTATGTTGTATTTTGATGAAGGTTTAAAGGTAATGTTAATGATAAGTTAGTGAAGTCTGCGTGGGATAGTAATACATTGGTATATGTTTTGGCGCGATCATGGCCAGCATGCGAGCGAGCAACCCGTGTCTATCAATCAAGCAACGATTATTCACGCCTTTCTGACGCGGCCAAGCTCGCTCGCCCAACGAGCCATTTCAACTTTTTTTTCCTATTCTTCGGTTAGCTGTTTGAACGGGCGATTACAAACAATACTCAGCGAGAGGGCCTTTGCCTCGCGCAAACATCATTCAAAAATACCTTCTCTATCGTTATTTCAAACTCGGATATGTTGTATACGGATGCGAGTTTGCGGTACCCTCAAAGTTAGCTACTATATCCCGAAATACACGTTCACATCACGCAGTTTCAATATTCAATTAAATCAAGAAGGATCAGACAAGGAGAGGAAAAGTGGGGCTGCGTTGAGTTAGAGAGAGAAGAGCCAACCTCCCACTCAAGTGGAAAGGGGGGATAGGAAATTCTCGAGGTAAACTGTTGTCACGTGGTCACTAGCGTCGTCGGCTACTACGCGTCTCATAAAGGATCCGTTTTACCCACGTGACAACATTTTACCACGAAACATCTCTACCCCCGTTCTCCCAGAGTGGGAGTTTAGGCCGACGCAGTAGGAACTGCGCCGTCCCCACTTTTCCTCTCCTTGTCTGATCCTTCTTGATTAAATATTTATCGTGTTTTCTATCCAGTGTTTCCCAAGCACCACCTCAGAAAATAAGTATATAGGCATAGATTTTTTAAATACACCATTTTAGTATTACCCATGGCGACATAGCGACGGTTATGAAAACTTGTCGTTTGCGCGTTTGGCTGGGAAAAAAAGTAGGGTAGGGTAATGTGTGTGCAGATTTTTCCATTATCCAACTAAGTACAAATTTATCCAACTAAGTACAAATTTATCCAACAAAGTACAAATTTCCGTGAAGTAGTTTTGCATGCAGGTTGGAGCTTCGAACGTGGGCAAACGCACATCGGACAAGCCAAAAACCGTGGATTAACATGGACAATACAACCAAAATCCATGAAAATTCAAATCTTTGTCACTTTTAGACCAAAATGGGGATGTTAATTTAGCGAGTACGATAAAGATTCTCCAAGCAGACGACGCGTATTTCTGTATAATGCAAGAAAAGTGTCGTTTGCATGCAGTTGTGATTCTAGCCGCGAAAATCGAAGCTTACAGATTCCGGAAATTTTCCGAGATCTTTCAAAAGACCAATTGAGTTTCTCTTAACATATTTCGCATAATTTAGTATTCAATTTGCAAATTTCTCGACTTCTAAAGCTTCCCCCGTTTAAAATAGTTCCCATACCTGACGTTTCAAATTGGTTTTAAAAGTGTCTAGTGTAAACGAGGCTTAAAATTTTATTAAATAAAAGCTAACTTTAAACGCATTGACATCATGGGTTGAACTTAACGTGACTTATATGTTTTTCTCTTCATATATATATAATAATGGCTGAGAAAAGAATCCGTGGAAACTCCCTATACGCCTATAAAGCAAATTTGCCCAACGCCGAAAAACGTTTTTTAAACTTTTTTTTTTTTTTGGCAAAACGTGTTTCGCGGTACTGAAGATCCATTTTCTATACCTTGTCAGAATCTATTATCTATTCGCTATTTAAAGGAATTTTTAAGTCACGATAAAGTAAGCTTATATTAAACGAATGTTAATTATATCTATAGGAGTTAATTACACCCACCCTTCGTATTTAGTTCCAGGTTCTAAAAATAACTAATCGAATCGTTCTCGTACAAGTGCAAGTGTTTTTACTCAGGGGTCAGACACTCTTGAATTCTCTGTACACCTGAGTTCAGTTTTGACAGTACATTGAGTTGGAACTCTTATGAACTCTAAGTTCAACAAGGAGTTGAAAAATTTTGTACATCTGAGTTCGCGAGTGTCTGCCCCCTCGGTTTTTACTAATAATACCACTTGAGGATCTTTCATGAAGATTATTATTTAGAAGTTCGGTATCGTGGCGCCTCTAGTGGATTTTTCTGGAACTTAAATTTTAATTGACAAGTGGAATTAGGGATACTTCAGAAACAACTATATTTATGGCGACAATCTAAGTTATTATTGGAGCCAGATTAAAAAGATCTACATATTTAACAAATGCTGCAACTCAATGGCGAATATGAATGATTAGACGTAAAAGAATAATTGACATTCGATAATGGAGTGAGTGTGAATCATTATATAGTAGTGCCATCATTTAAAATTAAATACAAACCCTTGGTATTTTTTTAATATTTTAAAAATTGGTTTGTTATGTAAATTGATTTTCTATTAATAATTCGATTAGTTTAAGAGTTTATAGATAAACTTTCGTAACATATTTAGATGTATATTAATTAGAAGCTAAAAATAAGATTAATTACGTTCGAAGTGGACCATAATAAATATAATTATCTAATTTTTAATGCAAGGATAATTAATTACATTATTGGGAAAAATAATTTATTTACGTTTCCAGTAGGTATAATTTTATTTAGAAATATTTTCAATATTAGGCCTACTTTAATCTCTTATTGGATTTTACATTATGTATTAAACCGCCTCTGCTTTCGCAATACTTTGCAATCAATATTGAATCAAATTATACCTAATGTAAGAAACACAATACGTTTGCTATTAGAAATTTATATATATTGAACTAGATTTTAAATCATTATACATTTAAGTTAAATCGTGTTTCTTTAAAACGATTTATTTTAAGTTTTAGGCCTAGTATATTTTATATAGTAATCCATTTTGATAGACGAAAGGTAGCCCCTTTTCAAGACTAAATTTTCAAATAACTAAATAGGCCTCACGATTTTTTAACAAAACGATACAATCAAAAATATAAAAGGGGGGATAGAAAAATGTTTAACACGAAAATGAATAAATCACGTCAAGAATATATCTAAGAACCAAAAATTGCTAAGCCTAAAAACCTAGGGTAAATTCAACGCCTACAATCAAAAACTTATATAGAATGTCTAGATAACTCACCTCCTCTATAACTCATCAAGAAGATTACAGGCAGTCAAGATTTTAGCGCGCGAGGGAGTGATATAGCCCCGGTTAAATCAGGAAACATTTTCTACGAGCGAGGGTTGTATTATATCAAAGAACAAGTCTTAGGTAAAAATGAACGGTAAGATAATAACTGCATCCGTTAGAGCTTGAAACAAGCTTTAAATTGAAACCAATTTCATAAATATCGATCAATAAATAATAAAGATACGAAGTTTTTTGAGCTAAGCCTAATTTTAGAGCTAAGCCTAATTTCAAAATTTCTGTACGATAAACAAATTTTGCGAGACTTAACCTTGAAAGAGGTCCGCGGCTTGCGCGTGGTAGGTCACCCACGCGCTAGGCTCTCAGATTTCTGACGTCACTCGGCCGTTATGAAAGAAAAAGGCGGCAACACCTCGAACTCGATTGATCATTTAAAAACTGAGAGATCTCCGTGAGCGCGCCAAATTTTAACGAGGGGTGAGACTCAACTAAGGTTTCCATTTTTTTTTAGTCCGTAGGTTGATAATAATTGTTCTTGAAACGAAGGGATGGGTTCAGATATTTTAAAAAGACAAAATATGAGTATAATTACTATTTAAATTTATTTCCTCCCCAGAATTTAAAAATTAGATTTTTAAAATTACTTTTTAAACAATGATTATATATTATTTAAAATAAACTAGTTTAAATTACTTAAATTAAGGATGATAAAGTGTAATTAAATTAAAACGATAGCTACAATATTATATCCAATTATCAAATAATATGGATAGTTGAATCCATATTTCGATCAATAACGTAATTAAAGAGTAACTTTAATTAAATATAAAACTAATCAGAATAATAAACATAGTTTAACTATCATATAATTTCCCCGGTATTCGCGAATTCTACATATTCGGTGAACCCGGCAGGGTTCAACGTTATGGAGTTTAATTTTGGCGCGAAAACTAATATACTCGAACCACGTGATATTTGTCGCGCCATTGTCAAATTAAATCAATAAAATTGTTGAAATGAAAGATAAAAAACCTAACATCATTGAAGCCTTTTCTCTAACTGAACATAACCGGACCTTATATTCATTATCGGTTTGACTTTAGAGCGTGTAGAAAGGGTCGCTATTACTTCCATTATATGATTTCTAAGGTATAGAAGTAACATATAGGTTTGCAGACGATGCAAATTTAAACTGAATCTGACGATAACCCCTTCGCGCGAGCTATTTCCCGCCTTTTCTGGCATCTCGATCGCGAGCGCTGTTTAATGTTGAACTTATTCCAGTTAATAAACGTCGATGGAGAGGGAAAAGAGCTACACGCGCTTATAAATACACCTCTTTCTAGTTTTTTACGCGTTGAATGGAATACGGCGAACACTCGATGGGGAATCCATTCAAAAGAGAGGGAAATCAGCCCCCGTATTGCCCTTTCACGGCGCGACAAGCCCAGATTGGAGACAGAAGAGGAGGAAAAAGAGAAAGAGAGAGAGCAAATGAAAAGAACCTCGTCATTACGACAGATTTTTTATTCTTTCTCTCTTTCAAACCGATTGTTACGCAAAAAGACGATAAAAACGATATGGTATAGAGAGTCAGGGGGAGGGCTGGATTGATCCCTTCAACGTTTTGGTTTTATAAAAGGGAACTTGAATTATTTGAACTATAATTAAACGTGAATACGAAAGAAAAAAAAAATATTTTTTTCAATTTCTTTTGAAACCCAATCAGACGGAATTCAATAACAATTAAACAGGAATCATGCCTAGATTATTTTCAGTTTTTCTGCTACATGGCGCTAAGCTTTTAATGAAATTCCGACATTAATCACGCTAAGCCTAAAATAATAAAGTGCATTGTCATTCCTACTAAGCCTAATTGAAATTTCATCATACATGTAATCATTCTTTTTCCTAAATCTAATTATTATTTCGACATCATGTGATGATTCTTCCTGCTAAGCCTAATTTCGTTTTACACAATTTTGACACTCAAGCTTCTAAGCCTAAATCAAAATTTTGATACTCACTCTTCTAAGCCTAAATTGTAATTTTAAAACATGAGTTTTCTACTAAACTAATTATCACCATTAACTAAAGTTAATGTAGAGTTTTACCTTCTCTTTAATATTAGTTATAATAAAATTAAAATAAATCAATAGAATAAAATATATATTTTTTTTTACATAAATATATGATAAAAGAAAGTGGGATGGGTGGCACTAGACTGAATGGCTTGCGTGGTTTGATATCAGGCCCGTGTATAATTCCATCCATTTGATTCCGACAATGGAATAGCCAGGCGGGCCATCCCCTACCCCAAAAAAAGCGCTAGCTATAGGGATAGTTAATGAGCGGACCCGTGATTGATGGAGATTTTGGCTATTCTAATACGTCACGAGCAAACGTCATTTCCCACCTCCCCCGCTTTTAAAGGGACAGTAAAAATAAACCATGATGTTAAGTGAATTTTTCCAAAATGACTTGAAATAGAATGGACTAGTTCTTCGTTTGATTTCACGTATTATCAGTAGCTTTAACCAGAGGTATATAATAACCCCCTTCGGGGGGAAGTATGAAAGGTAGGCAAAATCGACGAACAACAAGTGCCGGGCGTAAAACGCGGCGGATCGACACACCGCTTTACTCCCAAAAAATAGTTACACCATTTTGAACCTCACTAAATTTTCCCTACGCACACTTCCGGAACTCGCGAGCTGAAGTCAACCTTCGACTCCAATTTAACAGACAGCCTGACTCCTGAGACAGGAAATTCTAAACACAAATCCAGCCGTCTTGTTTATACAAAGACCATTTACTAGAGTAGCGACATTGAGAAGTCCAGCGCGAGCTAGTGACCTAGATAGTCAGCAGCAGGCTCTTGTTGTTCGTTATTTTTAGCATTGGTAGTATAGGGGCTTTCATACTTCCCCCCGAAGGGGGTTATTATATACCTCTGCTTTAACCAATCAGCATAAAGCTTTTAATATATAATTAAATTTCGATTAATCAGTGTTTCAAATTAATTCTTCAGGGCAAGGTTTAAAAAAAAATCCTTAAGCCTAACTTTCTGCAGTAAAAAATGTTTCTAGTGATGGGAAATAACAAAAAAAAAAACTAAATATTAATTAAAATTGAGAGATTTGGTTGAAATTATCAACCAAATACTAGGAAATTATAGGATTAAATTTAAAATAAATTTAATTTTCCTTTCCACACTGCCTTTAGCGACCCACCACGAGATGAAAAGAGAATAGGAGGAGCTGGGAAGTAGTTTCTTGTCTAGCTCGAAAGTCATTTTTATAAAACTTTTCCCAATGAAAAGACATTAATCTTAGACAGAGTCGAGAGAGAGAGATCTTTTTTTTATTTTTATTAATCTATCCTATCTTTTCTTTGTGCCTTCATTTTTATTGTTGGAATAAAGGCCAGTTTAATAGAGATGCTTATTCCTCAGCTCGAGGGGATGAAACTTACTATATTGGGAGCCCAGTTACGTAAAGCTAAGATCCATTATGAAAAACCATGTATCGTTTAAAAAACATTTTTTTTAAATCAATTTATTTTTCTATATATGTATATGTATTCAATGAAATGAATAGGATAGAATTTGATTGATTATCCGTGGTTTTTTGAATACGTGCTTCGAATTGTATTAATTTAATATAATCATTAAGATTTATTTATTCCGAATAAAATTATTGATTTTTTTTCCCAATTTATATTCCATGAATAAATTAAATATTTCTCAAGTTTCATCGCTCGAGTTTCATTGATGTTTATTCCAAATTTTCTTGAGTAACATACACAAACTTTCTCGCTTTTCCAAGCCTGCAAGCAATTATTTTTACAGCCTGGTTGACACAGTTTTTTCAGATTCAAATTCCCTGACTTTTACAGCTTTTTCCTTGACCTTTTCCAACGAATTCCCCTGACCGTTTCAGCTAATACTACACTAAAAGATCTTAAATTTGTACGTATTTTCCTCAGTTGATATATTTTTCATAAAAAGCGCTACAAATTTTGCAATTGCGTTCACCAAACTTTTTGCACGCATATCTTTTTCTAATCCATACAACTGACACGGTCAGCTTCAAATCTTTTCTGTAGATAATGATTGTAATTTCCTGGTTTCTTGAAAGATCTTTAAATTCCCCGACTTTTCCCTGACTGTCCTGACTGTTTAATATATCTTAAAATTCCCTAACTTTCCCTGACTTTTTAATATATCTTAAAATTCCCTGACTTTCCCTGACTTTTTAATATATCTTAAAATTCCCTGACTTTTCCATGACTTTGTTTGGTTCATTTTCAAATTCCCTGACTTTTCCCTGACCTGTGTTTAATATTTTAATATGTTTATTTATATCCAAATTTGGATATGAGAACTATGCCTATCTCTACACTTTTAATTATCTCCTTTTGTTGTTAATACGTGTAAAAAGGCTTAATAATACGTGTTTGTAAATATTTTAGCTCAAATATACAAACGCAATTGTACACGTATTAAATGACTGGATGGAATTAATCCTTGAATAATATGATTGACGTATTTTTGCGGGTGATAAGTATATTTTATATATGGAATACATACCATCTGAGTTTAATTTTCGTTTCACATATGCATTTATCAATATACATATATTGGACAACGTATAGGTTGTCAGAGGAAAAGCAATGACATGTATGGATGGCTATAATGTCACATTCAATATCGCTAAGCCTAACGAGTTTTTTTTTTTTTTTTTTTTTTTTTTTTTTTTTTTTTTTTTAATATAAAATAGGTATTTCGATCGAATATGATTGGGATATGGAAGTAGACGATAAATCATCCGAGCCTATTTCACCGCCGCGATAAAGCGGTTAACGAATATGTGAATATTTGACCTGAACCATGTTTTTGAAATTTCACTTAATATAATACGAAACGCACTTTGAACATTTACAGTCGCTAAGCCTATAATTTAATCATTTCAATCATGAATCGCTAAGCCTAATTTCATCGTATTTTGTTAACTAGTCGCTAAGCCTAATTTCACCGTGTTTGTCAACTAGTCGTTAAGCCTAATTTCATCGCTAAGCCTAATTAAACACACTTTTGTCCTCCAGTTGTTAGCCTAATTTCACCCAGTTTCATCCAACTATCCGTTAAGCCTAATTTCACCGTGTTTTTCAACCAGCCACAAAAGCCTAATTAAACATACGTGTGTGTCCCTCCCCCTTTGGCGAGTGATTGTTTTTTTACAGTGAAAGGAGAGCATGAGCGCGTGACATTTGAACAGTCAAAGGCGGGCATCAACGCGTGAAAATATTTTCTATTCCTGACATTTTTGGCGCGGGTCTTTGGTATGGTTGTGGATCTAGTTCATTTTCAATATGCCTATGATTGATACTATCTATGGTTTCATCAACCTTTCGTTAAATATAATTCAACTCATTCGAACACAATTTTTATCTAGGCCTTGTCGCTAAACCTAATTTCCTCCAGTTTCGTACAACAGTCGCTAAGCCTACTTTGCAAAAACAAACATATTATGGTTTAAATATTTAACCATTTTACTATATTAAGCTATTTTTATCCCATAAAGGACGAGAACTTGTATTAAAATCTACGTGTTTTTCGGATAAACTTATAGGCCTCGACGAGTCTCTAGTCCAAAATCTTCCGACAACTCTTCAATCTTCATAGAGCGGTGGGGCATTAACCATTACAGCGTATTAAATAACTGGATATATCCGTCGTTAGAGAGATCAGGTCCCTTCCCCCCTCTCTCTTAGACCTCCTTGTACGTAAGGAGAAGGCAACCTTGGGGGCAAATCGAGTAAAAGGCCGGGGGATACCACCGCGAGTTGAATTTGTTGCAAGATATGTCGGGGATTTGCTAGTAGCTAAAGCTCGAACTAAAGTGGTCGTTCGACGTCCTTGAGTTAACGATAGAAAACATAGTATCTAATTTAATTTTTGACGTTTTTCTTCCATCCCCTTGTACCACCGTATTAATTTAGAGAAGTCGAATAAAATTCTAGGAACCCCAACATGTGTATACGTGGAACCCAACGCTTGATGGGGCGCGCTAGACGGCAACCCCATTGTTGGCTATCGTCAAATGATGATGGATCGGGTCTTTCCCGTATACCCCCTCTCTATACCCCTCTCACTGCCTTTACCCGATCTAAGTCCCTAAAGCAACAGACTCTCTTTAAATACCCTCTCGCTTACCAGCTTTTCAATCGCCATGGCCCTTCCCAACTCGCTACTATGTCTTTAAAAAGAGCCGTTTTCTTTTATAATTTTTTTTATATAAAAGACGATCATCCCTACAGTTTTCCCAAACGCGCGATTATCTCTAGGTGCCAAATTAAGCTTCCAGTCTTTTACTGTAAAAAGATGGAATTATTTTCGGAATAATATAGAAATCCTTTATCAGCACCCGCGGGAATGTCATGTTGACTGAGTTCAGGCTTTTAAAATTAATTTAATTAATAAAAATTATTGTTCAGCTAGATAAAGTTAGAGCTCGGAATTCGAATAATTTTTATTAATTGGATAAAATCTACTTAATTCTGATGTATATTATCTGTTTGTTACAAATTTATTTCCCTGAAAAATAATAAAAAGATGATTTAAAATCTTAAGTTTCGTCGTTTTATTTATATTCTTCAAGTTAAAAGTCAATTTGAAATTTTTTTCTTATATTTTAGACTAATTCTGGAAATGTGAATTTTCTTACCCATTGTTTAAATACGAGTAATTTGTTTCAATTTTTAGTTACAAAATTTTTATCCGAAAATAAAATCTATGAAAATATACGAATAACAGAAGATAATGGATATCCGATTCCGAGCTCTAGATAAAGTTTCATGAAGACGTTTTTACAGTTTGATGAAGACGTTTTTTTTACAGTTTGACGAAGACTTTTTACAGTTTGACGAAGACTTTTTACAGATTGACGAAGACTTTTTACAGATTGACGAAGACTTTTTACAGTTTGACGAAGACTTTTTACAGTTTGACGAAGACTTTTTACAGTTTGACGAAGACTTTTTACAGTTTGACGAAGATCATTTAAAACTATATTCTTTCAAATTACGAAACCTATTAACACTCTTGTTTAAAATTGTAACGATAAGCCATTGGCAAACACCCCTTTTAACCGCGCTTTCGAACCCAAAAAAAAATAAAATCTAAATTAGAGCGAGGCTAAAAGTCATAAACTACCTAACATAATTGCCATTCCTCCTCTGACAGAAGCCTACATTAAGTCACCCGGGATTCTATTCACCCTAAAATAGGTCTATAGCCAAAAATTATGAAAACTGTGCCGATAATTTCAAAGGAAAAACATAACCGTAAATCACTAGTTTTTTTTTTTTTTTTTTTGAAAAAAAAAAAAAAATCGTAAAAAAAATTCATGCTGTTTCATGTTTGAAGAAATTTACGATTTCGTCATAACTTAGAAAATGGCAGACTCCCTTAAAACGTAGTACTCGCGCCAACCGACATTTAGGCCTATATGCCTTATATTATATATACCTATAATTTCGCCGATTTCCCGAGTATCGTAACTCATACGATCATAAAACCTACGGAGGATATAGAGTGCCTCCCGCTAAATGTTTAGTTCGAGCTAGGAGAAAAAGAGAGTTGATATTTAAAGGACAACTGTCAGAAAAATAATTTATCTTTTATAGATATAAGTAGAGATTCGGATATAGCTCGCAAAGATCTTCAAAATAAGACAAATTACGCGGATATCGGCTGGCAAAAAATAAAGTTATAATTTTTCTAAGATGACTGAAGTTTCTCGAAAAATATTTCAATTTAATTTAGATAAATTCATTATTTAATTTAATTTAGATAAATTTATTTTTAATTTTACTTTGATATATTTATTTTTAATTTTATTTAGATTAATTCATTTATACTTTAATTCAGATTAATTCATTTATACTTTAATTCAGATAAATTCATTTATACTTTAATTCAGATAAATTCATTTTTAATTTAATTCAGATAAATTCATTTATACTTTAATTCAGATAAATTCATTTATACTTTAATTCAGATAAATTCATTTATACTTTAATTCAGATAAATTCATTTTTAATTTAATTCAGATAAATTCATTTTTAATTTAATTCAGATAAATTCATTTTTAATTTAATTCAGATAAATTCATTTTTAATGTAATTCTGATAAATTCATTTTTAATTTAATTTCAATATATTTTTTATCTTATTTAAATTTATTTAATTTATTCAACTATCATTATAATCATTTTATAATAAATTTGGGGGTCCTGGTTCTAATAGTGAATTTCACTAGGTGCTCTACAGCAAGAGAAATCACTCTGAAAGCATATTTTAAATTCAGTTTTTTCCCTCTATAGCGAGCGAGGGAAAGACCAATTAGATTTTTGTCATGAGAGTGGTCCAGTCCGCTATAACAAGAGACATACTGAATAATTTTTCTATATCGGTACCATTTGTTTTTCGAATATTTATACCAAATATCTAAAGTATATTTTTTCACGAGGCTTGTACTTTAGGTGAAAAAAAGAAACGTTGCTTGTGGGCAATAAGCAGTAACTTTTTGATTTGTCTAAATTACGGGCTCGAAAACCGCGCCTTCCGATAATTCGAGAAGACATCTGCCAAACGGCTATAGAGAGAGAGGTATAAGAAGTTAGCTAGGTCGCGGGCATAAAGCGGACGTTCACCTGAAAGGAGACGTAAACGTAAAGATCGAGCCCTAATCATCAAATCATCATCAACTCGAAAGCTTCAGCGCCCGACGACGCACTAAGACGTTTCAGTTTCTTCTCTTCAAAGGGAAACCAAAATGAATACGTAATATAAGTACTATAAATATAAGTAGTAATACTAAGGGCTCATTTTTTGGGTTATTGTTGGATTTCTATCGAGTGGCGAAACACCTTTTTCGAGTGGCGAAACATAATTTGATGATTTTAAAATAATATACGGAATGTCTACTTTCTAATGGTGCAATTAGTTTATGCCTAGGTGGTCGCGAAGAAAAGTTATGGCCATTTGCATTTTAATATATGGCTAATTTTTGGATTTTGCCCGATTTCTATCGAGTGGCGAAACACCTTTTTCGAGTGGCGAAACATAATTTGATGATTTTAAAATAATATACGGAATGCCTATTTTCTAATGGTGCAATTAGTTTATGCCTAGGTGGTCGCGAAGAAAAGTTGTGGCCATTTGAATTTTAATATATGGCTCATTTTTGGAATTTTTCCCGATTTCTATCGAGTGGCGAAACACCTTTTTCGAGTGGCGAAACATAATTTGATGATTTTAAAATAATATACGGAATGTCTACTTTCAAATGGTGCAATTAGCTTATGCCTAGGTGGTCGCGAAGAAAAGTTATGGCCATTTGCATTTTAATATATTGGGCCAATATTTGGACTTTTGCTCGATTTCTATCGAGTGGCGAAACACCTTTTTCGAGTGGCGAAACATAATTTGATGATCTTAAAATAATATACGGAATGTGTACTTTCTAGTGGTACAACCGATTTATGCCTAGGAGGTCGCGGAGAAAAGTTACGGCCATTTACATTTTTATATTAATATAGGGCTAATTTCTGGAGATAGCTATTTGTGAAACTTTGCGAACAGTTCTACTAAATAGTTTGTATACTAATGAACTGAAATCATGTTAAGATCAAGTTATAATGTTTCAGGTTCCCTTTTAACCGCGTAGAGACTCCACGCACGCGCTTTAAGGTTAAATATATTTGAAAATAAAAGTTTGGTGGCGTAAATCAGGCTTCTTAAGAGTGGTACATATTCATGGCGGATATGACCCGAACATACAGAGGGGCCATTTCGAGGGAGACCTTTTGAGCAGCTTGATATATAAGACCTTTAAGGAGAAGCGATAATTTTAACATTTATAGGCATTTACACGAATATTTTTTACCCCAGAAGAGAAATTCTGCTTTTTCGATAAATTTCGTGAAGATTTACAAGCGTTTTTTGCCATAAATTCTCGTAAATTTTGAACTATGGTAGAGGATGTTTGCGATTTAAGTTAAATTCTTATACAGATTCTTAAAATATTGGACGAAATTGAAAAGTCAAAAGGTCTTAATGGTTCTACCTTGACATTTTCGAAGTAAATTCGATTCCTTTTGAATATGAATAAGGTAATAAAATATTACATTCAAGACATTTAGAAGCGTATCTCAAATATCTTCACGAGGACTATGTACAGATTAAGAATTCAAACGGGGCGTCTAAAGGAAAGATGTCATTTAATGTTCTTATTGATTAATGACAACAGTAAAACTCCTACAGTGATGTTGTTAATATAAGGAGTTTAATGTACTAAAAAGCTAATGTAAACGTTTTCGTACAAGCGTGGAAATTTAATTACAAATATGTATTAAAAATATATTCAAAATTTTACACCTTTTGGTTGACTCGTTCAAAAGAAACTTCCAGAAATTTACAAATTTAATTTATTCCGCTTGATGACGTTGAAGAATATTTGAAAAATGACGTAATTAAGAGAGGGTGAAGAGCAAATCTACTATAGCCTGACTCACTCCATAGTAGAAAAGAGCTCAATAAATGTAAACCGTTCATTTTAAATTGGAATACGTCTACTGGTACGTTATTCAATTTATAACGGTGGTTTTATCATAAGCCAATAATATATTCATATATATATATTGTGAACATGCGCAATTCAATAACGATATCGTATCACCCAGCATGCTCCTCTAGGCGGGGGTGTATAATGTAAACTCACACTGAGAACGTGTTCAAAGTTATCTATGCTAGTCTGTAGGACGCGGTTGACAGGCTTCTAGTCACAAATCATAAAGTAAACGCCAAGCTGTCAAACAGTCACGACCGAATGAAACGTGATACAGGCATATAAAAAGGGGGATAGAGAGAGAGAGAGAGAAAGAGTAGAAATATACAAAAAAAACATTCGCATCTATCATCGAATATTAGAAACGACAGCTTAAGGTTGCTGCCGACTACACTATCAATGCGAAAAAACCTGACAAATAATTCGCAGAACGACCTCGCAGAGCCTGAAAGCGATATAAGGCCCATTTAGGAAGGTTGCCCTTGTCGCTGTGAAATTAAGTCAGGCTCTAAATGTTTTTTATATACGGACAATGAGGAATGGTAAGACGGACTTGTACAGAATGTTAAATCTCATTAAGAAAAACCAGGGCCCGATTAGCGCATAGGCCCATAGGACCCCAGGACGGGGACCCTGGGATTTAGAGTATCCCATCCATGACCCAGAGAGGCCCCCAAACGGTCCATTTATATTTGTAATTATATATGATACATTAAATTGTGTTTTGGAAATTGAAGTGTGTTTAGCCTGTTTTGTCAATTGGATGGGTTAAACTTTACTATAACCTTATAATTTATTTATAAAACAGATTTTTAAATGGTATATTAGGTCAGTTTATATAATTTAACTGCAGTTCTATAATTAAGTAATACGATTCGAAATGAAAATCGACCAAATTCATTAAATAACTTAAATTAAAACATGTTGTTCATCATATAAGACAAAAAATATAATTTCTCTATCTCATAACAAATTTAAACTTTGTTAATTAACTGTAAATTAACGAGAAACGTTTGGTGAATTACATTAATCTTCTTCTTCATCCCTTTAAATTGCAATTATTAATTTATAATAAGTAATTGTGTTGAAACATAAACACATCACTCGAGCTTCGTTGGAGGAAAACAAAACAAAAAAAAACACGATCTCATCCAACTTAACACGCCTAATATATTTTCTTAAAAGAATGTAATATTTACACAATATATCTAAAGCTATCGTGAACATAATAATAAACCTCACAGTGAAAGAAAACAGCCTATTTCTGATTGCGTAACAGTTTATATTTCGAACTTCGGATGGTGCGAGTTTTCTTTATAGACTATAATAACTAGAATTCTAAATTCTATACACGTTTGTTGTACCCCATTAGTATACATACACGAAATAGATACAGGCTGCTATGAAATCCACCCACTCCCTCCTACAATAAATATATATATGTTTTCCTTTTTATGCTAATTTTTGCCGATACAGAGACTGAATACTGGCATAGTACTTATAAGAAGGTATATACAGTGATACGAACCGTTCGGTGACAGATTCAAATTTATGATCCGCTATTGTTTTATATTTAAATATATAAAAAATAAATTTAGAATACTAAATTTCTCCCTCAAGGTACGGAAATGTCAATCAAATTTTAGGGCCGCACGTACTATACAGTTCCCACGAATTATAAATAATATTAATCTATACTATAGTTACCATCCTCGATTGGCGCGGAAATTTACATAAAAAAACCTGTTTTTCAATGGAGATTTTAGATTTTTCGAACGATGCAATTTAGAATGAGAAACCTTAAAGGTTAAATCTATAAAAAATTTGTTTTTAAAATTGATTGAATGAGGGTTTTAAGTTTTTCTTTTTTACTTCAGGAGACTCCTATCATGTTTAGTTACAATTTGTTTAAAGTTATTGTGAAATGTATGATTTGAATATATTTAAAAATCATATCTGGACATGAAACAATAACGAGCACTGAAAAATATCACCTTTGAATTTTAATTGTTTTTAATTTGAATAGTACTATATTTAATACTAAATTTAATTATTCGGGTTTATATAGCTAATGAGATAAAGAGTTAATTAACGGTCATCTTAATTTTGAATAAGAAATAAAAATATCATTATGCAATTGTCCTTTTAGTTTACTATAAATTTTAATTTGATAAATTGGTTAATTTAATTTATATTTATCAGAACATTCAATAAATAGAAAGAAAGTTTTAAATTTACTTAATTTTTAATGAAAATTAATTGGGTGGAATTTAATTTGTTTCAACAGAAACTTGCGATTTACTTGTCGTAAGATTATGGGTTGCCATAGTTTTTTCTGATTCAAATTCCCTGACTTTCCAGGTTTTTCCCTGACATTTTCCAACGATTTAGTACTATATTTAATACTAAATTTAATTATTCGGGTTTATATAGCTAATGAGATAAAGAGTTAATTAACGGTCATCTTAATTTTGAATAAGAAATAAAAATATCATTATGCAATTGTCCTTTTAGTTTACTATAAATTTTAATTTGATAAATTGGTAAATTTAATTTATATTTATCAGAACATTCAATAAATAGAAAGTTTTAAATTTACTTAATTTTTAACGAAAATTAATTGGGTGGAATTTAATTTGTTTCAACAGAAACTTGCGATTTACTTGTCGTAAGATTATGGGTTGCCATAGTTTTTTCTGATTCAAATTCCCTGACTTTCCAGGTTTTTCCCTGACATTTTCCAACGATTTTCCCTGACCGTTTCACCTAATACTACCCATTGTTTAACGTTTTATTTTTTATATAATTGCGTTCGCCAAATTTTTTGCACGCGTATCTTTGTTCTAATATATACAACTGATACGGTCAGCTTCAAATCATTTCTGCAGATAATTTTTGTAATTTCCTGGCTCCTTGAAAGATCTTTAAATTCCCTGACTTTTCCCTGACTCTTTTGGTTCATTTTCAAATTCCCTGACTTTTTCCTGTTTTCCCTGACCTGTGGCAACCCTGATAAATCAATCACGTTACTAAAAGAATACAGAGATCTGAGCAGAAATCAAATTTGGATCAATCATAACTAAATTTGATATAATTTAAATGTCATTTCATAATCCCTTGATCAGTAACTATAAAAAAAGCTCGGTCAAAGTGACATGACAATAGCATATTCGCGATATCCCTCAATAGCTTTACTGGGAAAATTATGTAAGGTTTCCTCTATATGTTATTCCTCTTATCGTCCTTTCCTAGAATGAACCAATCGAAAAATTCAATAAAGTTTGAATTAATCGTAAGGTTTCCACCATTTTGATCTTTAGTGACATTTCCGGGTGACACAAACATCGTTGTGTCATCCTCCTATTATCGGGTCGGCCGAAGGGGATTACAACATTGACATGAAAAGGAAACAGGATTTCAACATTGTCGACTCTAATGCGAAAACCCAAAAGGGAGATAAGTTTAGAATATTTGTTACCCGAAATCTTTTTAACATTTTTTTTTCTTCTTCTTCTTTTGGTAACTAGACAACCCTGGGAAATTATAATTTCTTATAATTGGAAGCTAGATAATAACTGCTAATAAGCAATAGTGCGTAGAAATGATGAGTTTTCTAATTTTCTTCTCGATAAATATAAGACCAACGCTGATATAATTTCAATAAAAATCAAATTAATGGGGGAAAATTGATATCATTTGTTATTGCATGACTGAGTAAGGTAAAAATATTTTTGGATTCTGGTTTTATTACTTTATTTTTATTCTATTTTAATGTGACGCGAATTTTTTTCTTCTATCATTTAAATTAGGTTTATTCTTTTCAAATTTTAATTTGAAAAATGTTTAAATTAGGCTTAGATATTTTCAATTATAAATAAGGCTTAGGTATTTTCATCTATAAATTAGGCTTAGATATTTTCAATTATAAATAAGGCTTAGGTATTTTCATATATAAATTAGGCTTAGGAATTATCAACCATAAATTAGGCTTAGGAATTATCAACCATAAATTAGGCTTAGGTATTTTCAACCATAAATTAGGCTTAAGTATTTTCAAACATAAATTAGGCTTAGATATTTTCAATTATAAAATGGGCGTAGGTATTTTCAACCATAAATTAGGCTTAGGTATTTTAATTTATAAATTTGGCTTAGGAATTTTCAACCATAAATTAGGCTTAGATATTTTCAACTATAAATTAGGCTTAGATATTTTCAACCATAAATTAGGCTTAGATATTTTCAATGTTAAACTAGGCTTAGTTATTTTCAACATCTGTTTAACATAAGGTTTAACTTCAATCGAAAGAATGAAGTTATTAATCTTTTCAATATCATTTGTATCGCCCTTTTCATTCTATACCGTGATAAAATGGAATATATCCAATTGACTAGTTAATTTCGAACCACAAAATTTCTCTTCTCTCTTCCTATAACAGTCTAGGCATTCTAGGATATAGTTTTGAACATTCATCATGATGAGAACGCGAGAGAGAGAGAGAGATATCTGGAGTTAGAAAAGCCGCGAGCAAATAAATTAGTAATAATTCCCGCTAATAGATCAAATTCTATCGTGATGGCTAAGGGAATACATCTCGATTTAATACGTCAATCATTTTACAACTATAATAGGAAGCGTATAGAGAACCCCTTAAGCATTCGATGGCCCGTATAGAAATAAAAAAAAGTGTTCTATTCTATAACAGATAGAAAAAATAAAATAGGAAATAAAAATATTTTTTTCTGGCCATTATTGTATTAGAGACCGCCATGATTTTGATTGACAGGTCTCGAAAAAAGTTTGTTCAGGTTTTGAAACGCGCGAAGAAGGCTCGGTTCGAACTCGCTTGGACTACCGTGAATTTTTAAAAGCGACGATATATAAAAAAAGGTTAGATTATTCTATTTGAGTGACGCGTGCCTGAGGGAGCATTATTACATTAATTTAATAGAAAACTGGCCTCCGCTTCTGTACTCTCTCCTCCTATTATTATATCTCCACTGAAATTATGATACACGTCAACTATACCCGCTTTTTACACGCGAGAATTGAACAACTCTCACAAAACGTAACGCTAAACACAATAAATTGAAGCGTAATGAGCTAAGCCTAAATGTTTTCAATGTTTTCGCCTCGAAAAAAATCTTCACATCCTTTATGTTATTGTTAAAGGTGTTACTAAGCATCTACTCATTATGCGATTTTTTTAATGACATAATTGCTAGGCCTAATTAATAATGGTTAGCCTTATAGTTTTAGTAACTCATCTTTTTAACTCTTCGTTCTAACTTGCTAAGCTTAAATCTTGAACACATCTTGCTAAGCCTAAATCTTAAACATATGTTACTAAGCCTAAATCTTAAACATATGTTACTAAGCCTAAATCTTAAACATATCTTACTAAGCCTAAATCTTAAACATATCTTACTAAGCCTAAATCTTAAACATATCTTACTAAGCCTACATCTTGAACATATCTTACTAGTCCTAAATCTTGAACACATCTTGCTAAGCCTAGTAACTCTTCTTACTATAAGCTCGCTTCATTAACTATACAACGGTTAAACTAGAAATTAAATATTCAAAGAATTAAAAACGGCCAAACACAAATGTTTTCACAAAACAATAAACAGAATGAACTTGTTTTACATCAAGTCTACAAAGAAAACAAACTATATAACTTAATTCCTATTACAAGGATTGCTACAAATCCTTATCTAACCAGTTAACCAAATAAACCAAGAAATTTCGGAGTGGAGTAACTCAAGAACACAGTCTATATAGCCGCGTAAAAGCAGTCGCGTCAGGTGCGATAATTTTACTTAACCTCCCTTCATATCCCCGAGTTCAACGCGTTCCCCGGAAATCTGTTTCCCTCTATAGCTCTCATGGTCGGTGTTATAGAGCTTTCTAAGCCTCGACTACTCTTTCGTACACCCCCATAGTGGCCGTATCTCCTCCCGATTCCCGTCTCTTTCATCTCTCCTTGGTAAGATTGCATTCAATTTGGGCTCTCCTGACCAGAAACCTTTTTATTTCTGGGCCCCGGACCCTTAATTGGGTTGTTGAGCCCTTTCTCAACAGCTGCCCTCTCATCTTCTTTAGTTTCAGTCGCGATTGTCAGCGAATAAGAAACGTGGGTACCTCTTTTTCATCAGTATCTGATTTAACAATGGAGTTTATCTTCGTAGCTGATGCAAACTCGAACTGTTTCGAATTCAAAAGTGCTCTTTTTTGTGGAGAAGGGGCACCTCACCGCATAATACCATAGAGGCGACATAATTAGTCTGGACGCGTGGATATACTTCTCCGTATACGCGTGGGAAAAAGAATTCCTGTACTATTTTCGTTCTCCGCGAGGTTTAAATATTGACTATCACAACGCCGTAACCTTTTACCCACTGCATCAAGGTATGGATATAAGTGAGGTTTTTAAAATAAGCTATAGAATACGTATACGTAACGGAATTATGAGAGTCAACCTCTAGGAAATGTTTTTGGACACGTTTTAAATATGAAGTTGACGAACAGTTTAAAGGTTTCAATTTTACAAGCGTGATATTTTAGTTTTAATTTATGCAGTAAATTTAAAGGTAATATTTAATACTGCGTGTCAACAAAGATCAAATAGTACTAATTATAATTTCATGGTAAAACTATTTTAATTGTATTATAGTCATTTATAATAAATCAATGTCAGTATATAATTTTAAATTAAAAAATTTAAACCTTCCTAGAAATTATATAACTTCCTTATGTTAGAAGAATTTTTAGCTTTAATTGTAATTTACCCTAACATAAAATTAATTCAAAATTAATGAATGATTCATCACCACCGTTTGAAATTGGCATTTATTCGCGCATAATCAGCCCCTACATACGATCTTTCCAGTGAACATTGGTGCGCGACGGTGAGAACACTTTTACAGGCGCTGGCGCTGAAACGTATGTACGAGACTCTCAATTAATCTATAAAAGCCGAATTTCACTGCTCCACTATCAGAGTGCTCTGAATCTACCTAAACATTGCTCTCGCCCTCGCTCACTATCGAGCATCGAGCATAGGAACGCAAAATTGGAAAAAGATTGCAATCAGCGGAAAAAGTGCTCTCAATTGGTTGCTCTCTCGAAAAAGGTTCCCAGCGGAATTCATAAAGGTTTGACTCGCCCAACGGAATACTGCTCTCGGAGCGATTTTTCTTGCTCTATTAATATTTCATCGACTCTAATCGATTAAAAATAACACGTTACTCGTCTTCGTCGTCCCCGTAACATTTCCGATAATAATATATAACTTAAACCAAATAATAATAAACTTATTAAACAAGGAGTAAAATTAGCTACCGAATATATCGATTGTAGGCTTGAAACCCTCCACTCTCATCACCTCGTGTACCCTTAGACATTTGCGCTTTTGACAATCAATCCCATTGCCTTCAGCGAAGCGGAGAGGAGAGAGAGTTCCGCCTCCTCCCGCCACGTAAAACAGAAAATCAAGCCCGTACCACCATTTTCTAGAAAACCTTATAGCTCTAAGGAAAACAATGTGACATCCCACGGGATCCTCTCTTTCTCTCTCAGGCTACGAGAAAGATTCTAAGGCAACAATCAGCGGCCATTAGTAAGAGACAGGGCTCGGTCTGAAAAGCCTGAGACGCGCAATGACGGCGGGAAATCAGAAGAGGAGAAGATGGGAGGGAGGGAAGGAGGTTCACCGGGGTTTGGCAGCGCCCAGAGATTTTTTAACAAGAAAGAAGGGCAACTGGATAGAGAGAGAAAGAGAGATCTAGAGGGGAAACCTTTTGGTTACAAAAGAGCTCGTCGCTTCGCGGATCCTCAATTGACAGTGACACGTGATGGACATAAGCTCCGCCTTCCGACGTCACTCAATCCCGATGTTACATCCCTCCTCACCCCCCTGCTCTTCCCCCCGCCTCCTTCTTCCGTTAGCTATCTCAACTTCCGACTCTCCTCCCGCGTTCCCCTTTCCCATCACCAGCTATCTTTTATTTTAGTTTAGGTTTCACGCGACAACGTAAATTCGTTCCTGAAGGATTAATATATTTAATTAGAACTTGATTCAAAATTTACGATTTTTAAAAGCGAGATCCTAACTTTTATTGTCAAGTTTTTAATTTGATTTGTAATTAATCAATGTTAACCTTAAAATCCTGTTTCTCCAATTCTTTTTAAAGCATAAAGCGTCCTTTGTTTCGACAGTCTTTGATTCAATGATATACTCAAAATTTCACAATTCAACTGATATTTTCCTAAACTTTCTATATTTCAATGATAATTTTCACAATTTTCTAAATTTCATTGATAATTTTGCCATATTTCAATGATAATTTTCACAATTTTCTAAATTTCATTGATAATTTTGCCATATTTCCGTGATACTTTCCCAAATTTTCATATTTTCAAGATATTTCCCAAAACATTGTATATTTCCTTGAATTAATCTGTTCCCAGATATTTACCATTCCCATCAAATGGTAAATACTTCATCATTTCCCAAACGTTCTCAATTTCCCTAGATTTACCATTCTATTCGAACTCTATAAATAAATACATAATGAATTTCAATTTTCGAAACAATTTCAGGCGAAAGTAAATTCTTAGGATGTTAAACAAACCGAACGATGAAAAACCCACGTGTTTAAGGATGAAACTAACGTTTAGGGGCCTTTCCTTAGTATACTTTACAAGATACCAAACATAATAAAATCTCTTGTTTAAAAAACCAACAACGTTTTCAATAGACTGCCCCTCGATTTTTTTTTTTTTTCTGATACTTTTTTTTATCAAAAACACGATGGGCCTTTACCAAACAATATAGTATTATTTCCTACAGGCTGGAAACGAGACTTTATATCGATTGAAAGCGGGGGAAAGAGTGTGTGTAGTCTATAGTGGCTGGGGAAAATTCTAAACCTTCTTCTCCATCCTCTCTCCTCCCTTTTACTAGGGGTATATCGGTGTTCTCGGCAACCTTCTAGCTTTGTTTACATTGCGGGATAGAAAGATTTGTGTATCCACCTAGTGTATAGCGAGAGAGAGAGAGAGAAAGAGAGATGGAAGATTCACCCGGAGTATTCGACCTCAACAAAACTTATCAGACTTTGTTCTATATTCGTGATCTCTTCAAATGATTGTGAAAAGGAAAATAAAGTCAATTTTTATCGATTTATGTAATTATATAAGGATGGTTTGAATATTAAAACATTTAGGAAACGAATTACAAGACCTTCAACCAATCACAAGACGCCCTCTCTTCAAGGGATCGTGAAATGGAAAATAAAGTCAATTTTTATAGATTATATGTAATTATGTAGAAATAAGGTTGGTATGAATATTAAAATATTTAAGGAATGTTATTCAAATTTTAGAATTAAATTAATTCAAGACCTCCAACCAATCACAAGACGCCCTCTCTTAAAAGGATTGTGAAAAGGAAAATGAAGAAATTTTTATCGATTCTATTTAATTATGTAAAATAAGGTTGGTATGAATATTAAAATATTTAAGAAATGTTATTCAAATTTTAGAATTAAATTAAATGAAGACCTCCAACCAATCACAAGACGCCATCCCTATGGCTTAATCAAATCCACGTGACACTTTCAAGGCAAACAAGTATATTATTTTTAAAATCACTTGATTTTCCTCTTCACCCTTCCTTTAAAACGAAAAGATAAAATTAAGTCGAAAAAAACTAATTTAAATGAAGTTTAAATTATAGAAGCGTACTCTCATTGGTTGAAAGTACGTATACGAATTTATAAGCGATAATTAATATTTAATTTTGTTAAAGTATTGAAACACAAAATTTTAAATCATCCATTTTAGCTTTTCATATTCCCTTGAAAGTAAACTTGTTAAGAAGTGAAATCTCCGGTTGAATCTATATTTTATTTCATCCATAGTTGGTTAAGAGTTTGAAGCTAGAACTAAATCTGTCGAGGTTTAAAGCACTATTTGTTATTGGTGTTTTATCTTTGGTTGCAGTGCAAACTTAACATTGGAATAAATTGTAGCGTTATCTGTTAATACCCGAGGAAAGTATTCTAAATAACTCTCTCTCTATCATTCGTTTTCAAAAGATACATATTATACGCATTGAAAAGTGATTTTAAAATTGATCAAGTTAAAGCTTATTTGTTATATAATATGTATCAGAAATTATAATCTGTATTATGGACATTTCTCTATTGGGAATTAAAACTATCTAACAAATAATTAATACATTATAGAATTTATTAACAGTTTATTTAAATTATAAGGTTTATCTATCTTATTTGGATAGAATGTAACCGGAATATGATTAATTTTCCCCCAAATTCTACAAATAAGAATATGCGACATTATTTTGACCCTTTTTATCGGACACAAAGGAAAATTTACGGATTAATCTTAAAATTAAATTTACAAATACTCCTGGCCAATATTTTGTATTCTATCTGTATAATAAATTTTATCAAATTTTGAACTTTCATTAGAAAATATGATTCAGATGTATTTTAATTAATAAAGTACATATTTCGGGACTATGTTTAACCCAAGGGTATGACCTTTCGATAATAATATATTAAAAATGTATTCAAATAACTATTTTTGCGTTTAGGGTTCGTAAATTTTAAATAATTTAAAATTATTTTTGGTGATAAAAACGCGATTTGATGTCATTAATATCTGACCTTTTTATTTTTTTGGAGAGAATGGGGTCAAAAGTGAATAATTTAAATATACGTATGTTACTTTAAAAAAGAATATAATGAAGGAATTTTGTTATCACGAGAAAAATCATAAATTAAGACTATTTTTCGCCGTTGCTCACGCGAAATGAGAGTTCATTTTGGGCCCCTAAGGTGTGTAAAGAGGTTACAGAGCCGGAGAAGAAGAGAATTTACGGTTTTCCAAAAAAATTATACATTCTTTGTTTTCAATAAATAAAAACTGTTTAAAAAGAAGCCGCCGAGCTTATTATGGATGAGAGAGAGAGAGAGGGAGAAGGAGGAGGGGTTTTTAGGGTTAACTTTGATGCTATATACGCGTACATACAGCGTGCGGCTAAAAAGAAGGCTTCATTGTTCCCACGTTATCCTTAGTGAAAATGGCATGAGTTAGAGGCGTGTTAGGTCAGGAAGGCCGGCGGGATGAAAACGGCCAAAAACTCGACAATAAATCACCGGGCCGCTCGGATACACGTCATTCCTAAGCTTTCCCTATACTCTCACTCTGATGCCTACCTATCTCTTCTCTCTATACCTTCGCATCTCGCGCGCACCTAACGCGCCAATCTTTCTCATCTTCGAGCTCGATAAAAATGCGCCAAAAAGATGGGGACCCCGCATAAAGAACATGCACGTGCTAAATAGATGCGGTAAAAGTGTTGATAAGAAAATTTAAACCTAAAATAGTTTCAAAAGAAAAGATTATAAAGGTTTTTTGTTAAGCCTAAATTTACTCTACAGATTCAAATTTACTAAGCATAGGCAAAAATTAGGTTAATTAAGTCTAATTAATGCTCGACCCTTATTTAAATTAAACCAATTTTGAGTTAACAAACCTTTCATTAACTTTTAAAACATCGGTTAATTCGCTAAGCCTAACTTGATTAAACTTATACCCAAAATTAAAACATTCCCATGATTAAAATAAAACGGTACAATCTTTCAATTAGGCTTAACGAGAAACGCCCCTAAAATGCAATACACTCGATTACTGGGTTTATTTGGTTCCTTTTGTGAAAGATCCCCTTAAAACCTAGTCGTTTCTTTGGCCGTTCGCGTTCGTGGTAAGTTGGCTCCTTGAGGGCTGATAAAGAGGAAGACGCGTCACCTTTAGAAGCCTAAACTATATTATAAGGACGAATGAAAAAGATACCAAAATACAAGGTGGAAGAAGAGAGGTTTCAAACTAGAAAAAAAAAAAAAAAAAAAATTCGAAGCGCGAATGAGGCGAGGGGTTCAAAAGATACTCTTGCAGGAACAAAGTGGAGAAATATAAAGCCTTATAAATCGACTCCTTCCCCCCACTATATCAACCCTCCTAGTCTTTCTTAAAAGCGGTAAATTGTAGCTAGGAGGGGGTGTTACGGATATATACCAATAAAATCAGACTTAATTTGCAGCGTATACGAAACTAAGATCTCTTAAATCTTAGAGTAAATTCGTTCCTTATATTAGTTTATATTAACACGCGCTCAATTCTTAACTTGATATAATTGAACTCGTGTTTGCGATTACAGTAAGTGTAAAACAGGTATTTTCTATATCTCTACGATTTTAATTTCCTTAGAGATTGGTGAGTAATCTAGGTTTGTATCTGAAGCAAATTCAATCCGATTCGCACTCTTTAAAAGAACTAAAGGCAGAGAGCGAACGAGCTTGAAAGCGAGAGGAAGTCAGAATGGAGAAGACAGTTGAAAGAGGGTTCGCGTGAGAGAAATCAATTTAATTGGCAATCGCCGGCCCCCCCAGCTCAACACACGCTACCCATCAAGTGGTACCCTCCTTTCTCAGCTTGTAGCCCTTTTTAATCAGAGTGCTTTTTTTAATAATAGCTTGATTTCTCTATTTTAAGCTGAAATTGAAACAAGATTATTCTCTTTGTAGCTAAACCTTTTTAATTTTTTTTAATTCGTAAATTGGTGGGGTTAGTTTTCGGATTAAAGAAGCTCTAAATCCCCTATATCTTTTTGAAAAACAAATTCTCGAGAAAACGTAGAAGTAAAATTGGCGCGTCAACCACTATTTATAACAAATATCTCTAAGTTCTCAATGGCATCAGAATTGAGTCCTTTTGAAATTAATTTGAAATTTATTCGACTCAATAATTTCGCGGCTTTGATAATTAACCGCAAATCAATTAAAAATGCGGATACAATTATCCAGATTCTAGTATCTCTTTAAAAAATAAGACTAAATGATTCAAATTTAATTTAAAATATAAAACTAATCCTCAAATATTAAAATAAAATTAATTACGAGAAACAAAAATAAATTTTCAGAGATTTATGAATTTTCCTTGAAATAAACAAGATGTCTAAAAATTGTTTTTACACGTCATATAATAGAGATAAAAATGGTTAACACACATCGCGAGATGAAGCTCAAAGTTAGAAGGGAGGAGGAATGAAATCAAGAGAAAAAGAACTGTCCGTAGGTCGTCTCTCTTTCGGCGAACGCGCTAAACGTAGACATACTGGAATGACTTCGGGCTCTAGTCCCCGGCCGAAAACGCGGAAAAAAAGCTCAGAACGGAGGCTAGAAGTTTCTGACATTGGCAGAACTTGTCAAAAATGAAAGCCAACAGCGGGGAAAAAAAGCCGCTTTGCGCTCGATAGCGCCGTCTATCGGACTCTGTCGGTGACAGGCCAGTATAGGAAACCGTACAGTTTTTTCATTCGACCTTTAAGAACTAACGCGAACAAAGCTAGACACGGTTTGGTTTTCGGAACCACCCACTTATCATCTTTTCTTCCTTCCCTCTAATATCCTTACGCTAACTTGAAAAAACCGAACAAACACGAGGGGGGAAAAGCTCGTGCTAAACGGACAATCTATTCCCAACAAGACTTGGCAGCGAGCGGGAAGCTATAGCTTCCCCTTATAGCGATATCGAACATCCGAGGTTCGTACGCGCTGTCAATTAAAGACGGCATAAGCTATAGATTATGTTACAAGGACAGATTTGACTAAAAACATAGGCTAAACGGGTTTGTTTGGATTGATACTGATTTAGGTTTAGAGTATGGTACGGCTTGAGGGTGATTTAGGGTATAGGGGACTAGAGAAGGACCTATAATACAGCTATCCAAAGCGTCAAGCTAAAGGTTTGAAGGCCGGGCCGGAGATGACAGGCCAAGTCTTAAAGAATAGCCCCAAGACGGACTCTTTAACGTCTTCTTTAGCCGCTCGTGTATATCATCCGTATATGTACATATACCCACCAGAAAAAGAGACGCCCGCGATGCGCCACTCGCCTCTTACGTTCTCAACCCGAGAATTCTCCGCGTATATAGTGCCGGTCGTTATGGTTTAAAGACCGGGCGAAACGTTAGGGAAATTCAAAACTGGTTAAATTATCACCTACATATATTTAACTTCTATATTTATCAGATTGTCTAGATTGTTTAGAAAATTCTGTGTTAAGTTAAAAATAATGGACTTAAAAATTTGAGAGTGTGAGAGTTTAGGCTTAGAAATTTCAGAAGATTAAGCTTAGAACTTTCAGAAGATTGGGCTTAAGAATTTCAGAAGAATGGGCTTAAGAATTTCAGAAGATTGGGCTTAAGAATTTCAGAAGATTGGGCTTAAGAATTTCAGAAGATTGGGCTTAAGAATTTCAGAAGATTGGGCTTAAGAATTTCAGAAGATTGGGCTTAAGAATTTCAGAAGATTGGGCTTAAGAATTTCAGAAGATTGGGCTTAAGAATTTCAGAAGATTGGGCTTAAGAATTTCAGAAGATTGGGCTTAAGAATTTCAGAAGATTGGGCTTAAGAATTTCAGAAGATTAGGCTTAAGAATTTCAGAAGATTAGGCTAAAAAATTTCAGAAGATTAGGCTTAGAAATTTCAGAAGATTAGGCTTAGAAATTTCAGAAGATTAAGCTTAGAAATTTCAGAAGATTAAGCTTAGAAATTTCAGAAGATTAGGCTTAAAAATTTCAGAAGATTAGGCTTAAAAATTTCAGAAGATTAGGCTAAAAAAATTCAGAAAACTAGGCTTAAAAATTTCAGAAGATTAGGTTTAGAACTTTCATAACATTAGGCTTAAGAACTTCAGAAGATTAGGTTATAGAAATTTCAGAAAATTAGGCTTAGAAATTTCAGTAGAAAGTTTAAGTAGATTAGGGTTTGCTAATCAATTTTAAATATTATCATAAATACTTAACACTCCCTTTAACTTAATGTATAACGTTACGCGATACAAATAACGCTCTATAGTTTCGTTAAATATTGTACTTTGAAAATGGGATAGATTGTTGCCTTCCTTAATGGTTAAAAGACTTTTTTTCTTCCCTTAGGCTGACACTAGTGATAGAAATTTCAAATTTTTTTAAAGAAAGGATTTTGACAACGATTTTTTTTCCTTTTTCTACAAGTTTCGCCCCCTCAAATTCTGAAACTTAACGAGGTGTCATTTGAATAATAATATTTTCAAGAAACTAAAAAGAAAAAATGAAATAATAACCCGCATTAAATTCTAGAGATGACCCCTTGCAAACATTTACTGCCTGTAATAAGATACGTTTTAAATTGCGTTTTAATTTTTATTTTATTTTTTAAATTATACTTCTTGAAATTCAATATAGGTTCTAAAGATTTTTTTATTCCATAAAACTCTTTTCGATAATCTGATAGGACATATAAGCGACAACACGCGCCACGAAAACGATAACGAGCTTTGAAATTTATATTTACTTCAAAAGCATTTTACGAAAACTAGTCCTATTAAATTTCACATTTCGTGTCAATCCGCCCATACTTTCGCTTTATTGCGAACTGATTTTAAAGGGAGAATGTAAACATAACCACAATCGATTCCTTATCGTTTAAATAAGCCTAATCCAACAGTAAATAAAAATTACAAACAATTATTAAACTAGAAATAAATTTAAAACTTATCGTCGAAATAGGCTTAGCTGGATTCATGGAGATATCCTTAACTATCCATATAAGGACTATAGCGACCAATCACGTTGATCTATGGCTCTTATATGGTAGGGAATGCAGGATCTCCATGAATCCAGCTAAGCCTATTTTTCGGTTAAGTTTGAAATTTATTTCTAGTTTAATAGTATTTATGTTAAGCCTATTTTAAATTGATTTTGTTGTTTAATATTTGTTTGTAAATTTTGTTTACTGTTGGATTAGGTCTATTTAAACGATAAGGAATCGATAAAAAGTCACTTGTTGTTAGGATTGTATAAGTGATGCTGTCACCAATTTATCTTGAAACCCGAATGCTTATTTGAGTATACGTTCAGAAAGTTGTTAAAAAATCTTGTATCAAATCGATTCTCGTGGGTTCTCACTTAATTAACGCGGTATATTTCGTGAAAATCCTTAATCCAAATTAATCCTTAATCCAAATTAATCCTTAATCCAAATTAATACTTAATCCTTTTAATTTTAAAGTTATCATAAATCACGTTTTTACAGCATTCTACGTCACATGGTTTGTAAAATATTTTAAAAATTAATTTGTTAAAAATTAATTTTTGTTAAATTTCCCTGTTGGGTCTTCAAAAACCAAAATATTAAAAAAATATAGACAAATTGAGCGGAAAATAGACCAGAGTGCGACCTCGGTTTTCAGGTATTTTATGGAACTGCAAATTTTTTCCCTGATGTTCTCAATAAAATTATGATTCTCCCTGATATTTCTCAAAATCAATTTCCATTACATTTCCAGGTTTTTTCATGTTTTCCATAATTGTACAAACCCTGACATCATCAAGGGAGAAAAAATGTTAGGCATACCTTTTTTTTAGTGACACGAGCCTAAACTTTTAATCGATTAAATTAAGTCACGCGACTGTTTCGATGTTATTTCGTTAATTAAAAATCAGTAGAAGTGGAAAAATATGCGGATAGCGTGACAATTCCAATACGAGTTTCCGGATCAAACGGTTTAGTGAACTTTATATATGAATAACTGTCTTGTTTGTTATCCGATTTTGATGAAATTAGATTACTTTTGAAGCTCTTTTATAATCTCGTTTCCTTTGAACTTTAAACTAAAGATAAAGTACAGCTTATCTTGTTTTAAAACAGTTTGAACTCTCTTAAAATCGTGTTGAAATTGTAGAGTTAGCTGTCAAGTTCACGAAGCAAAAAATTAAAAATGTTTTGATTTTTTTTTTTTTGAAAAACTAGAAATATTTTCTATTATATGTATCTAATTTAATTATAATTAAACTATTCTCAATTAAAATTAGCAATGAATTACGGATATTATCTTCATCGTTATACTTTTCATCAAAGCAAATTCATATACAATAGCTCAAATTTAACTTATCATCAAATTGAACTATGGCCAACAACAAAAACAGCAAATTCGAATATTTTCAACACTTTGCCCTAGACCATAAATTAAAGCATATATAAATAACGCGCTTGCAAACTGTAGGCGGCCCTTTCAACCCTTGAATGTATATATGTAAAAATAGAAACGACGCATGAACCCTGTACCGAATGAATAAGACCCCTCCCCTATCTTTCAAAGAATAACAACCAACTGGTTTTATCTTACCAAAAATAAAAAAATGTCTTAAATTCAAGGTATTGTATACAGTTATAATATAGCTTAATGATTCGAGTTGGTAGCTTAAATTTAAATTATTCAGTAATATGGCATATTAAACGATTATGCTAAATAAGGGGGGCATGAATAAAACTTCAATACAACTAACTAACCGAGGTTTATGAAAGTTATCCGAATTTTCAACGTCATATATGTTATTTTCCCATAGAAAAGTGTTAAGTTCAAGTTCTGACGTCATCATTAAAGGCATCCAATCGAATAATAAATTCAAATCATGGAGAATGGAACTAATAGGGTGAAATTAGGGAGGATTTCTCAACGTAGGTTCTTCAGAGAGGGTAGTGTAAAATTTATGCCTACAATGCATGGAGGATGGAAGATTTTTCCACACTTTTGACAGGTTGCACATTAAAATTTAGTATAATTACCCTGGTATTATTTAAAAATTAGAAATATGCTAAGCCTAACTATCAAATAAATGTCAAGAGTTCGTAAGAGTTCGAACTCAAAGCTGAACTCACGTGAACTCAAATGTACAGAGAATTCAACCCTCAGTTTTTACGTTAATTAACCAGAATAATTTCTGTCGTTTAAACTTAAATTAACTCATTTTGATTGAAATTAATTTGTTTTACATTTCACCTTTCCTTTATAACATAATTTGATATCCTTCAAACCTTTATTTCCCGCTAAGATTTTAATTACTATATTTATTAAGTTTAATAGTGGTTTGCAGATTACTACTTTCTTCCTACAATAATTAATATTGTGTATTAATATGTTCCAGCTTTGTTCATATTGCAAACTGATCTTGAATCAAATATAAATTTAGTTTCATCATGGTTTGGAATCAAGCTAAAACTTGGACTCCTATTTTCTAATAAATAAATAATAGAATAGCTTTATATTTGGTGCCAAATCAATGTGAAATTCACAACAGTATATTTAAGATTACTATAAACGGTTACTGAAGTCAAACTGGCCCATAAATATATACCATAAAATATATATTACATTACTGCGTAGCTAAATTACTAGAAATTACCATATATTTTACATATACAAAGCTAGATAGATAACCGTTGCATTATTACAATTCACAATAAATGAATAATAAATTTACGATTTAAGCCAGGTGTACAGTTAAGAAAAATTTGAATTAATATTGATATTTTTTTTAACTTAGCCAAAGTAAGGTTCATATTTAGTTTAAATCTAATACGAGGACCCTTCCTTGGCAATAAAATATTACGCGTATTTGTTTAAACTATACGATACTTTAACTATTTAGGAGAAAGATGGTCCTTACATTGAAATTAAATGCAGTAAAATGGAGTATCTGTCATCTATAATAAATTCTAATATGAAAAAAATACCACCCCTGTTTTGAATATTTGAATTATGGCTGACAGGTGGTGTAATCTAGATTTTCCGGTAATAGGGCGTATGTTTAAATATATGGCTTTTTTTCTGGGAAGACGCTACCCTAAACGAATATTTTAAAACTAAGCCTAATTTAAAATATAAAAAAATCTTTAGATATATATTACATACTTTAATTTCTTGGGAAATTTTGATGTTTGATAAATTATTAGTTAATTTTATTGCGAAATGACTCAGGGTTTTTTACCGCGATATCGTATGAACATCGTGTCCCGAGTTGTGTCGAAATTTCGTAGGTTTGAAATCTCTACGTAATAAATTAAATTGCTTTTCTAAATCACAGTTAAAAACTAGATTTCATTTTATCAAACTTTAGGGTTAATGTTTGAGAGGGCCATATAACTATATAGGACGCTCTAATATCTACGCTAATCAATCACGGATAGAACTCGAGACGTGACGTTACGAAAAAGAATCAAAACGCCATCGGAGTGACGTATAACGATAAAAGGGGGAGGAGATGATGAGTTTCTGGATATTTAGGGTTAGAATCGATTTCTACTTACATGACAATTAATAATTGGTCGTGATACGTCTCGAAGCTCAAGATGTCGTCTGCACTCGACGCGAATTTGATTACCTTACGGTACAATAATATTATTGGCACGCGCGAGTTCGATATCGCGAGAGACTGGCGCGTTTCTCGAGCTTATAAGGGAAGCCGCGCCGAAAAGTCGCGTGCCGCGTTGGGTTAGCGTTATGACTCGGGGATTCGCTCACTGATGGCGCGCGCGAGACGTGATCCGTTCTCTTCCGGAGACCGAGCAGTACTGCGCTCAGGCACGCGCACTATTTTTCTCCGATTGGTCGGCGTAGCTTTACGGCGCCCGCCGGATCCGTGATTGGGTCGTGAAAAGGGGGGTTCTCTACGCGCGCGCTAAATTCAACTGGAAGGCGTCCAGGGTGTCGTTTCGCGCCCTTTTTTTTATATTCCTCGGGGTGAAATTTTTATGGCCAAGGATAATAAAATGCGAACGAGCGCCGGAAAGTGAGGGAGGAAATGATCGGTGTTGAAATTAGGTTTTGTTTAAATTTGTAGTAGACCTTTTTTTGAGGGTGCGGTAAAGTACAGAAATAGTCGGAAATAATTTCCCTACCTTATAAATCCGTATTTTGTTTAAAACATATCGCTCCTGCTAGTAAACTTCAATCAAAACTACGACTTGTGAAGGATTAGGTATTGTTATTGGCCCTGAAAGGCGATTGGTTCAAATAAAAACCATAGAATACGAAGGAAAATTAGCAATTACACGTGTACGCGCAAACTATAACGAAAACAGGATGAAACTAACTGTACATCGAACAAAATTAGAAACCAGAATACAACATTAACAAGGCGGATCCAAAATATAATTGGTTTTTGAAATTGAAGTCTGATATTTTAGATTTTACGGTATATGATGAGATAACCACACCACGCAACATGTATTGGAGAATAAATCATCAGGCAAATATCGTGACTTTAGCTTTGCACTTTACAACCTGATATACCAATATATATATACTAGTACATTTCGGTGTAATTAAAGAAAGATTGATTACTCTCGTGGCCAGCTAGACGACAAGCGGCTCTGTATTATAACGTGCTTGTTTGTTTTCGGTTATACGCTAACAGCTGGTAAACGAGAGAGACCAGAAATGGATGCTTATATCCAGAGCGCGTGCGCTATATACTACACATCAAGTTTAGAGTAATAATCGGGACTGATTATGACAGATATTTTGTTTAAAATGGCCAAGGCTTAATAAAGCGTGAACATTATCTCTGGAAAACAAGAATATGGTATACATCACCGTTAGGCCTAACTTCCGGTGATTATTATTCCGTAATCTTGCGCGTGTAATAAGAAAGCTGATGCGGATTGATACAAAGTGATAAATTACACGGAGAAAATAGATCTTTACCAACTGAATACTGAATAATAGCGAACATCACTAGATCACTCTCAAGAGTGCTCTGAATTTCGCTGAAAACCAAATTGTTCTTAAACTCGATAGTGAAACATAGAATTTGCTAAAAGTGCTCTTCTGCGGTTGCTCTCTCGTAAAGAATAGAGCAAAAAAGTTGCTCCGCGAGTACTCGATTTACCCAGGGGACATAAATAGGTTGCTCGACAATGCTTTGACTCGCTTAGAGTAATATAAAACTTGCTTTTGGAGTGATCTATCTTGCTCTAGAGCACCCAGTGGACTCGCGATAATTAAATTTAAATTTATTTCTAGCTTAATAATGGATTGAAATTGGTTTTACTGGTAAATTAGGCCAGTTTCAAAGATGTGGAAGCGATAAGTCTTGTCAAATTTCATTCTTTATTGTTATTTATTAATTTTAAGTTACGAATTCCTATATTTTAAAGTTCTCCGTAATTATTCCCAAGTTTCTCCATAAATTTTGCTCGAGATAAATTAATGTAAGTCAAAACCTAGTGACGTCATGAAAATATTTGAGCGACGTGTATTTGGGTGCAGTGGTTATAAATCTATGACAAATAGGACACGGTGTTCCTATCTTTACTTCTTTTGAGTTATTTTCTGGAAGAGGAGAAAAGAGTCGCCTTTTTATCGCTTTCCAAATTTACCCCGGACCTTGTCTTTCTGTCTCTCTCTTTCTCTGTTTCGAGCGAATACTGCAGACTCAAGAAGAAGCGGCCATAGATAGATGATATTTTATCTTTTGGGGGAAAAGACATTTAAAGGAATGGTAAAACGATAAAGTTTTAAGTCAAATTTTGACAGTTACAAATTCGACATAATTTACATAACTTTGCAAAAATGGCAAGTTTATGATTTCTCATCGGGTTTTCTACGCCAGTGTGGAAAATTTAATCATGTATGTTCATTTTTTTAGGAAAGTTTACCTTTTTGTATTACAAGGATATAACGTTTGTTTCTGTTAGAATAATACATTAGGAATGTCTACTATAATTTTTGAGTTAAGCCTATTTTTAGGGTTAAGGAAAGTTGAATCTAATTTTCAGTTAGGCCTAATTTTTTATGGTTTATGAATGTTTAATAACAATCTCAGTTAGGCCTATTTTTTAGGGTTATGTAATGTTTACACTCATTCCCAGTTAGGCCTACTTTCTTGGAGTTATGGAAAGTTTACTCTGATTCACAGTTAGGCGTTTTTTTAGGGTTATCAAATATTTAGTTTTCATGGTTATTTGATCTTTACTCTAGTACGCACTTAGGCCAGTTTTTAAAGTTAAGGAAATATTTATTTACTTTCTTCTTCAGTTAGGCCTATTTACTTGGGGTTGTATCTTCCCTTTGCGAGAGAATAAGTTAAAGAGAGGGAGTATGCCATCTGTCTGTTACAAAAATGAGTGGAAAGCCGGTTATGAAATGGGTCGACCGGGGGTAGAAAACACTTCTTATATCTCTAGAAAGAAAGATGGGGGAGCGAGTAGGACTCCCTAGTTGTTTCCATCGCTACCACCGGTGAATGGTACATCTCTTGATTTATTGTCAGTCATTTCGACGACAGTTTCCCATCACACGAGCCCCCCTAGTTTCTCCCTTACCTCCCTGAAGTAGTATTCGATTCAGTTTAAGACGTTACTGAAGGTTAAATAGGGTTAACGTTATATTTTCAAAGCGTGTTTTCCAAGATTCACTTCGGTAAAGACTTAACTTGAACAGCTGGATATAATACGGTTTCATTTGAGGGTTGAGTTGAACATAGAAGCGAATATTTGGATCGAGTCAAAAGAAAAACCGAAACACTAAAGAGAAATGGCATCGTTTCACTTTGAGACGAAACTAGATATATAAGAAAATAACATAAGGGTGCCGAATCTCTATATATTTAGAACTAAATTCGAGGCTTTGCTTTAATTCTATTGAATACCAACACGAGATGAACTTGTGTTTCCTCCTAAAGTTCAAAGAATCTTGAAAAATACCCCGACAATATATATGGTACGAGCTTCGTAAACTACACTTTAAGCCCAACGAATTCTTAACTGGGACGTATTATAACCTCCCTTAGATAAATCAATCAAAAAAATAGACTAGGCATGGGAACCAATTTTCGCGGAATCCCATACGTATGTCATTAGAGAAAAAATCCCCAGAAAGATTGCTTTAAAACCCAAATTAAATAAAAAGAAGAAGAGTATAAACCAACCAATCCTTTTGGTTTTTTGATGGAAGACTTCCGGTTGGTCAATTAGGCTTAAAAACCTCGGGCCTCTCCCTACAATTTCGTCAAAAAAGTGGGGAGAGACGCGCCAAAAAAAGAAAAAAAATACAACCTGTCAACCCAGACACGCGCGAAACGATGGCGCCAACATAAAACCTATCCTCTCTTTATTCTCGCGCCAAAATTGCGCGCTAAATCGACTAGACTTTCCAATTCAACTACAGTATAACTATACCCATATAGAGAATACATATTGAGTTTACCCTAAACACGCGTTGAAAACTACGACTGAATCTTATCGTAGTTCGTTCGTATAATAGAATTAAAGCGTGCCAAGCTAAAAACGTTGAATTTTCAAAGCCCCTATTTCTACTTTCCCTTATACGAATACATTGATTCTTTTAACGTGAACAGAGATCATTGGGGGGTGGGGATAACTTAAGAATATATATATATATTATAGGAGGGTGGATAACGGATAGAAAAGGGAGAAGAGATGGACATATTTCACTCTGAGAAATCAATGGATTCATTATTCAGTAAAGGATTGAGGTTTTTAAGGACATTGGGGTTCTCTAGATAGGTGCATGCTGCAAAGTAGGAGTGTTTTGAACTGTTTGCCTCGACGTCATGTCATAAAAATGACTTGTTTATCGAGACGACAGAAAATAAGCCTTTATAACCAAAATGATGAAATACACCTGCCCATCTTTTATTTACAATCAAACATCGCTTTTGATATACACTTTACTCAGAATTATTTTAAAGCTACGTTTTCATAGTCGCTTCAAAATTGAGTTGTTGTATGGAGACTGACACCCTCTCTTATTGGTACCCATTACGTCTCCGCAACTAGTGCAGTGATTATTGAACTTTTTGGCGAGGAATAAAGTGGGCGGGTGAAAGAAATAGCAACCCCCAAACAACTAAAAGTGGAGTAAGAAACGCCCCATAAATAAAGATTATATCGTAGAAACCACTAGGCCTAAAATATTATTACAAACAAATAGTTCACAGTATCCCTTTATTTAAATTTTAACTAACGAATGATTAATTTTAAATTGTTTCGTTAATATTTAAAATCGTCCTCTGACTCCGAATCTACTGGATAGTTACGATCTTAAAACTAACTTTAATTTAAAACGAATTTGTCGTCTGCATACGATTTTAGGGTGATTTACGAGATTACCAGCGACTTTGCAACTAAATGATGAAAACGCACCTTAAGGCCTAGGGGAGTCTATTTGGGCTTGACAAGTTTTAAAAGGACGGTTGCGTAAACAATTTTGAGAAGAGAGAGAGAAAGAGAGCGAGCTTTAGATAAATTCAAACTGATGATTAATTTTTTCGAGTGAAATGTCATTTTTCAAAATTTTAGGGAGAAGGCTTTATAATGTGTATAAGTGTGTGTGCCCAGGCGATGTTACGTGTTTATTCTACAGATTTGAGGGCGCAGTAGTAGTAAATTTGCTTAAATCTCTAACCATTATTTATCCCTAATATTATTATGATGACAAAAAAAAATGAACCAGGTATTGCTTTTTAAGCTTGACTATTTAAAGAGAAAGTGTATACCATTTAAAGTATATTGTTCGCGTCATAATTTAAAATAATTTTAGTTACACAATACTAAATCTATCTTAAACCCCATTATTTCCAGCATATATCTCTTGAGTCTAACTGAAAAGAATTGCGTAACTTGAATCTATTTATATTAAACTTCCTAAGCCTAACTTAATAATTTCCCATTCAAGTTTCTAAGCCTAATTTGATAGTTTCCCATTCAATTTCCTAAGCCTAACTTGAATCATTTCCCATTCAATTTCCTAAGCCTAACTTGAAATATTTCCCATTCAATTTCCTAAGCCTAATTTGAAATATTTCCCATTCAATTTCCTAAGCCTAACTTGAAATATTTCCCATTCAATTTCCTAAGCCTAACTTCAATCATTTCCCATCAGAGCTTCTAAGCCTAACTTGAATCATTTCCCATCAGAACTCCTAAGCCTAACTTGAATCATTTACCATCAGAATTCCTAAGCCTAACTTGAATTATTTCACACCATATTTGTTAAGCCCAATTTAAAGTATATTTTAGACAAGAGTTTAACAGCGTTCGTTAATCTAAACTAAAACTAATTTCCCCTAAAACGACGCTAAGCCTAAATTAAATTAATAATTTCCCACCGGATATTAAAATAGACCTATTTTACTGATAGCAATGTAGAGATAAAACGGTCCCTTCGGTCCCTTGATGTAGTTTCAACTTCCCTTACTGGAAGCGGGCCTTGTAATGGATTGATACCAAATTTACCGACAAAAGTAGGAGGTTGGATATGGTAGAAAAGAAGAGGCTGCCAGATTAGAATGACGTTTTCACGGGGATTACTGCTTCTGAAAAACAGTTCTCATTTTCTACATGGGACTTTTATGGCACTACGGGGATTCCTCCGTTGGAATAGAGGAATATTCCCCTCTGGGCGCCTAGTTTCCGCGTAGGGGTGTTCAAAAGAGGGGTTCATTTGGGGAAAGAGAGAGGGGGATAGAAGTAAAAGTTATGAGCCATCGCGAGCAGAGTTGAGCATCATAGCAGGATGGATGGATGCAAAGACAGAAGAGAAGAGAAAAGGAGAAACTCGGGACTCTCTGCTCTGTAGTCCATCACCTATCACTAGGAAATGGCAAGAAGCGTTATTCATCCGAGAAAAACCACGCCTTCTTTCTTTCATCATTAACTCTCTGGGCCAAAACTAAACCACTCGCCCGCCAGGGAACAATCGTAAAGTTTCCTAAGTTGGATATTTAAGAGATGCGGAAGGTTGATATTTTATTAATTTAAAATCTAACTTCTTTTTCATATTATTCCCATACCATTACAATTTTTAGTTGATAACTAAATTTTCCGACTTTTTGCAGATGGGCGTGTCATCCCTCCTCTTTTCGCGGCCTAAAGATAGAAAAGGTGAGAAACGTCACGAAAGTCACCTTTATTCCATTGGTTGGGAGTTAATGGCGGCCCCCAGTCGACAATATCCGGCAAAAAGTCTTAGAACCACGAGATTTTAGCCAATAATCAAATGAATATCGAGACATTTCCAGGAGATTTTAGCCAATAATCAAACGCCTATCAAGACATTTCCAGGAGATATTTGGGAAATTATATAGAATTCTCCATTTGGATGATTTAATTCTCCAATTAAATATATTTCTCTGACCTTTCTCTGACCTTTCAGCGAAATTAAGTGAATTTATTTTTAGTAAAACAAGTCAAACTGACAGGTTATATATGGAACCATATTTCAATTTTTTTTTTTGTAGGACCGAAACTTATCAAATAATTCTTGAAATTCATGAAGCAAATTTTCTTCAGTATCAAAAATACATAAAAATTTAATAATTCATGCTTTTAGAAGGTTCCTATCAGAATCTAATTGCTGACACATTTTATTTTAATTTTTTTTTTTTTTTTTTTTTTTTTTTTTTTTTTTTTTTAATAAAATTACGATAAGGTAAGTGGATCGCTTTCTTAGTATTGAAACCATAAAGTCCAGATTATTTATAAATCGTAGTTCAAATTTCCCCATTAAAGTAATTTCCCTTGATTGTGACAGAGCTTGGGGTAATTTCAAAGCGAAATACAATTATTACGAAACTTTCATGATAGGCAGAGAAAAATCAAAAACAATACCATCAATCAGGATCGTCATAATTTTCCCATTTTTAAATTGTATATACACTTCTTTCGAAAATAGTTGATAGAATGGGAAAAATATAGGCGGTTTGATACAAGATATTAATTCCTATTCAAAAATACATTATATAATAATATTTTTCTAATAAAAAAACATGAAAATATAGTAAAGAAATGATGATTGAGAGGTTGCTTGCCCCTTTTTTTGAATGAACAAATTATCAAGAAATATTTTTTTAATGTTGAAGGATAAGTTGATAATTGTAGTTTTAAACAGGAATGATATAAGAATATAGTTCCGAAAATTATATATTTAAAAAAAACCTTAATTTCAGTGTCTTTCATCATAACCAAGGTAAAAAACTTTCCTATTTAGACGGGGGGTGTTTTTTTTTTTTATAAATTTTTATATTAACGATATTTAATTTCAAGTCTAATGAATTGATTTTATAATATTTTGAGATTAACCAATCGAATAATTTCAAATCGAATGAATTAATTAAGGAAGATTTAATTTCAAATCGAATGAATTAATTAAGGAAGAGTTATTTTCAAATCGAATGAATTAATTAAGGAAGATTAAATTTCAACTCGAATGAATTAATTAAGGAAGATTTAATTTCAAATCGAATGAATTAATTAAGGAAGATTTAATTTCAAATCGAATGAATTAAGGGAAAGTTATTTTCAAATCGACTAAATTAATTAAGGAAGATTTAATTTCAAATCGAATGAATTAAGGGAAAGTTATTTTCAAATCGACTAAATTAATTAAGGAAGATTTAATTTCAAATCGAATGAATTAACTAAGGAAGATTTAATTTCAAATCGAATGAATTAACTAAGGAAGATTTAATTTCTAATCGAGTTAATTAAGGAAGATTTAATTTCAAATCGAATGAATTAAGGAAGATTTAATTTCAAATCGAATTAATTAAGGAAGAGTTATTTTCAAATTAAATTGAATAATTTCAACAAAAGTGGACCCATTCATTTCAAATTTTGGAAAATTTACCGCCATATAATTAACTAATAATTAATGGTTAAAATTAACTAAATAATGGTCCAATTATTTTACCTTATAATACGTACTTTATGTAGCAAAATAATACATCTAGAGTAATTTTTCATTTTTGTCCAACCCACTATAAAATAATAAAAATAAAAAATAATTTTTATAAACCCTAAAAAGGCGTTTTATTCCATATAACATAAATCTTCAAAAAATCCAAAAGGGGCTAAGAGGGGTTTGTAGGAATTACCCCCACCATTTCGCCCCTACAAACCAATTTTTTTTCTTGACTTTCTCTACACACAGCTCTCTCTATCCTAAATTTAGTATAGATGACAGCGGCGGCCAAATCGTCATACGTCACGGCGTCTGTCTACTTCTTCCGGGCCGCGACGCCAAATCCTGACGGGTCCCGAGTCCCCAACACCCTACCCCTTCCAACGGACAAGAAAAATTACTCCCCCCTGCTGGAAAACTGACCAAAAAACTCCCTTTTTACCGCCAATTCAGAACCATATACAAACACGTATGTGATGTACATCAAATATAATTTTGTTACATTTTCAAGAATAGTTTACAGACTAAAGAAAGCTGAGTCGGATTTACTTGTAAAGTTAACTCAATGGAGAAATAAAATAGTTGGGGAAACTGATCCGTCGTTTAATTTTAGTGTAAGATTGAAGAAAGATTTCAAATCATTTCTACATTGAGTTGGTAACACGCGCGAAGCTAGGTTACGAGTTATTATTTATTACCTTAGAGATAAATGGAGCCCAGAGTACTGCCAACATGAATTGGAATTTAGACCTTTTGTATCGGCCATTTTTCCAATCTCTGATAGCTGCCATTGAGAATGAACTATATGCAGACAAGATTACAATCCCTCAAAATCCAATCTTTGTCCCTATGCCTGATTAAGGAGAGAGGGCACTAGCAAAATGAGGGCGGTTAACTTTGGAACCCTTCCCTTGAGCCATAAACAAACAGTACAAATTTAAGTCAAAAGCTGATGGTCCCAGTTAAGAGTATTTCATCTTAAAGATAACCAAACACCCCAATTTGGGGCGCCCACCGCGAAACAGTTCTTAAATCCAGCCCTACTTTCTTCCCTCCCGCGTTTTGGCGTTTATACTACAGTCAAATACAAGTTGGATACAGTTTTAAACAAGTCCAATCTCTTAAAAAACAAACAATCCTATATACGTGTAGCTTTTGATCGCGATGCAATCTAGTTCCCGATTACGACCGCGTAGTCTTTGCATCCTGATCGACGAGGAAAAAAAGCGCCCGTTGCTCTCGGAGAGACGGAGGATGGAGAGCGGAGAGAGGATGATCTTCTCCTTTTGGCGCGCGCATCATCGTCATCCTTCTTTCGCCCGCCGCCAATGTCAGGAGCGAACGGGCGCGCGCGGGTCGAATGAAATATGGCTTTACAGCGCTGGTAGAGAAAAGCGCGCGTGATTCATGGCCCAGTTCGCTTTTATAGACGCGCGAGCTAGCTCGGCGTTAACCGACTGAAAAAGAGCGTCTCGCGCGAGCATAAAAGTGATAATGAAATGAGAAAAATTAAAGAGAGTTTTATTTCCTTTAGAATAATGATATAGCTTAATTTCCAAATGTGATCTAACTTGAAGAAAATTATAATAATTATTATTTAAATAATTTAAGTTTGCAAATCATATACGAAAGATCTCATTAACACCATATTTAGGTCTTTGGTATTACGAATTGAAATTAAAACCGGTTGTTTTCTCATTTCATTTCCCCTTTAAATTCGTAGAGCATGGACATCAAAATAGGGGGAGAAAGGCATAGGCTTAAAAAATATCCTAGGAATAAGTTTAACCAGACACGTTCGGAATAAACGACTTTTCTGCCTCTCTCTCTCCTCTCTTTTCTAGCCATCATCTTTTCCCGCCAATATTTAGAGGGGGAGGGGGGTAGGGTCTATAGCTCAGCTATTATAAAAAGGGAATATTTTTTAGGTTTTTTGCGCCAAAATTAATAGCCGTTATAATGGCGTTAGGAAAAGGGAGGCTATAGGAGTTTAACTGCGTAATTTTAAATATTCCGAATGTTTAGGGGTTGAGTAATACCCGTCATTTAAACGACCATGCAACGACGCGAGGGCAGGGTAGGAAGAAGCTTAGAGGATAAGGCCGACATTCAGGCGTCAATATGCCGACCGTGGCTAATGATATGTATTTATACCTTACAAGGCAACTTGTAACTTGGGGGTATAATATAAGAAAATTTTAAAGGCGAAATATTTACTGGCCAGGAATAATTTAGTAAGAATTTAGTAGAATTTATATACGCTCATAAGCCTAACTTTAGGTTTTAGCCTATTTCTTTGATTAATTTTAAAATTTTAGCAGCTAAGCCTAATTTGAGGTTTAATTTTTTTAAAATGCTAGTTGCTAAGCCTAATTTGAGGTTTAATTGGTTTGAAATGCTAGTTGCTAAGCATAATTTGAGGTTTAATTGGTTTAAAATGCTAGTTGCTAAGCCTAATTTTTGATAAATTTTAAAATTTTAGTAGCTAAGCCTAATTTGAGGTTTATGGTTTAATACGTTGGTTGTTAAGCCAAAGTTTTAGGTTTTGTTTAAAAGTAATTTAGCCAAATTTTACGTTTCGTTTTAATGTTAGTTGCTAAGCCTAAATTTTAGGTATCGTTTTAAACAAGCCTAATTTTAAGTTGCCTTAATTTTTAAGCTTTTAAATTATGTATTCTAATTTTAAGTAGAACAATTTGGTAGGAATTTAACGCGAATTACAAATTTTAAAAGGATTTATTAAAAGTTGTTAACATTAATTATAATGACGATGACTAGAAGCTTCCAAATTTTTGAATCACCGAATCAACAATGAAATAAAAATAACTATAATATGAAATTATTTAAGTTTAGTATTTAAACTACCGTGATATTAAATTATAAAGTTAATTTTCAACGTTATTGAAGTTAGGCCTAACATAATTTCCATGAAAATGTTCAGTAAAAAAATAGAAAAACCAAAAAAAAAAAAAAAATGCAGAATATTTTTTAAGCAATCTTATACATATCGTATATTTCTACTCCACGTTGGATATCAGCTATATAGTATAAGTTTTCCCTTAATCCTTATCTCATACATATCTGGTCAATAAATTCTCGCTTTCATCCATTTATACAGATTAGTTAAATATACGAGCTATGGGAAGATGAGGGGGGTTATAGGGACGCTGGCTTGGCCAGGAGATCTATATATACTATACATTATAGCGTTCAAATACATTTGGAAGTAAAATGACGCGTCAAAGACACGACTCGCCCGGGGATTGAAAGCCATCCAGCTAGCGAGCTAGAGAACTTATATACGAAGGCTGGTAGGAGAAGCTTACGACAGGAGAGAGGTAATATATTTGATAGGCCAATGGACGAGAAGAGGATGAGGAGGTTTACGAACGTTTATAAATCTCGAAAGACCTAGACTCAAGCTCGATTTCCATCGAACTTACTACGGGGAAAAGGAGACCCTAAAGTGTTGCCAACCATCGCGGCTTTTAATATAATTTGAAGGAAAATATTTGGACATGATAAATGCGATACTGTGATGGAGGATGTGATTTAAGGATCTCGTTTTTTATGTCTTTCAAACTGAGGGAAATCAATATAATTTATATATTCTCTAAAAATGGAGTCATACTAAGATGGTTTTTGTTTTGAATATTTATCATTCGTAACCCGAATGGCCACAACTTTTTAAAAATTGACCTAATAACTTGGTCATTACTTTGATATCTTTAAAACTTGGTATCCTTGAAAGTGAACCTATAAAATAGTCAAACAAATTAAGATATTTTTGAAAACCAATCTAAATACTTGGTTTTTATTTATGGACCTCATATCTTTCATAATGAATCTTTCAACGAGGAGAAACTCTAATATGATTACCTCTACATCATTGGTTAATTAAATCAGTGGGCATTATTGATTTTATTAGACTAAATTAGATCAATTAGCCTGATTATATATATTCGATAAAATGTATAATCTCAAAACAAGTGATCTAAATTTGGTCATAACTCTGATATCCTTGAAATTGGACCATTAACCTTGTCATAACATTGATATCTTCTTCATAACTTGATCTTTATCATGGAGAATTCTTGAAATATGGACCTGATATCTCAAGATTAAAAATACAAATTACTGAGAAAATCACATCTAAAATTTAGTGAACTGGAAAATTTGTTCAATTTGGCTATTTAGTTATTGTATTTGGGCTATAAATGACATCACAAGTATAATTTGGCAACACTGATCTCCAAAATTTCGGTGATGGAGGAAACCTAAAATGAGTAAACTTTGTAAATCCCTCGTGAGTAAGAGATTTACTCCCCCTGTTCCCTCACCCCATATTTGTCCCCTTCCTTAAATATATATCTAGTAAGAGATGTTGACGCCCGCGTTGACGCTTAAATGACACAACGGGTCCTCGGAAAATCTCGAGCTATATAGGCCTAGTTCTCTCAGGGAAAAACGTCAATCACCCGGACGACATCCGAGACGCCAAACATCCTCCGTCGACCATTCGCCAGTTCCATCTTAAACCTTAGACCACTATTAAAGGCGGGAAGACCATACTATTATCTACTCTCCTAATCCAAAGTCAATAAATTGTATTGACAGTATAAAACTAAGCTACACTTCTAAATACATGATTTCACCAAGAAATTGCGAAACTATTTTTATATCTAATTATTTTTAGCATGGCGTGTTAATCCGCCTTAGATTTATTTAGTTTTGCAAACCTGATCTTGAAATAACTGTATAATAAATTTCAGCTAGAGTATGAAGCGCTTGCAAAACTAGGTCTCCTTTTGTCTCAATTGTTTGGCGTTTAGAATTAAATGGTAATTTGGGTTTTTTACGTGGTATCAACTCAAGATGATATGGGTTTTAATCCGTTACAGGCGGAAATTTCAGTGGGAAAAAAGGATTTATCCATATAGATAAAGAAGATGAGATAAAAGGAGATTGTACCATTGTATATATTGCATTTTCCGGATGGTTCTAAGTTAGTCCTCCATATTTTATGCCTTTTCTCTCTTCCCCATCATAGGTCCGTCAAGTTTACTCCATTCCGCGAAAGACAGTTTTCATAATTCATAGTCTTAAGGGGGTCTTTCCTTCGGGTCACGTGATTGATATCAACTCGGCCCGCGAGCGCAAATGGCTAGGAGCATATATATTTATGGGATAGACACTACGAGTGTCATTGAACTGAACGGACGTGAGTATTTTTAACAAGTAGCTGGCGACTAATACTGATGGAAGATGTCAATATTTCAATATATTAGAGAGAAAGGACATTAAAATCGGCTTATTGGAGGGTAATTAAGATCTATTAGATATATAATCGACTGTTTCAACCTCCCCACCATTGAAGGTACAATAATAATTATAAAAATGAATCGTATAATTAGATTTAAAATAATTTAGAATTTAATTATTTATGATAAATAGGCGTCACGTAATTTGAAGTTAAGTATTTCTTGTAGTGTAGAGATTTCAAACATATTTTGAATTTTAAAAGATAAAATTTTGAAATTTCAAACATAATATTTCAAAAATTCAAACATAATATTTCAAAAATTCAAACATAATATTTCAAAAATTCAAAGATACTATTTTAAAATCTAAAAGATAATATTTTGTAATATTAAAACAAAAATTGCGTATATTTAAGTGTCCGACTCCTCTGAATCCAAATTATTCTAATATTATTATTTTTTTGGCACGAACCGAATCAGTTGAAACCTTTAGAATTAAGTGAGGCTTAATGGTGGACCCCTTGTCGTTTTGAAAGCTCTCTTTAGCCCGGGGACACGGCTCACCGCTTTTCCCTCTATGTAAGTTTCTCTCTCGAGTCTCTTCTCTTCTCGGTTTTATGGTAGGTCGGTGGAGTGGAGTTGCGTGGCTGGGCCACCCCCACGGTTTTTCGACGACCCTGACGTCAGTCGCGTCTTGACGGATGGACGCCGAGCACGACTGACAGACACGAGATGGATGGACGCGAGAAACGCTCGCGCCGCCGCCACTATACCACCACCAAGCTTCAGCTTCCTCAAAGACGGAATTCTCAAACCCTCTTCCTCCTCTCACCCCGGATTCCTTCTTCATTCTGACATAACTACTCTTCTAGATCTCTCTGCTAGGCAACCGAGAGTTTGCCACCACCGCCCTGGCGACCGTCTTTACCCCAGGCAACTACCTTCCTTCTTAAAGGGAGGGTCAAAAGTTTTATGCCATTTAAATGTCTTAAATACAAATCCAATCCTTGGGAGGGACAAAAATATTACGCAAATAAGATTTATCTGAGACGCAGTAATATCCCATAAGGTCACTGACAATCATTCTGATAATTAGACGATTTTAAAATGATATTTTACTTTTGGACTCAACTTGTTCAAGTTAACTCGAGTTTGGTCAGTTATTGTATCTTGGATGAGTTGAATTTTCATTTCAATGTTGGTTAGAATCCAATGGATATGATTCATTTAAGCAGACTGTCTGAACAAGGCTTTAAACTTACTTTTATCAATACTTCTTGTGAGGTTCGTTTGTTTAAATTTTATAAGTAAGGTGCTAAAAACCAGTCTATATAGCCATCGAAAGGTTTTAAAAACATTTTGGCGCCTTTTCCCCTCAATCTAGATATCTGTACCCGGGGAAATTCCCATTTTCAAGAATGTGTCATTGATAATTATAGGACCTAAGCAGTATTCGAAAGAAGGGTAACAAAAGGAAATGGGGTTCGCTCTAAGAAACTATTGTAAACGGAGCTAAAATCCTTGCTAAAATAACAAACACGAAAGAGGAGGGTTTTATTGCACCTTTCTTAGCGGCAATTCTTTCAAGATTCTTTATTTTCAAAGTATATAACCATGACAAAAATATACGTAACTGGAGGGCATCATAAAATCTAACAATAAACTCATCTTCAAAGAACGCGATGCCATTAACTTTACCCTCCTCTCCAATAGCCAAAAAATAAGGGTATATTTCTTTAACAATCACGAACTGTGAACTTTGAACCAAGGCTCCAAGCCGGGCAGGCCCCAAATGATCCAATTCGTGAATATTTTTGTGTATTCGTCTATTTTACTTTTATGTAAAGTGAAAGACTTTTGCCCAGAAAGACTTACGTTCTGAAAGATGAACATTTCTTAACATTTCTCTAACTGTATACAAGTTATTAAATCAGAAAGTAGGGTAGTGTTTCGCCGTTGCACAGCAACACTTGTTAAATACCCCCGAACTTGTAGGTTCCTTTAAATTTTATTACTGAAAGGCAAGGTCCCCACAAATCCAACAAATAGCCCGGGCTCCAGCTCCACTTAAACCGGGCCTGTGTCACATAATCTTAATTGTTATTATATTGTTGTATTTTTTTATCCAGTACTATCGTTGTCACTCAGTCAACCTTTCTATGTTTTTTTTTATCAATACCGACTGTCCTTTCTGTACCTGTATATGTCCGTTGAGGCGTGACAAACGAAAACGCAATAAAGTAATAATAATGAGTTCATTTTATATAGTTTTTGAGTCTCCCTTTGATGGAAGCTGAGGCAAAAGGACTGCTACTCAACCAGTCTTCATCCCATTTCTAAAACTCACCCCCTCTATATCTCTCTCTCTCTCTCTCTAGTCTTTTCTCCTTTCAGTCGTCAAGACCATAACAGACCCACCCTCCCTTTCTCCCCGTCTCTTACGTCTCTTTTTGACAAGGCGTACCACCACCATCCGCCACCACGCGTGTAGATACACAGAGCGCAAACAGCATACACACACTGCTTCTCGTCAGTCAAGCCATGCCTCAATCCCCTCTCCATATTTCTCTCGCTACTCGTCAGAGACGGTATATTTCGATTTAGGAACAGTTCGCATTACTTAATTGCTAATTTTCATACATTCTATTTTAGGAAAGAAAGAAATACCGCAAAAATTGAAATCTAAACTCGTTTCAAAAGGAATGTTTAGTATTGTTTTAACACAGTCAGGAAAACGCCTAAACTCATTCTTGGCTTGACCCCGTTTGACCCTAATAGTAATCTTAGTGCGACGTGTCGTAAATGTAATAACCCACCAAAACCTAATAAATATAAAACAGTACCATAAATTAAATCATTTAGGCTTAACAATTTTAAATTCTCAGTATACAATAGATCAGGATTTAGGCTTAGCGTTTGAATTTTCATAGAAGGATCAACTTATAAAGTTATAGCCAATTCAACGAAACGAAAAAAACTGGGATCAATAAATCATTTTTCTTTATATACCGATACTGATAGCTAAGCCTAATTCGAAGTGAGATTCATCTTTTTTGAGTTATGGTTTTGGTACACGAAAGTGAAAAATCCGATGCGAACTGGTCTCGATTCGTTAGCGCAGAGCCCTAGGGAGTATAAAATGTCGGTTGAGAGAGAGAGAGAATAAATCCAAATGAAAAGCGCGCAATAATAGAGGAGACAGCTTGCCTACACATAATTTTTACTTCCAAAAAAGCCCGCGGAGTGCTGGATAGGAATGATGAGAAGGGGTGGGTAGAAGGAAGTAGTCTTAAGAACCCGCGGTATACAACTTCAAAAATCCTTCATATATTTGTCCAAATTCTTTTTTATTTCGTATTTTGGCCCTTCCGAATTCTGACATACATCTAAACCGTCAAGTTCCAATGAGGAGCATTCTCTTCAAGAGAGACTGGCAGTTACTCTCCCCACCCTACCATTTTTAAAGGTCTAGTATCAAGAATATTAGAATATATTTAAAAATAAGTCGTTATAAAGGGATAGACAAAGTACAAACATTTTGCCTAAACCAAATTTCACTGAAAAATAGTAACAGTTTTCTACAGCAAAAGAGATAGGAATAGAAACACTTGCTAGTTTGAAGGAACAAGGAGAAATTTAAACGCGACTGGCTCAGTTTGCGCACGCGTGAAAGAAAAGTTGCGACATCGGTGTGCATTCGCCTTTACGTGCAAAGCGGGTGAATTTCCTCTAATCTTGATTTAATTATTTTTTACGAAATTGCTCGATCGAGATGGATCCTATTGTTCCCATAAGGCTGCGCCACTTTCAATATTTTGGTTTTGGTATTTTAAGGGCGTGAAACTAATTTTAAATATTTGAAGCGACTATAGAAATACTCATGACCTTTCCAGCCTTATCTTTGAGCATAAAATACCACTATATTTTATATTTAATCCTGAATAATGTAAAATTTTACATATTTTAAATAATTTCACGTAAATTAGAGTTATCTAACTTTAAAAATCAAATAATTGTGAAATTATGATTTCAAAATGGATTTCAAAATGATCCATTAAACTATTATAATTTGCAAAATTTTAATTTATGGATAAATTTTGTACTTAAAAGTCTAATATTAAAGCCTAATTAAAACCCAAATTTGTTAATGAGACTATCCCTTAAAGAGTATTGACGAGAAATATCACGAAGAAATTCCAAAGCTGGCTTGAGATAAATCCTCCCCATGACCAAATTGACGTATACGAAAGAAAAAAAAACATAAATTAGACAAGAGCCGTTATAGCTAAATGGCACGCGTTGTTTTTCTTCGTACCCCGTTTTACACTATCGAAGGTAAGGAGATGCCATTACTACGTGAGGCCTTCCTAACTAATATATCACTTAATATAAAGTCATAATCACAGCATGTTTTCATTACTCGCAAACTTAGATTCTGAGAAATCTCTGGGAATTATTTTGTTATATCAAAGGGCTTCTTATAGATTGAAATGATGCAAACTCCGGGTGATACAATATGTTGGATAGGCTCACGAAAAGAAATTGTGACAGATAAATAACATCATAAATTTGAAGGTATATGTCGAAACGATTACAGGTAGAATTTTTTTTCTTTTTTTTTTACCAATATATTTTATATCATTTCGACTACATTATAGAAAAAGCTCTCTTTATTCTTGATTAGACAAGTTTAGCCGACAAATTTATGATTATTTTATTACTGGAGATGTTTCTCGTCAGAATGGTCTATTGTATTGTCGAATTCATTTTTTATTAAGTGGTTTTTTCGAAGGTTGAAATATAGAATTTATTATTCGAATTTATGATGCATCGGGCATATTCACGTCATATTTTAAAGAGATATTTATCAAGGTAGTTTATTGATTTGGGAAATGTGTGTAAGGGTAATTATTTACTATTGTTTAATCTCATTGTAGATAAGAGATTTTTTTTTCAAGGGGTATCGTGAAGGTTACGGAACTATAATACAATCATAATTAATTTTAAATCTAAGTGTGCACAAAGCTAGGCTTAATTCATATCTCTTTTTATATTTGGGTTTATACTTTTTATACATGTATTTATTTATATGAGAAATTGTTTTGTGAATATTTAATTTATAATTTCGTTATATATTTGCATATTTAATTTATAATTTCTTTATATATTTGTATATTTAATTTATAATTTCTTTATATATTTGTATATTTAATTTATAATTTCTTTATATATTTGTATATTTAATTTATAATTTCGTTATATATTTGCATATTTAATTTATAATTTCTTTATATATTTGTATATTTAATTTATAATTTCTTTATATATTTGTATATTTAAATTATAATTTCGTTATATATTTGTATATTTAAATTATTATTTCTTTCTATATTTGTATATTTGGTTTATAACTTGTTTATATAATTGTATATTTAATTTATAATTTGTTTATTTATTTGTACATTTAATTTATTTGTTTATATATTTGTGTATTTAATTTATAATTTCTTTATATATTTGTATATTTAATTTATAATTTCTTAATTATTTGTATATTTAATTTATAATTTCTTTATATATTTGTATATTTAATTTATTATTTTTGAAATATTTATTTCGGATTTCACATTATGAAAAAGCCCTATTAATCATATATTTGAATTAAACGTAGGGGTTTCATTTTATTAAAACATTGCTTATATTAGTTTCCACGTGATTTTTCCACTTCCTGTTATCAATAAAGATGGTGTACGGATGTCCATCAATTACTCGAGCTCGGGGTTAATTGACCGTCAGTCAAAAAACCGCGAGCAAAGACTAAAGATTGACAAAAACAGGTTTTCGACGCCGGGGATTCTATTAAAAACAAGCGTCCCGTCGAGCGTTCAAATCAAATATTTGGTTTAGATGCTAAAAAGCAAATCAGTCTATTCTCGTTTAAATAAAATGCGTAACAAGTGTTCAAGTCGTGCGTTAATATTATATTTATAACTTTGACCCACTTGGATTTTATTTTAGGAATGTTTAAAGACCTTTTAAGGCGAGGGTGCGCCATAGAAGGTTGAATTTTTCATGTACATCACGCATCTGCTACTCATCGTATAATCAAAACTTAATTTAATAAATTTCAAAGAGAATTAAGTACTACATTATTAGAGTTTTAAATAATTTCCCTTTTACATTGGATGGGGGGAGGGGGAGAAGTCAGTGGTGGTCTCTAATTTACGATCGCAATTCAATTCAGTTCACATAACTGTTTATTATAAGATGTTAATATAAAAATTAGCGTTGCCACAGTTCAGGGAAAAAGGGAATACCTGAAAAATTATGTCAAAAGGTCAAAGAAAGTTTTGACAATTGCAAAAATATGTTAAAAGGTCAGGGGAAGGTTTGAGAATTGAAAAAATATGTCAAAAGGTCAGGGGAAGATTTGAGAATTGAAAAAATATGTCAAAAGGTCAGGGAAAGGTTTAAGAATTGAAAAAATATGTCAAAAGGTCAGGGAAAGTCAGGAAATTGAAAATGATGCCAAAAAGTCTGGGAAAATTCAGGGAATTTGAAAATTATGCCATTATAAGTTCAGGAAAAAGTCAAGGAATTTGAAAATTATGCCAAAAGTTCCAAGAAAAGTCAGGGATATGTCAAAAAGTCTAGGAAATTTAAAATTATGCTAAATATGGAATTTGTGTCACAACTTTGGGTATTAGGCATCAACTTAGTTCAATTGAAGTATATGAACAGGCAGCCTTATAAGTATAGTAATTATCTACAAAGTTAATTAAATTAATTATGAATATATAAAATTAATTAAATTAATTATGAATATTAATTTGAGTATATTGAGGAAAGTTTTGTTTTTCTGCAAAATTAATCAAATTCGCAATAAAGGAAAGGTTTAAATTAAATTCACGTTAACAAGATATCACAAAACCAATAATATCGAATAAACCGGAAACCATAAATTTTCGATTCTGACGTCAAGCGCGTGCTGGAGATCGAGAACTATATCCGGCCGGAAGATGATTAGTTATCTTTCGTATATTTTTCATCGATCTGTATTTTTATTATTTTAATTTCTAATCATTCAATAATTAGAATTTATTATTATATCAAAAAAACTTGCGTGTGATTAAATTCGTACAGGTTCAATTTCATTTACGAGAGTGGGTCAAAATGAGTCAAAGTTATCCGAAAAAATATAATTATATTTAGAAGCTTTACTCGCCTTTCCGTGTGATGTAAGGTACAACTCTTTCATTCAATTGTAAATGTCATAATATTAATTAAATTATGAGAGTAGGTCGAAGCTGGCCCAATTTTTCCTTTACGTCGTTTTGCATATGTAAACATTATAAATGAATTTCTAAACAATTTTTTTTTAAAGGCACGCACTCGATAAATTTTGACATTATTCGGAAATATATTGCGTAAAAACAGTCACACAAATCTGTCAAAAAACGTCGTTTTCAAACTATACGGCTTCAATTTCCGAACTAAAAATTAAAATCCTATATAATACGCGGTGCCAAATACGTGAGTTTGAATATAATGCGAAATTACGTCGAAAAACGTGTCCCCAGCATCACTCAAAAGGTCGGCGAAGCAATTTTACGGGCAATTTTAATTCAACATCGCGCCCGCGTTACCATTGTGCTAAAAGAAACGAATGGAAAATGATTCTACGCGTGCGTCAATTGTATTATTAAAAGCTAGGGGTTCTGGCGTCGTTATTTCCTAACGAAATAGTCCAATTAAGATTGGGATTCTCTAGGATTCTGATCACGTATACGTATTGTTTCGAAGCCTCGCGGAAACGATAATTTATCCGTCAAAATTTTGCTCCATAATTAATCATTCTGTTATTATATACAGAAAATATAATAGTAAAAATTATTGCTATATCGCGAATGAGAGATGGTTTATATGTATACGTATGTACGTCAAAAGTTGCAGCCCGCAATTTGGATCCAATACAATTTATAGGCAAAAGTACTTGAGTTATAATTCAAGACGAGTTAGAAACGATTATTTTTTCCCTGTGATGTAAATAATATTGAGTAACAATCCGCCTCAGCTTTTGGCAATATTGCAAACTCGTCTTGAATCGAATTTTTACAATACTACCAGTGTATCTCGTACCAACGCGACGATTAAAATAATTTCTTTTCAAAATAAGATAATTATATTTAGCCCCCACCAATAGGAAATTTTGTTTAAATGGGAGGAAGGCTGTAATTGGACTTTTCACGAGAATAAGGGGGGAAATCTTTTGTATATTAAGTGTATTAGAAAATATAATTATGATCATACCAGAATTAAATTAAATTTTATATTATTTCAATTCAATATTTAAAAAAAATATTTTAACTAAAAATGGAATTATGTATGCATTGAGGTTAACTTTTATGTAAATGACGATTAATTCAAATTAATTTAAACGATATTAGGACAAAATTTGTTATTATATACTTAATTACTAATTTAAGTTCCAGTTTAGTTTCAATCTGATTAAAAACAAAATTTAAATTAGGTGAAGTTTAGTTTCACAATCGAAAAAACTTCTTTATGTCCGAATTTCGTTTCAAGTTCAATCTAAACCCCAAACTTATCGAGTTCAAAACATTTATACGAGTGAAATATTCAAATTAAGAGTTATTCTTGTTCCTATAATGGTTATAGCTTCCATAAATAACTTCTAATCCGCGTATACTTGAATTACAAACGAAAATAATCACTTTTTTAAAGTTAGAGTTAGGCCCAAATTAGGCTTAGGTTTTCCTCTAATTGCTCAATGCTACGGGTAGTACAAGGTTTTTTCTTCTTATTTTATACGAAATTATATACTTAATATTATATTTCAAGATCATATTCCATCGTTTATTGTACACGTGTTCACTGTTTTGTACATTTATATATCTCAAACAAAACCCTATAACACAAAAAATACTGGTCAGCGGGAGAATTTGTTTGCCCAAAATCAATAATGACAGTTCGTATTCTGAATATAAATTTGGATATTTTTTTTATCTTGTTCCGAAAAAGAAATATAATTTGATTTATAAAAATAGAAAGAGTGACTTATGGATGAAAGAATGAAGCAACGCGGATTTCTTATTTTATGGATGGCTGTAATATAACAATTTTTCCCATTTCACTCTCATTTTTTTCTTATGCAGGTTAAACAATAGAGAATAAATGGAATATTGTAATATTTATAGCTTAATAATAAATTTTTATAAATTTTGTATTTTATGTACCTTCGGAACATTTTTGCGAGCCTTCTCCCCATCCGGTTCTCTCTCTCTAATAAAGGGAAAGTGAATTTATTTTTAAAATCTACTAGGCCTAATTTCAAACTATTCTTAACAGCAGCTAAGCCTAATTTCAAACTATTATTAACTGTGGCTAGGCCTAATTTCAAACTATTCTTAAAAGCTGTCTAGGCCTAATTTCAAACTATTATTAACTGTAGCTAAGCCTAATTTCAAAATATTCTTTTAAACGGCTAGGCCTAATTTCAAACTATTCTTTAAAACGGCTAGGCCTAATTTCAAACTATTCTTAAAGCTGTCTAGGCCTAATTTCTAACTATTATTAAAAGCTTATGATTACTTTTGCCTGTCACCCTGGAAAAAACTTACCCTCCAGGCTTTCTCTTGCCTTGTTACCCAAAGGGGGAGCTCAGAAGGCGAGCCCACTTCCAGTGAAAGAGGCAGGTGACAGGCAGAAGAAATCCTAGGCCTTTAACTGTAGCTAAGCCTAATTTCAAACTATTCTTAAAAGCTACTAAGCTTTCAAACTATTCTTAAAAGCTACTAAGCCTAATTTCAAACTTCTATTAAAATCTACTAAGCCTAATTTCAAACTATTCTTAAAAGCGGCTAGGCCTAATTTCAAACTATTATTAAAAGCAGCGAGGCCTAATTTCAAACTATTATTAAAATATGAATATCAATTAGCTACTCTTAATAATACAAAACATTATGAATAATTTCTTAGTACATAAATTGAAAATATCTTTAAATGTTATAGTTTCCCTTTATAACTAGTAAAACTTGAATTGCGGATATATTTCAGTGACATATTTCAAAATACAATACGTGAGCGGCCAGGGATATGTCGTAATAAAATAGGGTGGCATTATAAGAAAATTAATCAGAACTTTTTCAACTAAAACCCCTTTTTTACAACTCCCACTTCAAAGGAAGAATAAAAAGTAAAAACAACTTTTATTGGTTAAAGTTTTTAACCTGAAACTAACCTGGATGAATGCAACTTAACAACAACTGATCTTTATCTAATCCAAGTAAAAAAATACAAACAAATATTAAACTAGAAATAAATTTAAAACTTACCATCAAAATAGGCTTAGCTGAATTCACGGAGATATCCTGAACTCCCCGTACAAGAACTAGCGACCAAGGACATTGATCATGGAGATCCTGCATTCCCCATATAAGAGCCATCGATCAATGCAAGAATCCATTCAGGTTCCATAAGAATATGGGAGCATAGCTTTAGCCTCTGGTACCATCCTCCCAAACTTTGTAACAAAAGTTCGTCTGCAATTTTCGCAACATTTGTAAGCTTAGATCTTTTTTCGGTCGGCTCCATTTTTATTACCCAAAATATTATGTCAAGGTCGTTAGTGGCGCGGGTTAATAATATAATGTCAGGAGCGATTTACTTGAAAAATCGATTCGAAGCAGACGAACTTTTGCTACAAAGTTTGGGAGGATGGTTATTGAATCGCGGCCCTCCCATATTCTTATGGAACCTGAATGGATTCTTGATCAATGTCATAGGTCGCTAATCCTTATATTGGGAGTTAAGGTAATCTCCATGAATCCAGCTAAGCCTATTTTTATGGTAAGTTTTAAATTTGTTTCTAGTTTAATATTTGTTTTTATATAATTATTAACTGTTGGATCAGGCGTATTTAAACGATAAGGAATCGATAAAAAAACACTTGTTTTTATGTTGAATTCTCCCTTTAAAGATTTGAATTAGTAGTTTGATATTTTATTAAAAATATTTTCTTGTTCAGCCTCTCATTGAGTGGTTTTAAGTTGTCAGATTGGTCGCGAGACGATGCCAACAACCGATTATAACAGACGCGAGGATTTTAGATTCAACACAATGGGGACAAATGACGAATAGTTCTTTAGGCCCCCCTCTTTTCCTCTTGCCCCGTCCTGGTCGTCCCCTAAACGTATTTTGCAAGATTTCCTAACGAAACAATAGTCTTTGAATCCGGCTCCTTCGTTAAATCTTGATATTTATGATATCCAAGAGTTCTACCTCCTGAATTTTATTATAAAGAATGTCCGAGTTGATAAATTTCGGCTTGAAATTTTTCCGGATTATTTTTTTAAACGTATATAATCTTGATGGGTTAGTTTTAAGCAAGTTGTCCCGTGGGAATAACTACGGTAAACCCGGTTTAAAAGGCTTAAATTTGTACCGTTATGTTTGCGTATTATTATGGTATTTAACAATTGAAAGTAATTTTATTCTAATACATGATACGGATTAAATTGCTAAGCCTACTTTTATAGATCAAATCAGATACAAATTTTATATTAACCAAGCTAAACAGAAAATGATTCAAGTTATTTAAATTGTTTTTAAAGGGATTCTTTTTATCGATTCCTTATCGTTTAAATAAGCCTAACTTTATTAAACTTGAAATAAATTTAAAACTTACCATCAAAATAGGCTTAGCTGGATTCATGGAGATATCCTTTAACTCCCCGTATAAGGACTAGCGACCAATGACATTGATCATGGAGATCCTGCATTCACCATATAAGAGCCATCGAACAATGCCATTGGTCGCTAGTCCTTATATGGGGAGGTGATCTCCATGAATCCAGCTAAGCCTATTTTGAAAGTAAGTTTTAAATTTATTTCTAGTTTAATATTTGTTTTAAATTTTTTTACATATAGATTAATCCTATTTAAACGGGGTTGCATTCTCCCTTTAATAAAAACGTAATATATTTAAAATTAAAAAAACATTTTCTGACAGACAAAGTTAAGCTGCCATGTAGTTAAGACTACATTTTAACGGTTTTGAACTTCTCTAGCAGATGCAAAAATGGGAGGGGGTGAATACAAGAAGGGGGGTGGTGATTTTTAATTGGCTATTGTAAAAAGCGAAGAAGGACAGCTATCAAAACGTCAGAAAAAGATTGTATATACTCTGCATGCTCGCGTTTAATCTATTACCAGTTCTTGTTCGAACCTTTCTCTCTTTTTTTTATATTTAATTTCAAACGATTATATATAATAGGCCTGACTGGCTTCTTGTTAATCGTAACAAGTCGGGTGTGTTAAAGAAAACACAATTTATCGTTTCATTTTGAAAGTAATATAGGAATAAAGGCTACGTACTTAAAAATTACATTTGATATTTTATATTTGAATTAACTTTGACTTCAGTTTATGAGCGTTTTGTCTCTATGGGATTTTAAGCCCGAAATGAATCAAAGAATGATTAAATTATTAAAAAGTCGGGGGTTAAAACCGGAACTGGTTAATTTATAATATTCAAGAGCAGTGGGTTTTCGCTTATCTTCATTAATTTTTGGTTTATAAAAGAGAATTCTTGTGTTATCGTTGAAACAAAGGGGAAATTTACATCTATCAAAAAGTTCTGGTAGGGACATGGCATTTTACTTATTTCTAAAGGGAAAGTAAACCACAAAATTTAGTAATCCGAATTTTACGAACCTCACGAGTTTATTCTTTGAATGTAATCCATATATAGCTAATCCTAACTCTTAATATATGCTTTCAAAGGGAAATTTAGTTAATCTAAGTGTTGGTAGGAAGATATAATTTTAAATTCATCTAAAGGGAAAGTGAACCACAAAATTTATTAGTCAGAATTTAATTAATCTCCTGAATCTATTCTTTGAAAGTAATCCATCAACTTAAAATGTATTCTTGCAAAGGGCAAATTTAAATCTATTAATTTAAAGTTTTGATAGAAATATGTATTTTTACATTTTAATCTAAAGGGAAAGTGAACCAGAAAATTTAGTAATTAGTATATTCTTAGTATTAAGTCAACAAAATAAGCCTAACTTCAAACAGTTCGATAAGGTCAAAGTTTTCCCATCTGAATAAAATATTTAATAATATAACTCAACTCTTCTACTGTAGGTCTTTGGACTAAAAATTTAATTGAATCATATATAAACTCATTTTGACTGTAAAAAAAATTATAATTTAAAAGTTATCTTATAAGAAGACGAGTTCAAGTACCATAGAAAGATTTTTCATGCATTCGCTTTAAAATTATGAAAAAATTACTCTTAGATCTTAATATTTGGATTTCTTCACACGTTTACGAATTAACGAATACCTGAAGGGTTAATAAACGAATAAAAAATAATGAATTTCAACTTCCCTTTGTAACCACATAGAAGGAAGAAAAGAAAAATGTAAATGAAAAAAAAAAAAAAAAAAAAAAAAAAAAAAAGACAGAAGCCACCTGCAAATTCGGCAACCCCAGGGGCTCTATTTTAAGGGAGCTGGCGCGTTATCTCTCGGCTACCGAATGGATGCCATTATCCACACATTGTCGGATGGAGAGAGAGAAAGAAAAGAAAAAACATTAAACGCCTCGGACGTGAGCGTGACGTAATGATTGTACGATTCGTGGCGAATTAGGATCGCCCGGACGATCTTTCCTATGAGAAACAACTATTATCTATATGTATGGCAAAGGCTTAGTATAGTTTATTTCTTTGTGTATATTACTCTGTGGGAATTTCATTTCAAATTTTCTTCGACTTACGGAGCTTGAAATAGTCGATTACGTTTACCACTGTTTGAACTCAAAAAAATAATATTTCCCGTCGTTTTTACTACACTGGTGTATTTGTTATAATATATTCAGTGGAATTTTATCGTGAAATATACCGCGTAATTAACAGCTTTGAACAAAAATGTTTGGGAAAACTTAACTACATATTTTAAATTAAAATAAAAAAATTAATGGGAAACTTGGAGCTAAAAACGGAACAGATTTTGACACGTTTTTGGCGTTTAAATTAATTTCTAAAGTTTGGTAAAATTTATATTTTAAATTCGGACCAATCATATTATTTCAGTCTTCAACAGAACTCGCAATAGTCCTGGTTGATTTGCCGGAAATGGGCGCTTGTCTCATAGCCGCGCCGCCATCTTTTTGTAGTAACAGGCTGCCAGACTATTTCTAATTTTATTTCTCACAAACCAAATTCAAGTTGTTAGTCTGTAGCTCTCCACTAGAAGAGATCACTAGAGCAGACGAAAATTTCACACTACAAAAAGATGGCGGACGATCACGTGACAAAAGTTTTCCCCGCCAAAATTTTCGCGAGGGTCTCTAGACTTCCGGTTTTGGAAATCGACCAGGACTATGTCCTAACATTAAAAGAATTGGTGGCCAAGGTCTTAGGCATCAAACTCTGGCCTATTCTTCTAACGATAAGACATTACAAGCACGGTTAAAGGATGAAATAATATGATTGGTCCGAATTTACATTTATAAAAATATAAAAATATTACTGTAGACAAAGGTGTACAGATACAGTCATAATTTGATCTAAAATCAGTGTGGTGAGTGTGGAGTGGAAATATAGGACACGGAACCTAATTTATGTTTCATATATCGAACGCGATACATAGACTTATATAGACGAATAGTCGGAGATGGGGGAATTTTCGCCCAAGGTTGGTTTGCAAAAGAGTCACATCTAGCGCGGAGTAATACATAATTTTAGTCCCACACAGGCGATAAGAGTAGTTTGTAGACTTCTAGCGAAAGGGGGGTGGACTTGTGTATCCACATATCGTAGGGCTTGTTGAACAGGGATCAAGGATCGAGACGACCTCCGTTGTCATAGCAATAGGCTCTCAACGATCATCCCGATACATCACGAATGAAGATAAGTCGGGACTAAAATAACAGACAAGGAAAAGCTTCGCCCGCCTTCTATAATGCTATATAGTTAAGTTGATCATCATCGCCCTCTTTAAAACATCGCTTCATCTATCCCCCCTCTTTTACTGTTACCAGCAGATCCGACAAGCTTTATTTTCACTAGCTTGCCCCCTCTCCGTATTAAAGAGAGGGCGAAGAGAGAAACTGAAGTTGGTTTATATTTTAGAATATAGACAGTCCATTGTACAATGTACTTCAAACCTACATTTTTCACTGACGACATAAACATCAGAGTACATGTAATATGATATTAAAATTTAAAACCGTAACTAGAAGTGTATATACATTTATAATTATTGTTTTGAAATTGTTATTTGGGTTAGAAATAGTTTCCCACGCTACACGCATCGTGTTTACAAAATTTAACTAAATTTTAGAGAAATATTCCCTAAGCCTTGGTAAGTAAATCTACGTTTGTAAGAGAAACGGAAAAGGCGGACAATAAGTGTTTTTCTAGAGATATAAAGTAAGTATAGTGCTGTAATCTCCGGTTGATTCATTCAATGAATACCATCAAGAATCCATTCAGCTTCCATAAGAATATGGGAGCATAGCTTTAGCCTCTGGTACCATCCTCCCAAACTTTGTAACAAAAGTTCGTCCGCAATTTTCGCAACATTTGTACGCTTAGATCTTTTTTCGGTCGGCTCCATTTTTATTACCCAAAATATTATGTCAAGGTCGTTAGTGGCGCGGGTTAATAATAGATATCAGGAGCGATTTACTTGAAAAATCGATTCGAAGCGGACGAACTTTTGCTACAAAGTTTGGGAGGATGGTTATTGAATCGCGGCCCTCCCATATTCTTATGGAACCTAAATGAATTCTTGATACCATGTTGTTGATACTGATTTTTAACCTCTTATTCGCGGTCCCCTTTATCAATATATTTGCTCAAATACATACAACGAATTGTAGGAATTATTGCAATCTAAAATTAGCCTAATTTAACAAACCGTATCATCTTTATTATAAATTTAAAATAATTATGCTTCATGAAATAGCAGCATAAATAAATAAACCAAGTATGCCACATGAAGTGAAACTTTTTTCAATACCGCCCACATAACAAATTTTGCTATGAACTGTCTAACAGCGTGATAAAGGGTGATTTCCCTTAGAAAATATATACATTGGGTGATTTGTTTTCATATTCTTGATGGTTAATTTTATTCAATTAATAAGAGCCTTAAAAACCGGTTTTCTATATTAATTTCGGCCTCTTCCAATTAGTGATGAATTAAATTTGAATAATTTATTAATATAATTAACACGGTGATAATTTTCTCGCATTTTTTATGATTATACAGTAAAAAAAAAATGTTTCATGTTCTCTTTGATATAATTGGTTCTCTTGTATGGCGTTCCTGGCAAGTATGGCAGTAATAATGGCGATAAATCTTTGGTTTTTCGAGGTTCATGCGAGCATGGGGACGTTTTTGACTTTGTTGGATCGAAATGAGACGGGTTTCGAATGATTAAAATTGGCGAACGCGCCCTACACTAGTATAGTGTGCATGTTCTGCTTCACGAATCATTTTGAATTAAACAGGATGAAGGAAAGATGACTGCTTTAGTATACTGACTGCATTAAAGGGAGGTTCCAGAGGAAAATCAAGTCATTTTTATCGATTTTAATATACAAAAATTAAGCCCTTGTCGATCCCTCCGACCAATCAAAGGACGCTCCACCTTTGGGTTTATAAAATACTAGCGACAAGGGCTAGTGTCGTCTTTAATTGAAAACCAAAATATTTAAATCTTTTCTGATATTTATCATTTTTTTGCACAATTCCGAAACAGGTTTTATTTTTGTATTGGAATCGATTTAAAATCACTTAATATTTTCTTTTTACCTTCCCATTAAGAACTAGCTAGTGTACAAGAGTCAACCCGCACGCAGCCCGAGGCTCCCGCAACCTCGCACCAAAATTGATTGAGTCGAAAGGAGAATTTTTCTCCCACTTCATTCATTTTTACAAAAATGGATTTTTTTTTTTTTTAATTGTATGTCTTTTAAATTCCTGAATCGTTACCTTTTTTTTAAACTGACGATTTTTTGGGTCTCGTTCATAGTTATAAAAGATACGATTGAAGTTTCATCTATATTAAAAATGTCCTTCAAAATATTAATTAACTAGGATAATTTTCAAAAGGATAAGGTAATTTTTTTGTTAAAAATGGACAAGATTTTTTTTTTTAGTTTATCTTCGGATAACTTAACTCGAATAGAAAATAGTCTATTTTTAAGTAAACGGAATATAATTCAGTATAAATCTATCTCCGAGAAGTTCAAACACTACGTGCAAGAGTTGATTTACTTACCAAGGGTTACAAATATTATTCAGAACACTATCCAATAATATAAACGCTGTGTAAACACGATTCGTACTAGAAAACATATTCTGTAAATATGTTTTAAATCTATATCAAAAGTCTGTGTCTTTAATCCATAAAAGTAAACAACGCCCCTTAGCTTAATATTATCAGCAAAGAGCCATCTAAAAGTACTAGCGAAAAAAGTCATCACCCTTGTCCGGTTCGTGTGATTTGGACTCGATATTTTGAGTCGGGAGAGAGGAAATATAGGCGGGCCGCGCTTGTCTATATTGTCTTCCCTCCCAATTTCAGAATTTCTCCAAAGAGTGGCGCTTTCGATTTCATGGGAAGCGACCTTTCTAAGATTTTTGCCCTGCACACGATGTGCTCCCCTTCCGGGCGAGCCTCCCTGTCTCAAAAGGGATTATCGTAACTGAACTGAACTGAACTACACCGTTTGCGGCCGCTAGAGTGTCTCGAATCAAAATCTTTCGGTACCCGGACCTTTGCTGATAGCAAGAATCCATTCAGTTTCTATAAGAATATGGGAGGGCCGCGATTCAATATCCATCCTCCCAAACTTTGTAGCAAAAATTCGTCTGCTTCGAATCGCTTTTTCAATTAAATCGCTCCTGATATCTATTATTAACCCGCGCCACTAACGATCTTGACATAATATTTTGGGTAATAAAAATGGAGCCGACCGAAAAAAGATCTAAGCGTACAAATGTTGGGAAAATTGCAGACGAACTTTTGTTACAAAGTTTGGGAGGATGGTACCAGAGGCTAAAGCTATGCTCCCATATTCTTACGGAACCTGAATGGATTCTTGTTATTATCATATTACATTCTCTGTAATATAAGGTGTGGGAAAAAATTTACGGTTTGAAGAGTTAAATATAAACCTTGGACTCCTCATTAGGGTTAGGGTTGGTGGATTTTATTACTCCTATATAGTTTATACCATACACCTTGTTATGTGTCATTAAATAACACTGTTTTTTCTATAGAGCAGCCATATCAGCTCATTATTATTCAAGTAACGTATTCCAGAAAAATCGTTTTATTTTTCTGTCTATTATACGTGACATTGACGAGATCACGCGAAATATAGATATTTTTCCCCCTTTATTCTCAGCCCCCTTTTTTTGGCTTAGAACTATGACATCCTATTAAAAAGAGCGGGGGGGGGGGGTGTCGTTACGAATGACGAATTCGTTTGTGACTATAGACTGCCCACTAATATAGAGCGAATAGAATCAAAGGCAGCGCAATGATATGATGTATCATAGACACTTTAAAAGGATTGTATCACCTCAATTTGGTTAAAATTTTAAACAGGTCGAAAACATCTTTCATTGTGAAGTGTTTACTGCAAAAGAAGTAGAAAAAGGTATCGTTGTAACCCAAATATCAGTTATATTTTCCATAGAAATTAACCGCAAAAATTAAAAAAAAAATTATGACGTCACGAGCATGTCACTAAAAAAGTAATAAAATATGAAACTCTGCCTATTTTCTATCAATAGCAGCCACACAGGTGGTTTTGTTAGTTACTACTTTGCCGTTAGAAAATATTTTATATTTCTGACACAAAAGTTTATGTATCATACATGTTATAAGAACAGATTTGTGCTTTCAAAACCAGCGCTACATGACGAATATAGTATTTTAGTCATAAGTCTATGGGCTTAATTAAAAAAAATCTCCCAGAACTGTTTTTTGAAGAGTGATAATGAAATGACGTCATAAAAAAGGTAAAATGTGTTTTTCTTGCAAAATAGCCATCATAATTAAAAAACCAATGTTTCTAAAATTAAGCGTTACTATCACTTTATTTATTTCTAATCACCTTTCATTCTATTGCCTTAAAATAAAATAGACAGACGAAATTAAACACTTCTTCATTCGGATTTGTTTCGTGAATTTAAACAATGACGTCAGCTTGAGATTTCTATGGGTGCAAACCTAGGCAATACTATTTTCCAATATATTTTAACTTCGTAATAAATGGTATCTCAGTTCTATACGGATTGAAAATTAAAATTAATTATTTAAATATATGTACTCAATATTAGTTTGCACGAGAGATAAGAGACAGGTGGATTAATATATTATGTTAAATCTGATTGGTTATAAAAGTAGTTATTTCAAACCGATTTGGAACGTAATAATATAAGGAATAAGTGGGAAAACCAAAAGTCTTATTTAAAATGATTGATCAGGATCTTTTAGCGTAAAAAATAAAAGGCTGAAGGACATGATTGGTCCATGGAATCGTAAAAGTCGATTCGCACGAACTAGTAGCCGCCGTGTGACTGGCCAAACAATGAGCGTTTTTAACCCCACCTGACCGTCTGTATAAAATAGGCGACCATTGTTCGTATAGTATAGTAAAAAATGACATATTTTATTTTTTTCGTAAATTTAAATGATTTTTTTTAGACGAATGATTGGATATTGAGATTTATTGCAACGCATTTAATATTGTTTTGTCATTTTATTTTTTATTTTTCTTTACGAGTATATTGTTTCCCAATCTGATATTTATACGCAATTGTTTTAAAAGATAGTCTTGTTCGAATATACTCCAAAAAAATAAAATTTAAACGAACAAACATATACTCTACACGTTTAGATTTAAAAAGTTGTATGTGGTTAGGTAATAATTTTTCATAAATTGAACAAGCCTACTATATAGTATTAAATAATATTTCTAAGCCTTGGCGCGCTGGTTCCTAACACGTTTCTCAGAAACATTGATTAAATATGGGGTTCACGTTAGTTTTTACTATAATGCCAGACAATTAATAAACCAATTAATATTAGGTTTAGCTAAAGAAGTTCTAAATAAGAAGGCTTAAAGAATCACATAAGAAGAAAATTATTTTATTTGGGGTGGTGGATCACTGAATTTTACTAACTCGTCGTTTCAACTTCCCTTGAAACAAAACAAAAAGAGAATATATCGTTTCATTATCCCTTGATGAAAGTTGTATAAAAAACTATAAAAATGAGGGTCTATACAGGATTGGGGGGCATAGATGGTTGCTAAGCAACGGGTAAGGCATCACCGGTTTTCCAGCTGATAATGAGGCTAGGCGTGTAGATTGCTAAGATAGACAGGCTTCGGGTATAAATCACCCTTCCTTATATACTATAACCTTAACTGTACTACCTTTTTTTTTTTATCCCCTACAGCTCTTTTTACCAGCCAGAGGTGCCTGGTCTAGCTCGAACTATACCCATCAATGCGAGATTCAACTTGGCTCCCCTAAAGCTATACGTTTCGCTTATAAACTTGTCCGAGATAAGTTTGCCAAAACTATTTGTACGTCTTATAGGATTTAACATTGAGTATCAATCCGCCATAGTTTTGGCTACATTGCAAACTACTCTTAATAAAATGTATATAGTTCTCTCTTTCTCTCTCAACAGAGTAGCGCTAGCTCGATGGTGTTGGTTGTTGTTGTAGGACAACACTACCGCTTCTATCACTCCGTTGGGAGCGCCCACCCATAGATTCGACTTGCCCACCCATTCCTCCAACACGGCTATTGATAGAACGGGCCATTGGGGATCGTCCCTAAATTTTATTGATGATTTAATAATTAATATAATTGTGGAATTATTACGTTAATGATTGATTTAATGATTTTAATGTAATTTCAAGGCTTATTCGATTTATTTTTTATTTTTACAACAAACTCTTGGAAAGTGTGATGAAAGTTAATTTAATTTAACAATGAAAACACATTAAATTTTTCTATTATTTTTAAAAAGCGCCTGTAAAAGTCTTTCAACAGCCGTACACTAATGTCCACGGAAAAGACCCCATTCAGGGTTAGATAGACTAATGATTTTACTAGCAAACGCCTGTAAATATGTTCCACCAGTGACGCAGTTAAATGTTTTGTTCGGTGAGTTTCAAGTTAAGTTCTAATTTAACCACCCGTTATCTTAATTAAATGCTAATTAATTTATAAATCATTATTATTAAAGAATAATTACGGCATATCACTTATAGATATTAATTTAACTCGCAACCTATTGACTAAAAATCAAAATAACTCCCAGCATACGTTCCAAGATAATTAAATTCCCAATTAAAACATTATCTGGAAGGTGTGAACAAATTGCGTATCCATCTTAGTGGATTTTCCCTTTGATAGTTTTTGCCATAACGGTCGAATCTCATTCGACCAAAGCAGTTAGAAGGAAGCCATCAATTCCAGACACTTTACCTCCCTGCAGCATTTCTATCTTTCTCTCCTCTCTTTTTCTATCGACATCAGTTCTCTTCTCCGGGGCTTCAGCTCATCCCCTTTTCCGTAACAAGCCGGAGAAAAGAACGCGATGGAAAAGATCAACTTATCCGTAGACCATTTCGACGATAATCGGGGAAATATCTCGGGCCCCTTTTCAGACACATTTACGTTATCAAATATAGACAATGGGACCAAAGGCGGGCGCGAACACGCGCGTGATTTGAATTGAAATGGTTCATTATTAGTTCGTTTTAAGCTCGATACCAAGTTTCGCCTCTTTGTAAAGGGTAGATGAAACATCAAACTGATTTTACGAAATTAAAATTTGACCTATTCGTATGGATTTTAAAAATGTCTTGTTACATATCAAACGAATAAATGTTTTTAACATCTAGTCGGTTTAATTAATTTAATTTCCAGCTCTGCTAAGCATAGAATTCAACATGAAGTTTAGCTTTGTTTCATATTTTCAATTTTAGAATTAGCAAAATCTGATTGGATGAGGCGTTAGGCATATTTATAATTATATCCGAGCTTAATATTGGAATAAGGAATCAATGAAGAAAATAATTTTATCTTTTTTACCATCCCTTTCAAAATCATTCTCGCAAACGAAAAGCTTAAACCAATAGAAAAAGAGAAATAATGGAGGAGAGAGAGACGAAAAATCAAAAAGGCAAACTTGATCTTTTTGGTAACAGCCAAGAAAATTATCTCGGAGGGCCGATGTTTGTGACACAAATCGTTTTCGCTTCGTATACCGACCTTTTTTATCCTCCCATACCACCTCCTAGCTTTAATCACGCGCGCTAGGGGCAAAAAATAACAATTTATCTAAGATATAAGGTATCCGAAATAATGATGCTTGGACAAAATAAGCTGGACTAATGGTTCAATTTTTGTATAAACAGATCGATTAGGTTAACCTTAATTACGAACCCTGCCGATTTCCGATCTCCCACACAAAGTGACGCGATCGAATAACAGAAAACCTTTTTTTAATCGACTTATATTTAAAATATTGCTAAGCCTAATTGAGGCCTAAAAATAACCGGCGTTAAATTTAGGGTTAAGAATTATCAACGCTGGACCTTTTTTTTTTTATTAAATACACCTAAATTTAATCAACTTAAAATAATTAAAAGTAATTAAATCTATAAGTTACGGTCGAAAAAGAAGGGAAGAGGGACTGGGGTTGAAAATATTAGAAGAATAAAAGATGATTTTGGCGGCGACGTCGGAGGCAGCTAGAGTTTACGAGTTAAAAATAGGAGCTAAGACTCGCGCGCGATGGGGAGCCCGAGCAAAATTTATGTTTTCGCCTAGTCGAGGGTTAGGTCTTTTCTACGGTCCGAAACAATATCACGGGCCATAAAACAGTCTCACGTGACCGAGGACGGATTCGGAATCGAGAGACTCTCGGGTGCGCGCGCCAAAAGAGCGAGGCTCTCTCTCGCCCCATAAATATCCGTCCGCCCGCCCCGGCCTCCGCGCGACTGAAACGTGCGCTATCAGTTTTTGGGTAGCGCGCCCATAACCGAGGAGGGCTATTTATTGGTAGAGAGCCGGCCGCACGTGCTGGGGGAGTGAGGCGGGAAAAAGAGGGGTCGAAAAGCGCGGGAAATCTAGGGAAGGGAGGTAGGAAAAGGAAGCCAAACCGCGCGTGCTGACGCTACCGGAGAAGAGAGAGATGAGATGAGAAGAGAAGGATCCGGAGAGGCTGAGGATAAAGGAGGGGGGTGGGCGACTATAAGGATGACACTCGAGCACGAATTCGATGTAAGCCGTGGCGATAGCCATAGACTCCCCGTATAATATAAAATCGGGGGTCGTACACAAAGATACCGATACATTTTTTTTAAAGGCAGGAATTTTATATTTATAATTTTTAAATGATAAAAACTATTATAGATTTAATTGCGTGTAATATTGAAATTTAATTGTACCACATAATACCAAGTCACCCCGACAATTAATGATTATTTAATATAAATAATATCACGATATTTCGGGCACAAATAAATTAAAATTATACGCAATAAGTTTACAGAAACAACTGATTTTCCCGCCAACCATATTTGGTTTCTTTTCCCGCCAAACTAAAGATGAACTCTGACCTAAAAGCGAGCTAAAAAGCCTAATACAAGTAATTCGCATGTTTTCCCGCGTATTACAGGTACACGAGTGTGTATATAATATTAACTTGACAAAAACAAGGGATTTTTCCCGCCAAAAAAAGGTAAAATAGTTTGGATTATTATACTTAGAAATATTATCATTTTTCTCGCGCCATTTCCGTAAAAACTTTCGTGGATACCTATAGGAAGGATCCCTTTTAATCCATCAACGAAAGGTTTGAAGCAGTGAACGCGCGGGCGTGTATCGCATGCAGTGGGCATTCAAAGGCCATTCAGCGAGAAAGATCCTTCCGTGTATATTTTGGCCAGGCTCTCTCTCTTCTTCTTATTCTTCTTCTCGTCCATATATTGCTGAGTCAGCCGCGTAAATTCTCTCATCCTACACCCAATATTACACAGCTAGACCCTCTAACCTCCTTTCCCCTGGTACTTTAGGATAAATCACAACCCCTCGTTCGTGTAGCCGCGCTATGGCTTTAGACTCAAAACGCGTAAGAGTCGCGGTAAAGAACTAGTATCACGAAAAACAAATCCATTTCAGAAGGTCGTAATATTGATATAGAAAGTTACGTATTAAAAGAAATTAAGAGTATCTTTAGAAATTAAAAATAAAAGGTTTCTAAGAAATTTACAGTAAATAAACTAAACTTTATCTATCAGCGCAACTTCGTAGAAAAGGGCCTAATTCTTTTGTAAAAAATAATTTGCAAAAATGGATAAATAAAAATTGGAGACCAATATCGACCAATATTTTCAAAAAAAAACCATGGACCAAATAAAATGGGCTTCTTATATCTTAAAGATTATCAAAAATATGATAGTTCTTTAAAGTTAATTATCAAATAAATCTATGACGTCATCAACCTTTGATTAAACATGATAAACTTAAGTTTTAATTGCTCCATGGCCAGGTAGTTTCGAGATCACTTTAATAAAAGGTGAATGTTAGCGCGCACACTTGTCCTTTGAGGAGGGGATCTTGTAGACTAGAGGAAAGAGTATAGTAGGCGTTGATAGAGGCCGCTCGTCGACCGACAACCAAAATTTCGCGGTAGTGGCCTGGCCAACTACTATAAAGTTGGGGGAGGAGGAAGGTGACGGGTGGAGCTATTGTATCTCCCGCTTTTCCTGGCTGGTTCCCTATAAATTGCCAGCCGCGGTCCTCAAATTGACTCGAACTACTAAAGCGGCTATAGTTAAGGCTCAAACGCGGATTTCATTTCCCAACGCGCCAAAAATGAATTTGAATAATCAATGAAGCTAATTTTAATAGCGGAATGACGCAAATTTTCGTTTTAAAACTTATATAGGAGACGGGGGATTAACTTTTAGATAATTTTCTTTTCATTTTGGATTTCAAGATTTCAAGTTTACCGAAACTTTTGAGCGTGCATTTTCATATCAGCATCCGTAATTATTTTTAAAATAACGGTATTTGTTAAAGAAGTTTCATTAATAGAATTAATTTTAACCATAAATTTTAGGCTTTGCCCCCCTGAATGCTGGGCAAACAAGAAACCGCGGTTGAAAAGCTTGGGCTCTAATGAATTACGGTGTATTTGACTTTTATGTTAACTTTAGATCTGTTTTTAATTAATAAATAGATGGAATTTGAAGTGCAATAATTAGACCTTGAGTAGTCTTGGATATAAAATTTATAATAATAATATCAACACGACGTTAATTAACTAAAAACAAAAACTTTCTTAAAATTTGTAAAATAAATTTTCTTTTTGAAAAATATCACAATTTCAATTGACCCTAAATTAAAAAAACTTTTTTGAATTTTAATCCTGGTTTATAGAAATTAAAAGTATAACGGAATTTAATGAAGACAAGAATTAATTACTAAATATTCTTAAAAAGTGCTTGAAGACGTACTTCAAGGCGGTTTTATATTTTGTTCGGAATATTTTATAGAAAATCCATTCAACCCAATATAACGCGACATATTTCAACCCCTTCTTTACGGTCTTTGGATATTTTGTCCCAGAAATTTTTACCTCCCTAGGCGAGATAGAGAGAGAAGGATTCGTAGATTCTACGTCTTTAATACAAAAGCAAAAGATTTTTCCAGTGGAAGAAAATAACGTTTTAACGGAAGTAAAGCGCGCGAAAACTCCGCGACACTCCGCGCGCTGGTGTTTTTGGCGCGAAATCTCCTCGAGACTTTCTCCTATCCTATTGGAAAACGATACCACGCGCGCCAAAGCTCCGCGGCTTCATTTGCATGTCAATGGCGTAGCGCGCGCCAACTTTTCCCGCGAGATTTTTCCCTCGCGCTTCTATTCTACAGAATAGCATTCGACTTCTCCTATTTAACGAAGCCACGCTTAAGGGGGACGTACACTACGGCTTCCTATTATAAAAACAATTGCATCGTAGCTTTATAAGCGTTAAATGGGAGTAGGTCGAACAGTTGGTATAATATTACTGTATATATATATATATACTATTCTTTCACGGTGCTGAGACTAGCGACTGCAAAATGTTTGTTTGAGGCACCAGGATTGACGAAAACTGTTGGCCCGCAGTCTTTACTCTTTAGAGATATGCTAAATTTTCTTTCTGGAAGCTCTCAAGCTTCGACTAGAGATGGTCCCAGCGGTGTCGGACCCGATATTATGGCAGAACGTTCTCTTTTTAAGACAGGAAAACTCTCGGTACGCGAGGCGTCGTTCGCGCCATTTCTAAATCTTTATGTATATAAATATCGCTCGCGGCGCTTCTTTGTTAGAGACTTTTGATGTTTTAGAAAAGTTTTCCGTCAAATATATATACTTGTACGTATCAAAGAAGGTACGAATATTTGGGAATTTTACTTTTACAGCGGGGGAATATTTTACAGTTTTCTTTATAAAAGTATATGATATTTTCTACCATTTTTCAGAGATTTTGACATTTGATTATTGTCGAGATGAAATAGAACAGCAGCTGTATTTTTTGAATAACTTGTTAATTTTTAAAAGATAACAAGGTGATACAGCCAATCAGGACCATTTTATACTCGCTTATTGAGCCAATAGAAACATAGCCAGTCAAGTGTTAAAAAATAACAAGGTGATAAAGCCATTCAGGACCATTTTATACTCGCTTATTGACCAATAGAAAGATAGTCAGTCCATTTTTAAAATATAACAAGGTGATACAGCCAATACTCGCTTATTGAGCCATTAGAAAGATGGCCAGTCAATCTTAAAAAGTTAACAAGGTGATAAAGCCAATGAGAAACATTTTATACTCGGTTATTGAGCCAATAGAAAGATAGCCAGTTAATTATATAAAGGGGTATTATATTTCAAATATAAATTAAAACCGATATTTATTCAAGTTAAAATATAAATTATTTAGCATTATACCATTCCTTTAAAACTCAAAGTCAGAAATTGAATTTTTGTATCTCGAAAATTTCGCGTTTTAAATTAGTTTCTAGTTATACGGATCAAACACGTAAGAGTTCTGAACTTTTGCGAAAATTACCTTTCCTCGCAAATTAGAGATTTAATAAAAAAAAAAAAAAAAAGAAAAAAAAAAAGAAAAAAAAAGTTGGGTGTGGGGTTACCCGCCTTTTCTAGTCTAATAAAATATTTCGGAACGGAAATCGTAAAAAACCACCCGTCGCCTAGCAGTCTTCCTCCAATTCAAGGGAGAGTGAAAATCATAAGTTATTCGGAATTATTTTGTTACGACATCAAATTTAGAATAATCGGATTGAAAGGTTGAAATAATTTAAAAGATATTATCCCTCAAAAAAGACGGACTAAAATAAAAACTCAAATCCAACCGGAGTTTGCAACCAAGTTTATCATCAATTTAGATAGTGGAGCGTGTAATTAAAATTAAATATCAATGATTTTTAAAAGGTTATCATACATATAAATTCCTTGAAATTAAATAATATTTAGGTCAGATATTATTTCTAACAATATAAATCGATTTGGTTTCGGACAAATTAATTTTAACTAAATAATTAATTGGAGACAATGCTAATACGTCGAAGTACTAGCTGTAGTGCGTAATTTAAATTAATTACATACAGTAGTTTGGCGAAAAAACCTTGTCTCATTTATTTAATTATTAAAAGTGTAAGTGTCGTGCATAAACCTTTATTATTAAATTCATAATATAATTATAATTTATGCTAATTAGCTTAAGTTTTAAATAAAACGAAATCATACGGATTGGTGGAAGTCTCTAGACTATAGAAGAGAGATGATATGTATTTGAAATTAAAATAAGAAACAACCTAATTTAAAAGGAATAAATATTCAGAAAATAAAATCAATTTCATATTTCCTTTAAAAAGCGTTTAAAAAAAATAGAGCGGCCGCGTTGAGAGAAGCTCAAGAGTCTCTCCACTCTTCTCTATGGGCCTATCTCGCGTTCGCTTTCTCCCTCCCATTTGCTCTACCTCTGTGGCCGGAAAAAAAGCCCACGGAGTTTCTCCCGCTTTTTGGGTTTCCTTCTCTATCTCTATGTGAACACCCCTTATAACCTTAGCTTGGCCCTATTCGAATGCAAACGACCCCACTCTCACCTGAGTCTACACAACTTATGCCCCTTCTACCCTCCCCCTCTAGAAACTCTACCGCACATTCCACCCCAATTACTTTCTTATACCGTAAGGGACCATTCATAAATATCGATCAAAATCGAATTCTAATTTCGATTTTTAAAATTATTCAAAAATAATTTTATTTTAAGAAACTTTCGGAACTAATTTTTTTCCAGTGTGAGGAAACATTGTATATTAAACCGCTCCAAATTTATTTACATGGAAAACTCCAAAATATTTCATTCTTGACAATAATTTAGGTATGTTTTTATCATTTTAACTATAGCTATATTATCATTCAAAAATAAAATTAATTATGGATTTTTTTTATATTAATAATCTATTTTAACTTCCTTATATACTTCTGCTTAAACTAATGTTCTATTTCCTGGCTTTAAATAGTCATAGCCGGATATCGCATAAATTTGCATAAATTAAAAATATATTATGTAAATAAACAAGAATGGAATATATGTTGCAAAACGTATCTCTGAAGATAAACAAGATGGTTCGTGAGGCCACAAAAGTTACGCAACGTTACGACGTTTTGGCGGCTGAAGTTTTAAGTTAATTATAACTTAAATTTTATTTCTTTGAATATTCTAAACTTAAATAGTTTTTGCTGTAAAGTTTTTGGAGTTAAATGGTTTTAGCTTTAAGTAAGAGACGAGCTTAATTAAAGCAGCGGACGATTTTTATCTAAAAACCTTTGCTTTAAAGAGAAAATCTAGAATATATAGGGTTGCACAAAGCCAAGAAGCTAGGGTCATAGAGATAGAACGCAGTGTACAATAAGAATGAGCAATACACGACTTTGCTCTTCCACTGTGCGCATGCCAACGCTCGAAGCGCTTACTAACCGATGATTCTAAGAGAGAACAAATGATCTCTGCCTTACCACGGTAGGTACGAAAATTAAGTTTTGCGCGTAACAAAAATATATAAAATTATATATTGTTACAATAATTTGAAATACAATTTATATCTAACTACAAAAACTTTCCCACGCCTTTTAGAGTATAAGTTCCGAGATCGATCAAAAACCCCGGTTGCAACCCCCTATTCACGAAGATAATAGTTTGAAATTTACGATAAACTAGTTACGCAAGAGTATATACGCGAGCGATTGTCCAAAACTACTTTAATTTCAATATAATTTAACATTATATATACATCCGCCTTAACTTTAGATCATATTGCAAAGCGATCATAAATATAATCATGAATATAAAGAAGAGTCTATATTTTGCCTAACATATTTTATTTATTATAATATTATAAAAAAAAAACTATGATACTAAAAATACATAACTAAGTATCCTTTCGTCATATCTCAAGTCGCGGCTAAGTAGTAAGTAGGCGCGGTTAGATCATATTTTCTTTTGGCTTTCAAAGAAAGTTGGAAAAAGCGGCCGAGACATAAACATATCACAAAGATTTTCAAGCGTTTTTTCGCGTGCAAATGGCCTCATATTAGTATATTCATTCTCCATCTTTGAATTATGCAAAATGTTGTTATAAACCTTCATTTTTAATGTTAAAATAAGTAACTTCTAAGCCTGAAATTTTGGATCTTTCTCATTTAAAAAAACTCTTAAATTTATATACTCATAATCTGAAGAACCTTTTAAGAACTATTTCATTATTATGACGTTTTAATATTGTGTATTACTACGCCGCGCGCTTCTCTATATTGTAAAGTTATCTCGAATAAAATTGTGTACGATATATATATAATAGGGTTTCTTTGTTCCAATATTCGGTTGCTATTCCAACATAAATACCACCTTCTATAAAATGAACGCAATGATCATTTTAAACGTTTAGCGCTTATAGATATAGATATACAGCCTTCAAACTACACTTTTGGGTTGGTAAGAGATAGACCGGAACCTAGTTTTGTATCCGCTGTAGTCTTAAATTGACCTAGACTCTTTTAAAAGGCTTAAATCAAACCCAAAACCTTTCATACAGAATGCCTCGAGGTCTATATTATAATATACATTTTTTTGAGACAGTGAATCAAGTTAGGGTGGGTTTTATAACTGTTCTAGGCTTGGAGCTATACTAGTTATGACGTAATTGAAGATGTTATTCTAAGTAGGATATAAAGGGTTTAAGAATTTCGACGATTATTTGAATATCTTAACTACCTAGCTTGTTTCAAACTATTCTCAGCCCAGTCTTGAAATATTACACTCCCTAATTTTGCCTGTCCGGTTATTGGTTGTTTATGTAGTGACGTGATAAAAACTCGTTTAGTTTTAATATTAGCTTATATCAAGAATCCATTCAGGTTCCATAAGAATATGGGAGGGCCGTGATTCAACAACCATCCTCCCATACTTTGTAGCAAAAGTTCGTCTGCTTCGAATTGATTTTTCAAGTAAATCGCTCCTGAAATCTATTATTAACCCGCGGCACTAACGACCTTGACATAATATTTTGGGTAATAAAAATGGAGCCGACCGAAAAAAGATCTAAGCGTACAAATGTTGCGATAATTGCAGACGAACTTTTGTTACAAAGTTTGTGAGGATGGTACCAGAGGCTAAAGCTATGCTCCCATATTCTTATGGAACCTGAATGGATTCTTGCTTATATTTTATGGATTATTAGCGCTGATTGTGGGATTTAAAGTCATAATAAGAAGTTTTTCATAGGTGGATGAAAGAAAAGTAAGGTTTGCAACTTTGCACGATTTGCAATAAATTATTTGGACAAACTAAAGGTTTATGATTTGATTTGCAAAAATAATTTGGATAAACTAATATCTTGGCTAAAAGTTGCGTAAGGTTTGGAAATATAATTAGGCTTAACAATAAAGTGGATAGATGAAAGTTGGGTAAGGTTTATAGATTTGGTTTGCAAAAATAATTTAGCCAATAGGACTCGAGGGATTTGTGAAAGTTGCGCAAGGCTTGAAGATTTCTATATTTTATATAAAAATAATTTGGGCAAATTAACAGTAAAATTTGTTCAAGGTTTATAAAACCATTTTGGCTTAGGGGATAAATGTAATAATTTAGGCAAACTAAATAGCAAAATTGTTAAAAGTTGCGCAGAGTTTTGTAGATTAAATTTCTTTTTGCATTAATAAATTAGCAAATTTTCCAATTATTGAACGTATTCGCAAAAATAAATAGCAGACGACATTAAGATATCAGAAAAAGTATTTCTTGTAGGCGAACTTTAATCTTAAAATATTTCGAATTACGAATATTGCAATAATATTCAATAACTTAATTATAATTTATGAATGCCCCCCTGTGACCGCGTATTATTTTAGCCACAAACACGTTCTCGCATTAGTATCGCCATCTATGTTACAATAAGGGTAACTATAATCAATTTCATCTGGAATTGGTTACAGGCGCAAACTAAGACAGAGCTGTTACCTTTAAGCTTTAACTTAAGAGATAAAGATGAAGAGTAAGGTTGATAGTGGTGCCAACTCCGACATAATCTTGAATTCATTTAATAAACGAATCAAACATTTGAAAGCCATAAATCTTTCAAAGATCTCAACTTTGTTAAAATCTATTCCAGATTGGATGTAATCCGCGCGTTTAAGGCGGCGAATCTTGGAGAGAAAAAAAAATCTCAATCGGTTTATGATCGTGAGAACGGTAAGAAGGAATGGTATATAAGAGAAGAACTACTATTATGATTTGCCCTTGACTGCCATGGAGATTCGCCCGGGGTTTTTAGTACTCAGACATTACAAGAAAACCATTTCGAAGCAATAATAACAGTAGCCGGGAGATTTATGGTTCGAGTTTTAAAGGGGAGGCGTACAGCCAAGCACGAAGGATATAAAGTGGAAGAAAAAATATGATTATTATTCAGAGACGAATCACTTTTTAGGGAACAGCTCCCGAATCTCGAAATTCAAACGCGGGACCCAAAAAGCGACCCCTTGACAAAGATTATCACAAACCGAATTTTCTTATATCAATTCAAAACTATATAGCCCTCTCGACCCCCCTTTTCTTCGCTATTATCGCGTCAGAGAGATTTAAACGTTTGCAAATCTCCGCATCATCTCTTTCTCTCTCTCATTAAGTCTTGTTCGCGTTAAACTTAACCGTAACAACTCGAAATACTAAACTTAAATATTATTAAATAATAATCTCTATTTTGAATTAAATATGTATACTTTCAGTTAAAGATTATATAATAGACATAATAAAAGTTGATAAAATGCTTGTCTATTTTGAATCAAAGTTAATAAAAAACTGTCTAATTTAAAGTCAAGTTGGAAATAGGCCTATTTGAAGATAAAATTGAAAAAATAAGCCTATTTTTGAATCAAAATTGACGAAATAAGCCTATTTTAGAATCAAAATTGATGAAATAAGTCTGTTTTTGAATTAAAATTGATGAAATAAGTCTATTTTTGAATTAAAATTGATGAAATAAGTCTGTTTTTGAATTAAAATTGATGAAATAAGCCTATTCTTGAATCAAAATTGATGAAATAAGCCTATTTTTGAAACAAAATTATGAAATAAGTTTACTTTTTAAATCAAAATTGATAAAATAGCCTTTTGTGGTAGAAAACTCTTAAAATAGGCCTTTTTTCCAAACAAAGCCAATTTTCAAATCTTATTAACTAATTCATTTGCTAAGCCTAATCCGCAGTTTCATTCGTCTAGTATACACGGTCTTGATGTGGGAGAACAGCATATTATTGTATACATTAATCCAGACCACCTAGAAGTAGAATAGCCCAGGAAATCTAAGGGATTATCATGGGGTATATTTCGGGTTTGGGCAATCTGAACGAATCCCGCATCAGCAGGCGGGTTTACGGCCGGAGAAGATGGGCATGAAAACCTTTTTCGTTATTTTCTGTGTCTCTGGGAAATGGTGGGGGTTCGCGAAAAGATGGATTTCTAGAAGCATGCTCGCTAGCCAGAGGAAAGAAGGGCAGACTCCATAATAGCTCATGGCGGCCTCCATCAAAAGGCTCGGCCCAGGAATAAGGAAAAACTCTATCATACTTAAGACGCTACGGGAGAGATGGACGGGAAATAGACGAAGGAAAACCAGGAGGGGAAAAAAGTAAACTTATCGCTAGAGAGAGAGAGAAAAAGAGTGGGGCCAAATACACCCCAATGAAATATGATTCCTACTTACCCCTACCTGCTAAATTCCATGTTTGATATCTCAAGTTTTTTATACCCCCCTCTCTCTCTCTTCTTCTCAAAAGGTCTTTAGTATCAAGGACTTATTCACGCAAGACTAATTTCTTTGCCACGATTTTTGGTGATTAAAGTTTGATATCAGAATATTTGAAATTATGCCAGAAATTAAATTAATATTAATTTGAATTTCCCATCACTTCTCTGGTTAAAAAAGAAATATATGTAAGATTAAGTACTATTAATAATTTGGTTAATTTAAAATTTGCATTCCCATTATTCCAGATATATAAATCAAGTTAATTTTAATTGATTTGGATTTTTAAATTAAGAGTAAATACAGTATTCAAGTTAATTATCATCAAGTTAATTTCCATGAGAACGATCATTGGCTGATGATTGGCATCAGCAATTCTAGATTCTTTAATTTATTCGAGTCTAATTTTGAAACATTTATAATTACTGCAAATTATCAAAAAACAATTTTTATACCCTGGGCATGGAGTCACGGAGCTTATCATTCAAAAACTGAATGAATCTTGATGCTTTCGAAGCAATTACCGCTGGATAATAACAAATAGGGCTCTTTTGTAGGTTTATAGATAAAAAATAGAATACAAAACAGCGTGGAACAATTCCTTTAAATGGGAATTACATATAAATTATCCCAAAAACTTGATTTAGAAATAGTCAAAGTGTCAAACATAATTTTCGTTAATACACTCGGTTAAGATTGAATCTGAAAATCAAAGACGGTTAAACAACCCTTGAAGGAACAATTTTGTAAATATATTATACAACTTGTTTCCAAAAAAATTGGATATTAGAGAAAATATTAAAATACTATTTTCAAAAAAAAAAAAACTCGTTTTGAATCCAAATTTTTATCCTAAACCCACCTACAGACAGTAATCGACGTCATAATATCCTAGCACTACAGAATGAATCTTACTATCCCATGAAATCAAGCTTAGAGAGCGCGTTAAAGAAAGAGGCAGGGCTTTTTCCCTCAAATGTTAAATGACCTGTCATCGTTCTTATCCAATGCCAGGTAAGAAGGACGTCAGCCCATCAACTCCCGACGCCGCCATTTAAGCTCTTATTTCACAAAATGAATATATACTAAGGCCTACGCTGGAAACAATCTTTAAAGCCGCCCCATTCAAAACACGTATTCCACGGCTTAACTACGCTATCACCTCGGGATAAAATATTACCACCAAAAAACCGAGGTTAACAGTCCGTTTTAACCCGATTAATGAAACGGAAGTAGAGAAGATGCCCAAAATGACCCATTTCAGCTTTCTATAATATTAACGAGGTCAATACGGATGGGGGGCCATAACGACAGGTAAATACTAGGGCGATTATGCACCCTTTCTACTTACGAGGAAAACTACGTAACAGCGCATGCTCAGTGTCATAAAACACTCCTCCCTACCTTTTTTTTCTGTAGAAACGCGTTTAAAGGGAATATGAAATTATGTTTTAAGGGGTTTTTATTCGATATTTGATTTCAAAGGAAAGATAATATCTAATATGGTAACTGTTTGTGTTACATTAAAATTAAATTAAAAATACTAGAGTGTTATGATAAAAAAATCGGATAAACAACTTAAGCCTTTTCCAAAAAATTAACCGATTAAAATAAAATTATTAGAACATAAGGCAGGCTATAATTTGTAACTGTACCAATAATAGATCTTTGACCAATCAGCAGTCACAACATGATCTACGTATGAATATCTTTAGCCAACTAGGAAACAAAGGAATTTCTGGATGCGATTAATCAAATTTTTTGGTGTTTCTATTATTTTGACGTGTGTTTCTATTAGAGCAGTTCAAACTAAGCTAAGATATGTTTTGTGATATAATTTAACAATTTTATATCTTTGTAAGTATCAACAAATATAAAATCCACCAATGATATGTATATTCTAACAATAAATTAATAGCCAAAATATATAGTTATTATTTATAGTTTCACCAGCCCTTTAATGCTTTCTCGTAGTTTTTGCACTGTATGAAAGCAACGTTTTTGAAGCATTGAGAAGCGACCCCCGGCCAGGCAAAGTTACAGAAGTAGGACTGAGAGAGCGTAGAGAGAGAGAGAGAGAGGGGTCAAGATTTATTGCTAACTCCTAATCTAGCAGTCATTATGTGAAGTTTTTTTCCCCCTCCCTCTATAGCAATACTCAGAGTCGACATCTGGCTGACGATGCCCTAGCTATCCTCTCTCCGTATCCTATACTTTTTGCGCTTTAATATCATATACGCCTTGTCAGCTATAAAAATACATTTCTATACTCATAATAGGCCAAACGTGACGTAAAATTGTGCTTGGTTAAGACCCTGTTGTCTGGAAAATACTAACCAGCTTAGTTTCAAAATGTTTCATACATTTTAACTGTCAAATGATTTGGCGTTGTTTTATTAATATTATATAGACTTTTTTATTTTCTAATTTAAGATCTACAAGGTTTTCTTTACTTACGACCCTCATACCTTTATGCCTGATCCCCACAACATTACACTAGCCAGCGCAAAAATTATAGAAATCAACTACCGTTGTGGAAAACTTCGAAATCACTCAAAAGGAGGAAGGTTATACTCCCTTTAAAATGTTTTTATGGTTACGATTAGTTCGCGAATACTGTTTACAAAGAGTATTTTTCAAATAAGATTTTCGTGTAATATTAATTAATTTAAGCTTTGATAAGGAAATCTTAGTTTGTATATACGAGAATGTTTGTATTACGTTTTTACTATACGTGAAGGGGTGGTGAATTTATAATTGGAGTTGTAAAAGCATCAATATTAGCCGAAGTAAATACGGGGAAGGTAAGCCGCCCCCCCTATAAAGGGAGAACGCAACCTAACAAATAAGTGATTTTATCGATTCCTTATCGTTTAAATAGGCCTAATTCACCACTATAAATCAATTTGAAACTTACGATCAAAATAGGCTTAGCTGGATTCATGGAGATTCTGAATTTCTTCGCTTTGAAGGGTTAGCGATCAATCGAATGTTGTTGGAAGTATCATGAAGAACTCGTCTTAACTACGCGTGGTCTTTGCTCATTGGTCGATTACCCCTCAAAATGCGAAGAATATCAAGATCTCCATGAATCCAGCTAAGCCTAATTTAAATTTAGTTTAATATTTGTTTTTACTGGTGGATTAGGCCTATTTAAACGAAATTCAAGCTCAAAATTTTGGATTTTAAATTTGGCGGGAAAACGCGGATGAATACACGAAATCGCGAGCCAGACGGTATCATCCGTGGTTTCCCGTCAAAAGCGCAAAAATTGGAAGGCAGGAAAACATCAAAATAGTGAGGTCTTCCCAAATAGACAAGCATACCTACTTCCTTCTAATTACTTCTGATATTGGGTAATACTTTGTAGACAGAAATGTAGGAAAGATCCCTCGTTAAAAGTAAATTTGTCTGGAAACACAGACAAACTATGTATCCAAGTAGGTTAGAGTATAATGGAAAGAAAAAAAGTTAAAACATCTTCCGCTTGGATAGCAGGAAACCATAAGTTACATAATAAACACAAGTTTATTAATTTTTTAACACATGAAGTAATTAAAAGCATAGTATAATATTTCTGCATCAACAACGTTTCTTATTGTGGAGTAATAAATATAGGAGTTCAATCTTCATCTCCCGTATTTATTACTCTATATAATAAAGATGCGTTCACATTATGCAATTTTAGTTCTTCGACATAATTTTTATGTTTAATATCTTTAGAATTATAGCAAGAATAAGATAGATAATTAAACTAGGAATGTCCAGGAACCCTGTGAGCTAAGTTACGTCACTCCTAGGGATTTTAAATCAGGTTGTAGGGAAGCCCTAGTAATGGTAATAAAAGGCTTAGAGATATTTTCCAACCATTTAATACCTCTCTAAGGAGAGTTTGCAAAGATTATTTTTCCTTACGGAAGGTTTGACACTATGTATTAATCCGCTTCGCGTTTCTCTTTACTGTCAGCTCATTTCGATTATAAGTATATATCATAATATATCTCAATTGGTCTCAAAACAGGGGATCAGGTAGCACAAATATCTTTATCCTAATCTTTAAATTCTCATTTTCAATTTGTTCCGTTAAAAAGAAAAGGTAGACACACCCTAAATTTTATAAAAAAAAAAAAACCTACAGCAAAATTTTTGGCAGCCTCCCCATTTGGGAAATTTTTATTAAAATACCCTGTCATTACGAATTTATTTAGAAAAATATATATATATTCAAGAGAAATTGGCATATACTATTTTTTTATCTATGAAGATTAACATTATGTATCAATACGCCTCAACTTTGGTAAATATGCCAACTGCTTTTGAACATGAAATCATTATATGTACTATTTAATCATAATATTGAGTTGTAAATGACTTTATATTTTTTTTATAAAAACTAGTTTTTCATTAAATAATTCTATACTTTTTGATCATTCTGAAAGAAACTAGTTTTGGCTGTCGATACTACGATACTATTAAAAGAGTAATAGAAGATAAAGGGTTTGTAACATGATTTTTATATAAAAGTAAGGCTTTTTTGGTTCGAAATTATGTTTAAAGTGGGGCTAGCTGTCAAAATTGATCATGAGCTCCAAATATCTTTAAAAACAGAAATTTTTCGCGATAAATTACGTCATCACTATGGTATTGTTTCTATTTTAGAGTCTAAACACGATTCTCGCGCGTTCTGTCACGTGATACGGTTGATTTCGCGCGGTATTTTCGTGAAAGTACTTAAACCAGAAATATATACGTAAGAGGTTTTTAATCAAATAGTGTAATTTCAATTGAAGGAGTTTTATTCATTGAATTGATATAAAATTAAAAATCGTGCCAACAACCCTTTAACAAAAAAGTATTTTTTAGCTGCTCTTTTAACTACGGGCTTTCGCGAACACACTAATGGATAAATATTGTCATTAATTATATTAAATATTAATTCTCTCGACATATAGGGGTAGATACTAATAATGTGACTTATTAGAAGTATTTTGAAGGACTGATGAGAAAAACCGGTTTTTAGGTAGCTTCAAAACGAGACATAACGTCTAGAAATTAACTTACGCTGCGTCATAAGCTCTCGATAAATTTTATACAAATATGAAATTGAAGAATTACTTCATAGTAATTACCTAATTAAATTAAAAATTAAGTAATTGCATAATCGTTATATATATTCATATTTGGAAATTATAAAATATACCAAATTTAATTAACTTGTTGTACAAATGAGGTATTATTACTTAAAGTTAAAAATAAGCTATACCTATATACAAATATCTGTCTAAAATATGAATTCGTTAGACGATTATCTCAATATTTAGCTATATCCGGTAATTAAATATTAGAAATTATATAACTCTTGTATTTTGACCCAATTTTAGCATCCATTGTCTTATTTCGCAGCACTCGACAACCTCTACATAAATATCTAGTAATCTAAACTATTCAATCATCTAATTACCAAGAACTCATTAATTGAAGCTCATTAAGAACATGGGAAACAGCTTTATACTCAATTGTAATGTCCTCTCAAGCTTCGTAGCTAAAATTCGTCTGCTATTAAAATTCTTTGGAGAAATTCCGGAGTTGGGAGAGAAGTCAATTAAGCCAAGCGGGGCCAGCCTAAATTCCGTCCCTCTATCCTGTTTCAAAATATCGAGGAAGAGTTCAAATCACTCGAGCCAGACAGGGGTGATGCCTTTTTTGTCTAATTTTAAGTGCTGATAGAATAAAATGATAGAGTTTTGACGGCATCCAAAATAAACTTTGCGTTTTCTAAGGGGTTACCGATAGAAAAAGAAAATCTTCTGAACACGACTGGTCCAATAATAATTTATAATCTTAATTATTCACTGTCTAGTTTTGACGTAATTTCTAAATATCGTATACTATTTTTAATCTCAAATCAAAATCACGAATTTTATTGTAAAAACATATCCTTCAAAAGTCATAGGTTTTTTTTATTTTTTATTTTTGAATTGAAAATGATGGGTTAGATGGCGACTGCTAGTCCAATCCATTTTACGTATCTGACATGGTTGCTTGAATTTGAAAACCTCTAGAATATATTCCCTCCCCATCCCTCTCTATTATTTTTTCCACATATTTATATCCCGTTGTCATTAAATGCAAGGTTACGTTGATGAATTAAGGGGTTATTAAAGTGTCAAGTTACTCCTAAATTTCGGTGAGCGCGGAAATGCCCAAAAGGGGCGGGTGGAAATGTAAACCCCGAACGTGAACAAAAAAAAAAAAAAAAAAAAAAAAAAAACACACACACACAATGGTTTGCTCACGATATTGTGGGATATACACGTAATTTTCTCTAAAATAATATAACCAAGGATAATAAAAACATATAAGTAATATTACAAACACCGTGGGCGGGAGTTATTTGTGTAGACTATTGTACGTATCACGTGATTAAATAAAATGGGATTTTTTTTGTAATTAAAGGGAAGATAAAACGTTTAAATAAAATTTTTCTGTTCAATTAAAATACGTGTACGGACTAAAGATTTCGTTATAGGTGTTAATAACTTCATTGAAATATAAATGTACATCGATTACGCGATTATGTAACTTATTGCAGCCTTTGGTAATGCTAAATAATAGTCTATTTTAAAACTGATTTAATAACGCAATTCTCCTTCCCTTTAAAAACAAAACTACAGGTTAAAAAAACAAAAAAAAATTTTACAACGTGACTTGTCAGCGTTATTACAGTAAGAAGGGGCACGAAATAACTACGAGTAATCGAGTCGAGTAATATAAGAATTATTTGAAGTATTAGAGAGGGAGAGAGGTGAACAATTTATAGCGTCCTCGTATTATGATTATAAGCTTCATTATAAAAGTGGAAATAAATGTGGGGTTGCTAAAATTTATGACTATGCCTTCCATACGTTCGTTAAATGTATTTTTTTTTTTCTTTCTCTTTCTAGTCGACGCGTCACGTGACATCACGTACTAGACAAGCGCGAAAGGCCTTCTGGGAACTGTCAGCCGTCACGTGAGGACAAGCTCTATCAATCACGTCAATTACGCCAACATCTAGCGTGACTGCCCAAGGCGCACGCGCGGAAATATTTAATCCCCTATTTCTCCTCTTTCCCCCTTTCCTCCCATTAAATTCTGAACTACTTTATATTATATAATATTCTATATAATTAAAAGTCGGCAGTTTTTTAAAGTCTTTAATTAAAGGGAACGTGAAACTCTCGTAATCTTGAATTTAAAATCAACGTTGAAAGAATTTATATCGCTCTACGAGTGACGTTGATTATGTGTTTAAAATTTGTAATTTAGTGGAGTTTTAAACCCGTAATTATATAAAATATCAGTTATTTTGTTAAATGTTTAAACGAATAAAAATTGAACTAAATTGAGTTATCTTGATTGGTTCGAGTGACGTGTCAAGAGCGTCTATATATGTATAATTTAGTAGAATTATTTAATCCAGTTTTTTATCTTTTTAGGAAGTTATTAAGATACATTTTTATTTAAGGTATACATAAATTTAAAGCGCAGCGTGGTTTGAAAAATAATTCAAGGGTTTCTACACTGTAATGTAAATAAAAAGGTTCCAAAATTGAACCTTATTTGGTTCAAACGGTTTAATATTGAACACGCGGGTTTACTATTGAACTTGTTTTTTTGGAAATGAACCGAACATTGAACATTTTAATTGGAAATGTAACTCGGTAACACCAATAGGGAGACAGCAGAGAGCCAAGGGTCGAAAGAAAGCCTGACGTCATAGAGCCCCCTTACTGGGGGTCAGACGCACTCGAATTCGCTGTAGACCTGAATTCACCGAGTTCAGCTTTGACAGTGCATTGAGTTCGAACTCTTATGAACTCTGAGTTCAGCTTTGATAGAGCAAAGAGTTCAAAAATTTTGTACACCTGAGTTCGCGAGGGTCTGCCCCCTTGACCCCTTATTAGGGGAGCGCTTGTAAGGGCGAATACTCTTAACTCCCTCACTAGAAACATCTGACATATCAGTGTATCCCTGGCGGGCTCCCTATAGCTTTTTCAAAACTGGGTTCGTGGAATCAGCGCGAATCCCATTAACACTTAACACGGTGATCATTTAAACCAATTAAACGTTATCATTATAAAAATTAGGGGCTCATAATCCCTTTTAAACGTACAACAATTAAACTAAACCAAATTGTAAAGCTAGCTGGAGGTCGGGCAATGTATTTTCGAGTCGAGTTCGGCCCCTAAAACACGAGCGACAATACAAATCCGGGCTCGAGCGCGCGAATCATTATCGGGTCGAGTAAAACAATAGAGTAGGCTATAGAGTTAGGGTTAGCCGTATTAGGGAGAAACGGTTAATACGTTAGCGCTCGTGTGCGGAGAGTAAGAGAGAAAGGGAAAGCGAATGAGAACGCGCGACGCGCGTCTTAAATTAATTAAGCATCAAGCACGGTTCGGGCGAAGGACACGGAGCGTAAAGCCATTAAACCTAACCGAACTAGGATAAGGATATTTATATATAAATCTTCGGGCAAATCCATCAAAGATAGAGTAATAGAACCGCGATGTACACCGTCCGCCACCGAATTAGAGCCGCGAGAATTGTTAAAGAGCTATACGATGCCTAAAACTCCTCTCTCCTCTTAAGGAAGAGTCTCGTGAAAATTCGGGTTTCTAGCTAATAAGATAAGAGCTTAAAAATAATCCAAATTATGTCAAAATCGATCCAAAAATAAGAAAGATACGATTTATTAAAGATTATTTAAAAAAAAGTAACGATTTGGCACGTCCGAAATTCGTTCACTATGACGTCATTCGCTATATATATAACAAGAATTCATTCAGGTTCCATAAGAATATGGGAGGGCCGGGATTCCATAACCATCCTCCCAAACTTTGTAGCAAAAGTTCGTCTGCTTCGAATCGATTTTTCAAATAAATCGCTCCTGACATCTATTATTAACCCGCGCCACTAACGACCTTGACATAATAATTTGGGTAATAAAAATGAAGCCGACCGAAAAAAGATCTAAGCGTACAAATGTTGGGAAAATTGCAGACGAACTTTTGTTACAAAGTTTGGGAGGATGGTACCAGAGGCTAAAGCTATGCTCCCATATTCTTATGGAACCTGAATGGATTCTTGTATATAATCATTAAACATAATTATAAAGTCACGAACTGGAAGAGTTGAAACAAAACACGCACTATATACTTGACATAGATGAAAATAATTTTTATTAAGTGTTGGCACGTCAAAAAACAATATTATTTCCAGTAATATATTTGCAATTTTTGGTATTAAGCCATTTTTTATGAGGAATATTTTGAGGAAAGGTTGAAGACTCAACTAAAGGTAAACAAATTAATTTTGAAGCCACGAACCAATTTTATTTTTTGTAGTTTATTGTCGATGGAGGTGGGAGAAGATTATCCCTACCAAATGTAACCCCGAGTTTTACTCTTTCTCTTCAAGAGACGGTAAGATTTCTTAATGTAGACTAGCCCTTTAAGGTTACCGGAGATTTGAATAGGCGCTTGATGAGCTAGCCAGATCTATTTACTATATATTGCGCGCCGAGTCGGACAGTTTTGCGGTGAAGTCCTTCCATCTATTAGCCGGATTAAAGACTAATGTACGATGCCTCTTTCAACCCCCCATCCCATAGACCCCCTTCCCTATCCCCCGGTCCACTATTTGGGCTCTGATTCGAACCTGAACAAGAATTAATAGAGTTACATACCCGGTTAATAGAAGAGACGCTATATACTAGCGGTTTAAGCCCCCTCTCTCGCCCCCAACCGATATCGATTTACCATACGAAAGGATACCAGATAGATTTTGAGAAATGGATTGCACGCAGCACGATACGTTTAAAGCGGCAGCCTGAATATCAATTTGATAATTTAAAAGGGGTTTTTGCTAACTATATAGTTTGCTTAAATTGCTAGGTTTTGCATATACGACGCGTATTTTGAAATTGAAACGTATAACAAGCACTTAAAACAAGGTTTAAAGGGATAATATGAGACAGTATGGTTTGTACAAGATTTCGAAAATGAATTTCCCTGATATTTCAATTTTGTTAAATTTAACTGTGAATATTTTTGCAATAAAGTGGTCTTTAAAAGCAAAAATTATGTGATAGTTTAGTTTTCAGGTGCAATAAAATTATTGGTTTGTAACAGTTTTAAGCGACTTAGGTTTTTAAATCATATAAATTTCTCAAATAATTATTATATTTTTATTACTCAAAATCGTTTTCCCGGTTTTCCATGCTTGTACGACCCCTAATGAGTTTGAAATTCGATGTTTTGTAATCTGAAGACTTTACAGCTAGGGCTAATATTACAATTAAAAGAATGAATCCCGACAAAAATTAATTTTCTCTAAAGATCCCTAATCATTAACTTAAAATAAATCTTTGTCACCATTGAAAAAAATTAAAAACAAATATTAAGCTATCTGGAAATCAATTTTTTAACTTACTACAAAATTAGGCTCAAAGTGAGTTTGTGACCAATCTTTTTGAAGGCCCTTGCGTAATTTTTTTGGGGTTTTTTCATAACAAAGCCTTTACTTTGATTAGTTGTAGACATTCACTACCAACAAGGAGGATTAGACAAGGAGAAGAAATGTGGGGACGGCGCGGTTCCTACTGCGTCGGCCTAAACTCCCACTCTGGGAGAACGGGGGTAGAGACGTTTCGTGGTAAAATGTTGTCACGTGGGTAAAACGAATCCTTTATGAGACGCGCTAGCTAGCGACCACGTGACAACAGTTTACCTCGAGAATTTCCTATCCCCCTTTCCACCCGAGTGGGAGGTTGGCTCTTCTCTCTCTAACTCAACGCAGCCCCACATTTCCTCTCCTTGTCTAATCCTCCTTGCTACCAATTAATTAAAAACCTTTGATGAATTTGAATTTGCATGCATATTTTAAGTTTTTAACCATCTTAATCGATTTAATAAGCAGGTTCACTATCTATTTAAGTCTATCTATATCCTTGTAATATGATTTTGCTACAATTTAATTAGTAACCTTTCAAGAGTGTAAGTAACTAGTCTATTCACGATTAGTAATTCACTGTTACATTATTTAGCTGCTTAAAAACACTGTTCACTGAATTATAACCCCCTCTCTCCTTCGTGCTTTTCATTTTCTTCAAAGAGGAGAGGGGGGTGAGAGATTTCGTGAGTGAAGCGCGCATGCTCAATGCCGTTAGCGGTGACAAAGACTAATCTACACGTCACGGAAATAAATCATAATCTCCCTCCTTTCGCGGCACGGTTCTATTCATACCTCTCTCCCTTTACAATCCTTGTTTGAGTTATTTGAATCAACAAAGTCGTTTAAAGTAAAGGAGGAAAACGTGGGTCAATGAACGTTATGGAAATAACACCTCCTATAAGCTCGCGTACATTACATCAATTTGAACAATACGCGTACTTCGATCCATTGCATGAGTGCTAGCTAGAGAGTCATTCCTTGGTTTTCCTATTTCTCCCCTTAACCCCTCCCCAATCTGATTTTTAAAGAGCGACCATGCGCCATTCTTCTGTGTATGCAAACTTATACAAAGTTTTTTATATAAAGATCGGTATTTTAACGTCATTGGCACATCCCCTTCCCTTCATGCAGCGCGATCAAGAGCGAGAGAGAGAAATTTCCGGACGATATCATTTTATTGAATGCTCAGTTCAATCTTTTTAATTTATTCCTAAGAGATAATTCTAAACCGGTTTCCGCAGGAAATCGTTCCAGATCCCTCCCATGAGTTTTTTTTTAACTAAAAAACGATAAACTTGATACAAAAATGTTTCTAAGATATATTTGTCAGGGGTCATTCAATTTTATTTTTGGGATGTTTTATAAGATACGCTGTCATCGACTTTAGCCAACTTCCGGTTTCGTCCGCTTATGTTTTGGCGCCACATGGAACCATAATAAAGATATATAAGAATTTTTAGGACCAAAGTTTAAGCAGACGAAACCGCAAGTTTATGAGGGTATACAATTGTCGTCTGCTTATAATATCAGAGATTTGTCCCAAAACTATATAACCATATGAAAACAATGTATTTGGGTATATTAATTGCCCACCGATCGTCTCGGTTTTTCTAGAAAAATATGTCAAAAATATTAATAAATGTATCTAAATTGCAGCAGAACTTTAAGCAGACAAAACCTCAATATATGGACGTGTAATTGCATACCTATTGCGCAATATTTTCAGTAAAATGAAGGGTACAAAGGGTTTTCAAAAGATGTCAGATTGAAAAACGATTTTTGGGCGATGATTTTTTTGTTTACGCGCATGATGTATCGTGTGGACTTTAAATTTAAGAAAGATTTTGACAATAAAGCAAATTCCAACTGACATGAGATAAAAATAATCCCAGGGTTACACATACAAAATAATCCGAAAGTATATCCTGACAAAATTCTAGTCATAGTCGTTAATCTTAGGGAGGGGGAAGGAGGTAATAATCTAGTGGCATCACGGTTTAACTCCCAATAAAAACGCTTCTGCATGACTCTTATAAGACCTTACATAGTCTAAATAAACCTTACCTAGCGGCTTCGAGCGACTAAAAAAATTGTACTATCACCAAACTGTTAAAGGGCTAGTGAAATGGAATTAATTAACATCGAATATTCTTGGACTCGGCAATTCCCCACATGTTTAACTAACTCGCTGAGATCGGGAGATCTAGCGTAGTTGAATTCAATTTTGGAAGAAGCAAAGATAGATATCGCGATCTCATTGGGACATCTGATGGACCAAAAAGTGCTCCTATCAGGTATAAGGCTGATTGGTCAAAATTCTAAACTTTTACTCTCTATTTAGGCTTAGCTAATTGCAGGGCGCCCACCAAAATTCCCTGGAATTATTGATAAAAGGGTAAATTAGGGATCAAATTATAAATTTAGTGTATTTTAGGGACCCGATGGGAGCCCTGTAAATGATACTTGAATAAAACATTATTATTTCACTTCATCGTCCCTTTAAAGCTAAGGTTTTCGAATCTTGTTGTAAATTAAATTAAATAAAAAAGCGAAGCTACGGATGATGCTTAGCTAAGTTACCGCGCTAAATGCTATATAGGAACATTTCTATTTTCCACTTTGGCGACACTCAACTATTCGAAATTCCACGTCTTGGTTCGTAGCACGTTTTTCGTAGCCGACTCGAGACAATTCATCACGGACTACGACGCCAACTCCTTTTTCATTTGACGTGTCCCCCTTTTACTAACTCTCCCTTTAGATTCAAGGAGCGGACGGACGGACTCCGTGACATTAAGCCATACATACGTTTTTGCCACGTACATTTATTTCCAGATAATTGAACGATAATTAGGGCTGTCCCAGCTAGGCTACAAAAAATATATAACAGGTTTTTCAACCACGTTTTTAAAATAGATAATATATATTGTTTTATTATTTACTAGAGGTGTAGTTTTCGTAGTTTCAACCGTATTTACACCGAGAATAAGTTTACAATGACAGTTATATATGCGCAAGTAAAAATATTTTACCTTACAATACACTTCGATATAGGGGAAGCTCTATTTCAGGGGTAAATTGATAATGTTATTTCAACGAGCCCCTGTAAAAATGTTTTACCAGCAATACGTCCAAATTTACGTAGGTGTTTATCTAAGTTCATGATTACGCTAAATTTTCACTACTTTTAAATAGATAATGATATTATTTTTATCGATTATAAGAGCGGTAAAATATGCATAAACATTACAAAACATTTGTTTTTTCAAGATTTAATTTATGCCAGAATATTTCCAGCTAATCAAACACCTTTTAAAAATTCGCTCGTGATTCAGGAAAATATTTCAAGACGTTCTTGCATGTTTATCCATTTTTTTTTATCCGTATTAAAATGGAGTTCGGCTTAGAGGGATCAAATAATAACTTCATAAATTAATAGATAATTAACCAGAAACGCTTTACGAGTTTTAATGAAGGTTTTATGAATAATTTAATGTCCCTAATCGAATAAAAATAACACGTAATACCCTCTTCAGACGAGGCATTATTAACCAAGGTTTAATTGGGTTTAATAGAGGTTTATTGAACTGAGAAACCTCGGTTAAATCTGATTAAACCGGCTAATTACGCCTCGTCTGAAGAGGATATTGCTCGTCTACGTTATCCTAATTTCACTATATCAAATCTTGTAAACTAACCGGAGAATTTTAGAATTACAAGTAAACGTATACGCTCTTCGTTCAATTTTCCATGCAAACTACATTATTTTCAAGAACACAATACATCACAAGAAAAAAAAAAAAAACCCCAAAACGTTCGGTTTCATTTTGGCCTCACAAATAAAAAGAGTCTACGTCGGCGAGGCTGGGCCAAAGTGGGATTACGTCAGGGTGTCCGAAAAAGTCAAGTAGGCCTGTAAAGTGGATCAAACCGTGGGAGACCAAAACGAGAAAAAAAAGAGAGAGAGAGAGAGAGGAAGAAAAGAAGTTTTGACCCTTCTTGGTTCCCTACAATTTTCGACATAGATCAGCATCTAAGGGACTAAATCCCTTCTTGGGGTTCGCCCGCCGGCTTATTGCTTCCATTTCCAGCTACCGTTATTACATTTCTATAAATTCGTCCCAATCGCAAAGCTCAGTGCTAAAATTACGCACTACTGGTGTTGAAACTAGTAAAGGAATAACTTAGAAGTCCAAGTCAATTTTAAGGATGAGATGAATCCCACATATAGTAAATAAAATATGACCTTTTGACCACTGGTCGAAGGCTCTCTGGTCTAATATATATACAATAAGGTTCATAAAATTCAGATTTAAAGACTTGGTTGGGTGTGAAGTGGTTTAAAGGAATACTGAAACGACCGCCATGAAAAGGCATCAAAAGAAGGACAAAAAGGCAAGTTATACAGATCACAGAAACTTTCTAATAAATCAATATCATATTTAAGTTCTGTTATTAATATTTTTAATTGGATATCGAATTGCAATTATACTAAAGTCAAGGGTTATACTCCGTTCTATATAGAGAAAAACATCAGAGAAGGTTTCACGGAAGGTTCAACATTTAGATAATAATTTTACGTCAGTTCCATGAATGGGAAAAACATTCCACCGAAACCATAAAAGAATTGCTTCATCATCTCTTTAAAAAAACTTAAGCTCACAATCTATTTAAAGTACAGCTTGGGAAAATGGAAGAAAATCGAAAATGTATCACGAATATATATTCGTGTTGATTGAACGAATGAGTTTACAGAGGGGACAGGGAACAAAACAAGGAAAAGTATGGCTATCAGTTAACGGGGTCCATAGGGTGTAGTTCAATTGACGATTACTCTATAGATGGACTTTAATAAATGGATAAAAAAAGACGAGGAGCAAAAATAATCCTAGGATTGGAGTCGAAGCACGGAAGACGTCATTTCTTTCCCTCGTCCTTTTGACGTTGTAGGCTTTTTTTCTTGGCTTCTTTCTTTCCCACCGCGTGACACAAATGCCAAATCAAACGCGCGCGCCCAAGGAGGCCACGCAGTAGTCCAAGCTGACTGGCAGCTATAGCTATGAACTACAAGTAGCGGGCGACTAAAAGAGATCACGTGATACCCCTTTTCTTTTGGACGATTCAATGAAATAAGCACGTATATCTATAATTACAAATTGCGGGGTCAACTCTAAGTCAATTTAAGTTCTGGAAGAGTGATTACAAGAGTAATAAAACTAATCGTCACTCATAAGAGACGAAGGTTGCTTAATTAAAACAACTCTCGTACATTTTGACTCCTTAACCCGCAAAGAATTTATCAGGGTATTAAGTTTTAATGTTTTATCGATTATTTATAGTTAAATATTTTTAATTCTCTGAAAACAAATCAATTTTAACGAAACCAAATTTAAAATCTATTAAAATTTGGATTTAAATAATTTGTACGGTAAGTCTTAGAGATTAAATTGCAGTTTTATGATCTAATTATTTAATTTAAACCTTTTTTTTCCGCACCAAAACCCTGGAAGGGTATCAACTCAATGGCAGCCTCCATAGATGGGTAAAATGACCGATAATAAATAACTAAAATTTATCCACACATCACAAAACCGTCCTATTTCCTCCAAAACGCGACAGGCCAGAATCCCTTTATAAGAATCTCGTGAAAAAAGTGGGCAGTTATATAAGTTTGAATGATTGACGTTTTGGATCTGTGACAGGCTTCCTCTTCAAGAGATCCCATCCAAGACAGTGGAAGAAAAACCCGTTGCCCTGTCTATCTAAACGCTCCCTCCAAACCTATTTTCCCTCCCTCAAGAATCCACTGGCCAGTATTTATATATATATATATATGAAAGAAAATGCACAGGGGTTTCATATGACCGTATAGAAGTATAGAGGCTTTTGTTCTGCCTTCAAATATACGACGGGGCAATTTTAGACAATTTTGCAAGACTACTTTTCATCCTGTACAAGATTTCGTATTACGTAATAATCCGCGTTAACTATAGCTACACCGCAAACTCATCTATAACAACAATATATAATCAATTCCATCTAGAATTGACAACGCGTTCGAAGTTCGGTTACATACCCTTATCTTTATCATGTTTTTACTTAGAAATAAAACGTTAGCTTCGTTCGCGGTGCAAATTCAAGGTGAAATAAAATGCTACATCGAATCTCCTCTCAAACTCCCCACATCTCTTTCTTTGATTGATCCGAACGTTGGACAAGAACACAAAAGAGAATGGTTGATACCACCAACCACGCATTGACCGTGGATGGAATATAAGAAGCTGGTTTTTAATAGAGATCTATATATATACGGGGCTGTAGCACACTGTGTTCGGTTTCTTATAAGATTTAATATTATTAAAGGTAGGGAACTGACAGTAGTCCGTAATACGTATTGAATAAGTAGATGATATTATTTTATAAGCTTATATAACATAGGGGGTCTGATAGGGTTAGTTTATGTTTTATTATTAGACAAGTACGCGAAATCGTATCAAGCGAGCGTTCCATCAAAATCTGTTCGGATTTGATATTCGATTTGTTAATTTTTCTTTCTATATTTATTTGGGAGTTGAATTACGGACAGGTTTATTTAATTTTGAGGAAAAAAATTGCATGGTATTTGTAAGGAAAAGTGAAACGCAGAAATTTTAAGTTAAAATTAATTTCAATATAATATTTTAGTAGAAATTTAAAATAGTTTAGGCTTCCTAATTTATCGTGTGTGGGGTTTTAAGAACACGCCTACTTGCCTATATTTTGTGACTTTTGAAACCGATTAACGTGGATTAATTTAACCAATATACAGGTTTCAAGAGATTCTTGCTGAGATGGGCATTCCTAGATTGATAAATATATCATGTTCTTGACTGAAAATATGGTAAAAATCAAGCTATAACCAAGAATCCATTCAGGTTCCATAAGAATATGGGAGCATAGCTTTAGCCTCTGGTACCATCCTCCCAAACTTTGTAACAAAAGTTCGTCTGCAATTTTGCAACATTTGTACGCTTAGATATTTTTTCGGTCGGCTCCATTTTTACTACCCAAAATATTATGTCAAGGTCGTTAGTGGCGCGGGTTAATAATATAATGTCAGGAGCGATTTACTTGAAAAAATCGATTCGAAGCAGACGAACTTTTGCTACAAAGTTTGGGAGGATGGTTATTGAATCGCGGCCCTCCCATATTCTTATGGAACCTGAATGGATTCTTGCTATAACTAATGGAGGACATGTCTTACTTTAACCGCGTTCACACTAGGCCTTGGAATCGATTTAAACCGTTTCAAAACGTTTCACTGGAGTCGTTTGAACGGGAAACCGTCTTTTCTCGAATCGATTTGATTCAATTTCTCGAAACTGCTTCGGGAACCAGTTTCATACCGATTCGATTTCCATAACCGATAAATGAAGCTATAATAAATCGATTTATAAAGATTATGCGTGAACACGTGACGTTTAAAACGATTCCTGGTGATTTGAATACCGGTTTGATTTTACCGTTTCAAATCGACTAAGAAATGCTAGTGTGACAGTAGCTTTATTAACTGAATTAATCTGTTATGAACTGGTTCGCAATAAGAAACTACCATTTTCTGTATTTTGCAACGTATAAAATGATAAGTATGAACGCGCGTATATAGTTCTCTCATTAAACCCATTTAATCCGTAATAAAAATGCCCAAAATCCTGTATCATGCTTTTTTAGAGATCACGTTCCAAAAGGGGCTGAAATAAAAGTCGACCCCTTCAAACCTACCCACCCCTTTTCTTTATAATTTAACCTCCATCCTAAAGTTTACTCCATTAGGAAATTGCAGCGCGTACAAAGCAAGGCTACTTGTTATCTCTACGAAATTGTTTATTTAAAGTGAGGCTGTCACGGAATTTTCATAAACTCCGAATGGAAATTGAGTAGCATTTTCGGAAAGATCGTTAAAAAACGATTCAAAATATATTTACGTATGTCATAGAAAAAATTACTGTTCAATAAAAAATAATTATTATTTATTTTCAAAAATTTTAAACTAAAAATGGCGGCAATACTACGTCATCACTATGGTCTCGTGGCTATTGTGGAGCCTAGAGTTGATTCTCGCGCGTTCTGGCACGTGATAAGATCGCTTTCACGCGGTCTTTTTCGTAAAAGTACTCAATTCGCATGAAAATTATAATTTATTAAGTTACAGAAATAAACGTCATATCGAAAAAAATAGCCTTATATTTTTTTAAGTTTCTTAAGAACGCGTTAACCTATTAAAACTAGCAAAAAACTAAAATTATAATCCACCGGAATTTGAAAAATGGCAACAGCTTCACTTTAAACACCATAGAAGCCCTTAACTTTCCGCGTGTTGTCAATTCTAGTTTGAATTTATACTCTTATAACAAACTTAAGAATTTAATACATTTTGAAATTAGTTTGGAGACCTTACCGCCTTTCCCTCTATTGAACCCTGTGTGTGATAGGATGTAAGAATTACAGACGTGTATCTTATCAAACCCCATAATACTGATTCATAAATTATTTAAGCATTGAAGAGTCTATTACTATCACAGAGTTTAAAATATATAAAACAACGAAACATCAATCAAAGATGTAACATTTAAAGAGATAATGAAATGTTAAATTTATAATTTATGATTTGGTTGGAAATGGCATTGATTGAGCAGTTATTTCGCAGATCTCTTCAGATACAACAGACTTGGAAGAGACTCAAATTCAAGTAAGTTTTTGATTTGATAATTGTGGTTATGACTTATAGTATACTGTGTATAGATATTCGCGACCATAAAACATCGTCTGCTAAAGTATTCTCCCTATGGAAAATAAATTATTATAACACCGTAGCAGATGATGTTTCGGTAAGAAATAGAATACCATAATTTGAAATTAATACAACCTTAAAAGAAAGCAATATTGTCATTAGAAAACAGGTTTTTCTATAGGAATTTTGGGTATTTCAAGATTATTACTTTAAGTACTAGGGGGAAATTTAATTTATAATAATAAAAAAAATTCACTTTCTCTTGAAATTGGAAATACTTTCCCATGCAATGAATTCTACTTCCGGGATGAACTAAGGCGGGATCTCTTGATTCTTTTAGACTTTATAGACAAGAAATAAGCGGAGAATGACTGGCATGCTGCTCACACTCTCCTCTCAGATCCCCTGAAATATTTCGTACGCGAAATATTAAGTAATAGAAGTTTAAACGCGGATTAATAGGGAAAAAATAGAAATCCCACTTTCGCGGGAACACCCACGATTAAGCTTCAACTCTATTACTCATTCGTGCTCGTACAAACTTTACCAAAAGAGGATGGAGAGGAGAGAAATATACCTTCCATACAAAACGTGCCGGGAAAGCTCAAAAGAAGACGGTCTGGACTTTAAAAACGATGTCAACTTAAACGTGTAGTAAAAGCCAAAGTAAGGGATATGATATTTAAACAATGGAAAAATAACATTACCCCCCTTTTAAGTCTCAGTACCAATTGAAATTGAAATAAAATATTGATGCTATATCTGAAGTTCTACTGTAAAATGTACTCGGATCTGTGTATCCATATAGTCTCAATATCATACTAAACTGGTACCAAATGTAAAGATAGATACCGTTTAAAATGATACGTTTTCTTATTAGATATAAAAGGAGCTATAGCTTCGCGCGTGCTGCAAAATTAAGATGAAATTGATTATAGTTTGAATCAGATTGAGTTTGCAATAAGTGTTAACCCTAATTCTCCGTTTATTTCTAAGAATTGAAATGAAGGGGCCAAGCTTATACCCGTTGTAAATTCAAGCTGACGACACGACTATGGGTCGTGGGGGTTTTCATATAAAGGACTTATAAGACCTAAAATGTTTATAAAAGGCTCGGATAGTGTACAGATTAAAGCTTAAAGTTCATTTCAATGAAGGATTGCTACGGATTTGAAGGTATCCCCTCGCGTGTATATTTACTACGCTGTTTATCTTAAATCTTATTGTAGACTAAGGTTGAAATAAAATATCAGGTTTTAAAACTTATTCGAAATGCGTCCCTTTTCGTGACATCGCTTGATCTCAGAGGATCAGATCATTTGGTTTAAAACAGTCCTTATAACGTTATATAGGATTACAGAAAAGTTTATAGGTATTGGATGAAGTATCGCTTTGGTTTAAAAACCTCTTTTCCGCGCCAAAATGTGGGCGCAACCATAAAGGAAAAGGAACATCATGAAGAATTAAGCTTGGACCCTTTGCAAGATTAATTACAATTAGGCTTAGCAACTTTTAACTTCAAAACGAGTAATCTTAACAAGTATTCTTGCATGATTTGAAATTATGCTTAGTCAGTTCCAATACAAAAAATATTTGAAATTAGGCTTAGTTACAATACCGTTTCAATTTAGGCTTAGGAATTTCTATCCAATACCTTTTTAAACTAGTCCGTATAACTTCAATTTCAATACTATTTGGAACTAGGCTTATTAATATAAACGCCAAAACCATTTTAATTAGGCTTAGTTATTTTAACTCTGACAATACGATTCTACTTCTAGTTCAACTTCAAAAGCGATTGAAACTTGGCTTAACATTTATTTCCTTCCAATTCTTAACAGCCGAATTTTTGCGGGCCTATTTTGATGTAATTATAGCGGACTCAAATTCAATTTGAAGTTATATCACCCAAAAAATCCTAAATATCTAAGTTAAACAAATTTCATAAATTTAATTGAACTAAAAGTTAAATCATTTCGATATTCCGCGGGAAAAGGTGCAAAGGGTTTCAATTAACAACGAGAACCCCTCCCACCCCCTTATCGCTTCCCCTCGGAAAAAAGCAATGGCGTTCGAGGTTCGACGCTCTGCGGGAATCTCCGGAAAATTCCTGGGACTCTCGGAGGCTGAACGCGGAGGGAGAGAGAAAGAGAGAGACACGGCGAGAGGAGAGAAAACGATAAGACGGAGAAGCGTCAGCAGCCATCACTGTCGAAAACTCTTCACCGCGTGACGTGGGGAATCCGGCTCTGGAGACCCGCGCAAGCGCAAAAGATACTTTCTTCTCGCCAGCGCCTGGCGAGCCAGAAAACGCAATAAGAGAAAAGGAGATCAGAGGAAAAGAGGCAGAAGAGAGAGAGAGAGCTGGAAACAAGGACTAAAATGCGACTCGACACGGATCAATCAAAAACACCCCGAGCATGCGATAACGTTGGAGAAGCTGAGTAGAGAGGGGGTGGGTATGACGTCATTTACCTTTTCCACGCTTCAACCTTACTTTCGTTCGATTTCCCTGATAAAACATTGGTTTATTTATATGGGCATGGAGTCGGTTCTGAGGTTGCTATAACTATACACTGCCGACCGAGGGGTTAAGATTTTGACCCCCCACCCCGAATTCTGCCTCCCATGACATTTTCGCTATCTCATTTCGACCTCGGCTATCACTCGGATAGATAGTTCGTGTCAGTAGTAGATATCAGTAAATATTTTAGGCTATATTCGATTGGAATAAACTGTTCGAGTTAATACAAATTTTAGAAGGATTTTGAATCCGTCTATGGTTGAGATAATAGGTTAAAAGTAATTACAAATATATTAAGAGTTTGTAAGGCTCGACTGCATACATCTCAAAACATTTATTTACTAGAAATATATAGCAGCCTAGCTGTCTATTCACAGAAATCTCAAGGTGGAATTATCTCGATTTTTAATGGAAAATTATTTATTATTTATGAAAAAAGGGTTTGAATTTTCATCACGTAAAGATTAGGCGAAGATATAAGTATATACTAACTTGTGTATATATTAGAGAAAGAAGAGGGCTTATTACTCGAAATATATCGACTTACACGCGTGAATTTAAGTACATAAGTAGAAATGAAATGGGTATCTATATGGTCAAAAATATATAGCGTTAAAATAAATTCGTATTCAAGAAAGTATTTTCAAGGACTCTGAAATTTAACATTGTGTATCATTCCGCCACAGCTTTACCCATAATGTAAACACATCTTCAACGGATTATTTTTCAATATGAAATTTTACCATTGATCAAGGGGCTGGTAATGAATTTTACACCGTAAATGAATTGGTATGGGTTTCAGCTTTGACAAGTAGTCAAAACTCCCGATGAAAACTGTTACGGATGTCTGGGGAAAGAAGGCTATATACCTTATACCAGGCTTTTCCCTCTCTAGGGTCTCCGTAGGTTTTGCTTCAGCCTCTATCTGGCTCCCGCAGCTGATATGGGTTCGGCAGTGAAGCGGCTGTCTCTGAAAGCTATCTAATTACCGGCCAAAGAGAGACGGCGATGCCTCTAGCGTATCCTTTCCTATATCAACGTTACACGCGTAGAAAAGACCCTTTTTAACATAGTAAAACTGGTTTTTCTAAGGGAATTTTTAGCTATTCTAAGACTGCAAATGCTTCCGCGCTTTCTACGACGTATACCTATAACCAGTGATGTACTCTTGTATCTTCTATCAACGATTGTAGACTTTTAAGATTGGAGACCACCGCCCACCCCAGCCCTTGTTATAAGCTGCCCCCAGACTATACCACGGAAAAAGGGGGTCGTACATAAATTTACATCAAAATGAGAGAATAGATTTCAAAAATAAAAATATAAAAAAAAAAATACACGGATTTGATGAGAAGTATTAAATTTTAGACTTAAGACTCCTCGAGATTTTTACGAATGTTCCGACCGTAATTAGTTTGACTTTAATACCATTAGCCAATCACAGAACGAACGGGAAAGCGTGGTGAGTATAAAATCAAAATTTCAAACGCTTTTCTTTAGGCCTAAATTTGTAAACTTCAAAATTCATTCGAAATGAATTAGTTTATGTTCTTGTATAGACTTATTGAAGACTTTAGACTTCCCTTATCGTATACGATACCAATAAAATATAACTTGTTTCATGTGTAATATTTGCGAGATTATGACAAGTTACACACCTATTTCGTAGATTCAAATATACTTCAAGATATAACCGACGAAATAGAATTTAACAACCGACCCCTTTCGGCCCGAAAGCTATAAAAGATTCATTCGAAGACGGTTGAGTAAAAAGGGGTGGGCTACATGAGGGGGAAACGAAAATGTCGCAGTGGTAAAAGAGCTCCGAGAAATGTCAAAGGCTTGGACGTCTTTTCGTCACAAGACTTCCCTGGCTGTCATTAACAAAGACCCGGGACCAAAATCAATGATTCCACCCACACACTCGTACACACCAACACACACAGTTCACAGAGAAAAATAAAATCGAAATCAAGAAATATATACAAGTAGAAAGAGGCTAGGTTTAAAAAGAAGATAAATTAAGCCTTATTCACACTAACCTACAACTTATTGTGGCAATTTTAAATATTGATTCAGTTCGACTTACGCTTTACGTAACTCTTTGGTTATATTCGAAATAATGACTTCACAAAACTGCATGCTTATAAAAGAAGTTTAGAATAGGTCCGGGTTTCATGTAGTATATAGATTTCCTTTGATTAGTTTTAAATTTCAAGACTTTAATGTAATAGAAATCTAAATCAATCATAAAACCTTAAACCAGCGTCCAAAAATTTCAAATACTAAGCCTAATTACTTGTCCGCTTTTGATCAGATTTAAACCTAACACATTGATATGATAGCGAAACAAATCTCTTTCAAATAAAAATATACACGTATATTAACAATTGGGGCCCCTATCTTGTACGCGGGGGCGGTTTTTGCCCCAAAAACTCGTAGCCCGATGCCCCCCTTCGCCAAAAGAACCGCTGACAGCTAGACAATGCGTTGTGATCGATGAAGTCAAGCGGACGACGCCGCAACCAGGGGTAGTTCGACGGGAAAAAAGGCTTACACGGTTAGGAAACGTTATAGGAAGAGGGACTTTACGCTTAGCCTAATTCGCTAACCTAGCTATCGACCTCGTCTACGAATAGATTGAATTTGGGAATTTAACAACGACCCCCTATTACTATTATACACCGTTAGATAACCGAAGAGAAATATTTACATACCGAGTATACTGAGTATATAATTTTGAGGTTAAAAGCGCCGTTTTGAGGGAGAGCCAAGGCTTACCTAACAAATAATAATATATATCAGTGATCATCGACATTAAAGGGAGATTGGAGTATAAGAGTTATGTACATTTTAATCTAAACCTCCCTATAATTTGGTTAATAATTTCATGTATTTTATAAATTACGCCTGTAGAAGTGTTCCAAGTGTAATGCATTCGTGTTCACGGCAAAGACATAATTTAGGGGCAAGAGCTTAATACATTTAAACTTTATACATTTAAATTTTCAACCCTCAATGCACCGATGATTTCAGAAAAGTTACTTTCATTAGATTATGGATGAAATTTTAGACTATAAACTAAAATTCAGACCAGAAAACCTAATTTGATTCATTTCACGGTCTTTTATCTTCATATTTTCGGAGAATAATTTATAAATTTAACTAATTAAGTTATCTGACATTGAAAAGACCTCAATTATAAATGAAAATAGATTTTTGGGGCCATAAAATTATTTATAAATTCACTAAAATAATTTTAATCTGACTATCGTTTTGGTATTAATTGGGTCTGAATTAAATTAATTTCGTAATAAAGGTCTATTAATTTCGCGCTAGTTTTTCTTTAAAGGGATAATGAAGAAAATTTATTTTATTTTTAATCATTATGAGATTTAAAATAAGTATAAAAACATTAAAACTCACCAAACAATTCTCGTTAGTTTACAATAAATTAAATTTTGTGAGTTTTAGCGTAGTTTATTTTATTATATTAACACTCTTACTCGATTAAATATAAGCCACAATTTGTCTTCATTATACCTTTAAACATTGTACAGGTATATGTATGTACGGAGGGCAAAAAGTGTGTTTTAAGGCGCGAGAAATGTAGTGGGGGTCGCGTGATCCATCAGTTGAAGAGGCAGGCGGCAGATCGATGCGGGATCGGGAGAAGCTGAGCTGAGCGGATGCTAAGAGGATGGAGGCTTCTCTTTTCTTCAAGCCGATGACAGGCAACGGGCTCTTCGGGGCGGTATTACTGACAGGATGATGCCCTGACAGCTAAGGGTCAAAAGCCCGGACAACCAGGGACACCCCGGCTAACACCACCCATCACTAACAAATACTAAACACCTTTATATCTTATAATATCCAGGAATAACCGATAAAAAATTAAACATTACGAAAATTTCGTCATTTTCCCTTTGAGCTGGTAAAGCGTGCAAAACTGGAGTCAAGTTACTTATAACTGACCAAATTAAGAGCTATAGAGCATAGTTTCTTATCTTCCAGGATTTGAATTATCTTAATAGCGTAAATATATTAATTAATTAGTGAACTAAAGTAGGTGTAGTGAAATTATTTCAAGTTCGTTATTAGAGTTTGAAAACTTGAATGAAGAACGCGTTGGTGCAGATATACCTTAAGTCTACAATTCTTCGTCCACGTGTTAAGATTTAACTATCCATTTTGATTACAATTATGTTTTGGGCATCTACGCAATATCCGCAAAAAGGAAATTCCTTCACCACATTTTTGAAAACTAGGTTAAACAAAACACTTAAATCATATGATGTAACTTATTTAAATATACTGATATAAGAACGGTAAATTTATATTGGTAAAATGTGAAATGTTAGTGATATAGTTAATTGATGATGCAATCTTATTCAAGGAACTAAACTGAAGAAAACAATCTTAAAGAATGGTCCCCTTATATGTAACGAACCCCCTACTGTAACCCCCGTTAAAATAGCGTACCGCGGAAGCGAAGAATTCGTTGAAAGAAAATCTACAAGAAATAAAAAAACTCTAGAAAAATAAAGCGGAAAAAAAAAAAAAAAAAAAAAACACCGCCCGGAGGATTTAAAGCGGCGGTAAAAAAAGATCACGGTTCGCGCAAGAGAAAAGCGCGCGAAAAAGTGACGCTAGAAAAGCGGGGGTGGATGTTATACTGGGGATGTTTTAAAAAAGTATCGGCGAACGGTAGGAGATACTATACAGTGGGATGGGTGGGAGAATATACGGCGGCGGTGGGAAAGTCTGGAGAGAAAGCACCCCGCTGAGCGAAAGATTGGCAACTCCTTGAACAAACTTAAACACGGCGCGCACTTTTGACAGACTTGACGCCAAGCAATTGCAACCTCGCTTCCACCGACGCGCGCTCATATCCTATCCTATCAGCCGCCATCTTTAAATAGAGAAAACGCTGGCTAACTGAGGAGCTGATGGAATGAATCTCCTTTTTATTACCCAATTTTTAAAGGTAGAATGAAATGTGGATCAAGATTAGAATTTGATTTCGTTCGGGAGGGAGTACCACAAATTTTCTACTTAAAGGGAGAGTGAACGGAAAAATTAAATGATTTTTATCGATTCTACTCTTAAAAAAAGATCTGCGCTGTTTTGTGCATGATAAATTGGAAGATATTTATCCTAGCTTCATATAACTATTATATCAAAAATGTCTTTGCGAACAAAGACCAGAAGGACATGTTATGGCCTTGAATGTCTGAAGTGACAGATATTATATCAAAAATGTCTTTGCGAACAAAGACCCAGAAGGACATGTTATGGCCTTGAATGTCTGAAGTGACAGATATTTAATTTTCTTTTAAAACATTAAACTTAAATACAATTAAATTTTCTTTTAAAACATGAAATTTAAATACAATTAGATTTTCTTTTAAAACGAAATTTAAATATAATCACAATCTGGCACGATTTAGAGTTTCAAATTTCAATACAACTGATTTTATTCACTCGGAAATATTTAAGAAAAACATAACAGACGATTTTCTCCCATTGACGCTTAACATTAAATTTCGCTTGATTATTTTTCAGGGAAAACGTGTATTGAACTGTTATTTTTCAGTATAACGCGAGTCCACTTTATGTTTTCTTAGTTTAACCCGAATTTCCACGACTCGCAATTGAACGGATCGTTAAAAATACTCGCCGGTTTATTGGAATGGGTATATGATAAAGGGAAATGTGTTTTTTAAAGCCCGTTTAAAGTCACCTTCTTTTCTAACTTAGCAGACGACGCAAACCATAACAATTTGTACTTTCAAAGCTATATTGCGCGCGCGAGGGAAGAGAATTTCAAAGCGACGAATTTTAGAGCGGATAAGGTTTTTAAATAAATTGTAATACTTTCATTTTTCTTTTCATTAAAACCGTACAATTAAAATGATGATTTCCATAAGGGACCACTAATTAGTTATTAGGAGTTATAAAAAAACAGTATCCATGGATTAGGTTTGTTCGTTTGCAACCCAAATTAAAAATTAAAATATGGGGAATTTTTATTCCCTTTAAATTCCTTGATAAGCATTCATAAGCTAACATGAACGAATTGCCTCGACTAAAGTCGAGGAGTTGTAATAAAACATTATCCATGGATTAGGTTTGTTCGTTTGCAACCTAGATTAAAAATTAAAATATGGGGAATTTTTTTCCCTTTAAATTCCTTGATAAGCATTCATAAGCTAACATGAACGAATTGCCTCGACTAAAGTCGAGGAGTTATAATAAAGCATTATCCATAGAAAACATTATCCAACTAAGGTATGAGATCAGATCATAGAACTTTGAGTCTATGCCTAAAGCCAAAGCTAAATTAAGTATATTTTTCTATCGAACGAAAAGTTTCGTTTTGTTTGACACGTAATCCCTGAAAAATAATCAAGCGAAATTTAATGTTAAGCGTCAATGGGAGAAAATCGTCTGTTATGTTTTTCTTAAATATTTCCGAGTGAATAAAATCAGTTGTATTGAAATTTGAAACTCTAAATCGTGCCAGATTGTGATTATATTTAAATTTCGTTTTAAAAGAAAATCTAATTGTATTTAAATTTCATGTTTTAAAAGAAAATTTAATTGTATTTAAGTTTAATGTTTTAAAAGAAAATTAAATATCTGTCACTTCAGACATTCAAGGCCATAACATGTCCTTCTGGGTCTTTGTTCGCAAAGACATTTTTGATATAATATCTGTCACTTCAGACATTCAAGGCCATAACATGTCCTTCTGGTCTTTGTTCGCAAAGACATTTTTGATATAATATCTGTCACTTCAGTCTAACACGAAAGTGTTAACTTCTATATTAAAAGACTAGCCCTTTAAAAAGTGATTCAGTCAAATCTCTACATTTTTACCATTGCCCTTTAAACCCAATTAAAATTAATTTTTTCATAATTTTAAATGTTAATAGCTGCGGCAGCCGCACTTGATTCAGTCAAATCCCTACATTTTAACATTGCCCTTTAATCCCAATTAAGATTAATTTTTTCATAATTTTTGATGGTAATACCTCCGGCAGCCGCACTTGATTCAGTCAAATCTCTACATTTTTACCATTGCCCTTTAATCCCAATTAAAATTAATTTTTACATTATTTTTGATGTTAATAGCTGGGGCAGCCGCACTTGATTCAGTCAAATCTCTACATTTTTACCATTGCCCTTTAATCCCAATTAAAATTAATTTTTACATTATTTTTGATGTTAATAGCTGGGGCAGCCGCACTTGATTCAGTCAAATCTCTACATTTTTACCATTGCCCTTTAATCCCAATTAAAATTAACTTTTTCATAATTTTTGATGTTAATAGCTGGGGCAACCTCACTTGATTCAGTCAGATCTCTAAATTTTTACCATTGCCCTTTAAACCCAATTAAAATTAATTTTTTCACAATTTTTGATGTTAACAGCTGCGGCAGCCGCACTTGATTCAGCCAGATCTCTACATTTTTACCATTGCCCTTTAAACCCAATTAAAATGATTTTTTTCACAATTTTTGATGTTAACAGCTGGGGCAGCCGCACTTGATTCAGTCAGATCTCTACATTTTTACCATTGCCCTTTAAACCCAATTAAAATTAATTATTTCACAATTTTTGATGTTAATAGCTGGGGCAGCCTCACTTGATTCAGTCAAATTTCAACATTTTTACCAGTGCCCTTTAATCCCAATTAAAATTTATTTTTTCATTATTTTTGATGTTAATAGCTGGGGCAGCCTCACTTGATTCAGTCAAACCTCTACATTTTTACCAGTGCCCTTTAATCCCAATTAAAATTATTTTTTTCATTATTTTTGATGTTAATAGCTAGGGCAGCCGCACTTGATTCAGTAAAATCTCTACATTTTTACCATTGCCCTTTAATCCCAATTAAAATTAGTTTTTACATTATTTTTGAAGATAATAGCTGGGGCAGCCGCACTTGATTCAGTCAAATCTCTACATTTTTACCATTGCCCTTTAATTCCAATTAAAAAAAATTTTTACATTATTTTTGATGTTAATAGCTGGGGCAGCCGCACTTGATTCAGTCAAATCCCTACATTTTAACATTGCCCTTTAATCCCAATTAAGATTAATTTTTTCATAATTTTTGATGGTAATACCTCCGGCAGCCGCACTTGATTCAGTCAAATCTCTAAATTTTAACATTGCCCTTTAATCCCAATTAAAATTAATTTTTACATTATTTTTGATGTTAATAGCTGGGGGAGCCGCACTCGATTCAGTAAAATCTCTACATTTTTACCAGTGCCCTTTAATCCCAATTAAAATTAATTTTTTCATAATTTTTGATGTTAATAGCTGCGGCAGCCGCACTTGATTCCAGTCAAATCTCTACATTTTTACCAGTGCCCTTTAATCCCAATTAAAATTATTTTTTTCATAATTTTTTATGTTAATACCTCCGACAGCCGCAGCGAAATCATTATATTTTCCCCATTGCCCTTTAAACCCAATTAAAATGAATTTTTTCATCAATTTTGATGTTAATACCTCCGAGAGCCGCAGCGAAATCATTATATTTTAACCATTGCCCTTTAAACCAAATTTAAATTAAATTTTTCATCAATTTTGATGTTAATACCTCCGACAGCCGCAGTGAAATCTTTATATTTTCCCCATTGCCCTTTAAACCAAATTTAAATTAATTATTTCAGCAATTTTGATGTTAATACCTCCGACAGCCGCAGCGAAATCTTTATATTTTCCCCATTGCCCTTTAAACCAAATTCCAATTAATTTTTTCATTATTTTTGATGTTAATACCTTCCTTATTGCCGTTCGGAATGGCAAGTCGTTCGGAATTCCACTCATTTTTAAAAAGGAGAGTACTTTTAAGGCGGAGAAATTGAAAATTAATGTTATTCTATGAGATTTAGATTTTTTGCAAGAGACTTACCTTTCAGATTTATTTTCTAATGCTTCCAAATATTTTACAGGCTTTATTTTAAGACTAATTTCATAATTTTATCCCGATTAGTTTGGTCACAGTCTATAAACGGCAAAAATATGAAGAAGGAGAAATTAAGTCATTAGAGTTCAATACCCATAGCCTCCAAATCAAGCGCGCGCGCTCGTGTTCGTGATTTTAAAAAGCCATATAAAACCTAAGCCTAATTTGTCAAATTAGGCTTAGGTTTTTGGCGAATCTATTTCTCCGCCTTACTTTTTCCTCCGTTTTCATGAATAGACTGTGGGCCAACTAATCGGTGTAAAATTATGAAATTAGTCTTAAAATGAAGCTCGAAACTTAATTCATACCATACGGAAAATCCAAGTCTGAAAAATATCCGGAAGTATTAGAAAATAAATCTGAAAGGTAAGCCACTTTCAAAAAACCAAATCCCATAGAATAACATTACGAATTTGGCCATGCGAGAAACCAGCTAAGTACCAAAAAAAGGGTCAACTTCAGAATTAATTTTAAAATACTTAGACTTAATATTTTTAAATGAAACTTGAAAAGTTCAACATTCGAACCTTGCTCTACCACTTAAAATTGATTTTAACCGTAACAAATAATTCCTCTTTTAGTTCTGCGATGCAAGGGACATGTCCTCGAAAGAGTCGATTTTAATGTTATTTCAATGGGGAAATGGAGCGTTCTGATTGGCTAAAGGTCCATTTTTTTAAGGAAATCAAAATAACATTACAGATGATGATGGGCCCAATACATAGAACCCTACCGGGTTCTAAGAAAGAACCCTACCGGGTTCTAAGAATTCAGATAGCTGGAATAACAACTCATATTTCAATGCGAACTAAACCAAAGTTAACCCTAAAGTTTTTTAAAAGTAGAGTGCGTGTGACAATACAACTTATCAGTCTCTGTCTCTCGAACGGTTTTAACCATTTCCCCCCCAAAAATATAAACGGAGCCTAATATCCCTAGCGCGTGTCAATCAATAAATTGGACGTCATTGACGTCATAATTAGACTCCTCCCTCTCTCCCATTCTCTTCCCACGAGACTCCCAACATAAAAAAGCAAAGCAAAACCTATCTAAAGAATAAAAACTCCCCTTCATTTGAATTCTAGTTAAAAATATGTCGTCTCTTCGTACCCCTTTCCCTCAACCCCCGTTTTTCGTTTTTATCCTTTTATTTGCAAATCTAAATCAATAATTCAATAATAGAAGGCCACCGGATCAAAAAATGGGGAGTCCCTTTTTACCTTAGGATTAAAAATCCCAGATTTTTTCTCTTCAACCTTATTTGGGGAGCTAGCTATCCCCCTACGGACGCTAGAATGCAAGGAGGATTACAAATGGAGATGAAATTAGCTACTTAATTTTTCTTAGATAGAAACACTGATAAAGCAATTTTATTTTAGTGACGCGGAAAATTGAAAGTATGTAATTTAATTAAAGTTTTAAACCTATCTCTTACACCCTAAATAATTTAAACTAAATGTTTTTTTAAACCAGTAGACTGATAATTGGTGTAAAAATAACTTACAGCGTGTAATATTTACTTACGCATAACCCCATAAAATAACCAAATTTAACTCCTAAAATTAAACCTTTTTATCCCACGTTTAAATAAATTACCTTATTTCATCTCCATTACTAATACTCCTAGGTAGAGAAAGACGGAAGCGGGGAAGGGAGGGTAAAAAGGGGCTGAAGCTTTTTCCCGCGTTTTTCCTCAACACTTGACGGCTCTCGAGGCCCGCATTCCCCTCGTCCGCTTTCTCTCCTACATCGTCGTCGGGAACTCGTCTCACGTGACGCGCTATTGACATCCACTAACCACTCATTAAGCGTGCAAGTGGTTCGTGCCCTCTGTAACCATGACGACCGGGGTCTCGCGCTTCTTTTTTTTTCCTTCTCTCTTTCTCTCGCTTAGGACTCGGAGTCTCTCTTTTCCCGCGCTTCTTTCCCGCCAACGTTGCTCTTGAGCTTCCCATAGCGCGCGCTCTTTCCCGGCTGTCTCTCCCCTATCCTTTCGCTATTCATCGCTATTCCGAGCCTCCCGCGGTTGATTTTTTTTTTTTTTTTTTTAAGTCTGAAGAACCCCCATCGCAGATCGGAGATATTATTGTAAAAACGGCTGGCATATTTTAAATTTTACGGTAACTTTATGGATTAAATCATATCATATTCGAAAGGAACGTTATTATTTATACATTTTAATTGAATTTGGCCTTATTTCTTAACTTCGAAACTTAGAAAAATAGATTTTGAATTATAAAATTATGGAGTATTCCGATGAAGATAATAAAGTTTGCTAATTATAAATCAGATTAATCTTAATTTTAAAATCAAAATTAAACCTGCAATAAGAGTTAAACCAACAAATTGCGAAACTATATAAAACAGATAATATATTTCACAATATACAGAATTATAAAAATTCAAAATTATGCACTTGGTAATTAGTTTAGTTCCAGGGAATTAAGAATTCCGAAAAATTCTAAGGTAAAAGTATTCTACGTTAAACACAGATAACCACACAATTTAGAGTGTTTAAACTTTTTTCTCATTATCTAAATTCATGCATAACTAATCACACGATTTTCTGATGGAAATACATAAAATGGTTTAGTTCGCATTATGAAAAACAATTTACCCTCCTCCCTCTTAAAGTAAAAACTCGCGTAAAACTTATATTACGCACGAATAGAAAAATAGGCCAATTATTTTATATATATCGCAATCATTAATAGTTGCTAAAACCACGGAGAAAAATGTATATCCATGAGAAAATGAGAGCTGAGAAAAAAAAAATGTTTCTGATTTATGATACCTGTCAAAAAAGGCGAATTTTTCGTTTTGCCCCCTTAATATGCGTAAAACGTCAAATGTTTTACAAGAATACTGCCTGCCCTACCGTATAGAGAGAGCGAATGAAAGTCGTAGAGAGAAATATATATAAAAATCTCCAATCTCCTAAAGAATACTAATCGGGCTATAGCAATCATCTCGGAACGATTAAAAAAAGAAAAAAAAAAATATGGGATAAAATAAAAAAAAGCTCAGCCTGTCAGAAATTCATCATTTATCACAGAGATCCTTCAAAAAACTTTTAAAATATATATTCTCAAATTACACACTCGCCTCTCTGGCTTTTTTATCCCCCCCTTCTTTCGGCTACGTTTTAAAGGAGCACCGATAATTAAAGGAACTAATGATTGAACCCTATATTTGACGGTTGCATGGGACGGTGGGGGGGGGGGACTGGAAAAGGCCAAGGGGGAAACCAAAAGGGGGGAAAAAGGTATCGGCTCGCCCCTAACTTAAGACAATCAATCAGTGACTATCTCTGGCAGCTGAGCTTGATTTTTGTAAAGGGATGGTAAATTGTTAAGTCTTTGTGAGGATATTGATGTTGGTTATTGAATTATGTTTTGAATATTACAAAAAGATGGTGAGAATTTGGAAATACTTATTTGAAGTTTATATTTTGACAATCGAGCTAGGCCTAATTTTAAGTTCAAATGTGGAAACAACATCTAATTGAAAAGCTAAGCCTAATTTGAAGTTTTAAATGTGGAACCAACGCGAATAGCTAAGCCTAATTTGAAGTTTTAAATGTGGAACCAACGCGAATAGCTAAGCCTAATTTGAAGTTTAAATGTAGAAACAATATCTAATTGAAAAGCTAAGCCTAATTTGAGGTTTCAAATATGCAAACTATACTAACCCTAATCTGAAGTCTCAAATATGCAAAGTTTACTAACCCTAATCTGAAGTTTCAAATATACAAAGTTTACTAACCCTAATCTGAAGTTTCAAATATGTAAAGTTTACTAACCCTAATCTGAAGTTTCAAATATGTAAAGTTTACTAACCCTAATCTGAAGTTTATAAAAACATGCGAAATCTAATTCTCAGAGGGAGAGCTTTGGGAATTGGAGCAAAACTAGGATACATTTGACATTATCATTAAAATTTCATTGTCCCTTTTAAATGGGGGCTCTAAATTTGACCAGAATGAAGATGGGGGACGGCGGTCTTTAGGAAATAATGGCAATACGTTTCTCTCGGAAAAAAAGGAAGGTTTTACGACTGACGTGTCCTTCAACGGAAAAAGAACATCAATCAGTTAAGAAAGAATTTAAATTAGTAGGTTCGGTACACGAAGCGGACAGAGACGGAGCTTCGTAGCCAGATCACGCCTATTTCCAAGCTGCAACTTAAACCGTCCCCCCCCCCCCTCTTCTTGCCAACAAATTTCCCCTAGACTGCCTTGTTCTAGCTCAAGCCCCACTTCTGTATAGAGAGCGTGTTTTGAACTTCTTTTTACACTTTTTTTTTTAAAAAACATCCTCCCAAATTTGGTTTTAAGAGAAATTAAAAACGTGCTGTTTGACTTCTAAACGACTTTTAATTTCACTCCTCCGCGCCAAGTTTCAAAATCAGAAAAGGAAAAGGGTGTCATTCGAAGAAAAACTTAAGAAATGTAAGCCTAAACTATTAATCTAATTGCTTATACCTGTTTTAAATTCTAGGTTATAGCTTTTTAAATTATATAGTTGTGAGATTTGTAGATATAAATTAATTTGTGTATTTTAAAAATAGGAAAAACAAACAGTACGCGACCAAGAACTAATTTAAGAAACGCGAGAACGTATAAAAAGGATCTTATACAGTCAACACTATTTTATTGGGAAGCAGCTAGAAACAATTTCACTATAGCAAATAAATATCACTCGGAAATTGAATATGGTAGAAAATTAAGGAATGCCCAAGGCAACTTAACGAAGCGGACCGGTCAAGGGCGGAGCCGAACACCTTTCCACTCGCTAGGTTTCAAACGCCTTCATGTGGCACGAGCTACGAAACCACGCCCACGACCGGTCGCTTAGTTGGAGGCTAAGCTCTACTACTTTTCAAGGCAATATTTCTGTTAATTAACTTAAGACCTCCACAGTTAACCCCAAAACTTTACAGTTTGACCCTTCCAAGACGGTTGGAAACGGTTCCAAAGTCTCTAGTGTGAACACGACTAAGCATAAGTTATTCTTGGCCCAACATGCTAAGTGAAAATTTCTCAATATGGAATATATATAAATTCAATCAAGACCATATAATTTTAGTTTTATAACTTCAATTAAACACACCCTTCGATTTTTATGAAATTAGAAAACCGTTTAACGTGAAATGAATTTTATATAATCGTTAAATTTTTAATGTCAAATATCAGACTCGACTGTAATTAAATAGTAATTTGGGTGGAATATAACAGATTAATGACGTATCCAATTTACCCCGGTATATAAGGATTATATTTCATATCAAAACGAGTAAGTGCTTTAGAAAAAAACATATTTCTCACTTAAAGGGCGAGTGTAAATATTTTTTTTTTTAAATGTCATCAAAAATAAGATTTCCATCTGTGACAAGCTACTGGTTAATTAAACGATTTTTCGAGAGTAAAGGTTAATTTTCACCAAATTGTTTACGCTAGCTTAGCGGATATTTTGTTTTGCTTTGTGCTCCAAAATCCGCTTGGTGAAAATTAGCCCTTACTCTTAGTGGAATTTCTTGTAGCTGAAACATCGATTGGTAAAATTTATCAAAGAGAGGTCTCACATTAAGATCCAAAAAAAAAAAAAAAAACACTGGTTAGACTTCATTCTCCTTTAGAATTAAAGTCTGTTTTCTTTATTTCATACTCCCTTTAAATATCTAAAAAACAGGTTTGCGTATTGGGCAACTTCAAGTCGAATATCAATCACAAATTGTGGGCGAATTTTCTATTTTTTTTTTTTTTTTTATATCTCTCCCTAAACTCTGTATTACATAGTCTAACAGCGCCGGAAATTTTTTAGTGTTGATCATCAATTACATCGAGATAGACAGGGTGGAAACTCTAGAATGTTGTGGCGACATTGAAACGAGGGCTACATCTCGCGCGCCCCCTCGAAGCTGCGGGAGTGTTAGTTTTGTGTTGTAACACTGCCCACACATCGTATACCGCGTGATTTCTAGGATATTTTCGCGCGCTAGAATACTAATTAGCACTAGGGGTATTGTTCTTGAAAACAGATAGTTAAATTCAATAAAAACCCTATACATTGTTAACCCTAAAAAGTTAACTTTTGTAAGTTTAAAATACGCGTGAGACCTAACTCAAAGTATTTAATTTAATTACAGATTCATATGGGACCAATTACAGCTAAACACGGCTAATTACGTGAAAGATAAATTAATAAATTAAAATTATTAAGTGTCGTGGTACAAATATCGATAAGAAAGTTTAAAGGGATAATGCAACGAGTAAAATAATCAATTTTAAACTCGTAAAGATTGATATTTCCTTAATAGATAACGATTAATAACAAAAACCTGGCGTTCAAAAGCGTCCTCTAACGTCAAACAATTGCATTAACGTCTAAGAAACAAGGGAAATAAGTTATTTTCCTTATGGTACTCAAAAATTGTGCGTTTCATTTTCGCTCAAATTGGGGCCCCCTTTTTGATCTCAAACTGGATTGGTTCGGTTATTGCTCAAGGGAAAGGTTCAAAAATGGGGTCTGTTAATGGTTTTCACACTAGGAACATTTTAGTATACCCTTCTTTAGTGCGAGATTTGAAATATTAAATCATTAAGGATTTACTTAACGAGATAGATGAATGATTTAGAGTTTCATTATAAATACTATTATTTTTATCCGCATCATATAGGTGTATGCAAATTTATGAATCATTTTTGGGTTATTTATCTTGATGGTCGCGAAGAATATGTGGAAAAGCGAGCGACAAACACCATTATTTAGTCGTGATGGAACGATGGAAATGAATGATAATATTGAGTCAAAACGAGGATGGCTTCGTTTTTTGGAAATGTATCGCGTTTTCAATTGAAAAATGGTATTTTTCTACGACTTTATAGTGCTTTATAAGGTTGAAAATGAGTGAATAAAATAGCTTTCTGTCCTGCATGCAGGCGAACCGGAAAATAATACAATTTGTAACTAGCGACCCCGTGGTGCAAGGCCTGTCTTTTATTATGAATACGTTTATTTAACGTTTCATCCACATAACTCGTACTATTAATCTTTAGAAAATAAAGTAAACGACACAATACATGCGCGAATATTTAATTTACCACCTTAACTAATTTAAATTGATGCTGCCACCATTATGTTTGTGGACCTACATTCCATTATGCCAAGAGGGGGTTAAACAATCAGTTTTTAATTGATAATGTTTTTGCGTTTTAAAACGTGGCCTTTTAAATACAACATGAAGTTATTTCCCCGTTGAAAACCAACGCCCTTAAAATCTAAAATTAAATTCCACTGATATCCGTATTACGTAAAAACACTTAGGTACATAAACACTTGGGAAATCAGACTATTTTCAGTAGCACGCGCCTTAGATCCAAATTCAAATCAAGCCCATTTTCATCATTTTATATAGGTATATGGCCCAGAGTTTACTCCTTATCACCGTACAGTTAATCTAAACTGGGTAGTGTTAAAAACTATTCAAGCTTGATCCTTAGAACCTTGGCTGAAGAAAATAAGGGAGCTCGAACGAGGGTAAAAGGGGTGACCGGGGGATAGTGGTAAAGAGCATTTGCTTATTGTAATCGGCTCGCATTCTCTTCGAGTCAAGCTAGGGAGAATAAGAGAATGGGTCGAATATACCAGAAATTACAGCTCGCTTCTAGACGAAATAGCTGTTGGATAAGAGCCGGGCCTACGCGGCAATTCGTTCCTAGAAACCCTTAGCTCTCTAGCACGCTCTTATAAAGTCTCACGACGGGGAGGAGCGAGAGAAAGAGAGACTCTGGGAGAGAGAGAGCGAGAAGGGAGTTATAGGGGAGAGTAGGGCCAAATTGGTAGCGAGGCGATTAAGCAAATGTTAGCTCGTTTATAGCCAAGCGCCCCCGTGGATTTCCGCAGCTTGCAAATGGCACTCTAGCGCCAACCAACCTCCCCTAAGCCTAACCTCTCTTTCTCTCAAAAGCGTAGGTATAGCTCCTTCGCAACGCCAAAGTCAAGAACGGATCATTTGATACCTAAAAAATCAGCTTCATCCCTTCGACACCTGCCATTTTTTACTTACGCCTTCTTCTACTCTTTCCCTTCTCAGGGTTCCCCGGGGATGTTCTTCTTAAGTTCTAAGCCATTTCTCTAACCAATGGACCCAACTCGCGCGGAGCTATCCAAGCCGAGGAAGTGTTTAATTACTAAACGGGGTGGTATACGGTTAAAACTATTTCCCTTAGGTAGGATTTCCAGATACGACTAATTACGAATCATCAAAAGACTCGCGTGGTTTATAGCCATATACGGGAAAAACGACTATTTCGGGTTGAATCTATTTCCCCAGAATAATTAACGTATATTTTATTTTAATTGTAAGTATTTAATCTAGCGGTTTGATTTTTAAATATTTTTGTTGTATACACCATTAACGCTATTTTGTGTCCTTAAAGACCTTCATTCTGCTGTACAGGACATCCGGTTAAGAGTTCGAATCATGCAAGAAAAGTCCCGTGTTACGAAACTAACGTTTTTTTAGGTACAGTCTACAGAAGATAACAAAATAAGAAGGGTTCTTCTGGTACGGATGATGAACATTATGGACCACATATCCCATGAGAATTAAAGATCATTCCTTTTTTTTTTTTTTTTTTTGCTCTTACCAGACTTGTGATCATCAACAAATAATAATTTACAACGTCCGAAACTTTGTTCCAGAAAGGTGCAAGAGGTTGGGCTTCACCCTGAACACCGGAGCGCGGAGGCTGGAACACTTTTACAGGCGCTTATAACCAATTTATATTATTGACGCTATCATCTCAAATCACATCAACATCCCGTGAAAAATCACGGGTTTTTGCTAGTTGACTGATAACAGAAGCCGATGAAACCCTCCTTTGAAGTCTATTACTCCCGGGTCTTGTCTACCCCTCTCTGTATGGGTTATTCTCAAAAGGCGCGATTCGTATGCCTCCTAACGGCAGATATTTTCGGAGCGGGAGTTCGTCGAGCGAATATCTCTAGCAGCCTTGGAGTTCGTCCAAAAAACGTCGTCGTTTGTGGAGAGAGAGAATTTCCAATTTTCCGTAGACAGGGGGGATGAAGTAGGACCCCTTCTAACTCGTAAAATTGGGAATTTTACCCATACAGAGAGGAGCGCTATATGGAACATTGGAGTAGTAGACTTCAAAGGAGGGTTTCATCGGCTTCTGCTGATAATTTTAGTAGTGTTTTTAATTTTTCCCTGACTTTTAGTAATTAAATATAGTTGTTTTCACAATTTTTCATCAATTATTTCAATTAGAAAAAGTATTTGAAACTTTTTTAGGCTTATCACTGGATATAAATTCCAATAAAGTGGCTTTTCAACCAATCAGAGGCTATATCCCGCGATATTTTAGAATAGAGAACGATTGGGATAGCTGGTTTATCAATATTTAGATATCCAGGACTTTGTTTTTTTGTCAATTTAGTGAAATCTGGTAACTATTACTATATCCAACAAAATAGAAAAACCTTCGTATATATTTATAGTTACGATGGTTTAAAATTCACGCGTATTTATTACGATATCACGACCATGCATGGCAGCTAAGAGAGAGAGAGACATTTTTTCGTATCCGTCGACTCTCTCGAATCCGCCCCTCATTAATTCGCGCTGCTCAAGAAAATAACTTGGAAATCTTATACGATCCGCCCTCGTGCAGGCTACAGGAAATGATGGCAAGACATGCGAAACAACGACATGTCACGAAGAAACCACAAATTTCGCCCCTTTTCCACACACACACACGAGGCGCGACGCCAAAATTCGCGGGAGAAAGAAGCTATAGAAAACTAAATTATGTATTAAATATACCGCATGCTTCGCGTCTGACTAAAATTACTCCTTTATAGGTGCGATTCTATTGTATCTGCTACAAGTATATACCACAATGGTTTTAATAAACTACTATGTACGGCGTATAATTTAAAACCTATCGCGGTGTCACTAACCTCTTTAGTAACGTCGTGTTAAAATGGGAAAAAGACTCGCGATTTATAGTAATTTACAAGCGCAAGTATAAAATACAAGGAGCGACTATATAGTGACTTTCATAAAGGGATTGTGAACTGCAAATTATTCATTATTTGCAAATTAACAAAACTGTTCTCGGAATTGAGGTATAATCAGAAGCCGATGAAACCCTCCTTTGAAGTCTATTACTCCCGGGTCTTGTATACCCCTCTCTGTATGGGTTAGTTTCAAAAAGCGCGATTCGTACGCCTCCTAACGGTAGATGTTTTCGGAGCGGGAGTTCGTCGAGCGAATATCTCTAGCAGCCTTGGAGTTCGTCAAAAAAACGTCGTCGTTTGTGGAGAGAGAGAATTTCCAATTTTCCGTAGACAGGGGGGATGAAGTAGGACCCCTCCGATCTCGTAAAATTGTGGATTTTACCCATACAGAGAGGAGCGCTATATAGAACATTAGAGTAGTAGACTCCTGAGGGTTTCATCGGCTTCTGGTATAATGGGAAAACACGAGGCGGATTCATACACAAATTTAAAAGTAAAATATGAATATACAGCAAAAATCGACTGCGTGTGTTCTTTAATTCTTTATATCCACCATTATTTTTAAGGCATATATACAGAAACCTTTTCCAGTTGGTCAGTTTTTCTTTACCTAATTATTACATAACAAGGCTATAATTTTAGCTTAATTAATAACGTCAGAAGATAATGAACGGTCCTTTCCTTAATTGAATTAAATTTATCCAGGTTTTTCTAAATAAGGCATAGAAAAATTGGCCAATAGGAAAAGGTTATTCCTTGTAATTTTCAGTTATATAAACAAGTGGGACAAGACAAAAAAAGAACACGATGTTGAAGAATATGGAGTGTAATATGAGATAATTAGACGGAGTCCATGACGCCATCTAAATTCGTGTAAACAATTGCTAAAATAAAATTTGATTGGCTGGTTTGTACAATTGTACTTGGAAAAATTGGTGGAATATTTAAAAATGTAGGGGGGAGGGGTAAAGGCTAATTTTAAAACTTAATTTTGGTGTAATTAAGCGAAATTAAGAAATGCAGGACTGTATTACTGCGCTATCAACTAAAATAGGACTTTTCTAATAGGAAAAATTAATTTTTCCTTCAGACTCTCTTTTAAGTCCGAACAACCTTTGAGGTTACCGTGATCTAAACATTCATATTTAGTCCTAGAGTACTTTAGATTAGAAAATGGTGTTTATTAAACTCGTTATTAAAAGCAAACCCCCCCCCCTCCACCCTCGATAAATTAGTTGTCTATAAACTTGGCCTTTTATCGTTACTGGCCTCTTTAACACCACGCGGGCGTTGATATCACTACCCAGATTATCTTTCAAATTTATATATTTTAAAAGCCCCCCTCTATCTCTCGCCTTTTCTGGCTAAAATTTGTATAAATCGGCCTCTCGTACTTATCAGGAACTTAAAGTAGCGCGTGGGGACGTCCAAATAGCCATCTATAAGGGGTATAGTATAGTTGTGTTTATAGTCGCCAAAACTGTCGTTTATAACGCGTTATTAGGCCTCTTTCTCAAAACTTATCAAGTCGTCTCGGGTTTCATCGTGATATTTTGGGTCGCGCGAGCGGTCGCCTTTCGGATATAGTTTACTGCTTTTGAGTCAACGAGTGCAAAGCTGATTTAGGCTTATTTACTTAACGTATTTTATCTATAGTTTATTCGCGCGTATATTGCTTCATTCATCGCGTCAAAAGTTTGGCTCGTCAACTTTCTTAGAAGCAATGAAGTAAATCCTAGAACAAATATAAATACGCGTAAGAACGTGAATATCTTCTTGCCCTTAACTTTATTATATCTAATAACATAGACAAGCTACTACGAATCAGTCCCAGATTTCAATAAGGGCAAAGTCGGGTTCTTTCGCGATATCTTGAAATAGTTGAACTTTCTTATAAAGACCGAAAGACTTTCGTATAGCTTTGTACACGCTGCAATTTCGGATTGAACTTTATTTTATATGTTGAAGTATGTTATAGTAGGATATTTCCGTAAACGAGAGCCTGATTGCTGGATCAATTTTGTAGCGAACTCCTCTCGTTTTTGGCCCCCTCCCAATGTTCGGGGATTTAGCCGTTTAAATCTTCCGGCAATTTAGTCAGATTTGCGTCATTATTATTTTTTTTGGAATATTTTCTTTTTTTTTTTTTGGCTAAAAATTGGTTTTCATATTTTTTAGCGGTTTTTAGGGTTTTGATATTTAGTCTTAAAAGGATAGTGAATGAAATTCGAAAGATATGTTAGTGAAATACTGCAATTGTGGGTCATGATATAATCTTCAACCCCGGTTATTTAATTTTGAAACGGTTAATTAAACTTAATTCAAAAAACTTTTAAAAGGGTAATATATTTAGAAACCCCAGATTTTAAAATGGTAATTTAAGGTCAACCCAGATAAGGGTTTAAAACGGTAATTTAGTCAGCCCCAGATAAGGTTTAAAACGGTAATTTAGTCAGCCCCAGATAAGGTTTTAAAACGGTAATTTATAGTCAGCCCCAGATAAAGTTTTAAAATGGTAATTATGGTGAATCGGTCAACCCAGACAAGGTTTTAAAATGGTAATTATGGTGAATCGGTTAACCCAGACAAGGTTTTAAAATGGTAATTATGGTGAATCGGTTAACCCAGACAAGGTTTTAAAATGGTAATTATGGTGAATCGGTTAACCCAGACAAGGTTTTAAAATGGTAATTATGGTGAATCGGTCAACCATACAAGGTTTTAAAATGGTAATTATGGTGAATCGGTCAACCCAGACAAGGTTTTAAAATGGTAATTATGGTGAATCGTTCAACCCAGACAAGGTTTTAAAATGGTAATTATGGTGAATCGGTCAACCCAGACAAGGTTTTAAAATGGTAATTATGGTGAATCGGTCAACCCAGACAAGGGTTTAAAACTGTAATAAGGTTTTAAAATGGTAATTTATAATCAACCTCAGTTAAAGGCTTAAAATGGTAATTTATGGTCAATCGGTCAACTCAGATAAGGGTTTAAAACGGTAATTTAGTCAACCCCAGATAATATTTTAAAACGACACTTTAGTCAACCCCAGATAATATTTTAAAACGACACTTTAGTCAACCCCAGATAATATTTTAAAACGACACTTTAGTCAACCCCAGATAATATTTTAAAACGACACTTTAGTCAACCCCAGATAATATTTTAAAACGACACTTTAGTCAACCCCAGATAATATTTTAAAACGACACTTTAGTCAACCCCAGATAATATTTTAAAACGACACTTTAGTCAACCCCAGATAATATTTTAAAACTAATATTTAAAATCAAACTCAGATAAGGTTTAAAAATGGTAATTTATGGTCAATCGGTCAACCCAGATAAGGGTTTAAAACGATAATTTAGTTAACCCCAGATAAAATTTTTAACCGCTATTTTAATCAACCTCGAATAAAGTTTTAAAACGCTAATTGAGTCAGCCCAGGATAAGGTTGTTAAAAGAGTCATAATAATCATAATTTTAAATAAAATAACAACGAAGGGATAATGACCCTATTGAAATTCCAAACTTGCATGAATGTGTATATTAAATTACATCAAAATTTAAAGCCAATGTTGTTTTGACTCAAAATTTGAGGATAAATCATAAATTTTCCCAATCCCACGTAATAACATAATATATAAAATTAATGTGGGCTAAACAGGAGATACTCGGTGTTGGAAACGCAAATATTTTACGTTTTTTATTACCAAAGTTATTTAAATTTATCCTTTTCATGAAAGAAATGAGAGAGATTCAATAAATTAGGAAAAATAGTGTTGCAGAAATGTTTACAAAGTTCACATCGCTAACTCAAAGCTTAAAGAGGTCGAAAAAGGGGAAAACAAATCGAGATAAATTGATGCTGTTGAATATATATAGTTTCTATTCGCTCATAAACCGAACCTTAATCTTGGCATAATCTTAGACGCAACCTTTTTCTTTTAAATGCACTTTAGTCCAAAACCATTATAACTCAAAATATATTTATTTTAAACTAAAACAATCATTATTGAAAATTGCAAAGAATAAAGGGATAATGAAGATGACTTTTAATCGATTTCGAGCGGTAAAATATAGGAATTAAAACATTAAAACTCACCAAACGTTTCAAGGTAATTTACAGAGAATTATCAAGGTTGCGATTTTAGCATTTTAATACTAACTTAATTTTTAAACCAGTAAAAATGGCAGAAAATCATACAGCAAAGAGTTTAAAAACAGATTAGTTTCTGGGGGTGCCAATCAAATTCGATAGCTCATGAAAATTCTGTGACAATCTCACATCAACGAGAAATGTTTTTTAAGTTTCAATAATGATATTACAGATTTTTAAGCAACTAATCAATTTACTCTTTTTAATTATCCCTTTAAACAATACCTTAACTTTGAGTTAGAACGTTTTTGTACTCTAACCCATCGTATAGGGTGCGTGGTATAAAGAATGGGCCTTCTTATTGAAGTTCGCGAGTTTAGAAGCCGACAGCGACGTTTATTTTCTATAACAGAGAAGGAAGAAAGAGAGCCTATAGTTGGTTATAAGGCCCAGACGATTTATGGAGTTTTTTGCCGCCATTTTTACCGCGCCAAAGCACGTGATCTTCAACGTCAAACAATCTCGCGCCCCAAAAAAATAGGGCTCAAGCACGAAGCTATATAAGCGCGCACCCCTTTAAAGAATTAAAGAACACCCCTTGCAAGCCAATCACGTCCTTTCTCGGAAAACGCCAAAAAATCGCGCCAGATCCTGTAAAGCTTTCTATTTTACCGGCCATCGTAAAAAATAATTCTCCCACCGAGTTCTCTACCAAATTTAAAGCTCGAAATAAGGGTGATATTGTTCCAGAAGAGTTGACAATACGTGCAAAGATTGGGCGGATTGATATATAATGTAAAACATCATTAAAACCTGATTAAATTCAAATTAAATTTCATGAAATAAAGCATTCAATATAAAAGGTTAAAAATTAATCTACGAAGATGACACGTGATTTAATAACGAACCACGGTTTGAAACAGTCTCGCAGCCATTTTTTAAAAAATAAAATAAGTTTTTATTTTAATCAAATCACGTGCCATCTTCGTACATTAATTTTTAACCTTTTATATTATAATTTTTCGTGATAATTAATAATGAAATTAAATTTATTCGATTAAGGACTCAAGCTGTAACAAATATAGAGTTAATAGAAAACTGATTTAAACTGTTTAATCCGCATTTAATCCTTTAAATAGTAATTTAATTGAACTAATCAACTAGATCATATAAACCAATTTCGTCTTGGCCTGATTGTTTTGGGTTTAAACGTTATTAAAATGATTAGTTTGTCATTATAAAATGATTATAACCTGATTTAAAACAACTAAGGGTACAACCGAAAGTTGAGTCACCCGCGACTCACAATTACGACAGAAAAAAAAAAAATCCAATTACACTCTCTAAACAAATTATAGATATAATAAAATTAGATTAATTACGAGTTAATACTACAGTATCGGTGCTGAACTTTGCGATAAGAAAAAAACAAAATATTTAAATATAATTAAAATTTAGTTCCCAAGATTAATTATTAGCTATAAAATCTTAAATTTTAACAACTTTGATTAAATATAAATGACTTTCACCGATACACACTTTAATTTATACGAATGGATCGTGATATGATTCTTAAAATATATCAACTGACAAAAAGTGATTTTCCAGTTTTGAAATATTTAAGAAATATTTGAAGAGATCCCGTCATGAACAAGTTTTGAAAGATTTACTTCAAGCCACTTCCACCCAAAAAATATCTTATGCATTGCCGAAAACCCCCAAAAAACCTTGACGATTCGCGCGTTTAGTGTTAATTAATCATCCTATCATAGTTGTTTATGACAAGAAAAAAACTAAATTACGACACTCGATCTGAAAGATAATTTTTGAAGGGAAAATAAAACGAAAATTTAAGGGAATTGCATAATAAGAGTTACCATGAAAGGCTTAGTGTGGATATTTTACTATTAGTTGCTTAGTTTACTTAGGGCATGTTGCTGTCGACGTCATCAGCTACGTAATAGCTTGTAAAGCTCGTAGCGCTCGTGAGCACCGAGCATTTCTTAAGCCTATTTTTCTATATACAGATGTCGGGTCTCTCCCGAGTGACTTCTGAACCCACCTAGCGTTTTATGAAAACGGAAATAACTGCCCTGTATAACCTTAACGCCACGTGATTTCGTGACGTAGTTAGCAACATTCGAACAAGATCTTGCACCCACAACTTCTTTTATAATATAAACTATTCTGAATTAGCCAAAGATAAGGATTCATGAATTTTATTACGCACCTGGGCCAATAAATAAATTTAATTAACTTAAAATGTTAATTTCAATATCCCTTTAAAAAGGTAAGGGACATAAACTTACGCTAAAATATTTAATACGAAATTAAAATTTAAAAATAAAAAATGGCAGTTACAAAATTAAGTGCGATGGAGCAAAAACAAGGATGAAATAAAAGGAAATTAAAATCAAAATAGTTTCTAAATTTGAAAAGTTAAGTTAATTTCGCTTCAAATTGGCTAAGCTGTACCCTTTACCTCTACAATTAACTAAGTTTACACGTGCTGCTAATTCGAGATGGAACAGACTATAGCTTTGAATAGTCGAATTTTATCATCAGAGCCAATGAAAAAGATTAATTAACCTAGAATTTAAGCATTTGTATTCAGTTAGTGTATTCTTAGGGCGGGTATTATCAAGGGGGGGGGGGGGATAGAATGCGATAGAGAGCTCATAGAGTGAGTTTCGAAGGCCAGTCCTTACATTAAAAATAAATACATTTACATATTTAGATGACAGTGCTGGCAATATTAAATAATAACGATCGAAATATTAATAATCACGGTCAAGACACCTTGGTATTTATTTAATAATAATAATGTCTGTGGATGGCGGTATAATTATTACGAGAGTCAGGTTAAGTGGTCACCGTGTATAATACTACCTTCATATTTATCTCGTGTAAATTAAATCAAAGAAATGTAAGTCGTCATAGTTTGTTACAAACTGAAACCTTAAGACTATGTCATTTACAATCTGGAAATAAGCAAGTTTCCCGTATAAAAACAAAATTTTGCGTGTGGATAATTGTCCTTCTAAGCATGCAAAATTACAAATCATCATTAAGAATTGAATACGAGTTTTGGTAACTTTGTAACATAAAATTTTCAACTATGGTTTGAATTTGTAATTCAATTTTTGTTCAAGATAAGCTGAAGAAATAGTAAAATCTTGGATATGCCCAAAATCACGCGGTTCCATTCCTTTTAAAAATCTTATAGAATTTAAAGGGAGAATGCAACCTAATAACAAGCGATTTTCTATAGATTCATTGTCGTTTAAATAGGCCTAATCCACCAATAAAAAGTTTACAAAACAAATATTAAACTAGAAATAAATTTAAAACTTACCCGGAAAATAGGCTTAGCGGGATTCATAGAGATCCTGAATTGCCTACGTGTAAGGTATAGCGACCAATGAGCAAAGGCCCGTCGTTCACGCGATATCTCCACGAGACTTACAATCGAATTCGATTGGTCGCTAGACCTTATGACGCGAGGAAATCAGGATCTCCATGAATCCCGCTAAGCCTATTTTCTTGCTAAGCTTTAAATTTATTTCTATAGTTTAATATTTGTTCGTAAATTTTTCACTGGTGGATTAATCCTATATAAACAATAAGGAATTGTTAAAAAATTAGGTTGCATTCTCCCTTTAATCATTTGTTCTTTGTTAGTCAAAAAAAATTGGTATCTGATTAAAATCCAATTAATGAAGCAATGAAAGGGATTTGGGGGATTAGTTAAAAACTGAAGGTATACGGTGCGCCGGTACATAGGGGATTAATAAAAACGATTATAATCTTTTCATACGCTGTTTCTAATTTATTAAATAAAATATTACATTTACTGTTTAAAAATTGTCAAAAAGACCGCACCTATTTTCACCTCAATTTCAATATGAATTGAATTCGGAGTTTAATTACTAATGAATTTTTGGTATCAATTGAAATATAAAAGAAAATATCAAGGTTTTTTTTTTTTAATTTAAAAGATTTCACGTTGATAATTTTTAATATTATTTTCAATTATTTTCAAGAAAGATCAAAGGCTTTAGACCCGTTCAGTTTCTTTATTCGAACTAGTTTTAATTGAGTGTATAAATTTATTGTATTGTTTTATTATTTCAAATTGATTTATCGTTGTAATTAAACACCAATTATTTTTTTTTTAAATAAATAATTATGGGTATGAAAATTGTTAATTTCAAATTTAGATATATTGCATGAATGAATGTAATAATTAGATTTTTTTCTGCATTTATGTTTAGACTTCAATAATTTAAATTTCACGGAAATATTAATTAAATTTGATAAATTTAACTAGCATTTTAATGTGGGGTTATTATTATCTGTAGTAAATAAAATTGAAATCTTGGAGGTGGGATAAAGACTTGGCGGAAAAGTGGGGGTCCTCATATTTTTTATAATGAGATGCAATAATACTTTTTCACGAAGCAGATGTGTCAAAATGAAACGCAGTTTTGTCTTTATGCGCAACAAGCAAAAGCCTACACCTTTTATTAAAATTCTAGACTAATTAGTGAAGTCGTCTGCTTAAAGGGAGAATGCAACCCGACAATAAGTATTTTTTACAAGGGGTATTTAAAAAAACATATGTTAGAAATATAGAAAAGTAGAGCGGAAAATAAACTATAAATATAACTCGGTTTTTCTGGCAATTATTAAAAATTGCCTATTTTTGAGTTTGCAAGAGTTTAATAACAGTTTTAAGTGTCAAAATGTTTAATTAAAATTTCTCTAATTTTGTTAAATACGATTTTGTCAGATAATTATAAATTTCCTTGATTTTGTAAAATAATTATTTCTGATATTTCCCTGATTTTGTAAAATTATTATTTCTGAGATTTCCCTGATTTTGTAAAATATATACCCTGAAACTTTCCTGATTTTGTAAAATAACTATTTCCCTGAAATTTCCCAGATTTTGTCAAATAATTATTTCCATGAAAATTCTGATTTTATCAAATAATTATTTCCATGAAAATTCTGATTTTATCAAATAATTATTTCCATGAAAATTATGATTTTATCAAATAATTATTTCCATGAAAATTCTGATTTTATCAAATAATTATTTCCATGAAAATTCTGATTTTATCAAATAATTATTTCCATGAAAATTCTGATTTTATCAAATAATAATTTCCCTCGTATTGTTAACAAATCCTGAATTTCCCGGAGATTTCCATAATATTTTTCTCCACAGTCAAATTCCCTGATATTTCTATAGGTTTTCCCTATTTTCCATGTTTTCCATGTTTGTACGAACATTTTTAAATAGACCTCATTTACTAGTAAACAAAAATTAAAAACTAAAATCAATATTTCGAATGAAAAAGCGAGCAAACGAAACAAATATTACATTACACCATCCCTTTAATACCAATACCACAGTTGTCTCTGAACTCAGATCATTTATAACCATTTTTTCCAACATGTTAACAATTACAATACGATCCCCCTCCCCTCTTTAAAGTCATTGTACTTGCTTATTTTCGAGTCTTTCGAGATACCAAGCAGGCAGAACGTATACCTAAGAATGTCGAAAAATCTGTCAAAGCGTCGAATTATTAATAGCGAGTGATTGCCCGGATGTTAAGTACTTATTCCTGCATGTCCGCGATAAAAGCTCATCTCTCAGATAGTTCTTTTTTTATTTTTAAGAATAGAATATAAACGATTTGCTCCACTAGTCGTTATTTCTCCTGAGGGAAAGATTAGGCCTGAATTTTTATTTTTTCATTTATTTTCCATATCATATCATGAATGATTGGATCTTTATAGTTACTGATTTTATTGCTATTTATCGGTTTCGCGTGATTGGATGCCACGGCGTGCTTTTTTTTTTTTATTTGATACTTGAAAGAACTCTTAAGTCGTTTTTTGTCATTGGTTAAGACGTATCGTTTCCCGTTGACCTCATTAACTAGCGTGCAAAGGATGACTAAATCTCATACGCAAGTTAGAGGACTCGCTATAGGGGATAAGTTTCTTCCTTTGTAATTATCCTCGTAAATGAATGATTAGGTTTATAATAACGTTTATAAGAATATTCTGTACCACCTTGTTTGATGTGGTTTCCAGTGTTAACTAGTAGGAGAATATAATTTATATAATATAACTCCCATCAGAGTGTAGTGAATACCAGTACTATATGAAGTCGCAAACTTTACGATTTCATGTTACTTTTGACGTCACTGAATCTCATTTTAATGGGCTATCATGTTATGGGTTATCTTTTCAGCTCAAAATCTGCAATTTTTGTAATCAGTTGTCTCTCTTTCTTTAAAAGGGAGGGCGAATAGGAAAAATTAATTTATTTGTTGATTATACTTAAAGACGCGATTCAAAGAGCGTGCCGCAGCACGTGTCGAGGGGATATTACTAAGCCAAAGTTGGGAAGTCTTTCGATTAGTCGAATGTTTTGCTTTTAATTGATCGAAAAAAATCTGTATCTTTGAACAATTAGAGACATTTTTCGAAAGTTTTAATGGGCGAATAAATAAAATTATATTTGAATATCTAGGTATATTTAAAAATAATTAAAATTTACAGCCAAAAAATTCGTCAATCAAATTAAATTTTGTCTTAGAATAAATAAGTATTAATGGGAGAATGAAAGGCCGAAACAACCTATTTTTAATCGATTAAGAATGCTAAAATAATGAGAAAAACAATAATATAACTCACCAAAAATATTTCGTTATTTTATAATCAATTTCCAAAGTTCCGATGATAAGCCTAAGCTGCCTAGCTCGGTGAACTAGGCTAGTACGACCTGTATTTTTTTTTTAATATTCGCGGCTGTTCTTGTCGCCAATCACGAGCGAGTACGCGTTTTTTAAAAATACTCGTACTCGCTCGTGATTGGCGACTAAATCAGACGGGAATATTAAAAAAAAATACGGCTCGTGCGCGCCTAGTTCGCCGAGCTAGGCAGCCAAGGCTTAGCATCTGCAAGTTTCGGAACTTTGGAAATTTATTATAAAATAACGAAATATTTTTTGTGAGTTATATTATTGTTTTTCTCATTATTTTAGCATTCTTTATCGATTAAAAATAGGTTGTTTCAGCCTTTTATTCTCCCTTTAAATAAAGGAAATGTATTATAAAATATCATATAAATCTTTGTTTCAACTTGCCTTCAAAATTTCTACAAATTGTGTACAATAAAGGTTATTTTTTCTTCTATATAATACCGTGACGTAAATATACAAGGGCGGAATTCATATAAGAAGAAGATATTACCCTCAAACTTTCTTTTTCTCTATATATTGAATTAAAATTAAAAAATTTCGTCCGTTTCGCGTGATTGGTCGGTTATAGTTGTGCGTTTTTAATAACTTTTTTTTATGTTCAACCTCTATATTCGAAATAAGAAGGGGCACCATGCAATTCTTTATTGACGTTGACGCCTTATCCGTGTTATATGTTACGCATAAAAGCAAGCCCGAAAAAATATATGTATAAAAATCGCACGCATGCTAAGTTAACCAAAAGAGAGAAAAAAAAAAAAAAAAAAAAAAAAATCAGGCGCATTTTTTAGGCAAACGAATCGCGCGCGACCGAAATGAAAATTACGGATAAATCATATTTAATCAATTCCTAACGTTAATGGAGTTCAAAGGTGGCAAATATGTTTTCTAAAGGCCGTTAAAAAAGTATACGGTATCTGCCTTTTCTTTCAGTAACATTTTGCCCTGAAAATATATACCGACTCTTTTCATTTTCATTTTTAATGCCGCCTTCAATATGCGACAAGTTAACTCGCGAACCTCACACGTTGTCTGTGGATACAAGTACAGCAACATTTTACGTAAAACAACATCCAACATGGGTCCAGTTCACATCTCAACGTAATGACGTAAAAACTTAGTGCAAACTGTTTTTTGAATATAATTTCCTTCAGAAAGAGGTCAAATTTTAAAATTTGATTTCTATAAACCGATGAAATAGATAAACAAATACCAGATGCCGATGAAACCCTCCTTTGAAGTCTATTACTCCCGGGTCTTGTCTACCCCTCTCTGTATGGGTTATTCTCAAAAGGCGCGATTCGTACGACTCCCAACGGTAGATGTTTTCGGAGCGGGAGTTCGTCGAGCGAATATCTCTAGCAGCCTTGGAGTTCGTCAAAAACGTCGTCGTTTGTGGAGAGAGAATTTCCAATTTTCCGTAGACAGGGGGGATGAAGTAGGACCCCTTCTAACTCGTAAAATTGGGAATTTTACCCATACAGAGAGGAGCGCTATATGGAACATTGGAGTAGTAGACTTCAAAGGAGGGTTTCATCGCCTTCTGCAAATACTTAAAATTCTATGAGCAAATAAAATTTTAAATTACGCAGAATTATGCTAGCAGACAAATCTTAAAATTGATCAGAACTCTACAAGCAGACGCCATTTAAAAAGTACTCAGAATTCTACAAGACACAATTTCAAATTTGTTCGGAATTCTACAAGCAGATTAAGTTTAAAATTACTATAGATCAATGTGTTTCTTCTAAATTCATAATTCAAAATTCAATTGATTGCCAAAGTTGACTTTGTTGACCAAAGTACGCTATTTATAGTTGCATTTAATTAATATATATATTGCAGGTAAAACTTCTTGGCTTTCCCAGATAATTAAAAAAAAAAAAAATCTGCATAGTTGAGGCGGTTTGACACTCAGTATTAAATCGCATATAAAATAAACAGGGTAAAATTCAGTTACATAGAGAGAATTTAATCCGAATTAGACCCGGGATCAAAAACACTAAAAAACTGTGGAGAGGGAGTTAAGGCAGTACATAAAAATAAGGGGGTTTCATCATCTCTTCCCCCAGTCCTTCGTGGGGGCTTAAGAGTCCAGTGACAAGTTGATTTGTCGCGCGGAATAAAAACCCCGAATAGACCTTAAAGCTAAAGCCATATCGCCGAGAAGATATGGGGACCGGGGACGAATAAAAACTGGCACGAATCAGATAATATAGTCAGCGCGTACGAAGCTAAACACCCTTTTATCTCTATTATTTCGTTTCCTAGGAGATTTGGGACGAATATATGTTCGCGGGGTACTGTCAACTTTAGAGTGATTCCAACTTTTAGTAACAAAAAACCGTGAGTCCCCAGCTTCGAAAAGTTATGGTTCCGAGACGTGGAAATATTATGAAAGGTTCGCTCTTCTCTTACCTTCTGACGTAAAACCCCTACATTTTTAAGGGGGACCAACCCCCTCTCCTTTCCTCATCTCCTTCAAAGATTCAACCTTATACGGACGGATAAATCATCGCCTTCTCCGAAAAACTTAACCATTTTCTCCGCCGCAATAAAAGCCGGATTCTCGGCGAATAGAAAACGTCTTTTTCGTGCCCCTTCCTTCTACGCGTATACTTAAAATCTCTATAACAGCGACCCTAATGTAAGAGACAAAAGGCCGTAACTGCAACAATACATTAACAAATAAGAAACTAAAGACGCTAGTAATGTCTCTTTAGCCGCGTTCATACTACGCATTGAAATCGATTTAAACCGTTTCAAAACGTTTCGCTAGAGTCGTGCGAGCACGAAACCTTCTTTTCTCGAATCGTTTTGATTCGATTTCTCGAAATAGCTTTAGCTACGGTCACATTAGCAGAGTTAATCGGTTTGAAACGGTAAAATTAAACCGATATTCAAATCGCCAGGAATCGTTCTAAGCCCCATGTGTTCACACATTATCTATATAAATCGATTTACTGTAGCTTCATCTGTCGGTTGTTGAAACCGAATCGGTATGAAACTGGTTCCCGAAGCGGTTTTGAGAAATAGAATCAAATCGATTCGATAAAAGACGGTTTCCCGTTCAAACGACTCCACCGAATCGTTTTGAAACGGTTTAAATCGATTCCAAGGCGTAGTATGAACGCAGCTTTGATTTTTACGTTATTTTATCCTAAAATATGGAAACTCCGCGTCATTAGTATTTTTTTATATTTGTTAACCTAAATATCTCACTAACAAAAAATTGCCCGAAGATGGAACTATATTTTCATTATTAATTACAGAGCTTTTCCGCGCCGTTGATGAAACGTGTCTGCAGGCGATTAGCGCCTTAGGGTTGGGGGCCTCTCAGATTTAGATTTCTACTACTAGTGGTACACTTAAGTTTAATTTCTATGATTGCTAGGTCGTTTATATTATCACCATGACAATCTAACATCTTTCCTATATCTTTAAACAAAATATTACGTCCAGGGGCGTCGGAATCGAAGGCATGGTGGGCTCAAGCCCCCTTTACTATCGGACTTGGGGTAATTGAGCCCCACATAATTTGGCCTTGGTCAACTTGTTCAGCTCACCAAATTAAAAATAATTTCCGACGCCCCTGATTACGTCATTCCAACCAATAAGAGCTGTAGTGAATAAGAAACAAACCGAGCGAGCTGGAAAGCACCATTTTAAATTGAATCAGAAGCCGATGAAACCCTCCTTTGAAGTCTATTACTCCCGGGTCTTGTCTACCCCTCTCTGTATGGGTTAGTTTCAAAAAGCGCGATTCGTACGCCTCCTAACGGTAGATATTTTCGGAGCGGGAGTTCGTCGAGCGAATATCTCTAGCAGCCTTGGAGTTCGTCAAAAAAACGTCGTCGTTTGTGGAGAGAGAGAATTTCCAATTTTCCGTAGACAAGGGGTATGAAGTAGGACCCCTCCGATCTCGCAAAATTGTGAATTTTACCCATACAGAGAGGAGCGCTATATCGAACATTAGAGTAGTAGACTTCAAAGGAGGGTTTCATCGGCTTCTGATTGAATTTATACTGTCATCTTCCTATAACCCTCATACCCGTGTCGTGTAGAAAAGTGAAAAGCCAATGAAAGAGTTTAGTGTTATTCAATCTTGACATCAGGAAAAGAAAGGTTTCAATTAATAATAAACATTTTTTTTTCTTCTTGAAATTATGATACTCTGTAGTTATTACACGTTGGCCCTCAAATCAAGATTTTAAAATTTAATAGTTTTTAGGGGCAATTTTCTTTGTGCAGTTGGATAGGTTTTGTAACCAAGATTATACATGAAGAATAGAAGGAGAGAGATGTAGGGAACATAATATATATCGAAACCAAGATGGACCATGCATCTTAAAATATAAAGAATATAACAGTACTCTAAAGGCGGCATGCTAGTCTAAGAATATACTCTTTCTATTTCGTAATAGTGTGGACCTAAGAAAATTACAATGTAATAAATAATCTTCCTGCGCAGCCCGCGTCTTAAAACATTTTTGGATATATGGTAGGCGCCCCATGATATAAAATGCCCGCATTTTTATTCTTTATACCCTTCTTTCGCCGCGTGCTTTTCAAAAAGGGCCAAAAGATCGTCTTTTAAAATTATGATAGAATCGTAAATTTGAATGCGAAGAGTTTTTACGGGTTTTGGAAGCCGAAACTACGCCGGGCCCGAGTACCACCTGGTTTAGTTATACATAGTTGGGTTTAAAGTTCTAAATTTGGTAGCCAACCTAACCGGTCTACTTTAAAAATTATTGGTTTTTAAAGGGAAACTAGGAGCTAAAAATGACGTTTGAATTTATTTTCGGAATCACAAAAAAAAAAAAAAAAAAAATAAAGTTGAGAATTTTTAAACACGTTTTTTGTTTTTAAATCAATTTCTAAAGTTTGGTAAAATTTGTATTAAAGTAAATATAAAATCGGACCAATCACGTTATCTCAAGGTCTTAAGCATCAAATGCCAGCCTATTAATGTTAATACTTGAAAAGAGATGTTGAAAGCTGAAATAATATGATTGGCCCGAATTTATATTTACTTTTATCAGAAGCCGATGAAACCCTCCTTTGAAGTCTATTACTCCCGGGTCTTGTCTACCCCTCTCTGTATGGGTTATTCTCAAAAGGCGCGATCCGTACGCCTCCTAACGGTAGATGTTTTCGGAGCGGGAGCTCGTCGAGCGAATATCTCTAGCAGCTTTGGAGTTCGTCCAAAAAACGTCGTCGTTTGTGGAGAGAGAGAATTTCCAATTTTCCGTAGACAGGGGGGATGAAGTAGGACCCCTTCTAACTCGTAAAATTGTGAATTTTACCCATACAGAGAGGAGCGCTATATGGAACATTGGAGTAGTAGACTTCAAAGGAGGGTTTCATCGGCTTCTGCTATTATAGAAATTTTAACAAACTTTAGAAATTAATTTAAATTAAAGTGTCTAAAAATTCTGAAAAATACTCAATAATGTTTTATGGCATGGTGATACCGAAAACAAATTCAAAAGATGTTCTATTTTTAGCTCCAAGTTTCCCTTTAAATAAAAAATACCTTATTTGGTTATTTACCGCGATGGGAAAAATGATGTATTTGAAAAAAGGTTAATTCTTTGACGATAATTTACAGAATTACATCTCTCAAACGAATCTCATTCACATGAAAAAAAAAAAATAAAAAAATATCTTGTTAGGGGAATATAAAATTCAAGTTCCAAAAATGTCGCGATTAAAAATTAAGTTTTTGTCGCGACACTTTTACGTGGGTTTTCAATGTAGCCTCGATGATCGAGATAAACGTTCCCCCCAACGGGTTAACACGTAATTCCAATCAATTTTGACTAAACATCGATAGAAAGAAGCCAGCTATCTCTTTCTAAAAATGCGGAAGAGTAGGAAGTTGTAGAAAACTGATCATTCAAGGCGTATAAGCTAGCCGCGAGGCGGTTTACGAAATGTAAAATTGGATTTAATTAAATTGAAATTCATCCCTCAATCATTGGCTCCTACTTAAAAATCGACAAATATTATTGCATGACTCCAAAAATGGGTTCAAAATCATTATATCATCGCTCTTATAGATATGACGAAATTTCTCAAGAATTAAAACCAACTGTTAAAGAAAAAAATGAACGTGTACGTGAACGTCAAGGTATTTTTTAAATAATTAAAAATTGTTTCTTAAAATTTGATTATTAGTTGGCTTTCAATTAAATATATTTTAGATATATCTGGAATAAAGATTAACTTTGTCAAAAGTTGATCATATATAGCAGAAATTAAAATCCTAACGTGACGTCAAAACGGAATTTAATGAGGTAATCAATTTATGTATTTGGACCATGATTAAAGTTAACTAATTTTGTCAAGTTTTGTATAAATATGAAAAATTAAAACTGAAGAAAATTAGCAATATATTTTGTCAAATTTATTAATTTAGCTAATTAACCCAAATTTTGTCATTGGGGATGACAAAGGCGAAGAATAATAGCTAATTGGATGGATATTTATAGTAATTCATTTTTAAAATAGCTAAGTAACACAAGACTGGTCATTGAGGATGAGAAATCTAAAACAAATTAACTAATTGATAGCAATTTATTTTGATTTTAATTATAGATTAACTAATTACCCAAGTTTTGTCATTGGGGATGACAAAACCGATAAGAAAATTAGCTAATTTATGTGAGTAGCAATTTATTTTAATTCGAATTATAGATTAACTAATTACCACAATTTTGTCATTTGGGGATGACAAAACCGAAGGAAATTAGCTAATTGGAGGAATATCTTTATCAATTCAATTGGAATTTTGATAATTAGCGCAAGATTAGTCATTGAGGAAGACAAAGCTGAAGGAAATTAGCAAACTGATGGGAATAATATTCTATTCTGATTTGAGTTCGCAGACTTATTAGCAAATATATTTTGACAAGTATTGAAATTTAGCTAATTAATTATCCCAAGTTTTGACATTGGGAATGGCAAAACTGAAGGAAATTAATTAATGTTAAATAATATTATATAGTAGACTGGTCCTTGAGGATGATACAAAACTGAAACTTTGCTAATTGGTGCTAACGGCAATTTATTTTGATTTGGATAATATATTAACTAATTAACCCAAGTTTTATCATTGGGGATGACAAAACAGAAGGAAAGTAGCCAATCATATACCCGTTATTTAGACATCAACAAAACAAAAATTCCAAAATGACGACGTATTTTATCGAATTTAAAAGTCTTCGTTTAAATTATGGACTGATTGCGACATGCAAGTTTTTCTAATTGTGAAGACGTAAGACTAAAGCTGCGTTCATACTAGGCCTTGGAATCGATTTAAACCGTTTCGCTACAGTCGTGTGAATCGTCTTTTCTCGAATCGATTTGGTTCGATTTCTCGAAACTGCTTCGGGAACCAGTTTAATACCGATTCGGTTTCCATAACCGATAAATGAAGCTACAATAAATCGATTTATAATGATGACGCTTAAAACGATTCGAATATCGGTTTGATTTTACCGTTTCAAACGGATTAAGAAATGCTAGTGTGACCGTAGCTTCAGTCTTGTACGCCTTTAAATGTTAACCCACGCAGACGTACGCGTAAACGTTCACGGTAGATTGACTTTCAAACCATCTTCACGTATAAGAAAATAGTTTTTAATTCCAAGAAACTGTAAGAGGAAAGCGATAGCGCCAAAATTGGACTCATAATCATTTCACCACTTTCCTGAGCCGCGAGAGTCTAAAAAGAGATTGTGATTTTTTTATTCGTTTCTTTCCACCTATAAGAGTTCATCCTACTTTAAAAATACAATACGATCAATGCTACATAACCTTACACATTATATAAGAGACTTAGAATATTATATTGTCGCTAAAATTTACCACCTTGATTTCTCAGCGTACGCAAGACTAGGCTCCTTTATCGTTTCGATATAAACTCAAGTTCAAGAGAAATTAACAAAAAGGGAAAAGCTTCAGGCGCAATATACATAATGTTAAATATCGTAGAAACTAAAGTAGTCCAAACAAACTTCACTAGGACACCCGTTATATATTTTATTTGCTTGTACCCTAGAGATAACTGGAGCCCATCAGCTTCGGGAGTGCTGCCAACTCAATTTGGAAATAACTATTTGTACCTTTACTCAAATAGAATATTCAGTTTGACACGAAGAAAAGCTGATATAGAATGGTAAAGGAAACTATTACCGCGTGAAAAAGTCTCGGAGCGAGTAAGAGAAAACAAGAAATAAGTTTCTGTAGGAGTGCGTTCGGCGGAGAAGCTACCATCCTCAAAAAGATCTGCCTATCCTCTTCGATAAAACTATTTCGGGCTTCAGCGCGTTCAAAACTAGGCTTAGCTTTATCTCTTTACATATAGAAATGTTAAAGAAAGGCATCATACAGTTTTGCACACGATGAAATTACAAACTGGTCATGGTACAGAATATAGCCGAGGAAGTTTGGACGCCGCCAGGGGGTCATTACCTGGGTCCTATACTCCGCCCCTCCATGCCTGACCCCATTTAGGTGGGGCGAATATCGCTTACGCTTTTAGACCCATGCACGGTGCCCCAGCTCTTTCAAAAAATCCTATAGGTACTTAAAGGTACTTTCACGTTCATTAAACGCTGAAGACACTACGTGCAAAAGCAGAGGTCAAAAGTTGAAGATTAATTTAATTTTATTCTTATTTTAATTAATCCCGGTAAGAGATTAATTAGAATAACAATATAACTTTAATGAAAACCATTTTCAAAATCTCAACTGGAGAAATAAAGCGAGGAGTTCCAGACACAGACAACTTCTGATATTCTTACTCCATGGAAAAATGCTAAATTTAATATCTTTAAACGGAGAATGCAACCCGACAATCAATTGATTTTCTATCGAATCCTTATAATTTTAAATTCTTTATTCACTATTAATATCAGCAAGAATCCATTCAGGTTCCATAAGAATATGGGAGCATAGCTTTAGCCTCTGGTACCATCCTCCCAAACTTTGTAACAAAGGTTCGTCCGCAATTTTCGCAACATTTGTACGCTTAGATCTTTTTTCGGTCGGCTCCATTTTTATTACCCAAAATATTATGTCAAGGTCGTTAGTGGCGCGGGTTAATAATAGATGTCAGGAGCGATTTACTTGAAAAATCGATTCGAAGCAGACGAACTTTTGCTACAAAGTTTGGGAGGATAGTTATTGAATCGCGGCCCTCCCATATTCTTATGGAACCTGAATGAATTCTTTATATCAGTATAAAAAATATAAGGCGTCTGTTGTTTAAATTGTCAAACTCTTAAAAAAATAGAATTTGTGCCGTAAATTTTGTCACGTTTGTGAAAGTACCTTTATATTACACTTCAAGATCTTTTGCCCCGCTCGCGAAATGATGGTCAGGGCCGGGCGCGTAATGAAATCCCATCAGATCCATTCCCGCTATAGAATTTCACTTTCTCTTACTCTACATGCGAGTTGCGATGAGGACTCATCAGAAGCAATACTAGGATAAGAGCATCAGTATAGCGACCCGGGGACAAAGATGCCGCTCGGAATAAACGCGTTTTCTTTAACTCGAAATCGATGTTATAAAACATCAACTGATTTTTTATTGATGTTACATATATATAAAATGTATTAAGCTTAGTTTCCACATTACGGGCCTAAAAACCTTCAATATAAATTTAAATGGTATATGCAAGAATTCATTCAGGTTCCATAAGAATATGGGAGGGCCGCGATTCAATAACCATCCTCTCAAACTTTGTAGCAAAAGTTCGTCCGCTTCGAATCGATTTTTCAAGTAAATCGCTCCTGACATCTATTATTAACCCGCGCCACTAACGACATAGACATAATATTTTGGGTAATAAAAATGGAGCCGACCGAAAAAAGATCTAAGGGTACAAATGTTGCGAAAATTGCAGACGAACTTTTGTTACAAAGTTTTGGGAGGATGGTACCAGAGGCTAAAGCTATGCTCCCATATTCTTATGGAACCTGAATGGATTCTTGGTATATGTTATTAAAATATATAATTTTAGAAATTGCACGAAAAACATAGGCGTACAAGTACCACGCGTAGATAGAACAAATGTCACGTGATAAATGAATTATATATGTTAAATACACGTAGACGTACGCGTTCTTCGTTCAAATTCTCATTCTCTTTAATGTCTTTATCAAAAAGGAAAATATTTCCGGACTGGAGAACGACATATACAACTTACAAAATATTTACACGCAAAAACGTATATCTTCTGCGATGGTGAAACTTCCTATACCCTAAACGCTATGATATTCAAACGTATACATTGTATTTTAGCCTCAGAATGAATATCTTTCTCTCTTCCCAACCCAGCCAATTCAGCCTCTTGTTCAGACCCAAATTCAGACACGGTAGCCACTTATGTTAGGCGAGAGAGCCCGCAAAAGAAAAAAAAAAAGAATAGAAAACATCAGAGCTATCGCCACGCCATACTTCGTTCAATGGATTTCAGGCAATAAGGGAAGTATAAAAAGATAGAATATAAAAATCAACATTCTAATAAGTTTGTTATTCATTGCTTCAAATGAGTCGAACAAACTTTAGTCGGGAGGAAAATGGGAGGAGTATATATGCGTGGCTCATAGCTCGAGATCGGGAGCAGGCCGAGACTCGAAAGAGAGGTACTTTTCACTTTCAAAGCGTGTAAAGCTTGGCTTCATTTATGATTGGCTTCTTGAGAGCTTAGATTTGTACTTGCTGCAATTTTAATCTGATTTTCACTCGTGAAAATAGGAAATAATTTGCGTTTTTCTTTAAGTGGTCCGTGTGTGGAAAAGACAACTATCAACAAAGTTTGGTAGCCTTTAGAATTTTTTTTACCCCCAAACAATTTACTTTTTATACTTTGGATTTCAACACTTAGTTATGTAGCAATATATAGGTAATGTATTAAAATTATTGAAATTTCTTTCTTCTAAGTTCTTTCATTTTATATTTTATATAAAAATAAATTACTGCAATATTGAAATTAAATATAAAAATTATTTTGATTATTTAAAATAATGTAAATAAATGATTTCGTTGCTTAATTTATTTCATATAACACGAATAAATTAATGCAGTAATTTACCAATTCATGGAATTTTAATTATAATAATTTGTCAAGAAAATACGAATTTATAATATTTAGTCCATGTAATAAAAATATATTATATTTAATTAGTAAATGAAATAAGAATAAATTATATTTAATTAGTAAATAAAGAACAAATTATATTTAATTAGTAGATGACATAAAAATATATTAATATTTAAATGAAATAAAAATAAATTAATGTTTAATTAGTCAACGAAATAACTAACCAACAAAACCACCCTGAAGTAGCTACGAATAACAGAAATACTTTTATATTTAAATTAAACAAATAAATCTTGATTGGGTTTCGATATAGAAGACAAACATCTACAGGTATAATAACCATTTTCAAGCGTCCGAAACTTTCGCAGAACGACGGGTCGGGTAAAATTTTATAATAGAAAATATATCCGAAACAGCTTATCGAATGTTCTAATTCCGACAGAAGAGAGAGATAGAGTTAAGATTCGAAGCTAGAAGAGTTTATACGTTAAAAGAGAGAGTAACGAGACGCGAACTACGTAGCTATCCTCAGCATTCACGTGGTGTCTCCGAGCGTGCATAAAATTGCCCTTTAATCCAAGCTACTCTGGCGCTTCGAGGATTACTACTCAATTCCCGACTAAGCTGGCCGCCGCCCTGCAAGTTTCCCGCCCTTTTCAACCCCCTAAAATCTACTCTTCTCCGCGAGCTCTCGTTCTACACACGCCTCTCAATATAGATTTCAAATTCACTCGGAGATTTCAGAGTCTACGCGATACTGAGCTATAAGAATAAATGATAACCAAGATTAGGAGAAGGGAATTAGAAGGGTATAGTAGGTTTAGATAGTGGTCTAAGGTATAACTGTGATTTCTTCACTATTTATAATGAAGAAGTAGCCTAACCTAAAACTTTTATTGGTTCGCGTTAAATGCTATCTTTACACACGTTTTATATAGCAAGTAGCTTGTAAATTAGATCAATAAATAAGTTAAGAATTTCAAGGATACTAATTTTGTTTCTGGAAAAAAAGAGTACAATATACCCATTACATATGGTTTTAAAAATTTTAATTTAACATATAAACTCTTCTGTAACCCCATAACAGATAAAACTACGTAATAATGACGTCAAAATAGCAGCGTATAATTTTACGGAAAATATATTAAGAATTATATATCTTTAATTTTAACTAAAACTAAAACCACTAATCTCCATGAGACAGGTCCTTTGAATAAAATACGTATCTCTAAAGCTACGAACATATTGAACCTTCCGAATGAATGTCGTATATATTATTCACAAGGCTTTCTCTCGTACGCGTGGATTCCCACCCAAACCCCGATGATGCTTCTCTGCCGATAGAGTTAGTTAGCTTTCCCTCCCGCCCCCATATACAACTCCATTCTCGATAAGCGTTTAGGTCTAAACAGTTATAGGCTAGGAGCTCGCGCGCGGGAGACGAGAAGAGCTGAAGCTTTTCTTTTCCGTTTTTGGCGCGCTAAAAGATTTTCTCGAGTGGAGGGGGAGAATGGAGAAGGAACGTTTGAAAAGGAACAAATCCTCGCGACTGATTAGCATAGCTTTCAATTAGCGCGCGCGCCTGGCATTTTTACGCGGGAAATTTCGGCGGGAAAATATTCTCGCTCGCGCCAGGCCGCGTGGATAAAAGCCATACAGTAATATACGGCTTAGCTATAACGAAACGCAGGTGGGTTTAGAGGGTTTTATGTTATCAACACACTGTCCCGAAATTGTCTTTTTATATAGAATGGGCAGCGCGGATAATTAAATTTAACGTAAATCCCGTGATCAGGTACTCTTGAAAAGGGTTTGCAGGATGCCGGGTCTCGAGGGGCAAACAATGTTGCGTTTTAATTGGACACGAGAAAAGTTTTTGGCCGACTAAAGGTATAAAATATAACAGATTTTATTCGATTTGCGCCAAAAACTTAGAGGATCTAATTATAAAAAGGTTTCTAATAAATTTTGAGAGACGATTCATCTAAAATAGACCACAATCAAATTAATCCAGGAAACTCAAGCGACACGTCACTAAGTGATGCGAGCTTATACAGGAATTTTGATACTTTAGATCTAGACAGGCATTTTAAAAACTATAAATTAAGCTAAGCAATGTTTCGAAAACGGATTAGGTATAGCTATGATATATAAATATTAAAATGGGTCAAATGACTAATTAAAAACACCAATATAAAATTTCCCCCAAAGAATTTAATTGAATAATTAAAAATTATATTTTATAGTATTTACCTAAATTTTTCTAATGTTCAAATATATTAGTTTAGCATAAACCAAACCAGTTTTCTAACCTTTTCCCTAATTTTGCACTCTTATAGAAATTTTCTGAAGGTTTTATTATTAAAAGCCGGTTTTATTTTTAGTAATAGAATTGATTAAAAAAATGAGTTACATTCCTTTTCACTCTGACACCTTCCCTTGAAAAATTTAAAATTCAATGGTTTAAATCCGAGGGGCCGATCACCTCAATTTTTGTGCACTGAATTTGAGGATTTTTGAGAGATTTTTAAATATTAAAACTATATTTGTGAGATATTTTAAGATTTAGATGTTAATTTCACACTTTGAGATGTTTCTCCTAAACTTCTATCAATTTTTGTCAATCACTTTTCTTGATAAGTCTTTAAAGGGAGAATGAAAGGCCAAAACAACCTATTTTTAATCTATTAAGAATGCTAAAATAATGAGAAAAACAACAATATAACTCACAAAAAATATTTCGTTATTTTATAATCAATTTCCAAAGTTCCGAAACTTTCAGATGCTAAGCCTTGGCTGCCTAGCTCGGCGAACTAGGCGAGCACGAGCCGTATTTTTTTAATATTCCCGTCTGATTTAGTCGCCAATCACGAGCGAGTACGAGTATTTTTTAAAAACGCGTGCTCGCTCGTGATTGGCGACAAGAACAGCCGCGAATATTAAAAAAATACAGGTCGTCCTAGCCTAGTTCACCGAGCTAGGCAAACTAGGCTTAGCATCGGAACTTTGGAAATTGATCATAAAATAACGAAATATTTCTGGTGAGTTATATTATTGTTTTTCTCATTATTTTAGCATTCTTAATCGATTAAAAATAGGTTGTTTCGTACTTTCATTCTCCCTTTAACTCCGATACAATTTTTTGAAGGTATTACAAAATTTGTAATCATTCCAAGTTCCCTTTACAATTCAACCATGAAATCTTTTAATTACCGCGCACCGAGAGACGTATAAATTGTATCCCATAAAATTTCTATTCTCGGGAGAGTAAAATTTTCGTGCTTAGTGTTTTTTTTTCGAGCAAGGAGGGATGTTAAAAATGAGTGGGGTGCTCGAATCAAGCATAGGAGGGGTAAAGCAGATGTTGTCTACGAGGCACTTTTCAGAAGGATGTCGGAGAAAATTCTTTTAATGGTTTTTGTATGCAAATCAACCTTTTCTTTTTTTATCCCCCCTTCATTATTAAACTAAAGCTGGAAACACGTGTAATTGCTCGCTACATTTGCAACGCGTCCAATGATAAGACCCCAAGGGGACTATGGGACTGTTTTTTTTTTTAACTTTTCCATCTTGACTTTGTGAATTTAGTAATAGCAAGAATCCATTCATTCCATAAGAATATGGGAGCATAGCTTTAGCCTCTGGTACCATCCTCCCAAACCTCGTAACAAAAGTTCGTCTGCAATTTTCGCAACATTTGTACGCTTAGATCTTTTTTCGGTCGGCTCCATTTTTATTACCCAAAATATTATGTCAAGGTCGTTAGTGGCGCGGGTTAATAATAGATGTCAGGAGCGATTTACTTGAAAAATCGATTCGAAGCAGACGAACATTTGCTACAAAGTTTGGGGGGATGGTTATTGAATCGCGGCCCTCCCATATTCTTATGGAACTTGAATGAATTCTTGGTAATAATTTTAATATATAGGGTATAGTTTCATTTTGAGATTTTTTTTAAATAAATTTTAGTATTTGGTGTGGGTTGAAAGCTGACATCGATATGATTTATATTTTAGTAATTACACAACTGAGTGTACATCATCTTACAACATCGAATACAGGATTTGAGTTTGAAGTAATTTTTATATACCAAATAATCGTCTGCTTTTCTAAACTTTCATGAATGATGTTTATGTAATTTCACCTAATCTTCAGGTTTAATCTTAAAATACCATCTTTTAACGTCGCGTGGAACTTTCAAGGGAGGGTGAAGAGGAAAATCAAGTTTTTTTTATAGATTTTTCTACTAATTATAAGACCTATAGACATATTTAATCATTAGGGAAATATATGCAAATGATTTTAAAAATCAAAATAAATCCAGATTACACTGATCTCTCCGTCCAACCAATCGTGTAACGCCCTGCCTTACAGCGAAATAAATACTCGTGGCATTACTCCGTGTCGCGCGCCACGTTTGTCACATCGCGCGCGTTATTTATCACATCTCGCGCTAGACATAGCGCGTGCAAAGAGTATTTTGTTCGCTGGAAGGCAGGGTGTTACACGATTGGTTGGAGGGAGAGATCAGTGAAATCTGAATTTATTTTCGGGATATATTTCCCGAAAGATTAACTACACGAATGACTCGGTAAAAAAAAAAAAAAATCACTTGATTTTCCTATTCACCCTCCCTTTAAAGGAAATAAAGCCCACATTATACCAAGGCTGATAAAAAACTATAAAAAACACTAAACCAACTAAAGTATAAGATCAAAGTTACGCAAAAGGTTATACCCTGGGACTTAAAAAACATTGCTCATTTCTCCAATTTCATTTTGTTGAATTCGTTCCGCCCATACATCGGATGAAAATAAAAAGGAAAAAAAAACCCATAAGGTATAATTTGGGCAAAATCATTTTAAAAAGTAGGAGTCGCTCCAAAGTTATATATCAAATAAAACTTTATATATAATTTCTAGGTATCGGAATACTACTGCGAATAATATAGTATACACCGCAGAACATATCACTACAGCGCGAATGGGGGGATATGTACTAGAGAGAGAGAGAGAGGGGTTATTTCTGGGCCGCCTGGAGCACGATTTCATCAGGATTCAGGATACAGAAAGATTCCTTCCACATTTTACGCTATTTTCTTTTATTTTTTTGCTTTAAGCCGAAATAAAATAATCAATCAAAGTTATTTCGTTCGCCGCGCGCGTTTATTTTTGCCGTGCTTGCGCGCGCGGATCAATCACGAAATGGTGGCGCCGACGCCAAAATGATCATTCCCTAAATATACAGGGTGGTTCGAATAAAAAAACACGCAATAGGGAGACAGCAAAGAGCCAAGGGGAGAGAAAGACTGGCGTCATAGAACCCCCTTAGCGAGGGAGGGCTTGTAAGGGCTAATACTGTAACTCCCTCACGAAGGGGAGTGACATTGAGGTGAGAGATAGATGCCTCTGACGTATCAATGCCACCCTTGCCGACTCCCTATGGATGGATAAAATTAACATCGAGCGCGTGCTAATCGAATTCATTTCTTCAAAACTCACGTGCTCGAGTTTCAATTAGCTTAACACGCGCCAGACGCACGCGCTCAATCTAAACCTATTTTCACGCTCGTGCGCTCATAGAAGTACCATTAGCGCGCGAGCGCGAAACGCGTGAAAATAGGTCCGTGTGAATCCGGCTTAAAATTAGCGCGCGAGAGAGAAACGCCTGAAAATAGGTCTGTGTGCATCCCCCTTCAATTCGAATAGCACGTGCTCGATGTTAATTTATCATTCCATAGAACCTATTGAATTTTTTTGATTTGAACCACCCTGTACACCTCGCGATAGCTAGGTCTATCTTATTGGTCAAACACTAAGCCTAAATACGGTTGCGCTGTATACACGCATTACATACACATACATATCCAAAACTGATGATGATGGTATATAGACACCAAAAATTATTATGCACGACGAATAACGCGCGTTCGTTTCGTTTTTAAAGGGGGGGGGGGGTTCGGATTAAAATAAAATAAAAATGGTTTTGGGAACAAGTTGGTTTAGGTAATATTTTCCAATGTTTTCCGACTGTAATCAAAAGTCACGCTATATAATCGTGATCAATGGGAGTTGACAAAGACTACACTTTTTTGAACAAAAGTATAATTGTCTCTCATATTTTAACTACAGAGACTTAATATATATTTGGTTATGGATAGATATCGTTACTATTAATTGGGTTTCCCGCCAAAATTTTATCCGCAGTACTATAGAATTCCACTTATATTAAAATCAGTGACGTCACATCTTTGGCTTAGTAAAATCCCCGTTGACACGTGCTATGGCACGTAGGCGCGATTGCGTCTAAAAATAATCAAACGCGGTATTTATCGGGGATTATATCATGGAAATGTTGGGAGCGGGTAGTATTTTGATTAGTGAGAGGGCTTCCCCAAGTTTTCGCACAAATTCATAAATATTTCACCTTCCCTTTAATATATTTCTTTCCGTCTTTCACTATATTGCGTCTAAATAAAATATATAGAAATCATAGATAAACTTTTGAGCACAGTTTCGTCTAAAAGTATATTAAAACATCCCAAGATAATATCGAAAATTCCTCCCTTTCGTCTAACATGACCTTTAACCCGCAGGTTTCCAGCTATATAGTAAAAGATAGACGAAAAAAAAAAATTAAGCCGAACGCTAGAAGATTTATTAACTAACGATTATAGTTAGTGCGCATGCGTGGTACAAAACGCGCCTAAAAATCTCCTATAAAAAGGATTTCTTTTGGGCATATACACAGAGAAGGCGGTGCCCCTTTAAATTAATGAAAGTCTCTTCTACAAAAAGATATATTAGAAAAGAATAAAAAAAAAAATCGGTCGGCAATTATAGTAGCAAAGAGAGTTAATAGTCGCAGACTAGGATTGAACTAAGTTTTCGTAGAAAAACAGGATTATTAGTTATTAAACCAAAATTTTCCAAGGATGAAATTTAGTATACATTCCACGTGTAAGAAATTAATACAAAATTTCAGGACCAAGATATATTGATTTTACGATCTAGACTATTTCGATTGGAATCAGGCGCTAATTTTGGCCAAAGGGCAGTTGGCTCTTCTTTCGGGGGCACATTTACAAATTACTCGAATTAGGTTAATAATACTTTTAATTTAAATCACGTTTTAACCTCAAAATATCAGAAAAATACGAATTTCTTCGTGAAATAAAGTATTCGAAGCTAAGTTACTGAAATTAAAAGAAATTTATTTGAAAGTTTGGAATGATTTAACATGGTTCGTTATCATTTAAACAGCTTAATTATAGGCCAATTATTATATAGTCGAATTGATAAAGGTCTAATCGTCTTTTAATCGAATTCATCATGGTCTATTCATCATTTAATAAAGTTAATTAGTCTAATCATCATTTAGTCCAACTTATCAAGGTATAATCGTCAGTTAATCGAATTGATCAAGGACTAATCGTCAGTTAATCGAATTGATCAAGGACTAATCGTCAGTTAATCGAATTGATCAAGGACTAATCGTCAGTTAATCGAATTGATCAAGGAATAATCGTCATTTAATCGAATTGATCAAGGGCTAATTGTAATTTAATCTAATCCATCAAGGTCTAATCGTCATTTAATCGCTTATATAATGGTTTAATCCTCATTTAATCGCATATTTCATAGTTTAAACCTCATTTAATCGCATATTTCATGGTTTAATCCTCATTTAATCGCTTATATCATGGTTTAATCCTCATTTAATCGCTTATATCATGGTTTAATCCTCATTTAATCGCTTATATCATGGTTTAATCCTCATTTAATCGCTTATATCATGGTTTAATCCTCAAATCGCATATTCCATGGTTTAATCCTCATTTAATCGCATATTTCACGGTTTAATCCTCATTTAATCGTTTATATCACGGTTTAATCCTCATTTAATCGCTTATATCATGGTGTAATCCTCATTTAATCGCTTATATCATGGTGTAATCCTCATTTAATCGCTTATATCATGGTGTAATCCGCATTTAATCGCATATTTCATGGTTTAATCCTCATTTAATCGCTTATATCATGGTTTAATCCTCATTTAATCGCTTATATCATGGTTTAATCCTCATTTAATCGCTTATATCATGGTTTAATCCTCATTTAATCGCTTATATCATGGTTTAATCCTCATTTAATCGCATATTCCATGGTTTAATCCTCATTTAATCGCATATTTCACGGTTTAATCCTCATTTAATCGTTTATATCATGGTTAAATCCTCATTTAATCGTTTATATCATGGTTTAATCCTCATTTAATCGCTTATATCATGGTGTAATCCTCATTTAATCGCTTATATCATGGTGTAATCCTCATTTAATCGCTTATATCATGGTGTAATCCTCATTTAATCGCTTATATCATGGTGTAATCCTCATTTAATCGCTTATATCATGGTGTAATCCTCATTTAATCGCTTATATCATGGTGTAATCCTCATTTAATCGCTTATATCATGGTGTAATCCTCATTTAATCGCTTATATCATATCGATAGAAACTAAGTAATAAAATCCTAGTTCAGAAAGTGTTGAAAAATCGATATGTTTATAATATCAATTTGAATACCACAAATATAAAATTACATAAAGGTCCTCCCTGTTGCCTTGGTAGCGCTATCAATTGATTATGTTCCACGGTATAAAGAATCATAGCTGGCAGGTGTGGCTTTAATAAGAAACGTCCCAATTCGATTTATTAAAAGAAAATGATAGTTTTGGGGTGGGAAAATTATTTTAAAATATTCATTTCGTATATCTATCGAAACTATATACTTGAAGGGCAAGGAGGCTCGGAGCGGTTTATGAGGAAACTTTAATTCTCCGTGGTATAAGATATACGAAAATATTTACCCCGAGGCAAATTCAATAACAGAGGGGGTAAAACGGATATTCAATAGGCTAAATTACTTAAAATTCGCGAGGGTACACCTGGCTACTGTATATTAACTTAATTTTCTTAATTTAATTTCCCGCCCTGTACACTGGCTCTATTTGTTAAGACTAATTTTCAATAAGCTAAATTTTATCCAGAGGATAAGGTCGACTGTTTTGGGGACTCGTGGGCATATTAACTTCATTTTTGAGAAGTGTAAGGCGTCTTGGAATAGCGACTCTAGCTGACATGATTAAAAAAAAAATAAGGCGAGCTATATTTTCTAATTTGAAAAGTAGATAATGTCCGTATCTATAAACTTTTCGCTACAAAATTTCAAATACGAACCAGAAATACATCCTCAATTATGGAAATTATTTGAAACAGACTTCAGTCATGAGGGATTTTTGTAGATGACATGATTACCAAAAATATGGCTAGTTCTAATTTCTAATTTGAAATGTATTAACGTCCGTATCTACAAACGTTTTCGCTACAAAATTTCAAATACGAACCAGAAATACATCCTCAATTATGGAAATTATTTGAAACAGACTTCAGTCATGAGGGATTTTTGTAGATGACATGATTAACAAAAATATGGCTAGTTCTAATTTCTAATTTGAAATGTATTAACGTCCGTATCTACAAACGTTTTCGCTACAAAATTTCAAATACGAACCAGAAATACATCCTCAATTATGGAAATTATTTGAAACAGACTTCAATCATGAGAGTTTTTTTGCAACTAAGTTTAAAATTAAGCAGCAAAAAATAATCCGTACAAAAATATCCGAAAAACCGGGTATGATATATAATAAAAAAAAATACATATTAGTAAACACGTCTGAGAATTTTCTCTTCCCGTGGAATCACGGCACGGTTTAGGGTCAGCTTCATGTCGCCTGATTTACATTAAGGGACGAGCTAGCTTGCTATCCAGTCAACCATTCATTAATCAAAAAATGGCGGCCAATCTTTTTCGCGTTCTCTATATATACTCAATATATATTTCAAGTTGATAGATTTTTCTCTAGCTTTCGAAGAGAGTCTATCATTATTTCATAACGCCTATACATTAAGAATCAGTCAAAGATAGCAACGAGCGTAAAGATAATCTTCTAATAGAGTTTAACTTCGTACGTGGTGAAATTTCAAACTGATCTTGACCGTCGAAGACGCGTTCTCGCTTGCCCTTTTTGGCTAATACCGATGGGCAGAAATAAAAAACCATTTTTCACGGAAATGTCTATCCCAGAAAAATCTAACCGGCGTTTTTTTTTTGGCTGGCCTTCTTCTAAAGATAAATAACCCTGACCAAATTTTAATAGGTCTAAATTTACCCTTAGCTCATGCGCAAATCAAAAAAAGGGGGGATAAAGTTCGCGGGTGGATACTTTTGCGAGTAATTGGAACCTTTTCAAAGAATTTTACCGACCTCGGAAAAAAAAAATAACTATATACGCCATGGGTCAGCTAAGTTCAATTTAGTTTTATACTCGCGAGAAATATTAATTACTTTCATAGTGTAGAATTTGTATTAAGATTATTTTAACCGTAAACTAGTGTTACAGGGATATTACGTACCGAATTTGACGATTAAATAATTATTTTAATAAAGAGATATGAGTGAATTAATATAATTTGTTAAATAGTTAAAATTGAAAGCATTTGTTCATGAGATATAATGAAAGAGTTATGTAGTTCTGTTTGACAAGATTACAAAACAATTTTGAATTTAATGAGAATATACTCTTTTAAAGAATCAAGTTAATTTTGCGTAATTTAACGAAACTTAACAGAGAGCTTTGTTAATTAAAAATTAACGAGAAATTTTGTGCGAGTTTTAATAATGTTCATAAACATTTTAATGGTATTAATTTATTAAAAACCTGTTACTGATCTTCATTGTCCCTTTAAATGCAGAAAATTGAAATTACTTCATAATTAATTTAATTACTAGGCTGTTAATTACCTTATACTTTTCATATCATAATTTATTATCCAAAAAAATTGCTTCATTAGATCAAACTCATTTTAAGGATCAAGCGAGGGGTCCGACACTCTTGAATTCGCTGTACACCTGAGTTCAGCTTTGACAGTGCATTATTTCGAAGTCTTATGAACTCTTGAGTTCAGCTTTGATAGTGCAAAGAGTTCAAAAATTTTGTACACCTGAGTTCGGGAGTGTCAGCCCCCTTGGGATCAAGTTAAATTTTCAAAATAATATCATGATAATAATCAAACATTTTTAACTAATAAATTAAACTATAACCCAAGGAGAAAACAAAAATTAACTTTTCGACCTCTATCTGAACACCCAGATTTCAACCTTATCCAATTTTTAATTATAGTTCAAATCTATTCAAATCAACCATTTTGAACTAATAATTTGAACTATAACCCCAAGGAGAAACAAAATTAACTTTTCGACCTCTATCTGAACACCTAGATTTCAACCTTATCTAGTTTTTAATTATAGTTCAAATCTATTCAATTAATACAAAAGGTCGAATTATTATTATTTAAAAATTAAGTTTAAAGGTTTTTAAACTTAAGATTACAACTAAAGAGTCTAACATTAATATCCGATCTGTCTTATTGACGGGAAAACGGATAGGATATTTTTAATTGTTCTTTTCAAATTTAAAACTAATTATAAATGAGCTATTTCACGCACCTCCTCGGCATGCCAGTGTGTCATGAAAATGCGTGAAAATATACCCGCAGTCGGAATATATCAAAAGAATTTCTTTTTCACTATAGTTTAGTTGCATTAAAAGCGTTGATCGGACGAAGACCGAGATAATATTGAAAGACAGGTATAGAGTAGAAAAATAAGAAGAAGAAGAAAAAAATAGTATAATGAATCATTATAATTAACACCCATATATGAAAAATTATCCTAGAATACTAATCAGCGTTGTCACGAGAAAATCTCGAACTTTGCTGCCTTGCCCTTTTCCCCGATAGATTTTGATTTACGACTAAGCATCTTAGTCCGGTTTCCCACCTAAAGGTTTCCCTTTAAAGGGATACTGAACGAAAATAATAGAAAGATTTTTATTCTATATCCAGAAAACTAATAATCCCATATTTCTTTTAGGGTTTCTTATAAAAGCTACGAACATAAATTATCAATGGTTAAAGTTAATTAAATTATATATTCAGTTATATTATAATCTGAAGATCATTTACGAGACTGAAATAGACATTAAATAGTTTGAATTTAAATTCTAATAAATAGTAGCAGCAAGAGACGATTATTTAATATAAATTATTTGATATAAACGCTCATATAGATTAAAGTTTTAGATAATTTAAAACACTCATATAGAGGGCTTAATCACCAACACTAATACTGTATATAGTAAACAAACTCGTGTATTGATTACCCTTGTAAATCCCATATCAATGTAAATGCTTACACGATCGGTATCACGTACAGACATGTTATCTATCTTAGCTAAGAGATATTTCTTGTTTCATGTATGATTATCCTGTAAATTCCAGCAACAGATCATGGAAGTGGGGCTTACATGATGCATTGGTATCATTTACAGGTAAGTTATAAATGCACTACCATTGAAGGTATTAATCTAACATGATCAATAATATTAGCTAAGAGATATGTCATGGTTCATGTACTGATTATCCTGTAAATTCCAGCGACACATCATGTAAGTGGGGGCTTACATGATGCATCGGTATCCTATACAGGAAAGTTAGTATAAATGCACTGTCTATGGAAGTATTTCGTCTATAGATTGGCTACTAATATTAGCTAAGAGATATATCATGGTTCATGTACTGATTATCCTGTAAATTCCAGCGACACATCATGTAAGTGGGGTTTACATGATGTATCGGTATCATTTACAGGAAAATTAGTATACATGCAATACCTAAGGAAGTATTTCTTCTATAGCATGGCCACAATTATTAGCTAAGAGATATGAAGTGATTATCCTGTAAATTCCAGAGACACATCATGTTAGTGGGGCTTACATGATTCATCGGTATCATTTACAGGTATGTTAATAATTACGTAAATATATACATACGGAGTGGTGAAATATATAAAAGTGTCCAAATTATCTAAAAGTGGGCTGATCGCATTTCTTTTTAAGAGATTTTTTCAGAGATTTTAAGATTTTAAAACATTTGTTGGGATTAAAATTTTAATCCATCGTAAGCATTTAGTGATTTTATGATTTCAGGTGAACTTTAGGGAATTTTGGCAGGTGCCCGACCTAGTCTAAGATTCATTTTATCCGAACTCTGTTCCACTAATTAGTTAACATTATATACGTTTCAATTTCCCTTTAAAAAATACTGAAAAAGGCTCAAAATATGCCGCGACCCGAGTTAAAAGATGGGAATAAAAACATTTAATTTTTATTTTTTCTTTCTTGACCTTATCCTATCCCCGTTTTTGACTTTTTAGGGAATTCATCCATTCAAAATATTGGTGATTCGAGGATAACGAAATTGTATTTAGCCCGAATTATAAACCAGCTATAAGCTAATGTTAAAAATGTTAAAACAACTTTTTTTTCTTTTCTTCCGAAAGAAAATCGCGTTCAAAAGGGCATGAAAAACGTCTTTTTGGTGAGGATAATTTTTTCTATTTAAAAATGTATAAAAATTTGTTGAGGAGAAAAGCAACGTATATATAGATAAAGAGGATAGATAATTCGCGTAGATAAAAGCGGAAGAAAAGAAAAAGAGTGTATTTCTTGGTTGGTTGTTGGCTCGATAACTAAAATTCACGATCCTCTTACTTTAACAGCCGTAAATCATTTTTTTTCCACCACTACGCCATCAAAATTACGTTATAAATCAACTTATTTAACGTGATCCATGTACATTTATAGCTGATTTTGACTGAAAGGGATTCGTGCTTATATAGAAACTGTTCAACTCGAGAATTTATATATTGAAGAAGTCCAAAAATCTTAATAGACTAATTAATTTAATATAAGCAGAAGCTAATTTAAATTTATTATTATAATTATACATCGTTATGTAACGAAGCGTTAAGTAAAAGTACTGAAAACCATCCCAAATAGAGGACAAGTCTGGTTTAAATAATTTGTTTTAGATTTGGAAAAAATTTGGCCTTACAATGAATTTTTTCTACATTACGTTTGTAAATCCAATGTAATTGAAATATTTAAGTAATTATAATAATATTAATTTCGCAACTACGTTGCAGACAAACACGAAGGCTTAACCTATGATATATGGTTACCGGTATCAATAAAAATTAAAATATAATTGATATTTTAAAAATTAAAAATTATAAAAAAAAAAAATGATTAACCAAATATTTGCGGATTATCTTGTCCAAACTCTGACCTCTTTGGAATCTTAGATATAGATTTAAGTATGAAATCAAACGAAGGTGAAATTGAGATTATATATACGTAAACCCTGAATTTAATTTATAAAATAAATCCCATAAAATTGTGTCGAGGGGCTAAAAAAGGAATTATAATTTGGAAATCCAATAAAAAATAAGAAAAACTAGATCCGTCGCTTGGTCGATCGGTAAAAACGTAGCGAAAAACTGTCACCTTCCGAATCGGTAATTTATATGGGGTGAATAAGAAAAAAAATAAGCCCATCGATATAAAATCAAGTTTTTGATTTGGAAAAACTCTCCCGATTCACTGCAATGTAAGGTTTTTACTGTCGTTGGCGCGCCGGGTTTGCCACAAACTAAAGATAGGTGTTAGTCAAGTCGAGGGAAAAAGACTAGCTCAAAACTATTGGAGTCAAAGGGGGGGTGGAAGGGAAAGCTAGCTATAGGACGAAGGTGCCAAGCGGCAGAAGTGTCGTTCCGCCAAAAACGCGAGAGACAAGTTGATTTAAGACCCTTCCATACCCGTCCCAAAAAATATCATAAAAGTTTAGGTCGCTCACGGTACAACTTCTATTGAACGTAATACCAATCACAGTTTGCTACGGAACAGGAGGGAAACGTCACGTGATCGTATTCTATATAAAAGAATTTCTATGGAGAAGTATTTGTACAAATGTTACCAGAAGTTCGTAAAGTTTTTCGATGGGGTTAGAAGTTTGCGAAAGACAATATGCTAGCTGAGATAGCTCAATATTACAGATTAGAGAGATACTATTTTAATTTACTCTGCCCATTTGGACAAATCTTGTCCAATGAAATTCTACCAAGCTTCTTCTAGACCAGATTAAGATATTTGAGATAATAGAATAAATATATGATAAAATTTTTTAACTATTTTCCTTCCCTAACTAATAACTTAAATTAAAACAGATTTTTCCTAACGTTTTGTTTTATTTTTAAATTTCAATGAATTTCGCAGATTTAACAAGTTTAATTTTAACTTTGTTTTTGAACTAGTATTTCCCTAATTTGTCGACTTTCATTGGCTAATGGACTATTTTCAAATTCCCTGATACGAAAACCCTTCCTAGTTTGTTTTTGTACAAAAATACATAAAATTAAAACTATAATTGATTCTAAAAAACGTTACTTTAAAATATTTGGATTAAGGGTTTGATATTTGCGCGTAAATAAGTTGAATTTTGAATTTATCACTTCTCTCGCGAATTCTGCTATAAACTTCTGTTATCACTAAGCCCCAATTTCCACTACATTGAATTTTAACTCTGGACTCGACGGTCCGAGTTTCGTACGAGAGGAACAGGAGAGAAGGAGGTGCAGGACCTCTTTTCATCCGAAAGACTGGCGATGGTCATAAATTATCCTACGGGCCCAGAACAATTGTCAATCTAGACGCCCGGATTTTTGAAGCTCCCCGTCTAAGCTGTGACTTTTTTTCCGAACGCAATGGCTTCGATATATGTCAGTTTTCTATATCGCGGTACGCCATAGCAAAGCCATAGATTCGGACTAGAGCTGGTCCGTTTTCATTTCATCTGACCCCGGAGCCATTTTTTATATCTATCAGTTTTTCTACTCCACCGCGCGAAGTTTTATAAGACGCATTTTTATACTCAGGAGGGTGTTATTTTAAGTCCGCTTTCGATATATTTGGTACGGGGGACTTTTCACGAGGATACTTTTAGAAGTTTCAACCATTCATCCTAATATATGTCAACGTGACCCCGACATTCGGAAAAATTACAAATTTGAACTAGCTTAGGAAGCTATTATAGTATTTCGGTTTTGCATGGAATTCATAATATCTGTAGTTGCTCGTTCGATAAATCTCGAAAAGGTTTTGAAGTTCCTTCAAATGAATTCTTGGAGAAATTCTCCCTAAAGTTGAATAAATTCTTGGAAAAATTCTCCCTAAATTAACTGAATTCTTGGAAAAAATTCTCCCTAAATTAAATGAATTCTTGGAAAAATTCTCCCTAAATTAATGTATTCTTGGACGAATTCTCCCTAATTAAACGAATTCTTGGAAAAAAATCTCCCTAATTAAACGAATTCTTGGAAAAAAATCTCCCTAATTAAACGAATTCTTGGAAAAATATCTCCCTAATTAAACGAATTCTTGGAAAAAAATCTCCCTAATTAAACGAATTCTTGGAAAAATTTCTCCCCAAATTAAATGAATTCTTGGAAAAAAATTCTCCCTAAATTAAATGAATTCTTGGAAAAAATTCTTCCTAAATTAAATGAATTCTTGGAAAAAAATCTCCCTAAATTAAATGAATTCTTTGAAAAAATTCTCCCTAAATTAAATGAATTCTTTGAAAAAATTCTCCCTAAATTAAATGAATTCTTGGAAAAACTTCTCCCTAAATTTATTGAATTCTTGGAAAAATTCTCCCTAAATGAATTCTTGAAAAACTTCTCCCTAAACTTTAATTCTTGGACAAATTATCCCTAAACTTTAATTGCAGTACAAATTCAACCCTGAAAGACAAATGAAGTCTTGCTAATTTGACATTAAGTCGGTCTGGGGAAGTGTCATTCAAACTCGAAAGTCACAATAATGTATGAAATTGCAAAGAATTTAAATTTTCATATTAAATTGTAATTTTCAAGAAGAATGAATATAATGATGTATGTATGGAAAATACAAGAATATTTTACCACAATTGATTGTTAATAAATTTCATTTTACAAAATAATTAAAATATATTATATATTAAACGAGTAATTAAAATGTTTTGTTGTATAATCAATGAAACGTGTATTTGATATAAACAAATATGGTTATTAATGAGGAGACACGTAATATGAATAATAACCAGATTATAACTACCTAAACAAAACCTGACCGGATTTAAACAGTGTAAAAGTAATTTCTAGTGACTTAATTAATAATATAGACTATTAGAAATTAGCCAGAACCATTAAACATGTCTCTTATAACTGAATCAAATTTAATTATCTATAAATTCAAGTTTAATTTAAATCCGACCTATTTAAATAATATCAGAATTGAGACATTTTCCTATAACGCATTAACCCTTGCAGTAATTAGGCCTCCTTTAAATCCATATTAGAACTTAATACGAGTGATATTTACGGCTTGAAATCAACGCGTGAGATAGGGTTAATCTTATATCCAATTGCGTTACCTAGCTATAACCAGAACCTATCCCTAGTTCGATATCTTCACTAATCGTTGTGATATTAGGGAGAATTCAAACCGAAACTCAATGTCACTCGAGTTATAGGGGACGACATTAACAGTACGAGATCTCTCAAAAGGGTCTATTAGACCTAAATTCAAGTCGTTTTAGTTAAATTTCAAGACCGATTTATTCCTAATCCGCAATAAAGGGAGAATGAAACTGATTTTATTTTAATAAACGTTTCGACGTGATCTAGGAATGTTCCATTTCATCACCGATAAATGACTCATTAACTAAATAGATATAATTAAAACTAAGCTTAATAAGTTGATAAATTTAGATTTATCTTAAAAGCGCTCACACAATATGGATATTGGAGCTAGGGACTGAAAGAAAAACGTATTCCCTTGCCCAAACGCTATGTCATTTATTTTATAAACCACAGAATTTGTATCATTTACTTTACACGCGTCCTGGGCCATAAGGGTGTTACCTTTTTTTTTCAGCAAAAAGGGGTTTCGTATTAGACTCAAATTGGGCCTCATCAAATTAATAGATTTCGCGCAAAACACGTGAATTTCATTTTCAAGAACTAAAAAAAAAAAAAAAAAAATAATCCCGAGGCTGCATGCTTTTACATGCGGGTGACGTAGAATTTGATTTTCATTACGCTCCATTATAATAACCAATGAAATCGACGCAGCGTTCTAAGATCTCTGTACCTAATGAGGAAAAACCGCCGAATTTGGTCAGAAAATTCTAAAAGAATTCGACGAAATAGATCAAATAAAATATCTCGAATCCAACAAAGTGGACTAAAGGCATTTAAATTTGGGACCAAATTGTTGAATACGGGGTTATTTCATTTCGTCTATTTGGTCGAATTCTGTTGGAGTTTGGACCATTTTTTTTACCCATTCGATAAGCCGATTTCATTGGTTATTATATAAGAGCGTGTAAAAACAGCCTTGGGATGATGTTCTTCAAATTCTTGAAAATTTAAATTCACGTGTTTGGCGCGAGATCAATTGAGTCCAGTTGCGTGTCTACTTTAAAAATCGTTCAAATACGTCATCGTTTTTAGCCCTCCGAGGGGGGCAGACACTTTTGAACTCGTGTGTAAAAAACTTTTTGGATTAACCCGTTTTTAAGCGTTGCCACCTAAAGTTTTCGTTATATTTGTGAAATCTGATTAGCTCGCTGCTACGCGACGCTTCAAAGCGGGCTAATCTGTAGAAGGCTTAAATTGACGAAACGTTTGTCAGCGGGTTAGAGGGGCATTCGTGCGTAATTTTGAGAATTTAATATAAATTATAAATATATTTCAGACTCCCTTTACGAAGATAGGACCGGTGAAAAGTTTTGACATCGCGATATATAATCGTATATAAGTGAAAACTAACGGTCCTCGCAGTTCGAGCGATTATTTCTTAGCTTAGAAATCGCGAGTCAGTCGCGTATAGGCACCGCACACGAAAAGTTTAGAAGGCGAAAGCTCGCTAGCGTGTATTTGCGCGTGTATTATAATAATCCTAGCGAGCTCTTGATGGATTGACCGTGTAAGATAGATTATAAAGCGGCCCTAGAAACTACGTCGACGTTTGACTGACGGCACAGCCAGTGTTTTTTGATGGATAGAAATGAATAAACAACAGATGCCAGATCTTTCCTTTCTTTTTTTCGTTCTACCCCTATTGGCGCCAATAAGACCCTACGCCTATTTCTACCTGGCAATACTATTTACAGTTATTTAAAACCGCTTCGTCGTAGGTCAAAATTAAGCTAATTCTAAGACGAAGCCTAAAATAACTATTAAAGTTCTACCTGGCAAGCGTCACCGTTCGAAGTAACCCCCTCTTTAAATGCCTATGACATTACGTCAAAATCAACCCTAAAAATAATTCTATTGTTTTACAAACAGCGTAATTACGCGATTAGGTTTCAAAAACGAAAGGGGGGAAATTAAAAATCGAAGAAACGGAGAAGAGGTGGTCGCAATGGCGAGAAATCCTCGCGCGTTGTCGGGGCCGGGAGTAAAAAGCTTAGGCGCTAAGAGAGAGGGGCCGAAGGCGCGCCGAGTGACGGACAGATTTCTGTCATCTTGAAAAGTAGGGCCTTTCTCCGGAAAAGGGAGAGAGGCGAAAGCTTTGGCGGCCGCCGCCGCGAAAGCTTCTATCCTTTTCGCGAAAGACAAATACGGGTAACCCCCTCGAAATAAGTAAGCCTCGGTCGCTGCAGACGATCAACGCGTTTCCCCGTCGTCTGTTGACGGAATTTCTCCGCGATCTTCCGCGTCCAAAATATAGACGAAGACGGGATTGCAAATGATATGGGTATTTGCGGAATTTCGGATTTAATCCCGACACGAAAAAAAGACAATCACAAAAATAAGCGAGCTTTAAGCTCGGTAAATGGGACTTACATTTCATCTTCTTGGGCTTGTCCTGCTTTCGCCTAGGCATGCTGTAATGTCCCACACGTCTACTCCGAGAAGGGGCGGCAGCCTTTCACTCCTAAAACGCGTTCCGAAACCGGAGAAGATCACAGAACGCCTGACCATCCATTCAGTACACTGTGGAATAGAAAGGGAGTGGTGACGTCAGGAAGATAGACAAGGCGTTTGCGCTCGGGATCATGGGAGGGATTTTAACGAGAAAAGATTTCCCGGAGAACGGAGACCGAGGCGACATCCCCCGAAATATTTCCTCCCCTAACGGTGAATTTTACCCCTAAAGTCCACACGCGAGCTAAAAAAAAGGTCCGACCTTGAACCTCAAAATTAATTCTTTTTGACCTAAAGATTTAATTTTTTTTGTTTATATATATATAAAAATGAAACGGTGGGGCTAAATTTAATTTAGGATAGACTGTAAAAACATCGTGTCTGAATTGATTTGAAATTCTACAACTTTAAAATAGGAATTTAAACTCGAAAGCTTTTGAAATTCTAGATCTTAGGGCTGAATGTCATTTTTTTTATTCCAAAGCTATATATAAGTTACAATAGGAGTAAATAAGAAATCCCAAATAATAGGATTTTCCATTTGACTGATCTCAAAGCGCTGGAGATTTGTCCTCTGACATCGTAAAATCTCAATATGGGCGAAGAAATCGGGGGCAGAACAAAATCAAATGAAACGAGTTATTTACAGAGCTACTTTAACTCTCCCTTTTTCAGCTGCGCAAGTGACCAAGATGATGTAATTTTCTAAGCCTTGGATCTTCGATGCTGTATTCATGAAAATGTTCCTATTTTTTTTTTTTTTTTTCGTAGAATTATTATAGGCATAATTTCCAAAATATCCTCATTAGAAATATGATAGTAGACTTCAAGAAAAAAAATTCATCCCAATGTTAACCGCCATTTAGAATTTTCAAAAATATCGAGCAATATTTGGTATTATAAACTATCTTTGGAACCAGCAAAAAAATAACATGCTTCTATTGAAGATGTAGTCTTTTTTCAAGGTAAAAGATTATCTATATGGGGTCAACATTAAGCAGAACAAGACGACAGCAAAACGTCACTCATCCCCTCTGGGTACATCAATCATGTGGATATTGAAGTAGTATACCTAGAGGGGAATAACACCGAGGTAAGAGATAGAAGGGTGTGACGTTCTAAGATCAGCACTGTTAGCTCCCTATAGCTTTTCCAGCCTTGAAACCAACAAAAAACCCGTTAAATATAACCTGTTTCTATGAAAGATGTTGCCTTTTTTCAAGATTAGGACGAAGTGAAGTTTTATAATACCAACTATCAGACTAGATCTTTAAAAAAAGTCAGAACGATATCTAGCAGATCACGGTGTGAATTGAACATGCAAATCAGTACTCTTCAGATCAAGATATTCAAATGGAACACGCTTAAGTTTCAGAGCGCTCTAGATCAGTAAATGGAAAACGAAACGCTATAACAGTTAGGGAAATGATCTTTACAGTGAAGCAATTTCATCATTATCTTCATTTAAATTTTTTAACTTACCATCATGTATAAAACGTAAATTAACAATGAAATATTAATAGCAATAGGTCAAAGTTTGCATATGGACTTTAAAATAAAAGATTTTTACAAATCGAGATGCTTACGACCTCTACGAGTATCCTGCAGAACTAACCCTCGTTAGGCCCGAGGCTTAGAGGGAACTCAACTTTTTCCAAAATATTACCTGATAATTAATCATTTTCGGATTAACGTTGTTACCGCGGTCTACTTGTAGACTTTATAAATGATAATTAACAAATGTACGAAGCTTAAAACTTTATATGTAGTAAGTAATTAATGGACTTGCATAGAACGAAACGGAACGCGCTCACGCGAGCAAATTTTTATGAGCTTTGATAATTCATCGGCATTAATAATAATTTCCATCATAGATGACTCTGCATAATATTCAGGGTCAAGGGTTAAATCAGAACCCCGCCTTCTAATTGGCTACTATTTCAGCCTTTGAGGGTCGATGCTCTTTAATAAAAGAAAAAGATTGGAAAATAACAAAATCGTAAGCTATTAGCTTAATTTCCCAGATGTTTGGGAAACATATTAAATATGCAAATTGTTATAATTTATTTATAATTTTGTGTCAAATTGTTATCTATTGTTTTGCCGAAAGATCGTATTAAAAATAAATATGCAACAAGAAGATAGTCATACTTGCAAGCGATGCATGATGCAAATTGCTGGGCTTGATAACTATGTTACACATAGGCAACAAAACTGCTTAAATAAACCCACGTACCATACATCCCAGCCTTCTTCTTGCGAGCCTCCGAATGACATAGGAGGATACAACACGTGCAACAATGATATAGAACTTCAAAATGCTTCTGATTTCTTTTCATCCCTCGAACTAAAGTGTAACATTTCTGAGAGCTACAATGCATCCACCAAAAAACTCTCTACAGATTTGTTTCCCATGACTTTCGAGTATGACTCTGACAACTACGGTGAAACTGAGAACGGTTATTACCCTCCACAATCTCATACGGGTGGGAAATGGGAACCAGGCACGAGACCAGACTTGACAAACGAACAGTGGCTAAGAAGTCCATCACCAACTCGAAAAGATTACGAATGTACTTTGTGCAAGAAAATTTATCAAGATAAAGCTTCCCTCGAAAAACACCTCAATAGTTTAGTTCATCAAATTGTAAAAGTCCCTGAGCATGATATCATAAATCAAACAGAAGATGAGGACTATGTAGCTTGTAAATTTCCATGTAAAACTTGTCAGTTGGGGTTTGACAACGAAAGAAAATACTTAAGCCATTTACTCGGGGAAGACCATAAGGAAAAGTGTTCGAATCTGACCTCTTGGCATAAGCTGGTTCTGAAACAACAAACGAAGGCTAATAGATTTCTGCCTTATCATTGCGCAATCTGCCAGTTCTACTTCTCACAGAATAATGACTTGGTTAACCATTTAAATGAAAAATATCATCTTGAAAAATTGATTGAGCTTCGCAGAAACTTATATTGCCTAAACTGCAGATTTGAGGCATTCAGCAACGAAGATCTTACTAAGCACATGGCTTCTGATTCCCATTCCAATACTATTAAAAATGCGGACGAATATCATCCTGTCATGATAATTGAAAAGAGTTTGAGATTTGCTTGCAAATATTGCTTAGGATATTGTAAGCTTTTATCAGAATCTGAAACTGGTGCCAAATCCTGCAAGGAGGCAGTATTGTACAACTGTCCTCACTGCGAATATAAATCAAAATCCAGCTCATTGTTAAGATGTCATATTTGCAGAGAACACCCAGGAAATGGTCGAAGAAATAAAGTCATTCATAGCATAATTGACAAAAGTAAAGAATTAAAAACGATTGACTTCATTTGTTCCCTTTGTAAAGAAACTGCCAAAAATGCTAGTGAACTCAGACGCCACATTATTTCCAAACATACGGAACAAAGTGTGAACTGCGTAACTTGCAATCGCTTATTCATGTCCGAAAATGATTTTCATAAGCATTGTGAAAGTAAAATGCACAAAATGAGATCCGAAGAGAAAGCTACAAATGACAAAATCAACTTAGAATTAGAACCAGAAATTGCAGGGCAACTTTTTCAATGCCACAAGTGTCATTTTGAAAGCAAATCCAGAGGATTGATGTGTCTACATTGTGCCCAACATGACGGGCCAATTCCTGATTTCAGATACGACGAAAATGGATTAAAAATAACTGGAAACGTTTATCAGTGTCCCTTTTGTTCCAAAGAATTTAGATTTTCGGGTAAAAATTATTTTAATTATTCTATATTTATGTCCCATTGATATTAACGATTTTTCATAGTTTTAGAATGCCACATTTACACTCACACGGGTGAAAAGCCGTTCAAGTGCAGTACCTGTAATAAGAGATTTAGTCAAAGAACGACGCAGAAGGCTCACGAGATCACTCATTCCAATAATAACTACGTATATAATTGCCAAGATTGTTCATTTCGAACCAAGAGAAAAGCAATCTATAACATGCACATCAAAACACACCATGACAAAAAGATATTTATGTACCCACAGGAATGTTCCAACCCAATTAAAATACAAACAACAATCTCTAAGCCCCGAGTGGAACTTAAATTCCTCTGCGAAATCTGTGGATTTTCAGCTAGATCTAAAACTTATCTCTCATCACACGTAAGAATTCATACCGGAGAAAAACCATTTTGCTGCAAAACTTGTAGTTACACTTGCGCTCATTATAGTAATTTAGTGCGGCACACAAACTCTGTACATACTGGGGACAAGCCATTCAAATGCCCATATTGCGTATATTGTTGCAATACTCGAGAGGGTATAAGAACGCATATTGTAAGAACTAAAAGGCACCACAATTTTGCGCTGTTTCCTTGTTCGTATCCAACTTGTAAATATAACACCAATAATTTTCGAAAATTCGAAGAACATGTCCTTGAAGATCATCTGGATATACAATATGAGGAAAAAAGTACATCAGAAATTTTAACGTTTCTCTACGCTCATCAAGACCTTCTAAATATAGTATCAAAACCAAGCAAATTAGTATCCGAACGAAATATGGAGAAACCTAACCCAACTATATCAACTGTAACCAAAGTATCTAGAGTTTTGAACCAAAATAATCCTGCTATATCAACCTCAGTGCCTCAAGTTTTGGGTCAAAGAGTAGATACGTCTACACTAACTCAGAATGGAATAGTCTTGGTTCAAAGTCCTTTTTTATACACCACTGTGACACCATCCTTCGTTTCGATTCCTCAACCTAGGCTATTCGTGGTGCAAAACAATGTCCAAACTCAACCTAGAATTCTTCCTACTAGTACTCGATTGGTGTCAGTGAACAATATATTACCACCGAAGCAAATAGTACAACCAGTATTACAAAAATTGGTTACAATAAGACCCAAAACGATTGAATCATCACCTCAAAATTTTCTAGCTCAAGTCAATAATAAACCGAACACTAACCAGTTCTTCTATACTTTTAATGGTAAAACAGTAATACCAAAGATCCAGCAAACTCCTCAAATTAACGTCGCTTTAGGACCTACTAAAGTGGAAATGGTTGATCTAACGGAATCCAAAGACAGCAAGAATATTCCTTCATTGGCAGCTCCATCTAACTCTACAATTTTGCTTCAAAATAATTCTACAGTGCCTAGAAATCAAACCATAATAATTCGCAAGATTACAGGAAAAGTAAGTGAACCGAAGAAATCCATTCAAATATTACTAAAGCCAATGCCACGTGAAATAAACAACGTTAAAAAAAACTGAAGATAAGATGGACACAAATTTCCAGATATAAAACTACTGGAAACCCCAAAAGCAAGGAATACTATCAACCAAAGAACTTTTTCAGTTAACTTAGTACTAACCACTATAAAACTCAAAGGGAACATGAAGTAATACTAATAAAAGTCGCATGCTTTTAATAAAACTTATCAGAATACCTTGTTACTTCCTAAAATTTTGTAGTCAATTTCATAGGCCTAAAGAGATAAAGATTGTATCCCTCAATCAAATCAAGTGCTCTTTTGACAAAGAAAAAAATATTTGCAAAAGGTAAATATTTCCAGTGTATCAAAAAAGTTGCTCGACAATGCTCTGACTTGCCCAGTAGAATCTAAAACTTGCTCTCAAGAGTGATTGCTCTTACTCTTGAGCACCCAATGAAATTCACCATATAATTAGCTACACGGATAATATTTCCTTAGAAATGACTACTTGAATTAATATTAACTTAAATAAACGGGTTATTCTGGTATATTTTATTAGACTTCTAATAAAAGTAACGTGTTTGTTTCATTACGCCGTCTTTAAAGGGAGAATAAAACCTGACAAATGATTCCTTATCTTTTAAATAGACCTAATCAACTAGTTTAGAAAAATTAGAAACATAAAACTAAAAACAAATGGTAACTTATTTGGAAAGTAAGCTTCACAAGGATCTATGGGGAGTTTGATATCAAATCATTAATGAGTGAAGTTTGAAATATTTTAACTGTCTGAATAAATCACACACTAAATCTTGATTAGCGTGAGACTATGAGATACCAAACACTTCATCAATCCTTTATAAGCTGATTTTCTGGCTAAGATAATTTAATTAGGTGCCCTGGACTTAAAAGCGCTGACACCTTTAATTACAGAGAGACTAATCAGGCCATGTCTCGTGACAATTAGAGTCCAGGATACATAGTTAAATTGTCATTGTTTCCAGGTAAGTTTGCAAAAGTTTACCGAAAAAACTGTTACAAGTTGAAAATTGTTTTCTAACAATATTGTTTGCATATTTCTTTAATATTCGATTAGGCTGATTAAAGAAGAGACCGCAACCTGAAGAGTGATTTCTATTCATTCCTTATCATTTGTAAAATAAATTTTTTAAGTCACCCGAAAAGTAGGGGTTTGATATCTCATAGTTAACGAGTCACCAGCGAATCATATTAATTATGAGTTTGCTCAGAGGGGATCTGTTAACTAAAACAGGGTTGCCACAGTTTTTTCAGATTCAAATTCTCTGACTTTTCCAGGTTTTTCCGACCTTTTCAAACGATTTTCTATGACCATTTCAGAAAATACTACCCAATTTTTAACCTTTTATTTTTTATAATACTTAAAAATAAATATTTTCAATTACATGGTAATCCTGGCTTCTTGAAAGATCTTTAAATTCCCTGACCTTTTTGGTTTATATTCAAATTCCCTGACTTTTCCGTTTTCCCTGACCTGTGGCAACCCTGTAAAAGATATCAAAATTGCCTTTGAGCTTGTTAAGTCTACTTTCCCAGTAAGTGTATTGATTTCTAGCTTAGTATTTGGTTTTAATTTTTTCAACTATTGAATAAGGCCCTCCCTTAAACGATAAAAAAGCCACTTGTCAGGTTGCTTCCCCCCTTTAAGATTTAGTACCAAAAGAAGTCCAAAAACATTTTCCATTAATCCTCATATTATATTAATATTTATATGCCTGAGTGAGGCTGAGTCACTTCGTAAAATGTCTAAATAAATGTATATTTTATATATATTTTGCAAATATGTTCAATTTAATTGCGGATAAAGGCTCTTTTCGGGGGGGGGGGGGGCAATTCATATATCATATTATTTCCTCTAAAAAATAGTTATTAGCACAGGGATTGCCTTTCTGTTAGGCATAATAGCTGCAATACAAACTAACAAAAAAATAGTAAATACAATTAATACATCATTATAGATCGCGCGCAAAACTTTTATAAATAATCTACAGAGGGGCAAATAACGAGTCTGATGAAAAAACCTTTTATAAGATACGAAGGATTATAGAATACTTCAATACTCAAGAATCACCATTTTTCTGATTTTGTTTCTTTTCACTTTACTCGCTCGTTGAAGAAAGGTTAACCTAGATCATTCTTTTATTTAAGGAACCCTTTAACGATGAGCCCTCTTCATGTGAGTCTTTAGATTTCCTTTCTGTATGAATAATAAAAATATTTAACTTAGATAACTTCTGTCAAAACAAAAATTATTATTATTAGGGACGTGCGCTTTGCGAGTTCAGGTCTGGGCCGAAGTTTGGCCCTGGCTTTGGACTTTAATGAGTAGTATTGTATTCCAGGAGAGTCCCTTAAAATCAAAACGAATCTGGGAGTCTTGTCAGAATCAATTATTCACAAACTAGGGATCGTACGGGGCACCCAACCTGGTAGGTTGGGGATCCCCAGGTTTTCATCTCCGACTCTGGTCAAGGTGGCCTATTTTTGAGTCAGGTTTTCCAAAAATAAAGCCGGGTTGAAAACCTAACTTATTAGTCGAATTAAAATAGATGAGCAACCTGACTCATTACAGGCCTCATCAAATTGAACTCGAGCCAAACACTTGAATTTTCTTTTTAAGAATTGAAAATAATTCTCAAAGGATTTGCAATGTTGGTAATACTTTTCATTGCTGAAATGAAAAGTATTACCAACGTCACAAATCCTTCAGAGTTTTTTCAATTCCGGCAAAGGAAATTCACGTTCTTGACCTGAAATGAGTGAGGTTAAATGCCTATTTTAACGTAAGCACTCTTAACTCATCCCAGCCTGTAAGCTCTATGGAATGTTAGTGTATTATACAATGTCACTTCGCTCTTAAATAGGATTTATATTCTTGGAGTCTTCTGAGTGAGATAGGAACAAATAAATTACAGTATTAAACTCAAGACTAATTTCTGACTTAGGACTAGAATACAAAACTAGTAATTGAAAATATGACTCGATACTCAAAGAGTGTTTAAACCCAAAAATCAGTATTTGCACATCCCTAAATATTATATTATACCTGCGTGAAAGCCATGTGACAATGTTCACATTTCCAAGGTTTATAACCAGCGTGTTTTGCTAAATGAATTTGTAGCGTGTTCTTTAAAAATAAAATATTTTTTTATATGACAAAATAAAATAAAACGCGATCAATAAAAAGGAACCAAAATTTAAAATACCTTTTGGTTAAAAGTTTTTGGACATTCTGTGCAGGCAAACTATACACGTTTATAATAAATTTTTTTTTATTTATTTCATAAAATTTTATATAATATAATTAATTACCGGTTTTTCTCCAGTGTGAATTCTAAGATGCCTTTCCAAAAGACTCCTTCGTTGAAAGGCCTTCCCGCAAGTCAGACATTTATGATTAGCCGGTTCTTTCGAAGGTGATCTGATATCCCTCAGCATATTGTCTATTAGTTCTCCAGCACCTTCATTTCCTGCATCTAAAGATTGATTCGAAGGTTGGATAGCAGCGGGTTCCTCATCCTCTTCCTCCTCGTCTTCAGCTTCCCCCTCGTCATTCTCGCTGGCTGATTTCTCTCCCTGATCGATAGATACGTGGAATGGCGGGTTACTAGAAGTATTATTTGCCTCGTTAACATTGGCTATAAGTTGAGCTTGATCCATGGATAGCCCTAGAGCGTTCAATTGATTCACTAATGAATGGGAAGTAAGACCAAGTAAAGGCGCTCCAGATTCACTTTGTAGGAACTGATCGCCGTTTTCTGAGGTGTTTAAATTCGTCGAGTTTTCATCGGAATTTGAATCTGGTAAAATATTGGGGGTGATCGTGACATTAACATTGGCACCTCCTTGCAATTGCTGCAAAAACTTGGGATCCATATGAAACATACTAGGTTCCATGCCTGCAATCTGAATGTTCTGCCCAAGTAATGATGGCGGGATTTGGAATTGAATGCCATCGATGCCTTGAACAGAGGTGACTGATGCGGAATTTTCTCCAGACTCGTTTTTCAAGACGTCATCGTCGTTACTTTCAAACATCGTCACTTCCATAGATTTGCTGGGCAATTCTTCCTCTTCTTCTTCTTCGCTGGTTGGTTGATCGAGAATGTCAAAATTTCGTAGCGGTTTCTTTGGAATCAAATGTCGGAAATGGGTCGCTATATGACTTTTACGATGTCCGGAAGTTCGAAAACGTAGCTCGCAATGAGGGCATTTGAAAGGTTTGGAGCCTAAAGGTTATACTTCATTAGAGTTTATCTGTAACCATCAATTTAAACTGAAGAGCTTACCCGTATGCAATCTCATGTGAACTTTCAGGCTTCCTTTGGTCGCGAAGAAAGAGTTGCAAACGTGGCAATCAAAGTTCTTCTGCCCTGTGTGCGTCTTCAAATGACAATCGAGAGTAGATTTTACAGTGAAACTCTTGTTACATAGATGGCAAGGGTAAGGACGCTCCCCGGTATGGGTTCTGATATGCCTGGTCAAGTCACTAGGCTTTTTAAAACTCTTCGGACAATGGGGGCACATATGAGAAAACGCTGGTTGCTTTTGTATTTCTACGTATTTATCCTAAAAATAAAATTAATTTGATATAAGTTTATACGACTAATCAATCAATCATCCATATTTAAAAAATAGTTAATATTATAAAACCTTGTCAAAAAAAGCTTTGGAGAGACGAGCCAAAATTTCTCTATCTAAGCCTTGATCATCCATAGTTTTCTTTCGAGTAAAGTTTCGATTTAGGCTTAAGTAAATAGGCTTAACTAGCAGCCTGGTCAACTTATTTCAAACTATTACTAATAATCTATTATTTCATATACTTTCGAGTTAATACTCATTACGAAAAAGATCATCAAAATCTAAAATTTTTAAAATCTATGAAAATTGGGTGACGAAAGTAAAAATACCATCCTCGTAATCCTAAACAATTTTAAGCCGATTAACGAATTTCCCATTGGCTACCGATAGATGGCGTATAATGACACAGGAATGCCGCGAAATTTAAAAAAATAAAAGATAAAAAAAAGAATTACTTTCAATTCGCTGATTCGATCTTTCTCCGCCGCCGAAGCTATTAGAACTTTCTCGGAAACTGACGCGGTTTCCGGAAGAGTTAACTTTGCAATCTCTTCGGCTTGTGATGGTGAAATAGTTATGAGATTTGGTCTTTTCTTTTTACCTGCAAAGTTTACAAACCAAAAAACATTCACGCCAAAACTAGGCTTAACAAAGATTCGCGAAATTAATCATAATTACCAGGTTGACCCTCTTCCCCACAATGACCTTTAGTGTGTTTATAAAACACAAACTTATTCCGGAATCCTTTCCCGCAAACTGAGCAATTAAAGAGAGCGTCCTTGCTGTGAATGTGCATATGACGAACTAAGGAAGCGTTAGTTGTGAAAGCTGATTCGCAGATTTGACATTTGTAGTCTTTCACACCACTATGAGTCTTAACGTGAGCGTTTAAAACGCTAGTCGAACTGAACATTCTCGCGCAATGTTGGCAGCTATAGGGCCTTTCACCCGTGTGTATTCGAGCGTGTTGTTTCAAGTGGCTTAGTTTTTTAAAAAACTTTTCACCATTCAATTCACAACAGGGGATTAAATATTAATTAAAAAACATCGCGTGTTGAACGAATTTTACCCCAATTGGTTTTTTACCTTTTGACAATAATCACATTTGTAGGTTTTTTTTGGACGTTTGACACCAAGGCTGGTTGGCATTGTGTATTTAAGATTCTGATCGAGTTCCAGACCTTCCAACGGTCCGGATAATGTAGCTTTAGCCTCACCATCTTTACAAGACAAAATTGCCTCCATATTTGCTGTTATTAAAGAGGGATTAATATTAAATGCGGCTCCCAGTCCATCAATTTGATCAGCCTGTAAAGATATACCAATTTTTGGGTTATTTAAATTTAACTTAAGGTAAATACAGTAAAAGCTTCGGTTAACTAACAGGAACAGTAATGGTAAAATTTCCAGAAGTGAATTGACTCATAAATTGGCTTTGATCTAAATCGGGAGTATCAATTATTTCTTCTCCGTCCTCATCAAAGTTTAAACTTCCATGAAGAGTCTGTAGGTTATTCTGAAAGATTAATCGTAATTAACTAAAGGCTCCTCCACCTACACAGCAAGCCCATTTTGGAGCATTGCCGTATCGACTTCATTTATCATTTCAAACTTCAGAATAGGCTATAGTGTAGAGGACTAGATGACCTAATAATGTAACTGGGTATATCAACAAATTAACCCTTACTGTAGTTAGTATCTCTTGATGACAGGTAAACGTTTGCGAATTTAGAGTGATTGTTTCTGGAGTTAAGCTAACCAAAGTTGTCCCATCCTCGTCATTTTCTGCATTAACAATCGCTTCAAATCCTTCCCCAGTTATTTTAACCAAATTTTCTTTAGAACTATCAAGATCCGCTTTAATTGGATCATCCACCGCTTCCCCATTTAGACTTTCAGTACTTTCATTCATAATCACTCGAATCACTTCGGTGGAATGTTCGCCATCATCTTGATGAATCTCTATTTGGGAACCCCCACCTTCGTTAGAAATACTCATCTTGGGGCGATGAGTTTTCATGTGTTTCTTGCAATCCATGGCAGTTTTGAATGTTTTTTGACAGTAAGGACACTAAAAAAAAAGGTGAAATGTTGAAAAGGGCCAAAAGTTGATGAGGGAAAGGAAATAATTACCATGTAAGGTCGTTCAGAACTGTGGGTCGACATATGACGTTTAAGAGAACTGTGAAAAGTTTAAATTCTTACATTATCTTAAAAAATTTAATATTTTTAAATATTTTACCCGTTGGTAGTGAACTGGGTATTGCACACTTGACACTTAAAATTTTTCGCTCCTAAAACAGATTAAAATTAAAAGTTTTAACCCTCGTTAAAAATACTTTATAAGGTTACTAGACTCTGGAAACAAGTTGTTTTTAATTGATTTAAACTGTTAAAATATGTCAAAAAAAAAAAAAAAAAGTTGCTCAATTGCTTATGTTAATTTGAACTGGCGCGAGAACTGAAAAAGATGTTGCTTAGAAATAGAGCGCCTTAAGAGTTCCTGTATTTAGAACCCAAAATGTTTTGGTTTTGTTAGAAGGAAAACTTGGTTTGGTACATTTTTTTCTTTAGATAATAAAAAATTATATTTCAAGCCTCAATTTGTTTAATTTTCTCTAATTGGCCTTAACTTTAATGCAGTAATTTGGGTATTCGGTTAATTAGGGTGGTACCGCCTCACTATTTTTCCCTAGGTGATTTTTATTGCAAATCCCTTTCATCGAGGCTTAAAATAATCTAGTCTTACTGCCTAGGGAATTATTGATATATATTTTTAATGGAAAATTGTCCGGAATTGTAAGAACCCATCCTATACACAATAGTTAAAAAATAACTTATTATCAGAGTCTAGTATTCGTTTAATGAAACAAATTTAATTACGAGTATGAGTTAAAATATGAGCTTTCAAAGCTCCATTTGATACGAAGCATTTCTGACAGGTGTCACATCTAAAAGGCTTGATAAAATACACAAAAAAAGTTCATAATAAAAAGAAAAGAAAAAAATAGAGAATGTGTACATTTAAGTGCACTACCTTTTCTCCTGTGTGAGATAAGAAGTGTTGCTTCAAATGAGACGATTTTTTAAAGCCTCGCATGCAGGAAGGACACTGATAAGGTCGGTCCCCAGTTTCCGTTTCTTCTCTTCCTCGGTTTGCCCCATTATTTCTTGGAGATGGTTGAACCAACCCAGCATCGGTTATGAGAATTGGCTCTTGAGGAGGAAGGGTCGATATTATTGGTTTATCTTTAGAGTTTGGATTCCTTTCTCTTTTTTTTCTCACTGAGGTTTTTTTATTATGGGACAACATATGACTCTTTCTATGTCCAGAAGTTCGAAATTTACGATCACATATGGAGCAAGGGAAAGGTTTGGCCCCTGTATGCAATCTATTGTGAACCTAAATTTATTTTACTGCCAATTAGAGAAAATTTCTTAATTTCTACTGAGAGTATCAATTACTTTCAAACTTCCTTGACTCGCGAAAAACTTCTTACAAACTGGGCAACAAAAATCTTTGATACCCTAGAAGGTTGGGTTAAATTATATTTAAAAAAACAGTTAAAAGTGATTCTACATATTCTAAAATAGATTTACCATATGAACTTTAATGTGAGCTTTTAATGTAGAAGTCACGGCGAAAGATCTAAAACACTGATGACACTTATAAGGCTTTTCATGCGTATGAATTCTGATGTGTCTAACTAAATCACTGGGTTTCTTAAATTCTTTCGTACAATAGAGACACTGATGCCAAACAATCCCTCCCACTTTGCGCACAATATGTCGTTTTAGGATTCCACTTATGTCAGCGATTTGCATCATAATGGGAGCGGTGGTAATTTTAGTTTTTAAAATCGACTGAGCTGGTTTAAGACCAGTACTTTCGGTTGTTTCAGTGGCATTAGATTTACTTTGTTTCTCTTTTTCTTTCGGATCTATTGTTAGTCCGCTATTTTCTATCGCTTGTTGCAATATGTCGGAGTTCTCTGCCTATAATAACACAATTTTTATTTTTTTGTTTATTAATTTTTGTCTAAGATATTAAAATCTAACTTTAGAACTTTCATTTTCTTTATTTTTATCATCCTTCTCAACGTGCTGCGATAATTCCATCAACTGTTTTATCACGCGTTGTCCTTCATCCCTGATGTCACTATCCTCGTTAACTTTATGCCATCTAAATCATATACCATTCAAAAAAGTTCAAAACTTAAAAATTCGTCTAAACTCTTCAATCTTACGTAGCGCTGGAATTGTAGGTGGAAGAATGCATTTTGCTAAGATGAGCGTTCAAATTTCCAATCTTTCTAAAGACGCATGAACATTCCATGCATTGATATCTAGTTTGATTAGGTTCCAGGGCAAGTGTATGAACTCTCTTTATGTGATTACGAAGATTTCCTCGTTGCGAAAACGCAGCTACGCAAAATTCGCACTAAACCAAGATTAATATATTAGGGCTAGTAATTATATCAGTTTTTTTTTACTTATTCAACCTTGAACGGCTTCTCGCCTGTGTGTTTCGTTTTATGAATATCGAGCGCGCCTTTTTGATTAAACGCTTTATCACAGGTATCACATTTGAAGGGACGTTCGCCTGTATGAATTCTTTTGTGCCTCAGTAGTTGACTAGGTTTCTGAAAAATTTTCTCACAATGTTCGCATTTGTGAGAAAAACTTGAACGATCTATGTTCTTTTTATGAGGTCGATGATGTAGAGAAGCCCTTAAACGAACCTATAAGTATATAAAATTTAAAGATAAATACAGATTTATTAACTGGGAAAAATTTGATTCAGTTTCAATACGTGTATTTTCATGTGATCACGCAATGCTACTGGTTTTATAAACTTCTGACTGCAATGCCTGCAAGCGTAAAACTTATCCGTCTTTGATTCTTCGACGTGTTGTTTGAGATGTTTGTCCATGTGTCTCTACAAAATTTTGTGTTCAAATTCAATCCTCAGCGAATTAACTTTCATATTAAAAGCATTACCTGGGTACTAAACTCTTCACCACATTCCAAACATACGATACTCTCTTCTTTTTCGTGTAACATGATATGAGCTTTAAGGCTAGCCACTCTAGAAAATAACTTCCCACATTCAGGACACGTTGGATTTTCTTTACAATGAGTCGAAGCGTGAAGCTTAAGGTTAGATTCAAAATTAAATGAGATGTCACATTCGGGACATCTAAAAGGCTTGTCATCTAAATGCAATTTTTGATGTCGTAGGTATTGGCTATACTTCTTGAACTCTTTGGAACAAGAATCGCATTCGTAAACACCCTAATTAAAGGATAAACAAGAATTTTAAACTAGTCAATAAAAGATTAGCACTCAGAAGTTGTAGTGCACCTTTTTTAAAGGTGGCTGAATTTCTTCAGTATCTACCAATGATGAAATCTTTTCAGGATTATAGCCATCTCCTTGAGACGGTGCTGTTACAGCCCCTACTAACAGAGAGATAGTGGGATCGTCTGGGTCTGATGTTAAAGGCACGTCATCAGGCAAAATAGGTTGCGATAAAGAGTTCGAATTGTCCTCGGGAAAAGAGGATGTTACTTGAGTAATCAATGCCAACTGGTTGGCATCGATTAAAAATGTTCTGGATCCATCTGCGGCAGTCGCTAACACCAAATTTTGCGAGCCTAGACTACCGCTTAAAATGTTTCCATCAGAGATTATAGGGACATTGATCAAAGCCGATGAATTTACACCGCCTAGTCCAGTTAAGTTAATTCCCGCAAATGAGACAAATTGACCACCATCCGTGGTGGTGATGATACCATCTTTGCTCGTTAAAACAGAAGTTCCGGTGTCTTGGAGGATTGAAACATTTAAATGATTTTCCATGGTGTCTGGAAGTGAAAGGTATCCCATTCCCATGCCACAAGTTAGGATAAAAACATAGACATAGTTCAATTTTGAAGCCTTGGTTTATATAAGAAAAAGTCACTGACATTTTCGCAAACTTAACAGTTCCCATAGTTTCAAGTAAGTAAATCATTTAAAGACAGTTATGATTATAATAGTCATAACAATTTATAATTTTAATTAAAAATTACCAGAGCTAAAAATAACTAGTGACACGAAAAAATTCAAAACATCACTGAGTGAAGTAAAGCTAAAAAGTTGTAGTTAGGCCTAAGTCTACTTTTAAAGTATCATTCCGCCCGCGTAATTTTTGATTCATCAAATATTGTCAGGCTCAAAAATTCATTAAAAACGTATATTTAAGGAGAAAATCACTTAAAATAATTAAAAATGAGTAAAATAACTCACCAAATCACTTATATAAATCGCATATCAAAGTTCAACCGAGGATTTTGTTCTGTAGGAGAAATTGGGGGAAAAAAAGGGGGACAATTTTGCAACATTTTTGGACCTCTGCCGGCAAATACGACGCGCGAAAATTCAAACAAGAAAACCGCACGTGTATAAAAAAATTATACAAAAAATAGTTTGGCTCCGTACTTTTTAAAAGCAGTAAATGTGCAAAAATTACTAGTTTTAACTGTCTCCTACAAATTTTGTAAAATTCAATATTCCACCTATGAAATTTGCATATAATTCAACTTTAGTATATCGTTCTAGACTTACTTTGTTTTAACTTTTTAACAAAATCGTCTCCCATGAAGATATCTAGATTTTTAATTGTCCTGCCTTTTTCTCTATTGTTTCTAGAACAAACACATGTCGCACATATCCATCAGTTCTAAAATAAAAAACGCTTCATATAGGAAAATTGTGTACATTTTTCTGATTACATTCTGCATTGAGTCGGTGTTGTGTTAATAGTAAAAAGCAATTTACAAACAAGTTTCAACTTACTTTATTTGGCTTACAAAGCCTATTTTCACATATTTCAGTAATAGATCCCCTCTTTAAAACACTGTTCTAAAATTTTTAACTAAAAATGTAGTATTTGTATGCGCGAATAAAGATAAGTGTTCATTAACATATAATTTTATATATAATATACTTTTGAGCTTGACTATTATTAAAAGTACTAATAATAAAGGCTTAACTAGATACAACAGACATCAATATACCTTGTCCATCCGTTGGTAGCGAGCTAATGATAGATTGAAACTGAGTTTGGTAATCACGGTGAGATACTTTTACTATCTCGACTAATTGCGCTTTTGTTTCTGAATAAAATAAACAAATTAGGAAAACTATTTCTTAATTGGATGAGGTGTTGAAAGAACTTACCGTCTTGTAGTTTACTAATTTCAGATGGTTGTAAGACAACAGATATTATTTTCAGAATTTGGGGCAAAGTTTCCAAAATCTGTATTAAATTTTTTTTTAGTTTAAACAATATCAACATAATTAAAACTTAATCAAAATTAATACTTCATCTCTCTTATTAAAAAATAGCCCATATAGGCAGGCATAAACCGTTTGGTTTTCTTCGTGATCAGCTTGTAAAGGAAGACAACGCAAAAACACTGGAAAAACCTAAATTAACATGAAATAATTAAATTTATACGTTGATAAAATAAAAATATTTAAGACTAAGTAAAAAAGGAATTTATATATAAATTATATACCAAATTGTTCAACAGGTTTTAATGCGTAAGCGTCATAGTCGGAATACAGTAAAGGCAATATGTTGAACATTTCAATAAATATTTATAAGTGAATTCCTGGTAAAACTAAATAAAAATAACTTTAATAATTACAACATACCTGCTTTAAAGGCACTGCACTAGGATTTGTAATAATTAATCTGGCAACCGCGCTACAGATATTATCTCTAGCTCGATGATCACTTTCTTTGACTAGCATTGTTGATAGAGCTTGTAGTAGATTTGGATATTGCCTATTAAGGGATACGATACGCAAGCGTTTAAAATAAGATTAAGTTTATAAAATGATTAAAATATGATCTTTTAAGATTAAACATAAAATTTTCTAACGGCAATAGAAGATCTCCACCATTTTCAACCAACACTCCAAGGCCAAAAACTCCGTTACTTCGTACTTCTTCATCTTCATCCTTCATGGCATCGATAAAAAGGGGTAGGAAAGGTTGAATCAGAGAATTAACTCCTCCTTTACCCAAGGCAAGGACAGTTTCTGCTAAAGTTCCAACTGAAAATGATCTTTCAGAGACACTACATTTAGGACCCTACAAAAAAAATTAAAACTTCAATTATGATGGGCCCACATTGATTTTATAGTAGACTGGTTTAGAGTTTTTCTGATAAATCAATTTTTTGTTTCAACCAAAATTCTATTTAAGAGTAAAAATTAAAATCTCGCAAAAAATTTAATTTAAAACTCAAAGTAGCCACAAAACTAAAAATACACTTAACGGTTTTGATTTATCAAAATGACATCAGTAACTTACAGTTTTATTGATCAAACAAGGCAAGATTTTCTCAAGATAAGGAGTGATGATGGTGTGGGGTAAAGCTTTCGCCATTGAAGGTACTAATTCACCAGCGAATTCGAGCAACATCCCATCATATTCTGCGTCATTTTCATCAGCATCATCTTCCCCAAAATCGCTATTATCTTGGCACGCTAATTTATGCTTGAAAGTGTCGTTAACCACTTCTGCTACGCCTTCCAAAGTTGCATGATCTAGCATCAGAACCTTCAATTCTTTGAACAAATCACCCAAGACTTCGAAAGCAGCCAACACGACGTGGCGTTCATCATCTTCATGACTGAGACTTAAAAGTTTAGGAACCAGAACGGACAAAGTTTGATTCAAAGCTAAGAAATTTTTTATCAATTGTTAAAATAAAAATATAAATGTATTTGAATGTAAAAAGTCACTTAAAGTTAAACTCAATACCAGTTTGTTGATCGGGCGAATTTGATTGTAAAGCTGACTGACTCAAAGTGATTGTAAATTGTCCCAAAGCTACGACCGCTGGCTTTCGAACATCCGATGCTGGGTGATCGAGTAATTTCAACACCTCTTCAAAGCATCGTTCAAAATACGGTAGAAATGCTGGCCTATGAAAATTAGATAACATTCTCACAATTTTAATTACTGTATATCCCATTGCGATAGTAAAAAAAATTATTTAACTACCCAGTTTTGGCTGATAATTCCCTTAGTGCGCAACAAGTGTCTTCCTTTTCTTCTAAATAAGAGTTCTCAACACTGTGTCCAATAATATCTTCATCTTCATCCCCTTCTTCTTCATCCCCCAAACTTTCTTCATCTTCAAGATCTTCAAATAAAGTAAAAGCCGTATTCGTTTCGTCGTAATGAGGCTAAAAATCATTTAATGGAAAAATTTCTCAATCAACTGCAAAAGCGTGGTAATGCGTAACTTACAACAATCCCTTCAGTGGATATTAAAGAGTCAATCATGTGATCAATAATCGTTGCCATATAAGGAGCCATGTCAGTTTCCAATACAGTCGCGACTGACGCAAATAAACTATAACTACAAAAGATTTATTCAAATTAAACAATCCTTAGGAAAAAATAAAACTAAAAAATTTAAAAGAATACATACCAGGCCCTCCTGATATCTGGATCGTGTACTTTGTCCACTAATTCCAAACCCATTTCAACACACTCTTTAGCCATAGGTCGAAAAGTCTCAGAACCAATAGTTCTCGCCAAGAAACCTAAGGTGTCTTTCGAAAATTATTTCGATTAAATAACTATAATATTAGTTTGAATTTGAAAGCAATCTAACCAATAGCTTGAACTTGAATAGGAAGCGCCGTTCCACCCGGCTGTATCTGTAAATAAGGCTTCAGCTGCTGAATAATTTGAGGAAAATACGGAACCATAGCTTCTTTCGCTGCATGACCTAGAAATTTTTGCGTTTAAAATCTTGTAATCTAGAAATGAAGTACCAAATAAATTTACTAGTAGCTCCAATGGCACTGATGGCTAATTCTTTAGCTTCCAAACAATTCGTGACGGATAAAAATGTCATGAGTTTTTCCATGAGCGCGGGAAGATAAAGTAACAACTTCTCATCCATATTTTCGCAAAACATTTCTAAGGCGAAAAAAACTCCGGTAATATTCGGTGGACGATTTACTCCATTCTGCAATTGGTTGCAGATGTTTCCCAAATAGTCAAACAATACAGGCATCAATTCGGCGTGAAATTCACTAATCTCAGGTTGAAGAAATTCCGCGAACTGTCCCAAAGCAAATAAAGCGGAGTTTCGCACGAAGGAACTTTGATCAGTCATTCCTCTACAGATAACTTGAAGAAAAGTATGCAAGTGCCTATAATTGTAAAAGAAAATTTAGTAAATCTAAATATACATTAAATTTAACTATTTTTACTTATGTCTGATGTGTTCGGAACAGCCTTCGGCTAAAAGTGCTAGGGCTGTGTAACCTGCTTTTCGAGAATAAATATTGGTATCGCATAGAGCGGGTTCCATAAATTTTAGCTTAGGAAGAAGATCATTACTTGTTAGTTTAATTTGTTAGAATTAATTCTAAAATTGCTAAACTTACGAGAGCTGGAAATAGTTTCTCTGGTGGCAAATAAAGTGACATGACGTAAAGAACTTGAGGTGCGAATGAATCAACTGATTGAGAATCATCTTCATCCTCATCTTCTTCAGTATTATCAGCGTCTTTATTCAACGGATTGCACATGATAGGAAAAATAGTTTCCAAGATGGGGGAAATTAAGTTATTTTTGATAACCACCTTTTTTTTCATTTTGATAACTTTGTAGACAACTGACAAAGCTTTAACTCTAATATTTTCTGACAATCCAGAGTTTGACGCGATCTTTATAGAAATTGATAAATTTAGAGTCATAAACTCACAAAACAGTTCCTCTCTAAAGTACCTCTAGACACATCTGTATAACGGTTTTGATATGTGGTACAATTACAGCTACTTCAATTTCTAAAAGTTCTTCGTACAAATCCATGCAAAGCGCAGCTTCTTCCTAAGATAATAGCATCACGGATTAATCTTCCATAAATGTAAAAAAGGTACGGTGGTACTCTTACTTCGTCAACTGATATCAAATTTCTAATAACTTTCATTGTACTAGGAATCAAAGGTTGAAATTTGTTCTAAAGAACAGAAAAAAAAAAAAAAAAACTGTTAGATGTAAACTTTCAAATTGATCACTTAGGAAGGAACTTACCAACTCTGCCGTTCCAATACACGCTACTAGATTGGTTAAAGTTCTATTCAAACAAACTGAAGGAGTTATAATCTATTAAAAAAAATTTAAATCCAATCTTAACTTACTGCACCGTTAGGGAAGCGACAGTTGGATTAGGATCTTGAAGTGTTTTAGAGAAAAGGCTAATCAATCCTTGCAAATGAGGTTTAAGTTGATCAGCAGCAACAGATGTCACAATATTGAAGGTAAACATGCCAATCTAAGGAAGAAGTTGCTTATAGTCGAAGAAAAATCTAACACGGTTTTTTTAATATCACCTCTCGCTCAGCTAAACTATTACTGTTTGAGGACTGATTGAGGAAAAATAGAAGTTCAGGCCACTGATTATTGAGAAGTTCATGTTTTGCAACTGAGCCTATTATTTGGGCTATAGAGTTTTTGACAACCTTCCTAATTGATTGAAATATTATCTTGTCAAAAGTATACGTTTATAGACTTCAGATTTAAATTTATTTATACTTACTCAGGTTCAGATATTAATAACTTTAATAGCTGTTCCTTTAAAGTGTGCCTCGCTTCGTCATTTAGTAAAGCCCATTGTGATGTTTTTGAAATTTTTCTTCTGAGTAAGATTGCAGCATATTGTCGTACCTTCAATTTATATCTCACCATAAGATTAGCGATACCAAAATGCAAGCGGTATAGGAGGCTAACAGGGTCATCTTACAACGTCACACAATTCTATCTCTTACCTCCGTGTCATTTCCTCCACTGGATAGACTGCAATATCCACACGTACCCATAGTGGATGTGTGGCATTTCGGAGCCGTCCCCTCCTGCCTAACTGTTAGCTCCCTATAATACATTTAAAGAAACTTACCTGGGAATTGTTCGATCCTGCAAGGGTTGATAGTAAGGCTCCAATGATGAGAGGATTTTTAAAAGCTTCTTTCAACTCATTTGTTGCCTTTGAAATTAATCTTTATTTAGTATTTACAATTTTATTAAATAAATCGTCAGATTTAAACAAGGGAGGTGACAGATTGGGCGCGGCCACGTGGCTATATAAGCCTTGGCTAAAGCCACTGTCAAAGTCAAACAGACGAAACAGAAACTACGATCAACGACTACGAGTGTATTTGGGATTAAGTAAAACATTTAAAATTTACCTGCAGTAATACGCTATTATCAGGAACCAGGAGTCTTGAGAGCACGCTTTCTAAAGTATTATTCATTTTTAAAGTTATTAAATCTATTAATCTTAATTGTGATTACGAATGGACATTTAGCGTCTACGCCGGAAAACTCCTCGCTAATGAGTGACGTCAGCGTTGCCAGATCATGGCGCTCAAAAAATTATGGATAGAAATTTTTTCGCGCGAAATTTTAAATTGAACATATACGCCAAGGTTAGTAAAAAATCCGCTATGCATATACGCAACATTTAAATTTATTTAAATAAGTACTTTTATCGGGATTTAAAGCCGAGATTATAATTTATTTCGAAAGCTAAGCCTATTATTATTTTTAATAGTTAAAACAGTGTTCGTACAAAAGTTTGAAAGTGAATTTCCCTGACTTTTCCAGGTGCACGCCGCCACTTCGATAGACGACGCCAGGGTTCGGTTATAATTATCGAAAAGAAGCGCTTGTACGGGGAAAAAACAAAGTTAATTATTTTAAAATTAAAGTTTTTATTATCAAATTATAATATGATTAAATTAAATTTATTATTATTCAGACCCAAAGTTATGGTTATGTAATCGTTTATAAACATATGTAGGCAAGAAGCGCCATCGTGCGCTAAAGTTCGAAGTCTCGAACAAGGTCACCGTGTTCCGGCTGCGGTTACATGAACAGTTGTAAAATTGTAATTAAAGATGAGTTTAATTACTAAAACCTCGAATATATCTCCTTATTTGAAAGCTACTTCTCAAGCTGTTGCCTCCCAATTGAAAATTATTTCAAATCCGGCCGTTTTAACCCAAAATGTCGTCGCTCAACCGCCTCCTGAAAACCATCGAACAACTTACGGAATTACCAAGGCCCTTCCGACTGGTAATATCTTAGCAAAATCAGGAGGAATCGGGTCGTTTGGAGGTGAGTCCAAGGCTTCTCGATTATTAGCTTTAAATAAATTTCAAACCTAACCTTAGGACCCGGCCAAATAAGATGCGCTCACACGGATATCAAAGTCCCAGATTTCAGCGCTTACCGATCTTCCGATGTTCAAGATCCTAATAAATCGTCTAAAGATTCAGCTGAAAAACGAAAGATCGCTAGTTACCTAACAGTTGCCGGTAAGATTTCAACTATCGTGGAAACTGAATCGAAAGCTAAATACACTTTTTTTCCACAGTTGGAGGTTTGGGAGTAACTTACAGCGCTAAAACTTTGGTTCATAAGTTTGTTGGGATGATGGCACCATCGGCTGACGTTTTGGCTTTGGCCAAAATTGAGGTAAAATTGGGAGATATCCCTGAGGGTAAAAATGCCACCTTCAAATGGAGGGGCAAACCGTTATTCATCCGACATCGCGGAGCGGAAGAAATTGAAAGAGAAAAGGCAGTGGATTTGGGAAGCCTGAGAGACCCTCAGCATGATGATGAGAGAGCAACTAAACCAGAATGGTTGGTGCTTATTGGAGTTTGCACCCATTTGGGTTGCGTCCCCATTGCGAATGCTGGAGATTTTGGAGGTTATTATTGTCCTTGTCACGGTTCCCACTACGACGCATCGGGAAGAATTAGGAAAGGTCCGGCTCCTTTAAACCTCGAAATTCCTGCTTATGAATTTGTCAGTGATGATCTTTTAATTGTCGGTTAATTGGCAAATCTAATAGAAATAAAAAATTTAATTTAAAATAAAAAATAATATGATGTACAGAATATGAATAAAAGATATCCAAAAGATTATGCTGTAGGAATGTAGATTTAATCTTTGCCTTTTATTATTATTGTATTTAGTATTGACAATTAAGTTAGTAATTATAAATAAGGATGTTATACACTGTTTTAAAAAAATAAAATTATCAGCGATTTATCAACCTTATACAGGGAAATATTGGATTTACTTCTTTTAGGTTGTTAGGAATAAATACAGCAAACCCTTCACAAATTGAACCACTTCATTGCCACCTAGCTTCGATTCGCCATAAAATCTATCTACAAAAGTTATCGGAACCTAACAGAGTATAATAAGATCAATTAAAATTTGAGGATTATAAATTTATAAACTTGAACAAACCTCGCTTATAGAATAACCAAATTGCCTAGCTCTCACGATCATTTCCATTTGAAAAACGTATCCCTTTGACTGGCACGAGTCGATTAAACGTTGTAAAACTTCTTTTCTATACAATCTATGATATTTACAATGATAAATAAGCAACTTTACAATATTATAAATCAATAATTTACCTAAAGCTACCAGTCAGATCAGAAACACCGGGCCTAAGTAAAATTTGAGTTAAAATATTGGCCCCTCTACTAATGACTTTACGTTTCAAATCCCATCCATAAACCCCTCCATCTTCTGCGTATCTAGTACCAGTAACTACGTCATAATCTCCCCTTTCTCGTACTTTGATGAATTCCGGTATAAATTTTGGCTACACAAAATTTACGAAAAAAAAAAAAATATTAACTTTAAATAATTAATAATTATAATCAGGATTCTTACATGATGGGATAAATCAGCATCCATGATAATCACAAAGTTTCCAGTAGCGTGTTTCATACCGTGAATATAAGCAGTCCCTAGTCCGAGCTTTTTACCACGAGGACGAAGTAACTAAAAGGATTTTGAAAAGCTAAAACCACGCTGTGCTACCATAATTTAATTATGATATTACAATTTTATCTTCCCCATATATTTTCTCAAGCTGTTGCGCAACTTCTAAGGTACCATCAGGGCTTCCATCGTCTATTATAATTATTTCAAAGTCAATAGCGCTGAAATATTTAGGAAGTGAGTTTTGGGTATCAAAAAGAGGATTTCTATTATTTTTGATTATTTCCAAACTTGTTTACGCTACTAGCTTACTAAGCCTTGTATTTTTGTATTCGTCACCACTAAATACAGTAGATCTTATATGCCTACTTTAGAGTATAATAAATAAAACTCACCTTTCCGTCATATATTTTATAATTAACCAAATTATGATAGGTAAATTATCTTTTTCATTATAAGTCGGTAATAATATCGAATATTTATTAGCTTTCTTTTTTTCGCTCGCCATCATTCACAGAAAACCAGACTGAAAACAGTGAAAAGTGAAAATGGATTCGTTTTAGCTGATTGGTTCCCCAAAAAAGCGCGAAATTTAAACACGTACATGCCATGTGACTGTATCTAAGCCTTGGGTTATATATTCACTTCGAATAACTTCGGAATTTAGAAAATTTAACAAATACTTACATTTAATTCTGACGTTTCAAGGTACGATATAAACTACCTAGTATCTAAAATCACGTTAGATAATAATTCTGATAAGTAACCTACATTATTTATCAAACTAATTGGATTATTAGCTATAGCTAGAAACTTAAGATTAGGACACAATTTTAGGTCTTCTAGATCACTGTTGTCTTGTATTACTGATGAAGAAAATTAAAGAAAACCAACGTTTTTAACGTAAGTGCATAGAAGAACACAAAAACAATTAAAAGGCTATGCTCGGCCTTTATTTCAATCCAAGGCACCATAAGATATAATTTTCAGAATGGAAATTTGACCAAGCCCTAACTGCGACTTTTGTATTTAGGAGAAGATGAACTTCAATAGTATAACATAATTACAATATGGTGCCTATGTTATGTGCTTCTATGCACGAGCTTTGTTTATAACTAAGGCAAAGATTTAAAAAAAGGATACAATTGCTAGCCAAATTTAAATCGGTTAAGAAACCCAAATTAGCTAAACCTTTGCAGGATTTCACTTGATTCTCACTTAGATTGATCTTCTCCACGGAAATCAATCTATTGAAACCTTTCAAGGAACTGATTTTGTTGCCAGATAAGTCTAGAATTCGCACAAAAGCCAGATGGTCCAAATGTGGAATGATATAAAGCATTTTCTTCGATAAATTGATATTGCAATCTAATGAAGCTAGTTTTTCAATTTGGTTTTCAACAATATATTTACTCCCTGCAAAGCAACAATAATTTTGTAATAATATCATAATCATAATGTAAATGTAAACTTTGTTAACAGTCAATTATAATTTATAAGAAACGTACTTAAATCATTATAGTAGTTTTTTCTGGTTGAATCAACTAGCGATAACTTTTCCAAATATTTCAGCACTTGAGGTTCGTAACTTTGATTGTCTACGGCTTGCATCAATAGGACATTAGTTAAAATTGTCCCTGAGTAAAAAGAAACTTGTTTATTTAGATTAAATACATCTAAAATTAGTAAATTAGTACACTTATTATCCGGTTCAAGCTCCATAAGTTGATGACAAGATTCAAGTTCTTGTTTTAAAACTTGACTAGCTGCAGCACTCAATTCCGAACTAAAAGATTTATCATTAACCAACTAAATAGGAAATTTATTTATTTTAAGCTTACATGTAAAGTTGTTTCTTTGATTCACTTTTCCAACGCAAAATTTCATCAGTTAACACCAATTCGACTGAAGAATTGTCACTGTTACTTTTCAAATTAATTTTAATCGTCGAATTTAATGGAATTGAAAAGGATGAATCCATGAAAATCTTTAACAGAATATAATTTGAGTACATTAATTTTGAACATAAGAAATGAAATATTTACGTATAGGGTTGAAGCAAAGGGCTGATTAACATTAATCCACTGAGTATTAATCACTTTATCATCAACGACCAGGCTCAAGATACAATTTTCATTCAACTAAAGTAAAAAACTTAAAATCATTAATCAGGATATTTTTAATTCATTCAAATTAAATCAAAATCTAAAATACTAACCAAGGTTGGTTTAGTTAATGCGACAGTGATAAAATTTCTCACTGGACAAGCGTGAATATAAAGAATATCCAATTTCTTCTCAGCTAATAGTGTAAAGCATAAATGCCCCCAATAAACGTTATAAAGTTTTCGTAGTTATGAGAACAATGACTACAAACCTCTCCCTAAAAGCCAACGATGATAAAACCAGGCACTTTGGTCAGAAGGATCAGTAAAGGCTGCATTTTGAACCAGTTCATATTCTGTTGATATAAAGTTAATTATCTAATTTATCTTCATCAATTCTAAAATACAGACTAAAATTAAAATAATCGTAACCTTTTAAAATAACGTCCTCTTTAACCGATTTGTACTCTTCTTTCGGGCCAGGATGAACTAAAGGTAATAACGAACTTCGATAATGCCATGCGGAATAATTGGAAAAATTTGCTTCAATTTTCTTCATCGTGAAATCTAATTCTTCGGTGGCACTAACTTGAGCTAATTGACAAACAAGGCGCCTGTGGTCCCAGCAATGAACTTTGGAATAAATATTATGAGGATAATTTTAATACATGTAAATTAATGATTTTAATATATTAAAAGGTTTAAGTTTTATACAATTTCGATCATCCAGATCTAAAACTTTGTTGCATAGCCCAATTTCTCGAACCCAATTTGGTTCTGGTGTTATTTGAAGTATCCATTCACGATGATGCCAAGCCCCGTACGATTTGGTATTTTTTCTCAAACAAGCTTCGGTTAATATCATCTCTTCTTGACACTGGGCCTGAAATTCTTCTTTCGATCTAATGAGACTTAATAAGTTAAGAGGTTAAAGAACTCGAGAATTTGACTTATAATAAACCTTAAATCTCGATTATGAAGAAGAATTTCTTTACGGAAATTCCATAGAGTGTAAAGATCAGGATTAGCTTGTAAAAGACCCGATACTATTGAAAGGGCTTCATCGTCATATTCCTCTTTTTCACGCTGAAAAAACCCGTAGCGTTAAATTAATTGGACATTTGCGACCAAAGGTTTTCTTACTTTTTCAGTCGCTTTCTTGTATCCAGTTTGAAATAGTTGCAACTTCTTGGACCTTTCTTTCCTTTTTTCTTCCTGTTGCTCTGCAGTTGATTTTACTTTTAGCCTTCCGTGCTTAGGAAATTTGAAATCAAATATTGAAATATGAAAAACTTAGCTTAAAAGCACCAAGGCTTACGTAAACAACATAGGTTTATTTACAAAAATTCATACCATATTTTAATTTTCAACTTTTTTCGAGTAAATTACTGTGATAGCTTTATAATTATTTATAAAATTGTTAATTTTTTACAAATTAAATGTTAAATTTTTATTACAAATATAGGAAAATGTTGGAGGTCCCGTCCGAAATTCGGCAGAATCGATTAGCTCTGCTCGACACGCCCCAAAGTTCTTCCGAGCAAATGAACAGGTTTACAGGTTTACAGGTTTATTGGTTGCCGTATTAAGTACACCCTTTTTTAACAGGGCGGCTCACCACTATGGGTGGGAGCGCAGCAAAAAATACAAATAAATAAAAGAAAAGAAAATAAAAATAAAGTTTACGGATATACCGAAAGTGGTCATATTAATTATTTAACTACACTTAACTATATTGATATTGAACTATATTGATATTGATACCCGCCATTAATTAGCCTGTCTCACTGTCTATCAAGTTCTTAACTTTAGGCATACTTATAGTCAATTAATTATAGATGTTAGCCCAACTATTCACAAAATACACAATACTCAGTATACCACTCAGGAGGCCTATAGAAAAACACTATATGGTATAACCATGAGCGAAGAGCATTCTTCTTTTTCTTCCAAGTAGACAGCACCCTCTTCACTTCATTTGGGCACCAAGGTTGGTCAGTCAAGCCCAGAATTTCCGGGATTGAGAGATGGGCGACACTATTCCTCCACACGATGATAGAAGGCTCCTCCAGCGACGAACATTCCAGGAGTATATGCGCTATGTTCTCAACCGGTGCACCGCATAAGCGGCATCTAGGATCAATGCCAATGAGTTGTTCCTGGCGCGCGCCGGTTAGGAGCGAGCCAGATCTAGCTTGAAACAAAAGGCCACCATCCCAAGAGCCATCATAGCAGAGTTCGACTGCCGGGGTCAACTTTGCGCTATAATAACTAAGGCTGCGCTTTTGTAATACCATGGCATGCCAATTTACTGTCGCTGCCTTATTCACTTCACGTGTGACCTTATTTGCCCAATCCACGTAGGAAGTTGCGCTACCTCTAGCAGATCCTCGTCCGTACGCTCGATCGAGTTGAGCGACACGCCTAGTCCACTCCGTACTTATTCCACATTCGCGTATATATTGGTAGAGTCTCCTAGTTAGGTTACGAGGCGGCAGGAACTTCAGCCAACCCAGGTAGCATAATTTGCTTCGAGCCTCTCGAGTTCTTAGAGACGACCAGCCCATTTCTCCATCTACTGCTATGTTGGCCGCGAACGGGCCCGCGTTAAGTGCCGTTCTCCCCACTGTCCTCTGACTTCTCTCCAATATATCTATAGTGGGTTGCGAGAAGGCCAAAACTTCATTTGCGTAGGTAATGACCGGAACCCCAATAGATTTCCATAATGTTCGACCCACCGTGTATTTATTGTAAGAATTTTCCGCCATGTTACGCACCGCCCACCGAAGATTCACGCTTTTACGTTTTATGATTTTCTCCATTTCGCTTAGATGATAATCTTTCGACGTGAAAGTTACTCCAAGGTAGCAAAACGATTCAGTAGGACTAAGTTTGCCTCCTTGCAAAGCATACACGGAGGAGTGGTAAGGGCTGTGAAACGACATGGAGTGGGATTTTTCCACACTAAAAACCAGTTTCCTATTGTTACCAAAATCTGAACATTTGTCCAGCATCCTTTGGAGGGATGCCTCATTATTAGCGAATAAAACTATATCATCCGCATAGAGAAGACAAGGTATTGTTAGTTTCAACTCGGCGGTAATGGGCCCCCTCAGTTCAGCCCCTACTCCAGCTTGCTCAATCTCCCACGCTAGGTCGTCAATGAACGTTACAAAAAGCAACGGCGATAAGGGGCACCCCTGGCGCAGGCCCACATAGCTTTGCACCACCGGGCAAGTGACGTCGTTCAACTGGAATCTGTACTCACAGGTGGAGTACAATTCCTTAATATCGGCTATCAGACAGAGTGGAATCTCTTTCTGTCTCATGACGTCCCAAAGTAGTCCCCTATCAACACTGTCATAAGCTTTCTTTATATCCAGAAACGCTACTTCAAGCCGGGTACACTGCTTATTGGCGAGTTCAATTAGGTGACTTATTATAAACAGGTGATCAGCTATTCGTCGGTTTGGTCGGAACCCTCCCTGCGCCTCGTGTAGAGTAGAGTTCAATTCAAGATGCATCGATAACCTGTTCTTTAAGAGCATAGAGTAGAGTTTGTACATGGTAGAAGTGACAGCAATAGGGCGGAACGAGTCTAACTCAGACTCGTCCTTACCCTTGCCTTTATAGATCAGGGAGACCCGTGCCATGAGCCAATCGCGTGGGATATCATTCCTTTCTTTGATATCATTAAAAATGGCGCAAAGACATTGGCGAGCTTTAGGACCCAGACATTTCAGAGATTCACCAAAAATATCATCTAGGCCGCCTGCCTTACCTAATTTAAGCTTACTAAGACCCTGTTGTAACTCTTCCACCAGGAAAGGCTCTGACTCATCTGCATCCTCAGGGTGAACGAAACTGGGCTGGAACGTTTTGGTGGATTTGTCAATTGAACTCGCCGACGCTGGGGGGTTAAGCAGTTCGTATTCCAAGTCTCGTACATACTCAACAATTCTGTCGGCTATGGCCTGCCGGGTCAAAAGAAGCCGACCATCTCTATCACGGACACCCTTAGGCTGACGAACCAATTGCTGCCCTTTCTTCCGCAGGTGCTTGAGGAATCTCCAAAACTTTCGGCCTTTATCTTTAGCTGACTTTGTAATGCTGGCCTCAATTTGACGATTGTGTATACGCGTTTTTTTTTAAATAAGTATCTTTACCGCAGTTTTAGCAGCTAGATAGGCCCGCCACTTCTCTTTAACCTGGTCTGGGCTTTCCCTACGCATTATGGAATGACGATGTTCCTTATTTGCTATTTTCCGTTGCCGGATGCCTTCCTTAATCTCGTCATCCCACCATGGTTTGGGTTTGAAGCCCCCCCTTATCTGGGGTCTGTTTATTCGGATTGGGTTTTGGGCCATTGAACGCTGAAGAGAGGATTTTGAAAGCTGCTCCTCGTGTCCCAACCCGAGCACACTTACCTTGGACTTCCCAAAATCTTTTACTCTGTGTGATTGGCTAGCTTTTTAAATAACCCCAACCACCGGGAATATTAAATCTTTTTTGTCACTTGGTTTTTAACTTTTTGTTTTTTCAACAACAAATAAGATTTTCACTCATAAAATGTGTTTATTGTTTATACTCAATACATCGTATTTATTATTACTAATATTTTTCAGTGCCTGAAAATTCTACTTTGGTCAATCCCCTAGTACTTCTGAAGTTCTGACTAGCTAAAACCTTAATTCTATCTTCCTACATTGTCTGATCGCATTAATTTGTTCTTGCCATTATATATTATTTATTACCTAATTTTTTTCTGTGTTTGAAAACTCTACTTTTGCCAATTCTAGAAGCATCGGATTGGCCATAACATCTAAAAATGTTAATGCTAAGATCTTGGAAGTGTTCAAAACGTAACGTTGAGCAAGTTTTGAGCCAGCAGCTACGCAAAACTCTTCTGTATGTGGCTTGCTGTCACTACCTATATGAAAAACAGGGTGTATCGTTGGAAGAAAATGAGATACGTTGCCACAATCTGAAGCTGGGCCCTTTTTCATATTAGGAGTGAAATCTGGAGTTAGACCTGCAAAAATGAAGCGCATATTAAATCTTCAAAGAACCTGTATTATAAAAAGTTTCTACTAGCCTAAACGTCTTGCGTGATATCTATAACGATTTTCTATCACTTCATTTTGAATCATGTGCTTGTAAAACTCGTATTCATTAGTTTCAATCTTGTACTGGCATCCAGTCGCGCTCGCGGCTCCCTCAATACATTTTTCAACCCTATCCTTCAATTTATTCATATCGCCAGTCATGGACGTTCGGATCATAAATTGCATTTTCGAAAGCTTGGGGATAACATTGGTAGCGTGACCACAATCCCTTATCGCGACTAAATCATCAAAATTTAGATTACTAAACAATAAAACAGGTAATGGTTCAAATATTACCATTGATCCTTGCTTCTGGTAAAATCTGTTGCCTTAGGAGACTGACATTGTTGTAACAAGCTACAGAAGCATCTAAAGCATTTATTCCATCCCAAGGGCACAACCCAGCGTGACTTTCTTTTCCTTCGAAAATTACATTGATCTAAAAAAAAAATCTATCAATATCAATAAATATATCTTCATAAATAAATAAAGAAGGAATATTTGTTTGGCTTTTGCATGAGTGAATCATATACACTGCCTATATATGATTCACTCATGGCGTTAGTGAAAGTGCGTCATATTCGAAGACCACTCTATATGGGAGGGGTATGAAGATGCGAGTCTTATTTTCCTTAGGCAAAACCAGGGCAACCAATTTATGTTCTTTTAACCTCAAGAGTTGCGCTAAGCCCAGGTCCAGAGGTATTGGTCGCAGAAGGGTGGGCCATTAAAGCAAAATCGGCGTTATCAAAACTTCCAGCTTTCAATAGATGAATTTTTCCACCTCCTGCTTCTTCCGCTGGAGTTCCCAGAACAATAACCTACAAAAAATATAAATTTTGTCTTTATTCTGAGAAAAATTGGAAGATTCATTTAATTATTTACCTTCCCAAATATTTTCGATTTTTCCATTACATTTTTCACCGCTATAGCGCAAGCAACACCAACTTCGGCGATCAAATTATGACCGCAAGCGTGACCAATTTGTGGTAAGGCATCGTATTCACACATAATGATTCCGGTTGTACACTTTAAGCCTTTAAAATTAAAGATAAAAAAATATATTTATATATTGTTTAAAACAATAATTCCAAAAAAAAAAATCTCAAACATACCATTCTGTATATTTTCGTATTCGGCACGAAAAGCAGTAGGTAAAATGCAGTTCCTAGTAACCACAAATCCTTTTAATTGTAAAAAATCAGCTAATAGATTGTGAGCAAAATGCTCTTCAAATTTTAGCTCAGGCTTATTCCATATTTTTTCACTAATTAGTTTTAAATTTTCCTCTTCATTTGAAATTGTATCGTTAATTATATCTTCAAAATTTGAAGAATCAATAATCATTGATTTTTCTGAACTCATACTTCCCTACTGAAGACTTTGAAGCCACTAACGCAATAAAATATAGAATACACGATTGTCTAAAATCAAGATAAGAGTATTGGTGCTCGTTATGGCTTTTACATTGATCCCATTTAATCTACAGAGATAAAAAAAATTCTCTTAACGAGTTAGATCTACATATAATTGTAATTTCCTGTTACATCTATATATTAAAAATAGAAGTTTTAAATTTTATATCTTTGGAGATAATTGAGTTTGAGCTTTTAAAACATTTTTAAAGTTGACACTAATTGGATTTTGATTAGGATCAGGGTTACCCAGAATTCAATATAGATGTATAAACCTGTTCAGCATATTTTTAGAATAATACCAAAAAACTGGTCATGATAACGTAAAAAGCAGTGATAAATTCTACTCAAATTTATTAAATCTCTCATACTAAACACTCATGTTTTTCTTAAAATTAGTCAGAGAAATACATACTGGCAGTTTTAAAAGAAATATTGTGCCAAAACATTAATGACATTATCATGATGAAATTTTAGCTTTGAAACAATTGTAACTACAGTGAAATTTATCAATCAAATTCAAAAAGTTATTACATTAATTTTATTTTAACTAGAAAAAATTAAAGTTTGAGAAAATGGGCTTAGAATTATTCTTCTGAAGAGAAAAAAAACTGTCCCAAAAATTATGTCAATTCTTTTTCGCAAATACGAAATTACAAAGCTTATAGGAGAAGTTCCGTGTTGGCAAAATGTTTAAAAATGACTCTGGATTCACGCTTTTAATGGGATAGGTATTAATTTGATTCATATTTACATAAAAATTGCTATCCCAGCATGTACCGTAATTAAAAATTTTTTTTTGCTTGTTGTATCTTTTGCAACTAGAGAAATGATTGGATTTGCGGATTTTTATCCGTAGAATAACAAGATTATTCAAAAGGCATGGGTCACTTTTCTCCCTCTTCAATACCCGCTTGAGTCATTAGTTCCCCAATGTTCTTCTCCAAATCGTCGATTCTATGACCCATATCATCGAGTAAACGCTTAGTTAAGGATTAAATTTAGAAGAAATTAAGAAATTGATCAAGTGTGAATTTGGTTAGAGTACAAGTTCTTAGTGGAGGGAGTTTCCAGATGAAGGTGGAAAGGTTTAAGAGGGTTACCACAGGTGGCAGGGGTTAAGGGACTAGGGAGAAAAACGTCCTGTTGGGTTGATGAAAGAATTTAATACTAAGTAGGCTGCTCTAGGAATCCAACTTGTTCAGGGATATAGTTCCTCCTATAGTCCCTGGAACTGTCTAGGGAGCTGTTGAAGATTATAAGGCTATGGATGTCATCTTTTCCATACTGGTTAAGAGGTTTATTGAATTCCGCACAGAGTGTACACCCATTTAGATCAGGACGGCTCCTATCAGAGCTAAGCATAGTTAAAGGGACTATCTGCTATTTTAAAGCCCCTTTTAAGTCGCCTTCTTTTCTAGCTTAGCGGACAAAGCTGACCATATCAAATTGTACAGTCAAAGCTATGCTGTGTGCATAAGGGAAGAACATTTCAAAGGGGCAAATTTCAGAGCAGATAGGGCCTTTAAGTGCTAGGGCCAATGGCCATAAAAGCTCTGGTATAGTTCTCTACCTATTAGGTAGAGAACTAAGAGTATATAAAATCTGAAGATCATGGGCTACGTGTAGATATTAAAGATTTGAGTGAGGATAGAATTGGGAAATTAGCCTTGTTCGTGGCTAAAAGGCCAACATTGTAACTACAAAATTTAAGTCAACAGTTATTAAAATAAACACGTCTGGACTCTGGACACTCATTCTCTCTCTCAATCTTACAGTTTCAAACTTGCACACACAAAGGGAATGGTTCCTACAAACTTGAAAAAGGATATTCCTAGCCAATATTTGATCTGACATAACTTGAAACTTGTCTTGCATTTGTTGTAAAAGGTTTTGTACCTTAAAATTTACACAAAGAATAAAGAAATTAGAGAAAAATTATTTATATAGGCCGTCCTAATATAAATTATGAATGAAAACAGATGACCAAGGCTTGGCTTTAATTTAATTTTACAACTTTTGAGGACTTTCAATAGTTTCTGATAATCATAAAACAAATTAACTAAGTATATTTACGTATTGCGTTAAATCCTGTAGATTTTTAGGATCTTGTACCGCTATTTCGGTTGAAGTCTTGCTTAAATCACTTTTTAAATCATGAGACTTTTGAGATCCTAATGGAGCGTCCGCCATTTTTGATTAAAGGGAAAATGAATGTGATAAGAAATCCGGGTCTATCTAGCTAGATAGCATAGTAAAAAGGTATCGAAAAAACAGAAGTTGAACCAAACCCGTGTAAACGCACCCTGGCAAGAGTGGGGAAAAATATTTTTTCTCTCCCCTCTAAGTTCAAAACTAAAGGTCAGAAAGCACGACTAAGCCTAATGGAATTTTTATCGTGTAAATTGAGCAAATTTAATTATAGTATTAAAGTAGTAACTTAAAATCGTCATGAAATCCGCAATTCGCATCATGAACTACACATGAGTGAATTTTTTATCATTCTGTAAGTAGTGCTATAGAATAGAAATATGAATAATTAGATTCGAATTCAATAGTAACGCCTCTTTTATAATTTTATGAGTGATATGTGCGAGATAAGGCTTAGTACATTTCGATTTAAGTTTGAGTACCTAAATTCGGTGGAATTTACGTGTGAATTTACAATTTGGCATTTAAAATCAGTAATACAATTATAAATATGCCATTTTACTTTTAGAACGGGTGGAAACTGAAAGGAACTAAAAATACTAAATCAAATCATTTGCTTGTGTCAAAATTTGAATTAGTGTCTAATGTTACATTATTTAATGTTATATAATATCCATGGTCTCAGTGTCTCGACAGCCTTCGATTAAAGTACAATGATGAATATAAGAGAATAGATTATTCAAAATGATGAAGAGAGTCAGCTTTTCTCAACTGAAATCCAACTTAGTCGGAAGAAGACATAGTTCCGATTCTGACAGCAATAATAAATCCTCTATAAATTGCCAACAAACTCAAGCTGAAAACTGCTCGGCGAAAGAAGTATCTTCGTCTAGTAAAAAAGACTTGCATAGAAGTAACAATTTGTTTAGGGTTTTGAAAAATAAGTGGAAAATCAAACGAGGAACTAAATATAACAGCGACAGTCAAGAAGAATGTTTGGGAGGAGCTTCCGCCTTACCCACAGATGGTCAAGAATTTGTGCCTAAGAAATTACGCTCAAAAATATCCAAGGCCAACGTAGCCAAAAAAGTTGTGTGCCCTTTACCGTCCCAAGTGCAGTGTATTCCACTTAACCAGAACTCCGATGATACTTACGAAAATGCTAGTGAAGTTGGAGCTGAGTTAAATAGATCCTTATCTTTCGGGATTAATTCTTTTGAAAATGAGGAAAGAAACGAAGCCTCTATCCCAAATCCTTCCACCCTTTCCTCCGTAGTGGATTCTTCTAGTCAACAATTGTTGCCTGCTGTTGAATTAATAGGAGGAGAGGAACCAAATAATCAATCAGTTTCTTCTACTACGGGACAGAGGGCTGGCAGTTTAACTAAGGAATTATTTAAGTTATCACGTTGCGGTTGGTATTGGGGTCCCATAACTCGAAGCGAAGCTGAAGAAAAATTGACTGACCAACCGGACGGAGCTTTTCTCGTTCGGGATAGCTCGGATGATAGATATTTGCTCAGTTTAAGTTTCAGGTCATGTTCTAACACTCTGCATACACGAATCGAACATTCAAATGGGTTATTTAGCTTCTACGCTGTTCAACATCAACCCCAATTTTCTTCCAATGGGAGTGGAGGAATTTCTTCCAACGCCTCTTCTCAAGACAGCGAAGGCCATTCCTCGATCGTAGCTTTAATCGAAGAATCCATGAACTATTCCCAATCTGGGGTTTTTTGTTATTCTCGCGGTCGAACTCCAGATTCTCCTTCCTACCCAGTTAGGTTAACTAAACCCGTTTCTCGATTTAATCAAGTTAGAACTCTTCAATATCTGTGCCGATTTGTAATAAGACAACATACTCGGGTAGATCATATTCAAAAACTTCCCCTTCCAAACCCGATTAAAGGCTATCTAGAAGAAAGCCATTATTAAAAATTTAAATTACCTTAAAAAAAATTAAAATTGTTAAAAATAATTTTTTTAAATAAAAATATAAAACAAATCTTTTATAAGAAAAATGAATAAAGATTTTTTTTTTAATATGTATAGATAATTGCTAGATCAATTTCGTTGTTATTATGTAAATTTTCGAATGCGTACGTGCCATGATCTAAAGGTTACACGAAAATGAATCTATAACTAAACCCCGTAGAATGGAAAAAGAAAAAACTCAATTGTTACTTTGTAAGATGAAATTATCTAGTTTATGGAAATTTGAAAAAAATTGTTGGAAATTGACTTAATGTTAACAACTAGGAGGCCTTAAAACTATTAACCGAAAAAGATAACGACATTAGCATGGTGCCGGTGCTTTAAATTTTAAAGAATTTGTCTCCCGAATAATAATAATTAAGGCAATAATCCTCCCCTCTGATTTACAATTTTTTTAGCCAAGGTAGCCTGCTATAAAAGTACTAAAAAAAGTACCAATTACCAATTTTAGATCAAATTTTATCATTTTTAATGTAGATGTCAGAAATAATACCACGAATGAAAAAAAGAAAAGGTTCATATTTTAAATTTTAGATTAATAAATATAAGGTTAAAACAGGGAAGATATTTCTCAATCCCCTTTTGGATCACTGTTAATCTTTCGCTTACAACCAATGTATATATAATCATTTTATTTTACTAACTGTAAAAAAGAAAATGAAAAAAAAAAACTAATTAAATCAAATGCTATTTAAATTTGATTTTATTTATTTCTAAGCTTAAAAATGGTTTAATCCAAGCATATTTTTAACCTGTTTGGGTGCAAAAGAAAAATCTTTGAATTTCCAGTTACATACTTCGTTTTAAAGGTATAATGAAGACGAGTACCACTTTTAGATATAGAAAGTGTCTGAAAAATTACTGCTGTGTTTTAGAGTTCCACTATGGTCGTGAAATCTTTTCCAAAAAGCTATTTGTCTTCATGAGAAACTTTCGGCAAGTTTAACACTCCTTATTCATTACAAAATGCAACACGCCTTCATTATCCCTTTAATATATACTTACGGTTATAAAAGCACCCGACATAACTTTATCAACATCTTCCAGCTGAAACATTTCACGGGGAAATTAAAATACTATTTATAATGTTAATACCTCATAATTAAAATACCTGACTGATCGCGTCTTGGGTCAATTCCAATCTTTTGATTGAATTATCTAAGAACTTCCAAGTATTTTCTTGCCCAATTGATTTATCTTGTAGCAAATATAGTTCGGATGTTTTATACAAGGAGGTTACACTCAATCTTCTAATGTACCACAAAGTCTAATTTAAAGGGGAAAGATTAATATATATAGAATTTGTTAAAGGGAGAATGCAGCCAGACTATAAATATTTTCTATTGGTTCCTTATCGTTTCAATAGGCCCAAAAAATTACCAAACAAATATCAAGAATAAAATATATTTTTAACATACTCAGAGAGTAGGCTTAAGAAGGATTCCTATAGAGTTTGATATCAGGGCAAAAAAGCAAAAGGCTAGTTACTAGTTAGAAACATTGAAATTAAAAGTGTAATTGGCCAAAGACCCGTTAATGACGAGACATCATCGATCCTTGTTAAGCCTACTTTCTGAGTTTGTTAAAAATTTAGTTTTGTTTGTATTTGTTGTGAAGTAAAAAGCGCCACCAGCCTTAAACTTATGCGAGATTAACAATAGCTAAAAAAGAAATACCCACAACCAGTCTTTGCAAGGAAGCTGAAAAGTAAACTTAACCTAGTCAGGATTCAAACCACAATGTAACTATCGGTATCAATTAAAGTTATGTTTAAATCATGTCTCCATGATTACTAAGAACAAACATAACATTTCTTAATTAGTGGATAAACGATAAGGAATCAATACAAAAAGCATGTGTTGATGGGTTGCATTCTCCCTTTAATTTTGATAACTATTGACTAACATTCAATTCCTTATAACCGGCGTAAAAACAAATGCAATTTATCAGTTTTGATAAATTCCTAGTCGCCATGGGTGTATTTTGTGGTAGTAGAGTCAAAGCCATAGCCTAATTAATAATATATTGTTAACTTTGGTTAAATTTGTTGAATTTTAAATAATTACTTGCGGCCACTTATTTAAATATGGAACAATCAATTGTAATTTAGTTTCAACCCCAGTCTTGATGACAGCTTTATCGCTAACTCTTTCATTATTTCTATGAAAATAATTTAGAGTTTTAGACAGCCATAATTCAAAAGTTCAACTTAAAGGGATAATGAAGACTTGTATTTTTTTAATAAATTAAAGTGTTAAAATATTCGTAAAAATGTACGATATTAAATCTTACAAAAGATTTCTCGTTAATTTACACCTCTTTAATTAGGTATAGTTTTTCTGGTATTTGTATGAAAAACAAGATAGGCTTACAAGGTTCAAACTGTAACTTGTTTCATGTTTTTATGAATAATTTAACAAAAATCTTCATTATTCCTTCAATAAGGGAAATTAATTATTACGAGACAAAAGATTTCAACTCCTCCTCTATCTTTTCATTCGAGTTAGAATGAAAATAATGGACAAGATCAGCCCCACCATTTAGAAATAAACCGCTAGTAATTCCAGGATAACCACAATCCCTAGCACCTAAATAATATTTTAATTTAAATATATAATTATGTTTATTCAAGGTGGGTAAGGTTCGAGAAATTACCAGCTGCGAGTGACTCTTTGGTCCAACCGTATTTTGGAACATAGGGTAAAGAAGATTCAAGAATCTTTTCCTTAATACTCTCAGAGTGGGTCTCGGGTTCAATGTTTTCATTCTGGTTTAAACCAGCTAAAAAGATATAAGTTTATCTTAGAAACATTTTATTAGTTAAAGAGAAAGTGATACAAGTTTGTAGTAATTTAAGAAGCCATATTATTTTCTAGACAGGCTAACACCGAATGAATTAGATCAAAAGTAGTTAAAGCCGACCGACACATATCGCGGTGGTTTTCTTTGGTTAAAGGCGGCAAATTTTGACCTAAATTGGTGCTGGCATTGATGTTTGTCTCGGAAAACTTCCAATAATCATCTTCAGAATTCCTTAATTCCAGTTCGTAATGCGCTTTCGATAATTGCAAACCTAATTTTAAAGGTTCGATAAATTTATCCCGAATAAACTCTAGTGAATCCCAAATTTGGGTCCTATTAACTGATTTAGGGTCACGAATGAATAGGTAGCGAAGAAAGCTAATAGAAGAAAGGATAGCGTCGAAGTTTTGTAGTAGATCAGTCTTTTCTTCCTCCGGTAAATTGATGGCTCTCTTGATAAACATTTGTAAGGATCGTCCGCCAAATATTAGATCAATTTTATCAGGGTCAGATAATTCCCGATGTGAACTATCTTTAAATGAATTCGTAATTAAGGACCTAACGCCGGAATGGGTCTCATTTTGAAGCAAAATATTCAACAGATCGCATCTGCCTCTTGGAGTGAGTTTAGAAATATATTTGTGGAAAATTAGTAGTGCCTTTTTTCGATGCTCTTGAACTTGACAATAAATCATAACTTGAAAAAGGCATTTTGGCAACATTATTACTTCTGCCATGTCTAGTACACTTTCAGAGAGTTGATCATTATCAATCTTAATCAGAATTCCATTGGTTAGTAATAATCCTTTATGAATTAACAAATCTTCAGTTCGATTTAGCAGAACAATGCAATGATTCACATTTGAAGAAAATATGTGGACTGGCGAGAATACTAAAGGAATTGATATATGTTGTTCTTCTCCAATTAAAAAGTAGGACAAAGTTGGCAATGAAAGATCCTCTTTATCCGAGCAGAATTCTTTATAGGATTCTTCCAGTACTGAAAAAATATTCCCCTTCATAGCAGCTATGTATTCCACCATCTTTTCCGCACACCTTCTTATTTGACTCTCAGCTTCCCCATGTTCGTGATGTAAATCCAAATATGCCAGAGGATGACCCATCACAGAAAGAATAAAAGAACAAAGATATTTTCTCTGCTGGATTATTTTTTCTGTCAAAGCTGACTCTTCAATATTTTTTAATGAAACTTCTTCAATGAATGGTTTAAGAAAATCTATAAGACTTTCAAGAACATCTTTGGCATCAGATACTTCAGGATCCAAATCGAGTAATTTTCGTTCTTCTCCTTCGTAGTTATGAAGAGAAGGAAGTTCTAAATTTTTAACTAGAGTTGACAGTGACGACACTACCCAATGTAATGTAATCCCTCTCTTTTCGGGAATTCTTAAAAGTAGCCTTTGAAGAGGTATAAGTAATACTATGGCTGACAGAGGTTCCAAAAATTTTTCTTCAATCGCTGCCAAAACGTACATCAAAAGCTCCTTTGATGAGCCATTAATAATGTAAAAGTCCATCAGTGTCTCAAGAATAGCGAATTCATGGTCGTTAATTGTTTTGTCAACAAGGTACGAGCAAATATAAGGGAAAATTTCTCCAGCCCACTCAACGAGTGCGGGTCTGTTATTTTTGCAATCAAATACCAATTTCGCATTTTCAAAATCCTTTTTTCCCAGCAAGGCCTTTACGGCATCAATCATATTAGAGTTATCCATGTTTAAGGTATGAATGTCAATGTTTTCACTTAATGAATGTTAATTTTAATTAAAAGTAACCCACAAACTTCATAAACTTGAACCAATTAATATTACACAACACTTTAAGCCTTTGACTGCGAATATGAATTTTAAAAAGAGTATGCTTAATAATCCGCTTACCACTTAACATTTGATTTAAAACAACTTACAATATGTTCTTACGCTCCTAAAACTTGAGATTTTGAAATTCTGATTTGAAATAAACGCACGGGTAATTAATTTCATAATTTTGGTTTCGTAAAGTAATGCGTGAAAAATTTGGTTACTCTTGCTGGCTTCCGATGAATTTGTTGCTTCTGGAAATAGGGGTGTGATTTTGGGGGGAAGTAAAGGGCGGGGTCTAAAATATTTGCATAAAAATAACATAGAAAACCAACTTCACCTATTTCCACCTAGAGTAAAGTGAGCGGCCCTATACTGCCAGCAGGAACATTACAGAGTGACATCTTTAGATGTAATTTTTTTAATTTTAACTAAATATTTAAACTTTACATTTATTAGAATTAATTAAAAGTATAATTTAATTTAATTACTAAAAGTTTGTTTAAATCCTTTTCAATATTTAGCGACATCTATAATTCAGAACTATTCTATAGATTGAAGAAAATATAAATAAACCTAAGATTAGAGCAGGCGTAAGCTTCAAGCATTATTTATTTATTCTATTTAATATATTTGAATTAGTTCAGAGTGGATTTCTACACGCTATATAGAATCTTTGAATAAAATCCGCTCGCTCGAGTATTGATTATCCTTATCCTGTAATAATAAAGGTATTATTTGTAGTATTTGGTTGATTTTAGCCGGGTTTTTCTCGTTAAAAGACATTTAAACGATATAATTATAATTTAAGTAACTAATTACGAGGAAAAAACCAGGTCAGAATCAGTCAAATCCTCAAAACAAAACATTATCCGCGCCCTATGGGGATTTACATGGCTAATCTGGATTTTAAATATTTTATTTTGATAAAACTAATGAACTGATTGGCCTCAACTCGCTTTAATGGAAATAGGACCCCAAAAGCGATCGAAATCCACCAAAAAAAGTTCCAGGTTCGAAACTTTATTTTTGACATTTTTGAAATCCGCGAAAACTTCAAAACTTCATTTTCCCTTTTTTGGTTTTTTCGAAAATGAGCAAAAATAAAGTTTCGAATCTGGAACTTTTTTTGGTGTGTTTCGATTGCTTTTGGGGTCCTATTTCCATTAAAGCGAGTTGAGACCTTTCCGTTTATCGGTTTTGTCAAAATAAAATATTTTAAAATCATATTTCGCCACGTTAATCTCCATAGGGGGCCAATAAGGTATAATTTGGAGTATATGGTTGATTTTAACCGGGTTTTTTTCTCGTTAAAAGACATTTAAACGATATAATTATAATTTACGTAACTAATTACGAGGAAAAAACCAGGTCAAAATCAGTCAAATCCTCAAAACAATACATTATCCGCGCCCTATGGGGATTTACATGGCTAATCTGGATTTTAAATATTTTATTTTGATAAAACTAATGAACTGATTGGTCTCAACTCGCTTTAATGGAAATAGGACCCCAAAAGCGATTGAAATCCACCAAAAAAAGTTCCAGATTCGAAACTTTATTTTTGACATTTTTGAAATCCGCGAAAACTTCAAAACTTCATTTTCCCTTTTTTGGTTTTTTCGAAAATGAGCAAAAATAAAGTTTCGAATCTGGAACTTTTTTTGGTGTGTTTCGATTGCTTTTGGGGTCCTATTTCCATTAAAGCGAGTTGAGACCTTTCCGTTTATCGTTTTTGTCAAAATAAAATATTTTAAAATCATATTTCGCCACATTAATCTCCATAGGGGGCCAATAAGGTATAATTTGGAGTATATGGTTGATTTTAACCGGGTTTTTTTTCTCGTTAAAAGACATTTAAACGATATAATTATAATTTACGTAACTAATTACGAGGAAAAAACCAGGTCAGAATCAGTCAAATCCTCAAAACAATACATTATCCGCGCCCTATGGGGATTTACATGGCTAATCTGGATTTTAAATATTTTATTTTGATAAAACTAATGAACTGATTGGTCTCAACTCGCTTTAATGGAAATAGGACCCCAAAAGCGATTGAAATCCACCAAAAAAAGTTCCAGATTCGAAACTTTATTTTTGACATTTTTGAAATCCGCGAAAACTTCAAAACTTCATTTTCCCTTTTTTGGTTTTTTCGAAAATGAGCAAAAATAAAGTTTCGAATCTGGTACTTTTTTGGTCGATTTCGGTTCCTTTCGGGGTCCTATTTCCATTAAAGCGAGTTGAGACCAATCCGTTTATCGGTTTTGTCAAAATAAAATATTTTAAAATCATATTTCGCCACGTTAATCTCCATAGGGGGCCAATGAGGTATAATTTGGAGTATTTGGTTGATTTTAACCGGGGTTTTTCTCGTTAAAAGACATTTAAAATATATTATTATAGTTTACGTAACTAATTACGAGGAAAAAACCAGGTCAGAATCAGTCAAATCCTCAAAACAAAACATTATCCGCGCCCTATGGGGATTTACATGGCTAATCTGGATTTTAAATATTTTATTTTGATAAAACTAATGAACTGATTGGCCTCAACTCGCTTTAATGGAAATAGGACCCCAAAAGCGATCGAAATCCACCAAAAAAAGTTCCAGATTCGAAACTTTATTTTTGACATTTTTGAAATCCGCGAAAACTTCAAAACTTCATTTTCCCTTTTTTGGTTTTTTCGAAAATGAGCAAAAATAAAGTTTCGAATCTGGAACTTTTTTTGGTGGGTTTCGATTGCTTTTGGGTTCCTATTTCCATTAAAGCGAGTTGAGACCTTTCCGTTTATCGGTTTTGTCAAAATAAAATATTTTAAAATCATATTTCGCCACGTTAATCTCCATAGGGGGCCAATAAGGTATAATTTGGAGTATATGGTTGATTTTAACCGGGTTTTTTTCTCGTTAAAAGACATTTAAACGATATAATTATAATTTACGTAACTAATTACGAGGAAAAAACCAGGTCAAAATCAGTCAAATCCTCAAAACAATACATTATCCGCGCCCTATGGGGATTTACATGGCTAATCTGGATTTTAAATATTTTATTTTGATAAAACTAATGAACTGATTGGTCTCAACTCGCTTTAATGGAAATAGGACCCCAAAAGCGATTGAAATCCACCAAAAAAAGTTCCAGATTCGAAACTTTATTTTTGACATTTTTGAAATCCGCGAAAACTTCAAAACTTCATTTTCCCTTTTTTGGTTTTTTCGAAAATGAGCAAAAATAAAGTTTCGAATCTGGAACTTTTTTTGGTGTGTTTCGATTGCTTTTGGGGTCCTATTTCCATTAAAGCGAGTTGAGACCTTTCCGTTTATCGGTTTTGTCAAAATAAAATATTTTAAAATCATATTTCGCCACGTTAATCTCCATAGGGGGCCAATAAGGTATAATTTGGAGTATATGGTTGATTTTAACCGGGTTTTTTTTCTCGTTAAAAGACATTTAAACGATATAATTATATATTACGTAACTAATTACGAGGAAAAAACCAGGTCAGAATCAGTCAAATCCTCAAAACAATACATTATCCGCGCCCTATGGGGATTTACATGGCTAATCTGGATTTTAAATATTTTATTTTGATAAAACTAATGAACTGATTGGTCTCAACTCGCTTTAATGGAAATAGGACCCCAAAAGCGATTGAAATCCACCAAAAAAAGTTCCAGATTCGAAACTTTATTTTTGACATTTTTGAAATCCGCGAAAACTTCAAAACTTCATTTTCCCTTTTTTGGTTTTTTCGAAAATGAGCAAAAATAAAGTTTCGAATCTGGAACTTTTTTGGTGGATTTCGGTTCCTTTCGGGGTCCTATTTCCATTAAAGCGAGTTGAGACCAATCCGTTTATCGGTTTTGTCAAAATAAAATATTTTAAAATCATATTTCGCCACGTTAATCTCCATAGGGGGCCAATGAGGTATAATTTGGAGTATTTGGTTGATTTTAACCGGGTTTTTTCTCGTTAAAAGACATTTAAACTATATTATTATAGTTTACGTAACTAATTACGAGGAAAAAACCAGGTCAGAATCAGTCAAATCCTCAAAACAAAACATTATCCGCGCCCTATGGGGATTTACATGGCTAATCTGGATTTTAAATATTTTATTTTGATAAAACTAATGAACTGAGTGGCCTCAACTCGCTTTAATGGAAATAGGACCCCAAAAGCGATCGAAATCCACCAAAAAAAGTTCCAGATTCGAAACTTTATTTTTGACATTTTTGAAATCCGCGAAAACTTCAAAACTTCATTTTCCCTTTTTTGGTTTTTTCGAAAATGAGCAAAAATAAAGTTTCGAATCTGGAACTTTTTTTGGTGGGTTTCGATTGCTTTTGGGGTCCTATTTCCATTAAAGCGAGTTGAGACCTTTCCGTTTATCGGTTTTGTCAAAATAAAATATTTTAAAATCATATTTCGCCACGTTAATCTCCATAGGGGGCCAATAAGGTATAATTTGGAGTATATGGTTGATTTTAACCGGGTTTTTTTCTCGTTAAAAGACATTTAAACGATATAATTATAATTTACGTAACTAATTACGAGGAAAAAACCAGGTCAGAATCAGTCAAATCCTCAAAACAATACATTATCCGCGCCCTATGGGGATTTACATGGCTAATCTGGATTTTAAATATTTTATTTTGATAAAACTAATGAACTGATTGGTCTCAACTCGCTTTAATGGAAATAGGACCCCAAAAGCGATTGAAATCCACCAAAAAAAGTTCCAGATTCGAAACTTTATTTTTGACATTTTTGAAATCCGCGAAAACTTCAAAACTTCATTTTCCTTTTTTTGGTTTTTTCGAAAATGAGCAAAAATAAAGTTTCGAATCTGGAACTTTTTTTGGTGTGTTTCGATTGCTTTTGGGGTCCTATTTCCATTAAAGCGAGTTGAGACCTTTCCGTTTATCGGTTTTGTCAAAATAAAATATTTTAAAATCATATTTCGCCACGTTAATCTCCATAGGGGGCCAATAAGGTATAATTTGGAATATATGGTTGATTTTAACCGGGTTTTTTTCTCGTTAAAAGACTTTTAAACGATATAATTATAATTTACGTAACTAATTACGAGGAAAAAACCAGGTCAGAATCAGTCAAATCCTCAAAACAATACATTATCCGCGCCCTATGGGGATTTACATGGCTAATCTGGATTTTAAATATTTTATTTTGATAAAACTAATGAACTGATTGGTCTCAACTCGCTTTAATGGAAATAGGACCCCAAAAGCGATTGAAATCCACCAAAAAAGGTTCCAGATTCGAAACTTTATTTTTGACATTTTTGAAATCCGCGAAAACTTCAAAACTTCATTTTCCCTTTTTTGGTTTTTTCGAAAATGAGCAAAAATAAAGTTTCGAATCTGGAACTTTTTTTGGTGTGTTTCGATTGCTTTTGGGGTCCTATTTCCATTAAAGCGAGTTGAGACCTTTCCGTTTATCGTTTTTGTCAAAATAAAATATTTTAAAATCATATTTCGCCACGTTAATCTCCATAGGGGGCCAATAAGGTATAATTTGGAGTATATGGTTGATTTTAACCGGGTTTTTTTCTCGTTAAAAGACATTTAAACGATATAATTATAATTTACGTAACTAATTACGAGGAAAAAACCAGGTCAGAATCAGTCAAATCCTCAAAACAATACATTATCCGCGCCCTATGGGGATTTACATGGCTAATCTGGATTTTAAATATTTTATTTTGATAAAACTAATGAACTGATTGGTCTCAACTCGCTTTAATGGAAATAGGACCCCAAAAGCGATTGAAATCCACCAAAAAAGGTTCCAGATTCGAAACTTTATTTTTGACATTTTTGAAATCCGCGAAAACTTCAAAACTTCATTTTTCCTTTTTTGGTTTTTTCGAAAATGAGCAAAAATAAAGTTTCGAATCTGGAACTTTTTTTGGTGTGTTTCGATTGCTTTTGGGGTCCTATTTCCATTAAAGCGAGTTGAGACCTTTCCGTTTATCGTTTTTGTCAAAATAAAATATTTTAAAATCATATTTCGCCACGTTAATCTCCATAGGGGGCCAATAAGGTATAATTTGGAGTATATGGTTGATTTTAACCGGGTTTTTTTCTCGTTAAAAGACATTTAAACGATATAATTATAATTTACGTAACTAATTACGAGGAAAAAACCAGGTCAGAATCAGTCAAATCCTCAAAACAATACATTATCCGCGCCCTATGGGGATTTACATGGCTAATCTGGATTTTAAATATTTTATTTTGATAAAACTAATGAACTGATTGGTCTCAACTCGCTTTAATGGAAATAGGACCCCAAAAGCGATTGAAATCCACCAAAAAAGGTTCCAGATTCGAAACTTTATTTTTGACATTTTTGAAATCCGCGAAAACTTCAAAACTTCATTTTCCCTTTTTTGGTTTTTTCGAAAATGAGCAAAAATAAAGTTTCGAATCTGGAACTTTTTTTGGTGTTTCGATTGCTTTTGGGGTCCTATTTCCATTAAAGCGAGTTGAGACCTTTCCGTTTATCGTTTTTGTCAAAATAAAATATTTTAAAATCATATTTCGCCACGTTAATCTCCATAGGGGGCCAATAAGGTATAATTTGGAGTATATGGTTGATTTTAACCGGGTTTTTTTTCTCGTTAAAAGACATTTAAACGATATAATTATAATTTACGTAACTAATTACGAGGAAAAAACCAGGTCAGAATCAGTCAAATCCTCAAAACAAAACATTATCCGCGCCCTATGGGGATTTACATGGCTAATCTGGATTTTAAATATTTTATTTTGATAAAACTAATGAACTGATTGGCCTCAACTCGCTTTAATGGAAATAGGACCCCAAAAGCGATCGAAATCCACCAAAAAAAGCTCCAGATTCGAAACTTTATTTTTGACATTTTTGAAATCCGCGAAAACTTCAAAACTTCATTTTCCCTTTTTTGGTTTTTTCGAAAATGAGCAAAAATAAAGTTTCGAATCTGGAACTTTTTTTGGTGGGTTTCGATTGCTTTTGGGTTCCTATTTCCATTAAAGCGAGTTGAGACCTTTCCGTTTATCGGTTTTGTCAAAATAAAATATTTTAAAATCATATTTCGCCACGTTAATCTCCATAGGGGGCCAATAAGGTATAATTTGGAATATATGGTTGATTTTAACCGGGTTTTTTTCTCGTTAAAAGACTTTTAAACGATATAATTATAATTTACGTAACTAATTACGAGGAAAAAACCAGGTCAGAATCAGTCAAATCCTCAAAACAATACATTATCCGCGCCCTATGGGGATTTACATGGCTAATCTGGATTTTAAATATTTTATTTTGATAAAACTAATGAACTGATTGGTCTCAACTCGCTTTAATGGAAATAGGACCCCAAAAGCGATTGAAATCCACCAAAAAAGGTTCCAGATTCGAAACTTTATTTTTGACATTTTTGAAATCCGCGAAAACTTCAAAACTTCATTTTCCCTTTTTTGGTTTTTTCGAAAATGAGCAAAAATAAAGTTTCGAATCTGGAACTTTTTTGGTGGATTTCGGTTCCTTTCGGGGTCCTATTTCCATTAAAGCGAGTTGAGACCAATCCGTTTATCGGTTTTGTCAAAATAAAATATTTTAAAATCATATTTCGCCACGTTAATCTCCATAGGGGGCCAATGAGGTATAATTTGGAGTATTTGGTTGATTTTAACCGGGTTTTTTCTCGTTAAAAGACATTTAAACTATATTATTATAGTTTACGTAACTAATTACGAGGAAAAAACCAGGTCAGAATCAGTCAAATCCTCAAAACAAAACATTATCCGCGCCCTATGGGGATTTACATGGCTAATCTGGATTTTAAATATTTTATTTTGATAAAACTAATGAACTGATTGGTCTCAACTCGCTTTAATGGAAATAGGACCCCAAAAGCGATTGAAATCCACCAAAAAAGGTTCCAGATTCGAAACTTTATTTTTGACATTTTTGAAATCCGCGAAAACTTCAAAACTTCATTTTCCCTTTTTTGGTTTTTTCGAAAATGAGCAAAAATAAAGTTTCGAATCTGGAACTTTTTTTGGTGTGTTTCGATTGCTTTTGGGGTCCTATTTCCATTAAAGCGAGTTGAGACCTTTCCGTTTATCGTTTTTGTCAAAATAAAATATTTTAAAATCATATTTCGCCACGTTAATCTCCATAGGGGGCCAATAAGGTATAATTTGGAGTATATGGTTGATTTTAACCGGGTTTTTTTTCTCGTTAAAAGACATTTAAACGATATAATTATAATTTACGTAACTAATTACGAGGAAAAAACAAGGTCAGAATCAGTCAAATCCTCAAAACAATACATTATCCGCGCCCTATGGGGATTTACATGGCTAATCTGGATTTTAAATATTTTATTTTGATAAAACTAATGAACTGATTGGTCTCAATATATATATATATATATATATATACATATATATATATATATATATATATATATATATATATATATATATATATATATATATATATATATATATATATATATATATATATATATATATATATATATATATATATTATATGTTTTTAAGCGTAAATTGTATGGTAATAATTAAAGTTAATTGACAAAATTAAGTTTATTGATGTGTTCTTTTCGCTTTTTGAGGTTAAAAAGGATTCATTTCGCTACATAAAAGTGCGAGGAGTGTTTTTAAACGCTTATATAGAATTAATTAAGTTTAATCGTGATTAAATTTAATCTTAATTAAATTTAAATTTGCTTGTACGTTCTCAAAATTATTTTTATCGGATACCCCGTGTCCCAAAACCTAAGAATGCATATTTTTTATTTTCAATTTACCTTAATTATGGTCTGTAATTAAATAAAAAATAAATTTAAATCGCGTTTTAAATTGGAAAATTAGATCCATGAAAATACTATGGCCGCGTATCCCGTCTTGAATGTTCAGTTTGCAGAAAAAAGTTTCTTGAACGAGTAGCTTCACTAAATCTAAATATTTGGCTTAATATTAACGAAGATTTAAACCAAAAATATGTTATCTGATAGATTAGAATACGAGGAATCCGCTCGTGCTATTATAATTACCGTAAGATTACTCATTAATTAGTTATTCAATTACAAAGTTAAGCCTAAATAATTTTTCAGTTGAAAAACTGGCTGAAGCGGTCTTCTAATAAGATTAAATATCGATTATATTTAAACAAACCATACTTATTCTAGTCAATTAACACTCGAGAAACTCAATAAAGTAAATTTCAATATCCTAGAATCAGCGGCAAATTAGTTACGTAATTAAGTTAAATGATTTTGACCATTTTTTTGAGTTTCGTTGTTTTTAAATAATTTTCCCGCCTTTAAATTAAGTCGCGTTTAAATATAATATACGTAAAGAAGTCAATTATGATACGGAGAATAAAATCAAATTAGTCTCTTTATCCTACCACGATCCGTTAATTAATTATCTAAGAATGTTCAGGACAAATTAAGCAATTTTCTTGATCGCAAAATTTTTATGATATCACCACCACTTTAAAATAAAATATAATTAAGAAAAATAAACGTGGTTCGATATATTTGCACACGGGGATTCCAAAAATGTTAGTTTTGATGTTCAAAAGTAAGCATTTCATTTAATTCGGTACTATTTGGACGATATTTTTCATTCCAAGATAAATCGTATTTAGGCTTGCAGAGTGTTTTAACTGGTATCTTAAATTGTAAAATTCCATACATAATTACCAAAATTATATTGGCCTTTTAAATTTCATGATTTGGTTCGTAGTTTTAACTGTTAATCACGTTATTCAGCGCCAAACGTTTGAATATCCACGGTCATTATTTAGGTGAAGTTGATTTTCCCTTGTTGAAACGTGATTTTAGCTAGGAATATAATACTCGTCCCCCTTAATCCTCCTTTATTCCACTGCCAGCTAAAACTGGAAAACACGCAGAATCTAAGTTGGCCTTTTCTTACAGGTCAATAACCTTCAAAACAAGTCGAATAACACCCAAGTCGAACCTGTTTATGACCTTTCACAGCAGACGACGCAAACTTGAAATTACCCTTTCGCACGTGGTATTCATTGTATCAGCGGTAGCTTTTGTTCAATTAGTGTTTAATACCTTAATATACGGTTCAAATTTATTTGATTTAAAATTAACAATGTCTACTATCAACAAAACAGTAAAAATATCGAAATATCTCTTAGAAATGAAGGTAAAAACTCATTTTAAACTTTATATGGTCAAGGTTTCTAGCCCTTTCACTGTACATCAAGAATTTATGAGCAGTATACGGATATGTCAGAGGTTTCTATCTTTCACCTTGATGTCATCCCCCTTAGTGAGGGAGTTCCAGTATTCACCCTTACAAGCACTCGTAGTAAGGGGGATCCATGATGTCAGGCTTTCTTTCCCCCTTGGCTCTTTTCTGTCTCCCTATAAATTGATTAAATTAATGATTGTACACAGAAAAATTAATCTATTCACAGTTTATGAAAAGAACGAAAGAAAAGGAAGAGCTGAAAGCAGAACAAGAAGCGGAAAATGTTGCATTCAAAAACAAAGAAATCGAAAACCTTACAAAGGAGGGGTAATTTGTAGTTCGTCTATATGATAAACATCTGATCACGAAGATAATGTTTATATTATTTATGCCAAATTTAGAAAACGAATTATAATAGAGCCAAGTTTTATATCTTGCGAACAATTAAGACATGGTAGGATCTCTTTCAAAGGAATGAATCCAGAAATTGAAGTATGTAATTGATAGGAAGGTTACTAGTGATTTTTCCTTTTACTCAAAATGACATTTATTATAGAAATTGATGAGAGAAGAAGAACAAAAGAAACCAGTTGAAGAAGATCCTAGGGAAGGAATCACTTCCAAAGAAATGGCAGCAAGGTATAGTATAAATTATTGGTCAAAGGGGTAGACAAAAACTACAAATCAAAGTATGAATTACAACGTTTTAAAACGTACAAACTTATTCAGATATTCATCATTGGTTAATACAATGTCAAAGAAGTTCGGTGGTAAAAAAAGAACTCACAGTGATAGTGAAAAAGACAATCAACCTCGCAAAAACTTTAAAAAACCCAAAGATTGACGTGCATTTCCAGTTTGAATAAATTATTTATTCAGCCCCTCTCCTTGTTTTTAACTATTAAATATCACCTTTATGAATTTCTCTCTTGCCTTTTTTACACTAGATGGCACAATCTTTTTTCTGTCAAAGAAAAGCGGGATATTTAAATTGAAATTAATAGTTTCGGGAAAACCATGATTATTAAATGGACAATAATAATTTTAAAAGCGTAATTAGCATTTATTAATACTTTGTTTATACATGTACTATAGAGATACATGATAGTGAGAGCACCATTGGTATTGAGCACATTTTAGTTAAAATAGGTTAACATTAACAAATATTATAGCCTATTTAATATGGATAATGGGAGACTTAAAATAGTATTCATTAAGCTATATTTTCTCTCTTTATTTAGAAACCCTACAAACTATAACAGTACTATTATACACTATGTTTATAATCTTTTTAAAACTTCATATAGATAAGTTTTTCAATACTTTTTAAGGTGTATTTTAAATTTTTATGTCACTTTTTACTCATAAACTACGTAGTTACATAGCTTCATAAGCCAAATATTAATATAATACATATTTTAGAGCAGCGTGTTCCATGTTAAACTCCATATAGGGTGCTTTATAATAGTGTAACGGTAATCAGGGGGGGGGGGGGGGTCGTGCCAATCGTGAGGGCAGTCCCCAGCATTATCATTGTCACGTCTCTCATGGTGGTTGTGTAACCTATTGGTTAATTTTTCCAGAACTTCATAAAATTCTTAAAAAAGGCACATTACATTTTAATATATATTGAAGTTTTATACAGCATTGCACTTTTTAAGTTTTTATCTATACTACTTTAGTTTGTGAGTGAATATTTAGAATAAAATAATTTTTCTATTTTACCTTTTCTAATTAAAACATTTAACTAGCTAGCTATAGCTACCCTGAATAGATTTCGCTGAGGGGAAAATATAACTTGAGAAGAGCTTTTAACAATAGACGCTGTAGGTTTGTTAACTACTAGGTTGTGATTTGAGAAGGAACTGGATCTGGAAATTTTAAGGGATTCTTTTCTAACAGCTCTCTTTAACTCTTTCTTAGCTTTACGAACGACGCAAGCCATTAAGGTTACGCTTCCTAGTATCTAAGGATAAAATTTCGAATTTTTTTAGTTATTCAAGGAACGTTTCAAAAGGTGTTATACCTGAATTATTAAAAGAATATAACCAGTAGCTGCGGTAGTTTCATCAGTTAAAACTTCTTCCATTGATCGTAAAGTAGTTCCGAGATAAATATTAATCAGCTGCGTTGGTAGAAGCCCAACTAGAGAAGCGAAAAGATAACTTGGAAGTCCGACGCAACTAACCTAAAAAAATATAACCAATTAAAAAAAAGTACCCAATCTGGGTCAGTGATATACTTACGGCAAACGCTGCGTTTTGTAATCCAAATGGAATGGGAGATAGTCTGGATACTAATATTACTTTGAAAGCTTGTGTACTCTTCATGACTTCAATCATGGAATTGATGAAACTAACTTTAGCCAAATGAGCTCGAATAGGCTTGCTACAACAAGCTCTCATGGAGATGTGGGCTGTGGTTAAACCCACGCAAACTGAGATCGCTGTGACTAATAGGCCACTTAGAAAGCCCATATGATATCCGCAACCAATATTCAGCAAAATATAGCCCCAAACGAGGGGAAAGCAAACTCCAATGTATAGCAGAGTGAAGGCGAGCCAAACTAGCCATTGGTCTTGCCCTTCCAGCCACAATACGCAATTCCTAACGTAACTTTTTCCCAAAACAAAAATTGAGAAGACTATCACCACAGGAAGGAGTATAGATACAAAAGAAAACATAAATTGGCTGACTGAATCAACCAAGGAGGATGGATTCTCTTTTTTCTCGGCGCTTTCTTCATTTACGGTATCTTCGGAAGTTAAAACTGGAGAGTGAATACTGACCCATGTCAAATCCGTTAGCACGGAATCACTACGGCATTTATGTATGCCATGTGAATTTATTTGGGATGAGTCTGGGCATAGTGGAATACCCGGTATAACAACCTTTTCAATTACTTTGAAATTATCGAAAGCAACCATCCTATTAACCTATTGGTATTTTGACACACCAAGGCCCAGTTCACAATCATATAAGTTCATTTATTACAAAGAAATACTCTAAAAAATTAAATCGAAATAATGGAAGATTTAATAATTTCGCAAACATTCGTCTTACCTAAATCACCGCTTTGAATATTCAGGGTCAACACACTCAATCAGGGACACAAAACAATTATTGATCGCTTCCACGTGACTGAACACGCACGTGTACTTGTTGCATTTCCTCCCAATTCAAAATATTTGGCGTAAATCTAAAACTCTTTAACGCCATCTATGCCTATAATAATTTCATGGTAAATTTCGTCTGCTCTATTGATTAGTCTTTCATTAAAAGCATCATGTCCATAGAAATTGAGTCTGCTGAGTAAGTTTTGATTTATTTATCTATTTTATAAAGGTAATCTTTATAAGTAAATCCTTTTCTTCAGTGTTATTAGGCTAATTCAGCAGTATTTAAAAGAAAACAACTTGTTAAGAACGTTACAAGTTTTGCAGGTAGGAAAAGCCTAGGCTTAAGATCAGAAATCTTGATCCATGGAAATCCTTTTATAAATATAAACCATTTAATCGGCTTATTTATAATCTAAATTCATTTAAATACTAGGAAGAAACGTCTATTTCTCTCAACACTGTCGACAGCGTTGACAGTTTCATTTTAGATATCAATAATGGCCATTGGGATACTGTGTTAAAAGTCGTTCAATCATTGAAGCTTCCAGATAAAAAGTTGATTGATCTTTACGAGCAGGTCAAAATACAAATTATAAACTATCCTGTCTACTGAAGATTATAATGTATAAAATTATAATATCAATGTTCATGATTAGGTGGTTTTGGAATTGATAGAACTGCGTGAACTCGGAGCAGCCCGATCTTTACTTCGCCAAACTGAACCTATGATCAAATTAAAGCAGGAAGAACCGGAAAGATATATTCATTTAGAATACCTCCTAGCGAGATCTTTTTTTGATCCAAGAGAAGTACGTTATCAGATTTTCCAAATCTTTTAAATCGGAATAACCATATTCCATTTAAAGGCCTATCAAGATGGTAGTGGAAAAGAAAGAAGAAGAGCGGGGATAGCACAGTCCTTAGCCGGTGAAGTTAGTGTTGTCCCTCCATCTCGTTTGCTGGCCCTTCTAGGACAAGCTTTAAAATGGCAGCAACATCAAGGCCTTTTGCCACCTGGGACGACTATTGATTTATTCAGAGGCAAAGCGGCAATCAAGGATTTAGAAGAGGAAAAATTCCCTACCCAGCTATCGAAACAAATTAAATTTGGATTAAAGGCTCACGTTGAGTGCGCTAGATTTTCTCCTGATGGTCAATATTTGGTAACTGGATCTGTAGATGGTTTTATAGAAGTCTGGAATTTTACTACTGGTAAAATAAGAAAAGATTTGAAGTTTCAAGCGCAGGTAACATTTTTTTTTACTAGGGCTGGGCGTCAATTAGAGTACTCTATCGAAACGAGTACTTGAATGTGTTACTCGTCTGAAATGAGTACTCGATAGAGTTACTCGTCTGTCTCAATCAAGATACTCGTTTGAAATGAGCACTAGCACGAGTTACTTGGCTGAAACAAGTACCATATCTATTTCAAACAAGTTACTCTTTGCAACTAATTTAATTTTAGGATAACTTTATGATGATGGATGATGCGGTACTATGTCTGTGTTTCAGTCGTGATTCGGAAATGCTCTCATCTGGTTCTCAAGATGGAAAAATTAAAGTAATTTGTCCAAAATCTGGATGATTATATTAGTGAATTAACCATTTCATTCTGATGCAATTTTGCTCTAGATATGGAAGATCCAAACTGGGCAATGTTTACGACGTTTTGAAAGAGCTCATTCCAAGGGTGTAACTTGTCTCCAATTTTCAAAAGATAGCAGTCAACTCTTAAGCGCATCTTTCGATCAAACTATTAGGTTAATAATCTTATAATTCGGGCTGTGCTAATGTTTGAATTCTTTTCATGAAAACCAATTATTGGAAAAAAACAAAGTTTCAAAAATGATTCCTTATTATATTATTAGACCAAATAATGGTTTGAAATAGAATAAAAAAAAAAAAAACTTATTAAAATGTAGTCAGACTAGAGTCAAGCTCAAACTCTCCCCTGCTATATGCGCTTTTCGATTGGATTTGTTTGGAAAATTCACTATTCACACAGCCCTACTTATAATTTGAAACTTAATATTAATCTACGAATATCCTCTAAAATCTAGGGTTCACGGCCTCAAATCGGGGAAACTTCTCAAAGAATTTAGAGGGCATTCTTCATTCGTTAATGAAGCTATATTCACTCCGGATGGACATTACATTCTTAGTGCCAGTTCTGATGGCACGGTCAAATCTTGGAGCATAAAAAGCACTGAATGCGTCAACACTTTCAAATCATTAGTCAGTTCAACAATTGGTGGGGCTAGCCAGTCTAATGTTACTGGAGACATTACGGTTAATAGTATTCATCCTTTACCCAAAAATGCTGAACATTTTGTCGTATGTAACCGATCGAACACAGTATCAATTATGAATATGCAAGGACAGGTTCGTAAAATTTTCCAGATTTTTTTTTTCTTCTATTTTTAAATGTTATTTATTTCAGATTGTCCGTAGTTTCTCCAGCGGTAAAAGAGAGGGGGGAGACTTTGTTTGTTGCACAGTTTCACCCCGAGGAGAATGGATTTATTGCGTAGGGGAAGATTTTGTTTTGTATTGCTTTTCTACATCAACGGGCAAACTTGAAAGAACTTTAGAGGTACAAAGTGACATACATCATTCTCATAAGAGTAGGTGATCATACGTTACTCTTTAAATGATAACTCTTTTATTAGGTTCACGAAAAAGATGTAATTGGAATCTCTCATCACCCTCATCAAAATCTGGTTGCAACGTACAGTGAGGATGGTCTTTTGAGAATGTGGAAACCTTAAAGTGGTTTGCACCGTGTTCTTGACAATAAACGCAAAAAGACTTTTTTATTTTATTAAATAAAACCAAATCATTTCTTGAAATCAACATGATCCCAAGATTTTAAGCATTTGATTAAAGTTAAAAAAAAAATTAAAAAATTTCAAAATAAGAAACACAATTTGAATACAGCAATTTAAACTTTTATTTATAATTTAGAACATGAAGTAATAAGCAATTTTTTCCCCAGCAGGAGGGAGATAAGAGTTGCTAGGGTTTTGTAACTCTTAAATTAATTACACTGGTGTTTAAGGGGAGAGACACAGATTCAACACCCAAGAAATCAAAAATCGTAATTCGAATAACCCTTGAAATCAAAAATTATCGAGGATAGGATTTGTTAAAATCAAAAATAGAGATTGATGATAGACTAAATATCATACTGGTATCGATTTTTACATTATCAATTCATAATTAACCGATATTAGGGTCAACAAGTGTGAGGATAAACATGGAAATATCTGAAAATTGGGCTAAAATATCAGGAAAGAGTTGAGGAACTTTAAAAAAAGGTTAAAATTTCTTGGGTATTATGAAGACGTCTCTTGTCAAATGATATCTGACAAGAAATGAATTTATAGTGTAGTAGTTAGGTCTGAAATTTCTCACACAGGATTGCCACAGGTCAGGGAAAACCTGTAAAGTCTGGGAATTTAAAAATGGGCCTAGAAGTTAGGGGAAAAGTCAGGAAATGTAATAATCACAAAACCTGGTATACCAGTTTCAAATAATGCCATGGAAAAAGGGGAGTCTACTATAGTCATTTGGTTAGCACAAAAAATTATCATGAAAAGTCAGAATTCAAAAACCAAATTTTTGTGGCCACCCTGAATATCTAATACTTTTTTTAAATATTTTCACTGACTCACGGTGACATTTGTTTTAAACCCATTGGTATGTGAAGCTAACTTTAGCAGATGTGAAAGTATTGTAGAATATAGCTCTCAAACTTTTTAATAATGTGGATTTATATATCGGCTAAATATCAGTTAAGATATATTGTATAATGTAATATCGTATCAGTTTGTGATCAAAATCATCCATCTCTATTTAAAAATCTAGTACTAGAAAATGAAACGTGCAGAGAAAAAGTTCCCAAACCACTTCAGACCCTTGGTTTCACAAAGATTTCAAATATTTTTTTCACTCATGTTACAATTTACACTTAATTTCTCATTCCTTGATTTTTTTTTTTTTTTTTTTTTTTTTTGAGACAAATTAATACTTTTTAAATTGTTATTGACACGTTGAATTTTCATTCCCAGCGTGCTTAAACCATTGCGACCTTTTATAGAATAAATTAATTTCATTCTGTCACTTTGCGCTATCACCTTGGCCATTTTATTTTTTAAACGAATATTTCATTTGTTCTAATGAAATTCCCCCAAAGATTTAATAATATAGACGACACTCGGCGAAACGATTTTGTTTTGAAATATATATATATAGAGAGAGTCGTACAATAAAAGGCAGAAGGTCACTTGAGGTGTTAGTGGTAAGACGAAGACAATTTTAGTGCCCCTTGTTTTTTCATATTTCAGTTTTATCACAGTTTATTTCTTAATAAAAAAATTACCAAAATTGACGCAGAAAGTTAACATTGGAATGTTAAAGTTGCGAAATTAGTTTAAAGTAAAGCGTTTCAAAAAGAATAGTTTCAACTTATTAAAGAGTATTGTTAAGATATTATATGCGCAGCGTTAATAGTAGAAGGAACTAATACGCTTAAAAAAAAGCCACTAAATTATAAAATGATCTAATTTTAATAAATACTGATCAAAAATTATAAAATCAATTATATAGTGAACCAAAAATTAGGGGAGGGGTAATGTATTTAAAGCAATGTCCAAAACTTAAATGCGAAGGGGTCAGCGCAATAAATTAAAATCGAAAATCACTCTTTTCTAGTTTAGGCCAAAATTAGTTTTAAGACTATGATTTTTGACCAAATTTAGTTGATCCAAAAGTCCCGTAAGTCACGATAATAGGTCTAGCCATGTTCATAACGTATTTTAGTAAAATAATGCTCAGTAGTGTAACTCTATTTGCAAACAATCGCAAGGGTTAGGCACTCCCCTGTTTTGTACAGGATTTTTACATTTTAAATAAATTTTTGAAAGATTTTTCAATGTTAACTTGATTTTTGTGAAAATATTTGAGATTTTGGCAAGTGGCCAACCTCTTGATCTTTGGTATCCGCGAACCAATTGTTTTGAGGCTCAAAAATGACTGCTGTGTAAATACTGAAACACGCAGCACCACTCTCATAGAGTTTTTGTTATAAGGAGACAAGATAATATTGAGAAGCGCTGCCACCCAAATTTCATCCCTCCACTTGACTCAATCTCAAGAGTACAAATCACAAAGGGGTAATGAAGCTAATACTTTACACTCACAACCCCTCAAGCTTGGTTAGCTATAGAGTTACAGTGTTAAAAACTTTACAGGAATAAGTTATGAACTTTTGGTATAAAATATTAAAATTTGAAAATTATTAAACTAGTCGTTTAACCCCCCTCAAGAAGAATAAAATATGAGTAATATTGAATCATTCCCTGACAATTAAAAATAAATTAAAGCTTAAAAAAAAGGTTGATTTAAAATTAAATGATTTAACTTTGGGTATAAAAACGCTCAAACAGTTACAGTAAAAAAAGGTAATATCTCAGTAGGGAAGGGGGAACATAACCCAAAACAAAATGTAGATTATCGCACTCAAATAATTTACATTACATGATTACACGTATTAAACTCTATATTATTATTATCATTATTATATAAAAAGGTTTATTCCCCGATATTTTTGTTTCTTTCCAAGTTCGACAAAGGGGAAATCCCCCTCTCAAAAAATGTAAAGCTTATATTTACATATTTTCAAATTTGTTCACCTTTTTACCATATTTTTGTGGCCTGATAACGCGAAGATTTTTTATAGTTATTATTTAAAATATGGAAAAAAAAATCGCGCACCAGAAATATTTGGTTTTATTAATTTACTTTTTTTAGGAGCTTTTAAGCGTGTCTCGAGGGTCAGGGTTTGGATTTTGGTCGCATTTCTAGGGCATTTGATCTAGGGGCGAATACCCCAGCGTAAGTGGTTTCATCACCAGTCCCGGAAGTTCGCGCTTTTTGCTGTTTGACTGGAGTGTTTTGAACCGCTCTTTCCCGGCGGTTATAAAGACCCCGTCCTTCGCCATAACCGTGAGATGGTCCGGCTAAATTCACCGCACTAGCCGGAGGGGCTGTAGGAGGTCTTCCTGGCGGTACAACATTAGCCGCGGCCACTGGATTGCTACGACCGGGATAAGGTGGCGGAGGTCCACTGGGGACGGACTGTTGTTGTCTAGCGCTGTTTGGCAATGGTTGGTGTTGTTGTGGCTGATGTTGGGATGGCTGCTGGTGAACCGCTTGAGGGGGAATGGCAGCCGCTTGTTGCTGCTGTTGACGTTCTTGTTGCCGCTGTTGTTGACGTTGTTGATGATGATGTCTCTGTGGAAATAAGTAATTTAGAAAAGTCAAAACCTTAAATTGGGGTTTTATAGTTTCTTGTATGTATTAGTGTTTTAGAAAGGCCTACAAAATGAAGACAAAATTAATATACCTTTCTTCTCAAGGTATCAGCCGGTCTTCGTAACGTGTCTTGTATCCTCAATGCTGGCGCTTTACGAGGATTGCTACTGGGTGTGTGAACGGCGAAGCATTTGATAAAAAATGCCATGAAGATAATCAATCCCAACAGCATAAGTAGAACACCCCACCAATGATTCTAATTTTAAGATAAACAAAAAAATCAAAATAAGAGTCCTTGTGTAAAAAGAATAACATCAACACTTACAGTAACCCATTGTCTAATTGTCATAAGGGTTTTCTGGTTAAAAAGAAGATTTTTTAGCCGAGCTAATGGTCCTTCAGCGTCTACGTCTCTGCATTTTTGGAAGACATCGCAATATCCCTTAAAATCATTACAGGGTGATCCGGGACGTAGTTTGATACCCCGGATTTGTTTCATACTCTCAATATTCAGGGTAGCCTTGCAGGTATCAGTTCGATCTAGAATGAATCTGAATTGTTAAAAATCTTAGATATAATTCCAGACATTACGGCAACACTTACTAGGCTCCTGGCAAGCCACTTGACACATTTCTTCAGGTTTAGCATTATCTTCTGTAAGGAAACATTCCTCGAAGGCGTACTTCTCGCAAATGGAACCAGTACATTCTCCACTCCAACAAACTTGAGTTCCCTCGTTACAAATGGTCCTATTTGGTTTAGGAGTCGGAGTTGGGCAAGTTGCGTCTCGACCAGTGATTCAAAATTAAGGGAAACTTGATATAAAATATCTTACAATTTAACTTCTTAAATTCTAATCATGGTTCATATTGTTATAATAAAGGATATTTGCAGTAAGACTCTTGGTTGCAATCGGAATCTTTTTTGCAAAGAGTTCTGGAATCCACAAACTTGCATTGGGGACTACAACAAGGACCTTGACTGGGACTGCATTGAGTTCTTGGTTTTAATCTGCAAGGTTTGGCATTGCGATCGTGGACTAAGTACGGAGATATTTCATGAGGATAACAACATTCTTCGTTGCATTCATCCTTATCATATCCGCAATCGCATTCTTCTTGGTCCTCAACGATTTTGTTCCCGCAAAATGGTCCGGCATCAACTTCAGAGTAAAAAGAATAAAAATAAATCAAGTCTTTGGAAAATTATTTTCTAACACTCTTGAGCGTACCTTGAAAGCAATTAGCTTTCCCTTCATTTCTAAATACTGCTGTTAAAACGGCGCTAATATTTCTTTGACTACAATGTGAGAATTTGTTATTGTTGGCTCGATCCCCAGAGGTTGCGCTGGCGTACATGATAAAGTTTCCATCTTTTCCACCAGGTCGACAATCCAACGGATAATCATGCTATTTAAGAATAATACGGATTAAATAAAAATTAATTTTCAAGTGTAATTATGATCCAGTCTTACTGGTGACCCAAAATTATGCCCTATTTCGTGAGCCAAAGTTAATTCGGAGACTTTGGGAGGTACTCGAGTATTGTAGTTGACAAAGGTGATGACTCCAGTGTTTAAACTTCGTTTAATGTTGATTTCCCTGCCACCATTCTTGTCAATATAAGATTTATACTTTTCGCAAATTCCTCCAGAAGAACCAGAGACTGAGGCAACCCAAGCTAGACCTAGAGTTCCCCCGGAAAAGTCTCGATAGGTAAAGATGTAAGCCAAACAAAAATCATCATGATTGCTTTGAGAATTTAAATTGAGAAAATTGGAGACGTCAATATTAGGGAGACAAAATGGATTGGTGGCTCGTTTTTCCGTAGTGTTGCAAGCGCTTGTATCATTAATCTGCAATAAAAAAATTGGGACTATAGATCAACGTATTACCCAAAATCTATGCCCAATCTTACTCTAATTCTCTGGACGGTAAATCGAATTCCACGATACACTTCAAAGCTCGTACTTTGATAAATGGTATTGACAGCTTTAACATGCTGCCATATGAGAGATGTTATTTCTTCCCTAACGTTAGATTCTTTTTGTTCGTAGCCATAAACGTGATCCCATAAATACGTATCAGTTTGAATAAAAAGGGTGCACGTTCTTTTTTCTCTAGGACTTTGGACATCCGGATAATAGCTAACATGTTTTTGAGCTTGTTCCGTATATTTATAGTGAGGATTATCAGGTGATGCCTCCCTTTTTTCTCTTTCCTGTTTCGGTTTAGCTTCCGGCTTAGGAACAATTATTATTGTGTTTAGTATTTAAAATTTTAAACCTTGAAAGGTTTTAAAACTCATCTTTATTACCTCTGTATAATTATTCGACTCTGGAGCAGCTGAATTACTAACATCTTGCATCCACTGATATACATCTTCAGTAACACCACATCCTCCAAATGGGTGAATATTTTCATAATGTTTAGGATGTTTAACATCTTCCTCTTTATAAATAACTGAATGAAATGGTTGCGTAACTCCACTAAAAACCTTTTTGGATCTTTCTACATAATATGTGGCTTTAGGAGTATGGATTTTCCCTTCAAAAACTCCTTCCCTAACAGAACCATAAACTTTGGTACTTTCTTCCCCTGCAATTAAAAATCCCCAAAAAAATCACTGAATATGCGAAGGAAACGGCTTGTTTAGAATAGATTGGATTCATTGGAAACAAATCTTACCCCATAAATCACCGGAATACACGTGGGATAAATCCAAATCTGGAAATTGTTCTCCATTGGGTCCCTCTACAATCAAATCTTTGGCTAAAACTTCAGTATCTCGTTTGAGACGAAGATTAAAGTGCCTTTAAGAATAATTATTATTACAAGATGCGAAAAAAACCTCAACAATTGAATTTATTTCATGTATGGTACCTTCCATGGGCATGAAAATTGATATGAAGAAAAGGGTCGGTTATAGAACGTTTGGCACGTAAATGACCTTCGTGAATTTCATTTTTGTCATAAGTTAGTGGTTCGAAGTGTTTAATGTAGTCGTTCAACCGTTGGGCTATAAATATCCAGAATGCGAGGAAAAAGTCAAATTAATGAAAATTTGAGGTCTGCAAGGCTGATGTCAGCTGATTCAATTCTGCAATCAATTTGACCAAATTTGGTTTCTGTATAAGGGCTTTGGGCTGCTTTTAATATTTGGTTTGTGAAGGGTTGAGTGAATAGTTTCAACAAGGTCAATAGAAAAAGGTTTTCTTTGAAGTGCAATAACTACAGTTCATTGTCTTTCTATTGTTGTTATTGGTCAATAATAAAGCTATTAATAGGCTTAACTCTACAAGCTGAGAACAAGCCAAGGCTTACCTGAAAGAGCAAACTTCAGCTCCGTGATAAAAGGAAGCAATAAAAGAAAGACGCGCATCTTTAAAAACTCGCTTGATTATTCATTAAAGAAGAATAAACCTCTTAAATACACTAGATTTTAAGTTTTCCATCCGCTATGCTAACTTTAACGTGTTCAAACCCGTCATTAATGACGCCCAACATCTACCTCCATTTTGACGTAATACAGGATGCTGATGTCCAAGGGGGGATTATACCTCAAAAGATCTGACGTTTTTTTCGGAAATGGTGAGCCGCCCGTTTGTATATGTGAGTGACGTCACTGAATGTCTCGGTTTGGCAGGAAACCACAAAAGGAAGGCTTATGCTATAATTTCATTTTGTCTGTCAATTTTATTAGCATCTATTTCATGTGAAATTTCTGCCACAGAGAAATAATATATAGAATTTTTAATTTTACTGCTAATTTTGAATCGGAATATTTTGAGATGACAACTCCAGCTAGGATTGAGTTAATTCTAATTAATCATCAAGAGGGTCTCCTCCCTTGCCCTATACGAATAAGAAAGAAATATACGAGTAAATAATTAAAACTTTTTATTCCATCTTAATCCAGAACAGCCAAATCTTCAGTAACTAACTTTTACAGCTGTTTATTACTGATGTTTAAGTTAAAGGGAAAATTCTTAAAAACTAGTGCAAGTTATAAATTGATTAGAACAATTTTGTTACACCATAGTTATGCAAATTTACAAAAATACTAACCAAAAATATAATTTGATATCCTAATTAATCGCTCCACTACTAAACACTTAGTATTTAATTTTTAACTCTTATGTAACGTTTTAAGATAATTTTTATTTGCTTAATTTTCTAATTTTCTTTTCCTTTTTCCTTTCTTGGGCTTCTTCACTAGTTTTATTATTTAGATATTTCATCCTAATAAGGGTTCGCATTTTAATATATGAGAAAACTATCTCTCCCCAATTCGAGAATATTATATTATACAAATTATCTACAGACTACAAATCAGACCCCTACGTTGCGCGAATTTCGGGAAATCACAGATGCCAGTGGCGGGCCGCGAAACGGCGAAAGAAAACGTGTTGGTCTTGTTTCTTTTCTAGAGACATTCACCTACGTCACTCGCAGGGAATAAAAGTGTCTTCCCCCCAGAGCTGGCCGTTTTGAAAACTGGCCTCGGAGACCCCCCTCTATAAGCCAACCTTATAATACGAAGAATTTTTACGAACCTTGGCTGATGTCAATCGCTAGAAGACGCTGGGCGATATTTAATAAATTTTGTAGTCACTAGATGGCAGAACACAAAATAGGCAAACTAGTTTTAGTTGCAGTTTATAACTAATCTATTTCATCTTGAATTGGCGATGGCCAGCATGTACAACTACGTCACACGTTGTCTTCGATTTGTTCTATGTATTATAAGTATTAAAGGGCTCTAATTGTTCCTATGCAGGGGGTGGAGCCTAGTCAAGAGTTATCTGCCTTATAAAAAAGTTCTCGCCCTGAATCTACACGCGCCCTTTAAAAGGTGTATAAACCTTTTAAAAACAGGTGACACGCGGCTTGTTTATAACACACGTGTTGGCATCATGGTGAGAGCTAAATTAGCGTCCGCAAGCACTTTAAGTGAAGCAATAATAAAAAATACTAAAATTTAATTTAGCTTTTGATGATATTTAACTTCCAGCGGATGTGTCATTTCCTGTTAGATTGGGTGCAGTGATAATTTTTACAAGGCCATTATATCTGACTTGGGACTTGATTACAGCAATGACTCTACTGGCAGAACCAGGGTCATTTTACTTGGGTTGGGATAGAATAAAAGGGTTGAAAATACCTGCACTACTTCAGTTTCATAATGGTTAATTGAACACCAGATTATCATCAAGTCTTCCAAAATGAGTAAATGGTCCTTGTGGTGGAATCAGACCAAAAATAAGTGAAATTTCATCATTGTCAGCTTAAAAAGTTAAAAATAATAATCCATTTATTTTTACACATGGAAAATAAAATATTTTACTGTCTCAGAATGTTTTGCCTAAACTAATTTGTGTTGGAAAAACAAATGCTACATTTATTTCTATAATTTAACATTCGTAATAATTATTTTAAAAAAAATCCACCAAAATTATTCCTTAATTTTAAAGATTTTTAATTATCTCTCGAACCTTTCTATCTACAAGCGATCAACCTGACTTTATGATTTAAACATTTTTTGGAAACAAGAAAGGTGTTGAAATAATTTACAATCGCTAATTTTTCCGAAACTTATACCAAATATCTTTAATCCTTCCATCTCTTATTTTCGTAATCATATTTAGAAGCTAATCCTTCAATAGGATCAACTCTCAAGTCAATCATTCGCTGTAATTGCGCTTCCTTGTATTCTGGTTGAAGATTGATCGGCACTGAAGGATAAACTAAAATGGAAAAAGAGTTAATACCAAAAATTAATTTTGTTAAGGATCATTTTGCCTACCAAATTTCTTCATCCAGATGTAAACCCAAAACATGAGTCCTGTTGCCACTAAAACACCGGCAGTAATGGATTTCCATTCACCAGTTGGTGCTTGCATTTCAGCAAAAGTTTGGCAGAAACTTGCCCGATATACTATAGAATGATTTTACTTATTTAAATGAAAACTGTAATGATGGTTAGTTGATTTCTTACGAGCTTTCTTTTCATCTAGGGAGAGTTTCTTCCAATCGCCCTTTTCTTTTTCTCGGAGGGCAAGGATATCAGCTGTGGGTTCCTTGAATCTGATAGCGGGCATTGGAAAGTCTAATCGATCGATGTAATGTTCATCTCCATTAACACCATATCCTACAACTTCTCTTTTGCCAATCTTGGACTTTGAAGTGTACGTGGCGCATGGTTGCATCATTCGAAGGATGGCATTTTTCTGAGGTAGAGCTCTCGCAGTTAATTTGAATAGATTACTAGCCATACTCTGTAAATTGTTAAAGATTCCAATTAGCTGAAGGGCGTATGTAATCGTTTTAGGAACTTTATTTTTAAACGAAGTCTGACAATAGTGAAGTTGTAGATTGATTTGATAGGACTTTTAAAAATCAAAATATTAAAAGGACTAAGAGGAAAATCACCAGCTCAGGAGAGTCTGGGCTAGGTCTGGGCTTCCACAATTCGACCTTTGTTACGTAATTTGGCCTATTTTAATCGACAAAGGCCCAAGAACGGATTATTTCAAATTAAACTTAAAATACAATGATGCTTATAAATAGCCTGATAAATTTCTAATATAAATGGTTTTTATTCATATTTTCAAATTAAATAAACTTACCAAACTTTCTTAATTAATTGTAAAGTTAACCCACAGGAAATGTGTCTCTTCCTTCCTCAGCCTGTAATTTTCAATAGTTCCAAATATCATAGAGTGCGCTAAAAGCCTACAAAGTCAAAGACCACGTGGTGAAGAGAAAGGAGGACCCGTCTATGATTATTATTTATCAGATATATCTTATAGCACTGTTAAACCTAACTTTATTGTTAATAAAAGCTATACTGAAACCCCCAAAAAATCGTTTATATCTGGTGCACAGTTAAGTTGGTTTCGTTCTATCTGAGTGGAAGTAAATTGAGTGGAGAAAAGGTTGCCATGGTTACCCAGCCAGTAAACCAGTCAAGCACACGTCATTGGCTTATCACTTTTTTCTCCACTCCTTTTTTATTCATGCTCATAGCTATCGTCAATATTACACACGGCCACGCCTATATTTTGCATTATGCAACATCCGTAACATTCAGCGCTGATAATTGTTAATCAATCCATGTACTAAGATTTATACAGTGCAAACTAAGGCTGAAATACTAAATAACCGCCTTACAGCCGAAATCTCAATACCTCCGCCATTACGCCGTCGAAGGGACTTTTCTGACTTCAGACAGTTTCACTGTTGGATTATTTCAAAGTAAGTTGTTATCATCTTAATGTTATCGTGTTATGTAGGTGTTAATGATCCTACCAAGTATGTTGTAGAATATATTAGAAAGCTGTCTTAGTTTAAATTTTTAAAGCATTCATTTAAGAACCGAACATCACCCAAGCTTAAGTTGAGAACAAAGAGAACGAAACGAGGCTTAGCGACTTAATGGCGGCCGGTGATTTAGGCATGGTACGCCTTATTGATGACAAAGGAATTTTAGGGTTAGCGAGAGTGAAAAACGAACCTAGGCCTAGAGAGGTATGAGCATTGCAGTTTTCACCGTGAGCTTTCCCCTACAACAAAAGGATTAATTTTATTTATTAGGATCATAATTATAATCAAATTTTGAATATAAAAACGTTATGTAGATGTCGGGCGAGGATGATGAAGGATTTGTTATTCGCATTCGCGGTTTACCGTGGTCTTCTACTAAAGAAGAGATTTTGAAATTTTTCTCAAGTAGGTGCCTGTTTTCCAAGCTATATATTATTAGGTTAGGTTACGAATAACAAGAAATTGGGTTCATTTTGAAGGTTGTAAAATTAAGGGTGGTGTAGAAGGGATTCACATGACTCTCTCGCGAGAGGGACGACCAAGCGGAGAATGTTACGTTGAGCTTGAAACTGACGACGACATGCAAAAGGGACTAGACAAACATAACGAACACATGGGACATCGTTACATTGAAGGTACAGCTGCCCCCCATATTAATTATTATACAATACAGAAATTACAACCAAAATACATTTGTTAGTGTTCAAGTCAAAACGTAGTGAGATGGAATGGGTTGTCAAACGAAGCGGTGCCCATCAAGAAGATTCTCTTAATGATGGTTGTATAAGATTACGCGGTCTCCCTTTTGGTTGCTCAAAGGAAGAAATTGCGCAGTTTTTCTCAGGTAAGCAGTTGGCACGTTTAAAAAAATTAAAATTTGAGTTTTTCTAAAGTTTAAAATTTAAAATATCGTTTGATTTCAATTGATTTCAACTAAATAAATAGTTCTAACTTTGTCAAAAAATAATTAATGGTAAAATTTAAAATTCTTGTAATTACGGAGTCATTTAAGGGATGCTCATTTGATTTTATTATAATTTGAGTGCTATACATATGTTTTTTTTTTCTCTTTTTTCGTCTATACCTGATGTTTGTTTATTGGGCTGGATTTTGATTAAAGGGTTGGAGATTGTACCCAATGGGATTACGCTACCCACCGACTACCAGGGGAGAAGCACTGGGGAGGCTTTTGTCCAGTTTGCTTCACGGGATATAGCTGAAAATGCCATGGGGAAACACAAGGAAAAAATTGGGCACAGGTGGGAATCTTTACCGAAAAGGGCTGAAGGCGGGAATCCGTCAAAAAGGGCCTGCGCCGTATATTTGTTTATCTCTTATTCATTTATTCGTTTATTCTTAATTAACTTTATTTATTCTGTAATATTAATGGGATGAGGTAAAAGAAGGGTGAGTATAAAACTTAGTTCAAAAACCCAGATGGGATCTTGACGAGCTTTGGATATCTTAAATCAGTCTAAATTTTTGGCTAAACATTCTAAAGTTAAATTTGGGATTGAATAAATTGGAATCACCTAGATTTGGTTGGGTGAGAAGTTTGGAAACTTGTAGGGTTATAATTCATTAATGATTCTACAAGGGAAAATTAATAAATTAGATAAACTAAATGACTATCTTCAAACTACTTAATATACTGGACAATTATACCCACTCTTCGTAAAAAAAAAAATATCTGTCCCTATAAAAATTCTACCGTGCACCTCTTTTTAAAAAATTTTCAAAAAGCAGTATAGGCAGCTTTTATAAAACTATTATTAATGGGAGTTGCTTTGTTTGCCCAATCTTTTTTTTCTGGTATTTTAGATACATAGAAATATTTAAGAGTAGTCTTCAAGAAGTCAGAGCCGCTCTTGGAATGGGAGTTTCAAAAATGCGACAAATGGGATCCGCCAGACCTAGTCCTTACGATCGAAATGATAGGTTTGGTGGGCCAACTGGCCGCTACGGTGGTGGTGCGTCTCGCGGTGGAAGAAATTTTAGAGGTTTGAAAGATTGAAAACTAAATTGCGCTGAAAGGTATAATTCAGGTTTTGCTAATTTAATTTTCAAGGTATGATGAACGATGATGACTTTGGAAACTATGGAGGAGGGAACTTCGGTGCTGGAAATTTTGGAAGAGGGGGTATGAGAGGGAACGCAATGAATTCCTGTACGCTATAAGAAAGCGATACTTTGGGGTTATTTTAGAGGTCTTAAGTTTGCCTAATTACCCTTTCTTTTTGCAGTTGGAAACAGAAACATGGGAGGAGGAGGTGGTGGTGGAATGGGAAACAACAGATTTATGGGCAATGGAGGTGGTGGTGGAGGTTTTTCCGGAAATAACCGTCCATTCAACAATAGCGGCCATTTCGTTCACATGAGGGGTCTCCCCTTTAGAGCCATTGAGCAAGACGTGTTTGACGTAAATATATTGTTTCATTTTATGGTTTTTGAATTTACCAATCCTTACTTTTGTGGATATTTAGTTCTTCAGACCAATCAACCCTATCAACGTCCATATACTCTACGAAGATGGAGGTCGACCATCAGGAGAAGCCGATGTAGAGTTTGCAGCTCATGAAGATGCTGTTAAAGCTATGAGCAAAGACAAATCACACATGCGTAAGTTAGGATATTTAACTTGGTAACCCCGAAAATGTTCAAACAAATTTATTTACATTTCAGAACACCGCTATATCGAACTCTTCTTAAATTCTACACCAAATCCCATGGGTGGAGGAAACGCTAATACGGGCAATGGAGGAGCCATTGGCCTTGGAAATGCTGGAAATTTCGGCAACAATATGAATGCTGGAATGGGAGGCACTGGCGGTGGAATGGGCAACGCAGGAGGTCTAGGTGGCGGAGGAATGGGCAACGCCGGTGGAAATATGGGCGGCGGAGGTGGTGGAGGAATGGGATTCGGAAATAATCAGATGGGCAACAGTTTCGGTGGAGCAGCAGGAAGAATGGGAACTGGTAAATATATAGGTTCAATCAAGAACCCTTTTACAATTAGAGGATGTTCAACAATGGGTTCTTGTTTTTCTTTTCAACCCTAACAGTTTTATTTTTCTTTCCAAAGGTTTGAACAACTTAGGAATGGGCAACATGAACTCCGGCAGTGGAATGGGAGGAGGTGGAAACAACCCAGGAGGAAACTTCTACGGAACTGGAGGAGGCGGAGGCGGCATGGGAGGAATGGGAAACAGTGGTATGGGTGGAATGGGAAACGCCGGCATGGGAGGTGGAATGGGTGGCAACATGGGAGGAGGAATGGGAATGGGCCAAGTCGGCATGATGGGCGTTCCTGATTTTACCAACTTTTAAAATGACAGCAACGACAAAATAATCCACTCTAGTTTTAATCATCCTCATAAAAAAATGTTAAAAAGTGTTTTTCATCATCAAAAACTAGTACAATGTTTGTATCATTTCATAATATCGCCGAAAAATTGTGAATTTTTTAATAAGAGTATGTCATTGCCATTCACATTCCCAAACATTATTTCGCAGTTAAAATAATGATTTGTTAAATACTGCAATGAATATACAATTTAATTTTACGCGCCCAAGACAAATAGAAAAAGATAAACACTGGCTTAAAATAAGCAACGTTCTCTCATAAAGCGTAGGCTTTAATCTATTTGTGTGTATATTTTCTCCTTGTGCAGGAAAATAAACTGATAATTCTTTAACCCTTTGCAAAAGTTATTAATTTTGCTGGTTGAAATGTTTTGGTCAAATGATAGGACTGACATTCATAACAAAATCAAAGATATCGGACATTGCCGAACCATTTGGTAGGCCACTATTTTAAACTTGGCTGTTGTTTGTGGAAAAGACAAGCGAAAATGACAATAGATTTTCTTATCGAAAACAAGAAACAAGTCGTCGCGAACGAGATAAGGGAGCTTCCGCGTGTTGGGTTCTAGACTCCGCAATGAAAACAATAAACAAGTCGTCGCGAACGAGATTATGCGTGTAGGATTCGATCTTCCAAAGCATCCTTATAACTAGGAGGATGAAGGGGGACCTCTGGAGAAGAAAGCATGCGTTGCATGAACGGCATACTGAAATGTGCGTGACATATCTAACGGAAAAATTTAGAAACTATATTTCTATTTTCGTGCAGGTTTTTAAGCTTTATGAAAAGTTTAATTCTTCTGGCAGCTAAAATCGCTACGACAATTATCGAAACAGCAATATATCTTCATTTTAATTTGAAATACTATATAGCAGACTAATTTTATTACATATTATATATTTTATTTTATATTTCGAGCTTCTTACGCCTATCATATGATGATGTCAGTCGATTTTGGCTCGGCCGAGTCAGCCGTAGATGAATCGCGCAGCTCGTGTTAATTTTCTGTTCCAGAGGTACGAGTATTATATTCCTAGCTTATAATTTCTAGTTATATGGCAAGTCTCACAAAACCGCATCTGGCTTAGCACCTGAAAGCGTTAACACTTGGCGTCACAATGGGCTCTCAGGGTGTGGCTTCTTTATGTATTTAACCATCTTGTTTAATTCTAAAACTCCCTGACTTTAACTCCTCCCCTTTATTCTCAATGGTTCGAACTTTGACTTCGAGTCACACTGACAGTGACAAGTGACAACCGACACCTTGAAAATTAACGACTTGATTTTCTATTTAGGACCAGTTTTTTAAAGAAATGTAGTATTAAAAATAAAAAATTAAACAATATGTCTTTAGTTTTGGCACAAAGAGGCTTGCATAGCAGATTAAAATCAAGTTTAATTAAGTTACCACAGTTACAGTATCACCAATATCATGGAGTAGCTCTTAAGCCTTTGCTTTTGAACATAAAACATGAATATCAAGGTTATGATAAACGCACGAACTGGCAATATTTAGGTAGAAACTATAAACACTTCGGTCACCAGCGATCATATGAATTTAAAAAACTGCCATGGATATCTAAACTTTATTACGGAGCACTAATGACCATGATGGTTATACCCATGGTGGATTGGCGATGGTTTGTTATCGTAGATTTTGCATCCCTCTCTAAACCTAGTATGGTTGATTAATGATGATTTATCTTTTATAGGGTTTCTAGTTTCCTTCCAGAGAAAATCCGTAAACACTTTCGCGTTGATGCCTTAAACTACGTACACGAAACTTTCACGACTGTCAAAGCTAAAGAAGTGGAAAACGAAGAAACTGAGACAACAGAATCTGCCCCTAAAAAGAAAAGAGATCAACCTGGTTTTCACGATAGAAAGGTCTTTAAAATGTTGTGTTTCATACATTAAGTCCTTCAGTATTTAATACATCTTTAATTTAGATCATAGAATATGAAAATCGTATAAGAGCTTATTCTACACCGGATAAAATATTTCGCTACTTCGCCACCCTTAGAGTACAGAATGAACATGGAGAGTACGACATTTTCATGACTCCTGAGGATTTTCTTCGCTCCTTGACTCCAGGGATTAAGCAGCCGGAAGGTTTTGGATTAGATCAATATAAACGATTAGAAATTAGGGTAAGTTTAGCGTTATATAAATTATTTTTGATGCATCCCCTCGTATAAGGTGGCATTTTACCTTTTCCAAATAATTGATTAACCTTTCTTGATGCTAATAAATAACAAAAGGTATTTTCTCTTGGGTTCTTATTGCTATCAGAGTGATTCCTTAATGTCGGGACGCAAAATATTGGCTGAACATGATAGCAGGAAAGGCTTTGATGCCGATTCTTCAGTGGGTCTATTTTACTAACACTCTCTTTTCCGAATTCGCATGTTTTCCTTAAACACTTAACGCTAAACTAATAAATCTATCTACATAAACATAAAAAATTAAAAATCCAACCTACTTTTTGCTATAATTAAAATTTTAGAGCCATTATCGCCTATTGATTTTGAAAAGCTTTCAGGGTAGAGGAATTCAAAAGATTCTCTCAGAAAACAGCATTTTTTACAAGCTTGGTGCATCCGGTCTCATCAATTTTTCAGGTGAGATGTAACGGATATATTTTATATTTTGATTAAATCTTACATTTCTTATAAATTTTTCAGACTATATATTCCTCCTTACAATTTTGTCAGGTAAATGTTAAAATCAAGTTATTCAAATGGGTTGCTTTGTCAGTTTAGTTTTGTTTAAATATTAATATTTTAGCTTCCAGAAGACATTTTGAAATCGCATTCAGAATGTTTGATCTTAATGGAGACGGAAATGTTGATTACGAAGAATTTGAAATGGTTCAAACCATAATCCGTAACCAAACAAGTATAGGAATGCGGCACAGAGATCATGGTAACACCGGTAATATTTATAAAGGTGTTAGCAGCGCTCTTGCCACTTATTTCTTTGGAGAAAAACTTGACCAGAAACTCACTGTAGAAAAGTTTTTGGATTTTCAAAAACAACTGCAAACTGAAATCTTAACGCTGGAAGTTAGTGCGTTTATTATAAACCAATGAATGTATACCAAAAATTGTTCACTAAGTCTCACCTTCTTCGTGTAATTTCCTTTTTCAGTATAGGAGAAAAGAGCCTAATGAGGAAAACATGATCAGAGAAGTTGATTTTGCTGATTTGTTATTAACATACGCCGGACTTTCTGATAAGAAACAACTCAAGATGCTTAAAAGGGTGAAAAAGAGGTTTAAAGGAAATAGCCAAGGAATAACTCTCGACGATTATCTACAATTCTTTCATTTTCTCAACAATATAAATGACGTTGATACCGCTCTAACTTTTTATCATATTGCCGGAGCCTCTATCGATCCTCGTAAGTTAAATTAACCACGTAATAAATTAATAGCTGTGAAATATCTTTTTTTATAGCAACATTGAAGCATGTTGCTCGAACTGTGGCACATGTAGAACTTCGAGACCACGTAATTGATGTAGTTTTCACGCTATTTGATGAAAACTGTGCGTTTTTAATACTTATAAAGATAAATTAATAATCAAAAGCAGTAAACTTAATATAAATTTTTATTTCAGTGGATGGTCAACTTAGCAATAAGGAGTTTGTAAATGTTATGAAGGAACGTTTGCAAAGGGGTCTCGAAAAACCTAAGGATACGGGCTTCATAAAGGTACCTACAATCATTTTAAGCAAACTTCGAATTATTCTAAGACAGTTCTTTTTTTTTAGCTATTGAATTCAATGGTGAAGTGTGCGATGCTCAAGAAGCCAGTTCTTCTTGATGTATAATCCTGGAAAAAAAATATATCGGAAAAACTTTGAACATTTTCCAGTCAATATACGTGTTAATATTTCCCTCTCGTAATTTAAGAAATAATGAAATATTCATATTTATTAATAGAAAGTTTTATTTTCAACTGAGAAACTTTGATCGATCAGGAGGGGAAGAACTTAAAATTCCTCCTTTAATTTATGCAGCGATTTTTAGTGTGTCAAAATTCGAAGCAATCTTTCCAAAGAAGGAAGAATTTAGTTGCTTGAAATAATTGTATCCTTTATTGAGTCCCAACTCATTGGTTTCCTTTAAAAGAGAAATTTATAAAGTAAAAATTATCCCGTTTATGGAAGAATTCTTAGTATTTTGACGCACAGATCGCCACGCCCTGGCCTTGCTATTATGCTAATTTATGTAGATAAATCACTATCTATTTTTGAGATAGATCCACCTCATGTACACGTCGTTTGTTTAAGAGCTCTAATCTCACCTTATAACCAAAAAATAGTTATTACATTGTGTATTTGCTGTTTTAAACTTAAACAACTTAATTAACCGTTTAATTTAGTAATTATTTACTACAATGACATCAAGTCTTAAGTGAGTAAACAGAGTGATACTAATAATTTTTATACGAAGCCAAGGCCTAAAAGCTTTATCTTCGTATTTAAATTTATATATATCATCACGTGAAAATGGAGAAATGAAATATGTCCCTTGAAATTAATCGGTAAAATGAGACTTTAAATTAATTTTTTAGGGAAAATTTATTATTTGGAATGGGAAATCCTTTATTGGATATTACGGCAAACACTGACGAAGAATTTTTAGAAAAGTAATTTTTAATAGTTTTTATTTTCACCTTATCTACGCTTCAGAAGTTAAATAAATCTAATAACAGGTATGGAATGAAGGCAAATGATGCAATATTGGCGGAAGAAAAGCACAAACCTATGTACGATGAAATGGTCCAAAAATACGAAGTTGAATACACAGCTGGTGGAGCGGTCCAAAATACTATGAGGGCAGCGCAGTGGATATTAAATAAACCAAAAATTTGTGTCTTTATGGGAGCAGTAGGAAATGATAGTTACGGCAAAGTACTTGGGGAGAAAGCTAGTGAAGCTGGTGTTAATGTAAGGTATCAGATCCTCGAAACTGAACCCACTGGCACCTGCGCAGTAGTCATAACAAAACAGGGAACAAATCGCTCATTGTGTGCCAATTTAGGAGCTGCTAATCACTTTTCCAAAGACCATTTGGAAAAACCGGATAATTTTTCTTTAATTGAAAATGCTGAGATTTATTACATTTCAGTTAGTGTTTTTTGTTTTTTTGTTTTAGTATAATATTTTGGCCAATTAGTAACAGTATCATTATTTTTAGGGATTCTTTTTGACTGTGAGTCCGGAATCGCAAATGTTAGTGGCCAAATACGCGTCAGAGCATAATCGTTTATTTTGCATGAATCTCAGTGCCCCTTTCATCAGTGCCTTTTTTAAAGAGCCATTGATGAATGCGTTACCTTACGTTGATATCTTATTTGGAAATGAAACGGTTTAGTTATTTTAATTTTTTTGAATTTATGATACTTTAGAAATGGACTCGTAAAATCTAATGGTTTAATTTATATTTTAGGAAGCCGAAACATTCGCGAAAGAACAAAATTTTGAGGTAACGAATCAAATTATTAATATATTATATATATTGGTTGATATTGTTCAAAAGTGTAAACAGACTAAACTATAATTATTATTTTATTTTAGGTTACTTGCAGAAAAGAAATAGCTTTGAAAATATGTAATCTTCCTAAAATTAACGAGAAACGATCCAGAATTACCATAATAACCCAAGGGAAAGACCCAGTCATTGTAGCCAAAGGTAAAAAAAAAAAAAAAAAAAAAAAAAAATGGCTTTAGATTCATCAGAAATTTTCATTTAAAACTTTTAATGATCTGTTTTTAGTTTATACCTCTCTAGAAAGTTCAAGTTTTATATTTTTTTTATAGACAATCAAGTTACAGAATATAAAGCTATTCAATTGGATAGTAATTTAGTAATTGATACAAATGGAGCTGGAGATGCATTTGTGGGAGGTAATTTTTTTAATATGACCTTATTTGGTTATTATAAACTTATAACCTATAATTAGTCATATTGAAATAATTTTATCAATTTAAGGTTTTCTATCGCAGTTGGCTCAAAATGAACCAATAGAAACTTGCGTTAAATGTGGCATTTATGCAGCTACTGAAGTAATTCAACGTTCGGGGGTCACATTTCCTAGCACACATTCCTTTGTGGTGTAAAAGAAAATAGAAATTTATACTATTATAGTACAAACTGACGAATGAATTTATTTAGGCTTAAATATTAAAATTAAACAAATTAAGTTGCCACAATCCTTCAAATTAGTTTTTTCCGTAATTAAATTCACTTTATTTCTGGTTAAGCCAATTGTTCATCATTGCAATACGTACCTTCACATTGATAATTTGATATGCGCAAAAAAAGTTTTTTTCAGTAAATTTTGGATCTATCATTTCTGTCTTGCATGAATAAAGCTTAGGGAATTAAAAAAATTGCGAATTTGTATTTCTGACTATTTCATTACTAACAGAAAATTCCCAGATTCAGAACATTTTATACCATAAAAAAAATGAAGAATAATAATATCTCTAATTTCCATATAGCTGCAAGGCCTTGGTTTGCAAATGATATGGCGGGGAATTCAAAAATCAATTTCGTTATAAGCGATATATTTCTTTAAAACCAGGTTTGGTTGTCAAAACAAATCCCAATATTTGATGGCCTTCTAGTTGAATTATGGGGTTTTCTTATGACGTCACAAACGGATGGGACGCGTGCCACTGAGGTTTTTAAATTGTATTTAGGCTTAACCCGAGCTTTTACTACCAATTTTCTCTTGTATTTGGATAAGGGAAGATGATTTTTTAAGGGACTACTTTCTTTTATTAAATCCAATTTTATGTCGTCTTCTTTTCTAGCTTATAAATGACGTTGACCATAGAAAATTATACAGTCGAAGCATGGATTAATTATACGTATAATTAATCCATGGTCGAAGCTAAGGTCTTTAAACGGACTATGCTCCTATCTGCTCTAGAAGTTTCCACTATAAAATCATCTCTTATGCACACATCCTAGCTTTGAGTGTACAACTTATTTCATTTTCAAGAGCTGCTGAAAATATTCAAAGAAATCTCTTTTCCCAATCAGGAAAAAACAAATTTTTAAATAGAAATTGAGGGGTTTGAAATATTAAACATTGTAAATATTATTTTATTACAAACTAACAACAATTAGATTAAAAGTCTATTTTTGGAGGAACCAGTTTCGTTTTATATAGACAAAGATAGGGATTATTTTTCTGATTCTTCTCCTACAGGTCACGGACCTTAAATTCATCCCCAATTTCTCAAAGGGATAGTACCACCTAATTTTGTGCACACTATTCAGAAAAAAAGTTCGTGATTGATTAAAGGGAGAGTATCACATCATTTGGGCACATTTTGTTTTCATAAGAAGGGAACACTTTGATGATCAGAAAAACATTGGTTATCCTATAACTAATTTTAACCATTTAATTGGTTTATACTCCCTTCGTGACATCTGGTTTTCTGAAAAGTCTCGAATACCTCGGGCTGGTTTTCCTTTTGTGTTCTAGAGGGGGTTGACTTCGCTATTATGTAGCTGAATACCGCCTTTGACAATGCTAAATACATAGTCGGTTACGTAATCTCATTAGTACAGTAAAACTACAGGCTTGTACACCTATTACTAAGAGTGATCCACACCTCGATTTGTTTAGTTTTAATATTAATTAGGTAAATAATATTTGGTTTTGAAAACAAGTTTTATTTTGTTTCTAGTTCCAGTTTGACGGGCTACAAGCGTATTTTTACATTTTTGACATAGATAACAAGAGTTCACGGCTACAATACTGTTAAATTTTACATCAACTAATTTTATTTCTATGAGCTTCCTATTACACCTCGCCTTTCGCTAGTCTGCAAACTTTTCTCGTAGGAGAATGAATATAGAAATTTGGGTTCAAAAAAATAACAAAAGAAAAATAGTATGGGGAGAAAATGTTTATTTTTAGATCTTTTGGGATATGTTTAATTGACAGGGAGCTAAGACTGAAGAAGGGGGAAGCAAAAAGGGGGTTTGACTTTGCGAACTCAACATTTCCTTCTAAAACCTTTCTCTCAGATACATTTGCGTCAAAAAAGTTTTGTTTTTTCACTTCTAAGGGGTGCCAAATTCCATGGATTCAAATGTTTTTCACTCAACGAGTTTATTAATAAGGGTTTAAAAAAATACTTAACATTTTTCTAGTCTTGTTTTTGCTCTTTCGCGATTTAAGCGACAATAATCATTATCGTAAAATGCTTTCGGTGTAGAACGAAGAAGAATATCATTACAATTAGAAAATATGGGTTTAATATTTATTCTCTATAGACTTTATTTAAAGTTTTCAGAAACAATCACGTTTCAATTTTGGAATTTGGCAAGAAATCTGCCCAGATTGTTCAGTTTTTCACCCAACAGGAAATAACCTATAGTAGTAGTTTTTTGGGAGTTTTCTTTCTTTAAATGTCGCTTACACACCTGTCTAGCCTGAGGGTGAAACATATGCTTGAACAAAATGTATTACTTCTATCCTCTGCTTCTATCTTACGCTTCTATATGTTTTTTATGTGTGTGGTAAGAAGCCAAGCTTTCAAATTTCTAACCAGCCTCAATAAACCCCCTTTTTCACCCCACATTTTTTCATATGGCCTTCGGTTGGGGCAAGCAAAAGTTTCGAAACTTTCAATCCCACTTCTTTATATTAATGAGCCCCTTATTTTTTGCCCCGGTGTTCAAACAACCGCGTCAAAATATCTAAAGTATATAAAGCTAAACGCAGCTGTCCGGATGGTTTTAATAAAATGAAGCGAAGGGGTGGGGGATCTGGGTGGTGAATAGTTTTAGAAGTAAGAAAGACTGATACCACAAAGGAGCTCTTTCTTCTTTTAGCGATTATAAACAATATTTGTTAATCCAACCGTAACCAATTCCAAAAACTCTTATTTTTCATGCTATTTTATGCTTTATTTAATTTTAAATAATGATAAATACGATCAAAGTCAAATTTTATTCTTATTTACATGATCTAATAAGATTTTACACGGCGTTTTAGTATTATTTTTAACTATGAAACTTGGCTCATCCAAAATGGCGATTCAAATTTACCGGCACAAAAAATCCGCCAAAACTACGAGTTATCATTTGTGTCTGATTTGACCAATTGAGAAAAAGTTGGGACTCGGGAGCCAATAAAAATGTCGGCCTATTACTTCGTATTTTACGGAGTTGGGAGAAAATAGATTTTTAGATTTTAAATTAGCTGTATCTGAATTAAATTAATAATAATTCCCATATTTTATCATTTTTTTTTAATAAAATGTTTTACATTTTATAACATATACAAAGTTTTACACACATTAAGACAAAATGAATATTAAAAATAAATTTGAAAGATTTTTAGTTACAAATTCTCCCAATCTCTAACACCGCCATATTTACATGTGACGATGTGAGTTGTCTTTTTGTTACGGTGAGCTTTTCTGCATCGCCGTCAAAAGTTTCAAACTATTTGGGTGAAATTCGTTGTATTTTTAATAATAGTATTCACGTTAATGATAATTTAAGGTGCTAATTATCGTTTAAGCCGTCGGGAAAATGTTTTGTAATGATATTTTGCCTAAATTTATGTGAAAAGTGAAGTTCATACATTTGCATCATTTCTAGCCTAAGCTTCTTCTTAGGCCTTGGTGATAAAGGCGCGCCAAACTATGTAAGTTACATTATTTGGTGTATTTATATTGATATCTTGGTTTTATTTGATCGTTTTCTCACAAATTATGCCAATATTAAGGCTTATGCGAATGTAACTTTAACTTGTGCTCCATAACAAAGTAGAACTAAGTGATTTTATAATTTACACTTAAGCCTTGGTGATTGTTCCCCAAGTTCCCAAGTTCCCAACTGATTGAACTGAATACTGATAGTCCTACTGACTAGAGTGAGTAAAGGGCTGCTGTCTCATCTTGAAGCCTTTTTCCATTTTCATAGCTCATTATTGAAATAGTGGCCTAATTTATGATATAAATATCAATATTACTAACTGATTTTAGTCGTATAAGCTTTAGCTTTCATATGTGCGTAAGAAAAGTAATAGGCCATGTTTAATAACAAAATCTGATGTTTTTTTTGTTACAGTTCTTGGATTGTGCGTGTAAAGCTAGTTTAGTTTTTATTTAAAAATATGAAACTATAATTAAAAAGGTTGAGTGTTAACCCTTTTTAAAGACCTATCTAATAATCGAAAAATGACTGAGCTATGGATCAAACGTCTCATTGTCAACCTAGAAGCAGCTAAAAGCCCTTTTTAGATATACCAAGAGATGCGGGAAACGGATAATCGGCATCCTCCAGGTCTAGTTAGTAGTGGTAAACATTCGAACCCTACGTATGTAAAGTGGCTCTTAGAAGCAATCAACAAAGTAAAAAATCAAAAACAGAGACCATCCATTGAGAGAATATGCAACGCTGTTAGGCAGTATCACAAAGTAAACAACGAGTTTCTTCAAGAGCAAGTTGAATACGCTGTAAATGAAGGAATTATTTTAAAGGTAATTAAAAGTTCATAGAAATTAAAGACTGATATATAAACTTGTGAAATTTATAATTGTAGGTTTATAATAAGGGACAGTGCTCATACAAAGATCCCCGAGCTAGTTCAACCCCCACTTCGAACGATAGAAAAAAGCATTTGAAAGTGACAAAAAGTGCAGATTTAATTCAAGTCTTTCACAAAGCTGTATCGGACTTATCAGACGGTGGAGGAGCATCGTTGCACACGTTAGAAAAATACCTTAACCAATCTGAACAAATAAGTTTAGCCGCTGGACTAGATTTCACTCAGCAACTTAAATCAGCTGCTAAACAAGCTTTAGCTCAAGGACTCGTAAATCTAAACGGCCGTTTATATACGCGAGCAAAAGCTCAAGAAACTCTCGAGGATTCTAGTGATGAGGAAGATAGTGATGAACTTGAAGAGGTAGATGACACGGACAATGATAGCGATGATAATGTAATTGGTGTAGTCGAGGAGCAAATTTCTTCTGATAGCGATTCAGAAGAAGAAGAAGAAAAGGAAGAGCAAGAAGAAAAACAAGAGCCAGAACAAGAATTAGACGAGGAGGAGGAAGAAGAATTAGAGGAGGACAAAGATATAGAGGGGGAGGAGGACAAAGATATAGAAGGGGAGGAGGACGAAGAAGAAGAAGAAATGCCGAACATGGTTAATCGTGATGAGGAAGAAGATGATGAGGAATCTAGTTCCGATTACAGTCATGATGATGGTTCGGGACTACTTAGAACCTCTAATGGTCCTGGAATACCCAGTGTTATTCGACTTCAACAGAAGGTAGATATATCTTTGCCAATTTAATTTATCAATTTTAAACTTTTTTCAAAATGATTTCGTTGAACTTTAGTACTGTTCTAGTCACCCCCTTTTTTTCATTAAGAATTAAAATTTCTTGGCAACAATTCCAGAATGTCTGTGCATGGTTTGTTGACTTTAGGTTAGACCAGAGAGACAAATTATACCTCTTTTTGTATATTTTAGACTCCAGAAATGTGCAAAATTTGTCGTGGAACATCCGAATGCAATCAGAATCGATCACGTGAAGATTTACTACGCTGTGCAGACTGTGGTATTCATTGTAAGCGTAAACACATAATTTTTATTTTATCATTTTGTCTCCTCATTCTTTTTTCTATTATATCCAACTTTGACAGTCTGAATTTTTGTAACTCTTTGGCTAAGCTCCCTGTTAGAATTTTTTATATTTCCCCGATGTAAAAAGGGAACTTTGCCAATTATCTCTTGCTCTAATAGTAGCGTCAGCGGATCCTCGCGATGCAAATAGCTATTTTGCCTCTGTCAGAAAGTCACCAAGTCGCTTTAAATTTGCATGTTTTGAGACTTTTCTCTCAGAATTTATTAATTTTTTATAATTTTCATTACAAAATGGTTAGACCTAAGGTTATTTGGCGTAAGTTTCTAGTTTCTTCATCAAAGTTATTATTATTATTTTGTGTTTTATGCAAAACATGATTTTCTTATAAAATTTTTGGTTCAAATTTTTTTTATTAGACAGTAAACTAAATTTAGCATGATCCAAATCATAATGTAAAATTATATTAATAAATAGGTATTTTTAGGTCATCCATCTTGTTTGAATTATTCTTTGAAATTGGCATTGGACATGGTGAAAAGGCAGCATGTGCATTGGGAGTGCAAAGATTGTCGCAAGTGCTCTCTCTGTGGTGCCAAGACGTTGAACTCGAATAGCAGTCTCTTGTTCTGCGACACCTGTGATAGAGGATTCCATGCGGAATGCTTAAACCCCCCTTTGGTAAAGATCCCCAAAGGACCTTGGTGCTGTAATAGCTGCATTCGGAAAGCCAGTAGTAAAAATAGCTCCGTAACAAGCACTCCTAAAAGTTGGAAACTACCTAATAAAGACATTGGTAGTAGTAGTAGTCGAAGAAGAAAACATCATGAGAGGTTAAAGTATGAAATTTTTTATTCCAATATTAAGTTTAAGTTTAGAATATTGCAACTAATTTACTTTTACAAATCTAGGGAATGTGGCGCAAGAAAAAGACACTCAATAGAGAATTATACATCATCTCGGAAACGTCATTGTTCAGCCTCGTCTCCTTCAAAGGAATATCCTTCGCGTAAGACCATAAAATTTCCTAAATTGGCGAGGATTGTAACTAATGAATTTCTTACAGCATCGACCATCAAGCCACAGCTACCACCAGGTGTGACGGAAAAAGACCTGGCATTCTTTCAAAGAGCTCAGGATTCTGCCTTACAGGTTTAACTAAAAATCTAAAACACTCTTAAAGCTCAATTCTTTTTCTTAGATTAACCGCTTATTAATCATTTTTTTGATTTCTAACCCTTGAATTAGACCTTTTTTCAATATTTAATGAAATAATAGAAAACCGAGAAGGAAAAAAAAAAACCATTTCCCCCTTTTATAGTTTCAGCGTCAGAAAGACCCTTCTTACGAAACTTGCGATCCTAAATCTCCCGATGTTGATGCCGATGATGATGAATTTGACAATGTAATTTAAATAATTTTTTAATTCGGAGTTAGTCCATCCAAATTTCTAATTCGATTGGTGAAACCTTGATATAACCCTTGAAGGGCCTTTTTGAGTATAGAATTTTTATATGTTTTCTTTGCGTTTTGATTGTTCGATGTTATATAGAGGTTCTGCTAAAAAACTGTCCCTGTCGTGTCAAAGTCTAAATATTTTTAAATATAGGTTATAAGTAGATGTAACGCCGGTATCGATCCGCAAGGAAGATGTCCCGCAGCTATTGAATTTGGTCAATTTGATATTCAAACTTGGTATTCATCACCATATCCCCAAGAATATGCCAGGTTTGTTTTTAAATTGAAATTGTTTATGAAATTAGTACGTTAATTAATACACTTTGTATGTATTTCTGCGTTTTAGGTTACCCAAACTTTTCCTTTGCGAATTTTGTTTGAAGTACATGAAGAGTAAACATATTCTCTTACGGCATCTTGTATGAAATTTTTCTACATATTTTTAGGTTTTTTAATATGTTAGTCAATTTTAATCCTCGTTTTAATTTTTAGCATAAATGTACGTGGTCACATCCTCCCGCTACCGAAATATATCGCAAGGATAATTTATCCGTCTTCGAAGTGGATGGCAATGTGAATAAAATCTATTGTCAGAATCTTTGTTTGTTGGCGAAACTTTTCCTAGATCACAAAACTCTGTATTACGATGTGGAACCGTTTCTTTTTTATGTTTTAACAAAAAATGACGTAAAGGGGTGTCATCTTGTTGGATATTTTTCAAAGGCACGTGTGTATATCAAAAAAAAAAAAACACTTCTGGCCAATTACTTGTTTCACTTGAGTACTTAGGGCTACTACTCGTAAGAGCGAGTAGTACATAAGCATAATTATTGAATACTTGTTAGTATTTAGGCTTAAATACTGGCAAGAGAGTTATTGATTTGAAAATGGACTCATCTTCTAGTAATATACTTAAAAGATAATTTTTTCTGGTATTCAATTCTCTTATAAGTGGTACTCGCCCAGCCCTAGTTTAGAGCATTGAATGAATAAAAATTCAAGTTGAAATTTAACTTAAAATTTTTTAACTTTGCAGGAGAAGCATTGTCAACAACGTTACAATGTTTCGTGCATTATGACGATGCCACAATATCAGAGACAGGGTTTTGGAAGGTTTTTAATTGACTTCAGTAAGTTTTAAGATACAATTTTTATCAATTTTTTTAAAACTGTTGCTAATAAATGTCTTTAATTTTTAGGTTATTTGCTTTCTCGAAAAGAAGGTTTACCAGGAACACCAGAAAAACCTCTCTCGGATCTTGGTCGAATCAGCTATTTATCTTATTGGAAAAGCGTGATTCTCGACTTCATTTCGAAACACAAGGATAAGAAGTTATCCCTTAAATGTAAGAATAATTCTTCTGTTTGTTATCGGGCTCAAATTTTAATTTTTGGTCGTTTTATAGCTATGACGAAAGTAACCGGAATGAACCCGCACGATATCGCTGGAACCTTGCGCAGTCTTAATATGTTCACTATGGATGATAGCGGAAGGTTACATCTTCGAGTTAGCTCGAAATTATTGGAGAAACATTTAGAGAGACTTTCTAGCGGTAAAGACAGGCGTCTAGAGCTTGATCCCGAGTGTTTGAGGTGGACTCCTCTGTTATCTAACGCTTTTCATAAAGATTCTGATGACGAAGAGGTACTAATTTTTACATTTGGTTTTTTGGAAATAGTTTTGACTATTTGGTTAAGCCTATATTAATAATGGAATACTATATATAATTGTAATTTAAAGGTGACTACTGGTAATGAAGCTACTCCTCAAAAAGACAATCGTCAGATAAGATTGGAAAACCGGGAAAATATGAAGAAGGAAAAGGGTGAAGAACCAGCCGTTAAAAATGATAAAAGAAGAGGAATTAAGAAAAAGATTGAAGAAACGGTGGTTGTTGATAATCCAACTTTGATGGTAAAGAGAGAAATCCCTCGCAAAAGAAATGGAGAAGAGATAGAAACTCAGACTCTCCCCAAAAGGACCAGGGTAGTGAAAAAGACGGATGAGACTAGCAAAAGTCCTGAATCAAACTCATACGAAACGCGCGAAAGTGATAGTAGATTGCATAGGCATCGATTTGGAAGTAACCCCGAAAAAATTGTTTCTATCGGATCAAAAGCGGAAATTAAGCCCGAAAAGTGTTTCAAAAGAGGGAAACATTCAAGCGGCGGGAAAGAAGGCCACAGGGGCCGCAAGAGCAAAAATAAAAAGAAGGGGAAACGAAAGAGAAGACGCGGCAGAAGGTCATCATCTCAAGAAGGGGAAACTACAACTATCCCTAATACTACATTTGATGATACGATTCATATTGAAACTGTGGGAGATGAACCTTCGGTGCCTATCAAGGAAACTTTACAATTGTCTTGTGAAAATAGCAAAGACAGTAGCTTCGGGGTTGATTCTCCCTCACCCGAAACTAATAACGAGCTAAACTTGCCCTCCAATCTCGATCCTCTATCTCCTGCTCAAGATAATGATCAAAATTCTTCTCTGGGTGGCCTGGTTAAGGATTTAAACGAAGGAGATGATCTGAGTCCCAAAGCTGGAAGTGATTGGTCTTTGGGTGTTCCTGATATGGAGCATACTGTTCAGAGCGTAAGTTTTTATCAGTTCAATTCCTGTTCTGTTATATTTTGTCTAAGTATGAAGTGTTATTTTCAGGATGAAGAAAATCCCGGTAGTTTATCTTTTTCTTTGCCGGAAGAGAAGGTATTGTCTCCCAATAACACACCTGGTAATGCTGTTGAAAATGAAGATATTACTCTTGGCTTTCACCCCGATGATAAAAATGAGCTGATTGAACAATTTGAAAGTGATAAGAATTTGTTAGAAAAACAACAGGAAGAAGTGGTAGTTGAAGAACTTAGGGTATCAAGCGATAACGAAGAAGGAAAGAAAATTTTGGAAACAGTCTTATTGAACAATGATGAGAAAGAGTTCACTGACGCAGGAGTAGAAAGTGAACCGTCTACTTTCCTAGAAGAACAGAATCATCCTCAAAATGTTCGCGTTCATGATAATGTGTCTTCAGAAAAAGACATAATGGAAGGTAATCCTTCCGAATGTGCGGGTGATTCCGAAGGTGATAGTGATCAATCAAAATCAGGTAGTGATGATGATGATGGTGATGATAATCCAGAAGGAAACGATGAACAAGATGCGATAGACAGTCAAATGACTAACATGGGCCATGTGGAAGAACACCATAATGATAAAGAGGAAGGAAATGTCAACTCACCCCGCAATTATAGCTCTTCATCTCCTGATAACGAGTCTACCAAGATAAAACAACAATATCACGATAACAATGAAACTCATCAACAACCCCAACATCAAACGGTTCTGCATCAACAAACGCAGCCAAGAATGACTGACCAGTTCACCAATGTAGTGGACCTTCAAGTGCCTCTTCACATGCCTCTGACCCCCATTACGCCGCAAACTCCGGGGTCTAACCCTCCTCTTAGCGTTCAAAGCGTAGGTGGAGGACAGCATCATAGAGGCGATTCCTGCCAAGAAGAAGATGATTCGGTGTTGGAAATACCCCACAGTGAAATAGAGCTTGAAAGAACTAATAATTGTATTTCAGCCTCAAAGCACTCGATTAAATTGGGAGGCGTAAGTAAAACTAGTTACGAGAGCTACGAAGAACCGACTATGGTTAGCGTGAGACACACGATGGAAGTGAGAAGAAGGAACTACACCCCTGAAGATGTAATTCTTATGGACAGCCCGATGGATAATTCAAAGGTACATCGTCATTCGCATTCGGTATCAACACCTCCAACACCGAATCAAGTTATTAAAGCCGGATCAACTCCAAGTTCGCAAGATATACCCAGTATGGGTGTTTATACTCCAGACTCATCAACGAATAGCGTGATATCCAACAATGGCTTCAATTCAGTTGATATTGATGTTGCCCAACTCAACATGGAATCACCCACCTCTATTGGAAGCAGCGAAATGGCGCAAAATTCGATAGAAAACCCCCAAACCCCGCATACTCCTCAGCCTTATCCAGATTGTATTCAAATGCAGAATAATTATTGTAACCCAGCCTGTCCACCTCAACCTAATCGCCCTCCTTCTCACAGTTCTCATAACTCTATTAATTCAACATCAGCGGCTATCGCAGCGGCTGCTGCTGCCGCTCAAGCTGCTTTAGCCCAAGCACACGCTCAGGCTGTCCACCCTTCACCAAACCCCCATCAAACGCAGCATCAGCAGCAACAACAACAACAATTACAACCTCAACCACTGCAGATTCCAGTGAGCAGTTGTCTAAGCAACGTGAATCATTCTAATCACACAAATCATCATTCGCCTTCAGTGTCTATATCGCGTAGCTTAAGTCACATGCCAACGTCAGCCGCATCAAGCATGGTTCAAATGAGTATGAGTGGAGGTCCAGTGAACACGGTCTTTGTTGGACCAGGAGGAATGACTTCGAGTGGCGGTTACGTTAATTCAATGAATATGATAACCTCAGGAATGCCTGGGTCTTACGTTGTCGGGGTCCCGGGCATGACTATGATTCCTCATCATCAGCCTCCTCCTTCGGCTGGATCTAGCCATCATCATCATCACCATCATCATAGACTACATCATCACCAACAGCTTCAACCCAGCTCTCAACAAATGGCTTCAATGGCCGCTCATTCGAGTTCGATGTCTGGAGCTATGCAGAGACTAACACACGTCAGTGTTACTTTACCTGGTTCGTCGTCAGGTTCTTGCGCAGTTTCTTCAGTACCCGCCGGTTTTCATATTCAGCCACCGAGTTACACATATACCCCAACTTCAACCCCCACTCCAAATACGAGTAACCCTTCGCAAGGAAGTACGAGTTGCAGCTTAGCTAAATTGCAGCAGCTTACTAATGGAATTATGGACATTGTTCCCAATGCGGCTGCTTGCAACACTATGACTCCACCACCAAATTTAACTCCTCCTTCTCCTCAAGTTAACGTGACTCCCCCTCCGCCTCAAATTCAACGCAGTCTTACTCCGGCCATCAGTAATATACAACAACAGGTTTCCCTCTCCAGCTCCCCTCACAATTATGGAAAATATAGTCGATACGCGGCTCGAGATAGACAAATGCAACGGAACCCAAATGTGACTATTAACCCCAATCTAGTTGCGGCTGCTAACTATCAAACTCTTAATGGCATGGGTTATCGAGTTCAACAGTCTCCTTCTTCTTCAGCAGCGGCTGCCGCAGCCGCTGCTATGTTTAATAGCGCCGGTTATATAACAAACTCTGGGTTTATCAACCAAGCTCAGTTACCAACGAGTGCGGTTCAAATGGGAATGGTTAATATGAACATGAATATGAATATGAATATGCATACGCAATCTCAGTACCAAGAAAATCTTCAAAATGCTAGAACTCAAAATGCAATGTACACTACGTATAGTTATCACATTAATGGAGGTTTGCCTCCGCAGGCACTTAATTCTGTTATGAGAAGGTAATCGGGTGGTACTGCCTTGTATATTAAAAAAGCTTAATATAGAAAGGTTTAATTACAATATCATTTACAATGTTTGTTTTTTTTTTCTTCTTATGGCCCCTTACCATATATGTTTTCCTTTAACTTGACTCGTACGTAGGTGGTCTTATTTTTATCTATTTTACAGCGTGCCATCTTGTGTTTGTTTTTTATTTTCACAACTGACTAGATTTTTTTTCGAACATGTAAATTTTCCGATTTACAATTATTTTAACTTAGCTATTAGTATTTACACCCTATTCTCAACGTTCCCCCTTCTTTAAAATTATTGTACATAAAACAATTCAGGCCAAAATTCGTAGTGATGGGGTTTAAAAAAAGGTTTTATCTGCCCACCATATTTCCCCGGATTAGGAAAGAGTTAAAAAACAAAGTGTAATTAACATATAAAATGTACATATATTAATAATTGTAGGTAACTGTTTAATAAACCAAAACCATTAAATGAGTAGTCAGATGGGTTGTTGTCTTTTACAAGCACCTTGTAAATACGTTATTTTCTGATGACATACTTTTGGGAACGTAAAATTTATTAAAAGCATATTTTGCTCGTGTATAGCTAAAATAATCGGGCTCTTTCGTTAAAAATACAAATAGGATACAAATGTTTAAAATAACGGGCATATATTATCCTTTTATTTTTTGTATATCTTAATTCTTAACGCTTACAATCATCAGAGTGACTATATTATCAGTGCACCCCGTAGATTAAAAAACAAAAAAAACTGTTCCAAAATTTGTTGGAACATTTATAAATCATGTTGAATAAAATTAAATTGTTAGCCGTTTTAAACGGGGAAACAATGTTGAAAAATAAGCAATAGTTTTTATTATGTATAAAGTAGATTCTTGTGCACATTTTTTGGTTTAATCCCCGTGCCTTTGTGCATTCGTTGTCATTGAGTATTATGAAAAAACTGAAATCCTCAATAATCTCCTTTTACCGCTGTATATACAGCTGTTTACGAGATTAAATGTGACTTTTTGCATTTAAACTAACATGAATTTTATAGATTATCATTTTTTTTTTGGCCAAAATAATAAGACAGACAGACAGACAACATATCTAATTTCATAAGCCATCTTAGCGATGGGAATAATACACCTGTCACCATGCTCTTGCATATTTGAGGACGTGGTCAAGAATTTTCGAAAAAGATAAATATTGATACAATATATTTAAATATGAAAGGAAACATTAGTTGCCTCCAATATAGAGGATAGTAGCTTTGGCTTTATTAATTTCGTGGGTGGTTCAAAATAATAAGACAGACAGACAGACAATCTATTTTCATAAGCCAGCTCTGGGATGGGAATAATACCTGTCATAATGCTCTTACATGAACTAACATTTTTGGACGTGGTAAAGAAGAATTTTAAAAAATGTAAATAAAATATATAGCATATATATGAAAGGAAAAAGTAGTTGTCACCAATATCGAGGATAGCTCGATGACTTTGGCCTTATTAATTTCACGGGGAAATTAGATTGTCAAGCTCCGTTAGTGGGAGACAACTTGTTTATGAATGACCAATGAAAACCTTAAACGCCTGCTGTTTCACGTCACGACATCACGTGATTAATGGTCTCGATTTTTTTGGTCGATTTAGTTCCTTGTTGCTTTTTCCATACGTTCTAACAGTAGTTTGTGCTTCTGAAATTAGGGTAACTCATGGATGATACGTTTCGTGGTTTATATGTTAATTCGTGAGAATCATATTGCGGTTTTAAGTTATTGCGAATTAAAGCGTAAGAAGATAAAATGGAGTGGCAACGTCGCCCTTAGGCTTAACGAAGCCAAATTCAAGTGAATATGGCGCCGTTACTGTCAAGGCTGTTTAATAATCGAAAACAAGCAAATAGGAACCCCGTTACTCCAAAATTGCTTCTAGAATCGGAACAGTAAGAAAATGTTTTTTTGAGTACTGTTGTAGATTGGCTTCAGGCTTTCAGCTGATCTCTATTAAGCCTTGGTCAAATATTTGACAAAATCTTTGCGAAAAAGCGCGGAAACGAAAATAAAGGGGTAGTGTCGTTTTTTGGCACCGCGGGCGTCATACAAAAAAAAAAAAAAAAAAAAAAACTTCCCAGAAGGCCAAAACTAGATCATTAGTCTACGCCCAAATTTATTTTCATTTTCTCGGAGCAATTAAATACAGGTTATACTAGGAATGCCTCTAGTTTTAGAAAGTATATGAATGCAACTTTGAAAATTGAGCTTTTTGGTCTGGTTAGCTTATTTCTTGAGAAAGGTCAAAGTTGCATGTGCGAAATCCACTCCCACTACACAAGCGCCTACTTTCGCCGGTTTGTCTAGGAGTACTCTAGGTACGGTAGAGCGATGATGAAAGGAAGCCGCGGTTACATAAGCACGTGACGCTGGGGGAAGGGGAGGATTATCGGCAATGTGGCACGCGGCGTTGAAGCCCAGCCCCTCGCCTTGTATGTGCCGAACTCGCGCCCTTGCCCTATTCAAATTGAAAACCAAAACAAACCGTTAAAAATTGACAATTTAACTATAAATTATTGAATATGAGCCATGATTTCTGAAGTATTTGATAAATGGAAGTGCGCTTTATACGATTCTTCGAGGACTTTATCTTCGGAACTTTCGCGCCTTTTTCGTAAGGATGGAAGAACGCCGTAAGTTTTTCGTTAGGCCTAGGAAAACCTTTTGCCTCATTAGCATTAGGTGATCAATGTGCGTATTGCGAAATGATCGACCCTGATTCGTAATTCTGTTGCCTTCTAAGATTTATTTATTTTAATTTTTAGTTTTTATTGTGGTAAAAATATTTGGTTAATCCATTGAGTTAGGAATATCATATTTGCTTCTAGAAGTCCATTTAGATTTTCTCTTCTCAAATTATTTTTTGAAAATACGGAACGTACATACATATTTATCATATATTCAGAGAAAGCCGGGTATTCATGCGCCAAACATCACTGCTCACTCCACTTGCCTTATACTAAAGTTTACTATTTGATTAAAATCTGTTCGCGAGGTTAAATTATTGGGGAATGAAAAAAGAACTCTAGTGTAAATATTCACAGCTTGGTTAAATCATTGTTTTAAAATAATCAGAAATAGGATACACACACCTATAAGGCTCAAAAGGGGAATGACATTTATCAAATCTTTGATACTCCTCATTTAGCTAAAGAAATAAACCCACTGAACTCAAATTGAAAAGGCCATAAACTTTACAAAGCCATTTTAATTATTTTAAGCTGGAGAACTCCGGTATTCAGCTCTCAACAACAAATTCGAGTCCTTCTCTTTCGGGAATGTGATTGGAGAGGTCGAAAACTCCTGTTTGATTCTAAAACGGTGAAAAGGAAAGACAGTACAACCAAAAAAAATGTCACATCTGGTGCTAAAAACTCTCAAAAGACTGAAGAATTACTGAGTAATTCGTATTCATATCAATTGCCAACCTCATCAGAAAATTATCCTAGGAAAGATGATGTGAAAACTTCAAAATCTCCAAAAAATGCCATATCATACGAGGTATGCGTAGTACTATTTTTCTCTTAGGATTATCATCTTGCATTGCTAACTTGGCAATATATTTGTCATTAGTATTTGAAAGCTAGTACAGATGTTAAAATGTTAGGTGAAATGCTATTTGGCTCTGTAGCAATGTCCTTCTCAGGATCTACGATGAAAATTCACACAATCAGGTAAAAAAAAGCTGCTAATTTAAATGGTCTTATCTCATTTTTTTAGATTTTGTTAAGTATCTCCTGACATTCAAAATATAATTTTTTTTTTTTCGGCAGATCCCCTCCTCAATTGATGATAAGCTTTGTTTTTCCTACCCCAATGCCTTCCAATCAACGACTAAGGTTAGTTTTTATCTAAATATAAAAGACTCGTGCTTTTGCGGATATAGTTTTGTAACTTCACGTGGTGTTGCCCTGACTATTGGGTCACAAGTTTTATTATATTGATTATAAAATTCAGATAAACTTATCTCAACTATTTGAGAAACAGGAACCTACATTAAGAAAAGGGTGTGTTTTTTTAATATACTCTTTATCGTAATTTATTTTGTTAGGGATTTTGACAACTCAGGAAGTTTGCAAAACTCAATAAGTGAACATTTGATACCAAATCCTCAAGAACATTCAGCAACTTCTTGCTCCATGGCACATTCGGTTCCTGTGGATGTTCCCGGACGTTTTAATATTTCTTCCAAAGACTTAAGCTACAATTCTGGTATGCTCTCTCTGGGTTTCAAATACGAAAGTTAAAATTTAACCAAAACTTTTTTAATTTATTATCTTGATCCTTGTAGATTCCCTAAACTCAACTCCTAGTAATTGTAGCGGCAATGCTTCCATCCTTTATTCCCCCGACAGTCAAAATTCTAGTTTAACTCTGTCCAGTAGTTACAACAGCTTTCAACGAAGGTGGCTTCGAAATTTAAATACCAATATTGAATGCGGATTACGAAGAAGATCGGATGAACTTTCCTCACTCGATGAAGTACATTCTTGAATATAGAGAAATACAAGTTAGAGATGAATTTAAATTAATGAAAATATTTTAAAATTTAGCCCAAAATAACTGGACAACGTAGAGTTAAGCTTGGTTTATCCGTAATCTTTACTCTTGGAGATAATCCTCGCGATGAAAAGTACGTAATAATCTGTTCGCGACCTTCTCTAGACTTAATCATAAAACTTTTCTTAATTTTTCTAGTTCATTCAAAGACTTTTTCTTCTCTCACATGCCATTAATCGAAGGCCATGTTACGAAATTAGTCGAGACAGTCTCAAAAGCCTATTTAAATAAAGAAAACTTCGTCCACATTGTGTTTGAAGGAATCAGTGTTTTGCGTTTAGCCATCCAGGACTTGTACGTGACACCGAGGTTATCAAATCCCACGTGGCTTTCATTAGTTTCGACTTCTTCTAACCATCACCAACAGTGCCGAAAGTTTATGGGTGAATTTTTATCACTGATACGACTCTACGACACGAAACAAACTCACTTGTTAGTCTCGATTGAATATTTTCAACCCATTTAATAAAAGTCATAAGATATTGATTTAACATTAACTTTTTCAGTTTCGTCAGTACTCTTTTAACTGCAATTTTAACAAACCATTTAGCTTGGGTTTCAACAGTAACTCCTACTGAAAATAATCCTATTCACAATTTTCATAAAAAGGAAGCAGCTTTCTGGGTTAGTTTTCAATTTTCCTTTTCTTTGTTTTTTACCATTTGTGTTAAGTTTTAATATAATTATGTTAAAACTTTCATTTTAGCTGGACCAGTTGGCTATATCTCATCCCTACAATCCTTTATGGATGCAATTAGGGTGTGTTTTAATTTTTATATCAGTTTACGATGGTGAAGGTTTAATTTATTTAACATATCAATTTTTAAAGGGACCTATATGGAGCCGTTGGATTTCCCTGCAAAGTGACTCGAACTGTAGTTTTTGGAAAAAAGGCTGAAACAATAATTAGATTCTTACAAGTATTAAGTTATTTCATTCGCTGCAGCGATGTTTACGAGAAAGTTCACGAAGGAGGAGTTAGTGCTGAGGCTCTGAAATTAGAGCCTATTAATTCGTCGAAAGAATCTATGACTATTAATCCAACCAAACTGGATGATAACGATTATTCCAAATGGAAAAGCCAGGCTAGTCCATTTCACAGTGGTTTGAAAGATCTAGAAGCGACTACTAAGGCCTCTGAAGCGACCAACAATCTTTCAACCGTAATGTTTTTGTTGGGCGAAAGTCCTTTGAGCACTGATTTGCGCACCTCTGGAGATAGAAGTAACGACAGATTTGAACAATCTTCGAGCGATGATGAGAATAAGACAAACTATAAAGAAGGGGCCGAAGGAGGCGCCGATAGCTTAGGGTACGGCAGTTTCGGAAATACCCTGGATATAGACCTTCAAGAGACTAATCCTACTTCTCAAGATGATTGCCGGTGGTGTACTAATCACGATAGGATCAACTTGAACGAATTTGTTCTAGAAACTGTGCCTGAAGTGAAATTTGAAAGTTTGGACGATAACTCTTCGGTTTCCAATACGCCAACATCGAAGAACCTCCCTACTCCTCCTGTGGTGGGAATAGCTCCTGAATTATTGGACGCTTGTACAATTTCGAATCCCGATCAATTAAATCGAACTAGACTTTATATTCAAGAATATCGCACGCTAAGGTTTAGTAACAATAACTCCTCTAGGGGAGCAACACCCGTTCCTTCTTCTCCTATTGAGAAAGTTGAAGAAAATTCAGTATCCAAAGTTAACAAAGATGAAAATGAGGGTCCTGAAGAAGGCTATCAAAGCATGGATGATGCACAATCCGCTAGTGTAAAAGGATTGGGAAATATGATAGAAAATTTATTCTCAACAATTCCCCCTGCAACAATAGAATATCATTTACCTAAGCTGCAAACCAAAGAAATTTCCGAAGCTCCGAGTGCTAGTAACGGATTTGGTTGGAGTTTATTCGCTAGTTTGACCGACAGATTCTTGCCCGATTTTTGTCTCCAAGGCTTGTTAGGTACAGTTTTGGAAGAAACTATTTATGACGAACTCTCTGCGTCGGTTAATGCCTCAATACTGGGTGAACCTGTAGCTTCAGCAGTGTGTATTTTAGCGGATACTGATACTTGGTATTTATTTTCTTATTGACCCATTTTGATTCGCAATTAACTTTTTTTTTTTTTTTTAGGTCCGTCAAAATTTGTTCTAGTTCAGGTTCTGTTTTTGGAAATAAAAAATTCTCAACTTGTATGTCTCCGTTGGTTGCTGGTATTTGTGATTCTTTGTTACAAATGTCACAATTAAATATGTCAGCTGAATTTGTAAGTTACTATTAATAGCTAGCACTGGGCAAGTACCACTTTTATAGGGTATCAGATATCAGAGAATTTGCATGTTTTCATCGTGTATTTTTATGTGGAGTTTAGTATTTGTAGTTTTGTAAATTTTTCATGAAGTGCATTCTCTGTAGTACTTAGGGTTATTATTCTTGAGTAATAAATACCTTGAAAACTCGTTCAGTGATGTATCTAAAGGTTTTGACGATATCTTAATACCCAAATATAATTACTACTTGATCAAAACTAGTACTTACCCAGCCCAAATAATATCATTCTTTGCCGATAGAACTAGACTAAATCTTATTTTATACCCAAAATAGTGTCTTATGCATCTGGAGGACAGACTTCAAGAACTTTTTTTTCGCAGCCAATCATTGGCTGCAATTTTGACCGAAGAATCTGACCTACTTCCGCAAACTGCTTTGGAAAAGGCGGCTTCTTCCTTGGCCATTGACACCAACGATATTCCTCTACTAATTTCAATCGCTACAACGCACTCTCCTCAACTAGCTTCATTTAATAGATGATAATTTCTAATGAAAGGAGTAAACCCCAAGTTATCGGTTCCTTTTTCGTTGTGCCTTAAAAACGAGTTTTCAGAGTTCTGTGATAAACAAACGCAGGTAATTTGGTAGTAACGAGGAGACCCTTAGGCGTAACCGGTTAAAATATAATTTTTAAAATTTTTGAGAGTGGATTCCGTGAATTTAAAACAAATGACCAATCAAAGCTGCTAAAATGTGTTACATTTATTAATAGGTCATATGTAACATAATTAACGTAAGCTACGTATAATACCTTTGACCTATATTAGTATATTCTTTAAAGGAAGCAAAAAGTAATGAAACGAGTTGTTTTTAATAGTGAAAGAGAAATCCAAGCTGCCAATAAGTTTTCTTATATTAAAACCTATTCACCGAATGTTCCGGCACCCTGTGATTGGTTTCGTCATAAATGTTTGTGAACTTGGACTACTCCAAGCATAAGCTATCAAACAAACGCTTTATTATTTCAAGCTCCCTTAAATGATAGTTTTTATGGTAATTGTTCTAAGCATAAGGCATATAATCTAGATGAATGTTTACGAATCAAATAGCTGATAAGAACAAATACACTTATGACAAAGAATGTACACATAAATTGTTCCTTGGCTACTGTCATTTTGAAGAAACGTACTGTTTATTATGTTACCAACGCCTATATTTTATCAAAGCCAGTGCACGCTCCTGAAGCAGGAGGGGACTTTAGCTTGTATAGGATTGTCATTTTTCCCCGATAGAGGCGCGATTAACCAACGATTTTTGCAGACGCGTCTCTCCCGTTACCGTGGCAATCCGATGTAGGAGACGTTACTACGTCAGGTTGCCACGGTAACGGGAGAGACGCGTCTGCAAAAATCGTTGGTTAATCGCGCCTCTATCGGGGAAAATTGGCGACTTAGATTTCCTCTTTTAGAATTTTTTTTCCCCGCGTGCACTGGCTTTGATAAAATATAGGAGGCGTTGATGTTACACTATTGTCTGGCTCGAGAAATAATTTGTTTATACAAATATCTTGAGAACACACAAATTTGATTAATCATTAATTTTAATCTGTCTTAAAGGGATACTAGACTAAGAAGTTATTTTTAATAGATTTGGTTTGTTAAAATATTTGATGAACTATCATTGGCATCAGAAATTGAGTCCTTTTGAAACAAATTGTATGGTTTAAAATTGGTTTTATAGGTAAATTAATTAAAAATTACTTGCCTAGTATCCCTTTAATTTTAATAACTTGATAATACACGTAATAAATTTTAGCAGTTTCTTTTGTATAGCCTAATAGGTTGACAACCCTCACCTGCTTAGGCTTAAAAATAATTCTTGTAAATTACAAATTGGTAGGGAATTTTATTTTGACTTATAGGGAGTGGACAAAGTGCGATGTGAATTACCTTATTGTCCTCCACTGGAAGCTTTTTTTGGTTTTTAATCAAAAGCGTAAACTAGGCTATTGACATTTAAAAATAAGATTCCAACTCTATTGGTACTATTTGTCAAAAATATAAATTTAATTTTAAAAATAAGCAGATGTTGGTTGGTTGGCCATTTAGAGTTGAAGATTGACTGTACAAAACCAGTGAAAATTATAACCCCAGTGAGTGTAAAACAAAATTCGCGCAAACAGTTTTTCCTCCATATAAGTAGAGACGTAACAATGCAAAAAGGGAATAGCGAGTAAAATTGTATAATTGTTATTTCCCAATTTATATATCTAGTATAAATAGTTAATTTATTATGTTTTTCAAGTGTGCCAAAAACATTGATGTAGGCAACAGATCCTATTTTAAATTTGAGATTATCAAGATGGGGTTTATATTTGTCGATATTGTAAATAAGTTTTATTTTTAAAACCCTTTAAATTTCAAGGATTTTGTTCCATAAAAGCTTCTAATCTTAACAGTCGGGAGAAGGATTTTTTACTAAAACTAACAAAATTTCTCATTTTGATTTCCGAGAATTCTCAAGTTTATCACTAAAGAGTTAGTTTAAATGCCTAGTTATAGTTTCAAGCGTTCCACGGATGAAAAAATTATTCCAAACTCTAAAAACTGCGTAATTAGCTAGTTTATAGATTCATATTTCACATTCACACACCAAACTCCTTATTACGGGTCTTCCATTTCATTAATAACTAGATTTATTATAGATTTGTTGTGATAAAGCGAAGTTTTCAACTTTACACGTGCGCTGAGAAATGTTTTTTCCAAAACTATTTTAAACGAAAAATCAACTTTAAGTAAAACTTGAGGCCTTATTATTATAATATATGAAACAAAATTCAGTTTCGGGCTTTACGTGTACATAAATTGTATATATACAAATAAATGTACAGCTTTTTATTCGTGTTTTATCCCAAAACAATAACACGTTAGAAAAATTACATCGTTTTTGTTTTTAACCCATAATTTAAACCACTTTGTATCGACCGCGGTTGATCGGTTGGTAAGAATGTTGCTGAAAAAGAGGCAAGATTAGTTAAAAATATTAGTTTCTGCTGTCCGTCAATTTATGCATTGCTAGAGGGATTAGAACTCCAGTTTATAATATTGAAGGGTGATTGCTATGTACAAACATGAGATTTTCTATCAATTCCTTATCGTTTATAACAAAGCCTAATCCACTAGCAAAATATTTCGTACAAATATAGCTAGAAATAAAGTTTGAACTCTTAGATTAAGCTTAACAATCATCCACGCAGTTAAAGGGATAATGAAGACTAGTAACCGCTTGTTTTTTTCTATAAAAATATTATTTAAACTCTCCAAAGATTGAGATTTTTTAAAAAAAAACTCTTTGATTGGCCTTTATTATGCTTCTAATCAGGCCTAGGCTCAAATATTAACTTTGTTCACTGGAAGTTAACAAGAAACCCTTAAGTTTAAATAACATATTTTATGACAAGAATATAAACTCCATGGACCCCTCTTAAGCTTACTTTCCAAGTTACAAAACTGATTTCTAGCTTAATATTGGTTTACAAATTTTTCCCTTGTCAGGTTTCATTCTCCCCTTTAACAATTAAGTTCTAGTGCCAATAGCTAAGCTTAGAACTAGTTTATATTAAACTGTAATACATACCATTTTGATTAATTCTTCCTTAATTAACCGTATTATTTCAGCCTTAGCTTTAGAAACAGCCAATTCGTTGGTACTTTCAATAGCTAAATACAATTTTCTTTCTCCTTCCTTAGCTTCTTTCAAAAAGCTTCCACGAACAGTTATTCCTGCCTCGGAATATTCGCTAATTTGTGCCAAAGCTTCCTACAATCAAAGAAAAAACAAGTGTGAGTATTTTCAACATTCCTTTCATTCTATATCAAATATATATGTTACCTTAGACGTCACTTTCCATCTAGCTTGCTGCGGAAAATCGTTAATTTCTAGTTCTTCTTCATATTTATGGAAGGTTTCGGTTTCTAATTGCTCTTCATCCTTTTCTTCATCGTCCATTTTAGGTTGATAATTTAATTTAACGTGAAGTTTCTCAGCACGTTGCTCAGCCAAATTTTTGGCCTAAAACAAAAAAAGTTAAATATATCCTGGCCCAAATAAAAATAGTCATTTTCTTTAAAATATTATATAAACTTACGCTGACAGAAACCATGGGAGTGACTGACAATTGCCCCTTAAGAATGGCTTCAGCAGCTTGTTGCGACGTTCCTTTACCCTCGATGGTGAAATTCTTTTGCAAGTTAATCTTAGAAGCCAATCTTTTGGCAAGTTCCAGTTTCTCAACACTACCCAAGCTGCCAGCGCTTCCATTAGCATTAATAAGTCCAGCAGCTGCTTGAGCTCCAGGTCCTTGGGCTGCAGTGATTGCAGCGGCATTCATTTGAGCTAATGTTATCTTTTCAACTCTCTTCTTGGGCGCTAACATGCTTTCTATCTCTTGATCAATCTAAAAACAATATAATTTTTTTATCAGATATTCTATGTTTCTAAAAACAAAAAATTATAATTTACATCAGCTTCAGCATCTTCGTCATCAGAATCTTGCAAACCTAGAACTGCTTTCTGGAACTTTTTCTTCTCATTAGCTAATTGGGCTTCAGCTTCATCAAATTTAAAACCTTTTCCAGTAAAACCGCCTCCACTTTTAAGTCTTTTCCCACTCTGTATTTAAAAAAAAAAATGTAACTAAAACATGATTATTAGTAATTATGAAACATTTAACTCACAGCTTCTTGCTCAGCCTTGTATTGATCAAATAACTTCTGCAATTCGGGTGATGGAGTATTTCCTGATAATTCCAAGGCTTTAATGATATCACCGGAGTACCGTCCTTGTTCAGAAGTAACAAATGTGTAAGCGAAACCTTTATTTCCTGCTCTCCCTGTACGACCGCATCTATGAACGTAATCTTCGTAGTGATTTGGACAGTCGTAGTTTATGACTAATATTAAATGTTTAACATCTAATCCTCTCGCTGCTACCGACGTCGCTATCAAAACGTTGATTTTTCCAGCTTTAAAATCGCAAATAGTGGAGTCTCTATCAAACTGATCTATCCCGCCATGAAGAGCCATACAGTTGTACGAAGCTTTGATCAGATCTTTCAATAAGGCATCTGCGTGCTCCTGTTTATCAACAAACACTAGAGCACTCCCGTTTTCTTGATAATAACCCAGCAACTCTAAAAGTTTGAGGAATTTTTCATCCTCCTCAATAACGATCTAGGTACAAAATGAAATTTAGTTTTGAATTCAAAATTTAATCTAAAAAAAAAAAATTAAAACTTACAACATGCTGTTCAACTTCTTTACAGACCACACTCCGTCCACCAACTTGAATTTCAAGAGGTTTGATCAAAATTCGTCGAGCTAAAGCTTCCATTTGTCGAGGGAAAGTGGCCGAAAACATGACGGTTTGTTTGTCTGGGCGAATTGCATCAATAATCCTCATAACCTGAGGTTCGAAACCCATATCAAACATTCGATCGGCTTCATCCAACACAACGTAAGTGCAACGTTTCAAATTTGTTACTCGGCCTAATTGTAGGTTACAAAATTGGGGTTAAAAAACCAAATATTTTTAAATGATTTAACTTTTAAACCCTAACCATTATTCGCCGCTAACATATCAATCATACGTCCGGGAGTACAAACGATAATCTCAGCTCCTCTTTTTAATTCTGCAATCTGTTCAGAGATCCCAGTCCCCCCGTAAACACATACGACACTCGTGCATAACGCCTTTGAAAATTTCTTACATTCTTTGGTTATTTGCATGGCAAGTTCGCGAGTTGGAGTCATAATTATACCTTAATTTAAGGATAAGTTTTGATAATTATAACTCAAGTAATTCAGAAAAAAGAGAACTGGGTCTTACCAATTGGGCCATCCTCAGGTTCAAGGGGAGGTTGATCTAATATATGTCTAAACATTGGTATTAAGAATGCTAGGGTTTTTCCCGAGCCAGTTTTAGCTATTCCAATCATATCTCTGCCGCACATTATAGCAGGGATGGCTTGCATTTGAATTGGGGTTGGTTTTTCATAGTTATGTCTGAAAATTTGAGTATTTAATTACTGTAGCAATTACCAAACATTAAAATTCTCTTTGTTTCAAAGAAAAATACTTTTTAAGGACATCCATTAGTTTTTTACTAACACCACATTGGGCCCAGTTTTTAATTGGTTTCGGAACACCCTTTCCTTTAACTTTAATGCCTTCATTTTCATTCCGTAATAAGTCCACTTCTGTTAATTTTTGATAAATAAAATTGAATTTGTTATAAATTCAGTTAATGAAATGAAATTATTCAAATTACCAGCTTGGGTCATTTTTCCTAACTCTGGAACTTCGACGTAAAAATTTTTATTAAAAGGATTGTACATGATGTCGTCTTTGCTCACTGTCATTAATTTTTTCATTTTTGAACCTTGCAGATTTGACATGGTTGAGTGGAGATCTTCTCCTTCCTCTTCCGAAGAATACTGGCCAGAAAATAAAGAATTAAGCAAAAACTAGGCAAGTTACAAATACATTAATTCATTTAAACTACCTCTAATCCATCTTGATCTTGTTCCATCAACTCTCCTTTTTTCTTTCCATCTCCTTTTTTGGCCATTCCTACAACGACTGTAACTTTACCTTCAATTTTTTCTTCCTTTTTAACTCCTTTATGCCGTAATTGCCAAACTTCGTCTTGAATTCCCTTTAAATTTAAAAATATCATAATTTGAATTTGGGTTCCTATTTTTAATTTCAGCTAGAAGTTACCTGCATGAATGCATCTAGAGGATCAACATCGTCAGATTCTTTTTTAACCGGGGCAATGACTTCTGGCTCTTCTTTCTTAGGAACTTCAGTCACTGTAGTTACGGTGGTGGTCGTAGGAGTACTGGTAGTGTCCATCTCTTCGACCTTTACCACTTCTTCAACGGGTTTGGGTTCTTTCTCAGTCTTATCCTCATTTGGACCAGGAAGTTCATCATCTTCATCATCCTGGGTAAGTGAAAGATTTAATTACGAATATATGGGAATAATTTTAATGGTAAGTTACCTCAAGATTCCATTTCTTTGTGGGTGGAAGAATTATTAAGGGTGTGGCGGTGTTTCCTTCTTCTAAAGCC